>OV277856.1:104285798-105535798 GCA_922989275.2 Gari tellinella | reverse complement strand
CAGAATCCTTTCTTTTAGTCTTGTTGTGTGAGTATCGGAATCAGATGTAGCTATCCCGAATTGTTTAAAGCGTTACTTGTATATTAGAACAAGGTCTCCAAGACGAAATGCTACTTGACCGTCCGTCTTTGATTCTGTCTCTACTTTGCAGATGAGAAGCTCTGAAAATACCAGTGGATATATTTGGCTTATTTGTGAAGCATCCTTTGCTAACCTACAGATGAAAACATGTACAGTATCATTAAAACATGACAGAAGATAAAATGAGGGTATGTCCCAAGTTAGGTCAACCATGTGAACTTGGTTTTTACCTTGACGCACATTGCTTTTTGCACAGTTTTGCTTATTAGACGATTAAATAAACTGCTAACGAGTCTATAGATCACATAATTAGCTGCGTTATGCTTGAAAACATATAATTAGACACCAAAAGTTTGAAAATCGGTCAAATATATCATATGTTAGAGAGAAAAGTTTATTATACAACCGGGAATGGCCGCCATCTTGAAAAATGGCGGCCATTTTGAATTTTTCAAGAGGCTAACGGGGTTTTATGAAAAAGTATACATAGAAGTGTACGTGTGCCAAGTTTGATGCTTTTATCACTAAGTGCATGATTTACCCCAAAAATGTAATACTGTGCCGAGCTAGCGGTAAATATTCATACAAAACGTAAACGCAAACGTATTGCACTAAATGTAGAAATTGGCAACTTTTGGATATTTCCACCTATTCATTTTAAGACGAGTGGCAAATAGTTTGGAGCCCGATCAGACGCCGGGTCCCTGCGTCGGATCCGGTTCCAAACTGTTTGCAATGAGAATAAAAGATTTAGCGTAAACGCGTTTATTGGGAAAGAATTATGTTTTCTCTACTGTACCTCCAGTCAATAACCCTTTAACCGGGTTGTCGCTATTTCAATTTGGACAGTCATTGACAGCTGTATCATTTAACGTACTTCAGAGTACTGGTGATGGTTTCAAACTGAATTACAGAAGTATGGAATCAAAGATAATCTTCACAATGCTGTTCAATATACGTATATTGTACGCGATATTGCCTGCGTTGTTGGGTCTTCACATCTACATTTTGCAAATGGTGTTACAACCCAAGAAACCTATATGTGTTATTTTGAATCTGTCAGAAGGGTAAAGAACAAAATATGGGACACATAAGACGAACAAAGGCGTGTAATTGCTAAGCATTTTGAGTGCAAAAAATATAACTGAACGAATTCCACTAAAATATGATAGAAATATGGCTGGTAGGTACTGTCTTGATGTTATCTAGTAAAATTAGAATAAGTACTGCAAAATACACCTCCCAATCAAAGGGCTGTCATAAGTTGATCTTGAAAAATCCTAAGATTTCCAAATGTTCTATTTTTCAAGCGCGATTTATTAAAGCAGGTTGAACGTAAAGCAGAATGTGCCTTAAAGGGACTCGCAACCGGATGGTGTACTTGTCAAAATAAAATAAAATACTCAAATAAAAGCAAATTTGTGGCATTATTTGGCTTTTGACATTAAAAAAATATGATCAGTCCAAAAAAAGTCTCAATAATCGTCACCGAATCTTAGATTTTTAGATATTTTCCATCGTTTTTCTATACCGACTAGTAGACGGTATAGTTGTTGTTGTTGCTTCTCTACACGGGCTCAGACATAACACGAGCCGAATTACGAAGTTGTATGCACTTTCGATCGCTACACATTGAAATACGTTAAATCGATCCGAGATAAACGGATAGTTCCGTGGTCCATTGGTCTAAGCGGTTTCCCTTATTTTGCCTTCTGTCCGCCAATGCCGGGCCCCGGGTTCGAATTCCACCAGAGACCAATTTTTTTTTTTTATTGAAATACATTTTTTTAAACAGAATTTCTTATCCTAAACTAATTATTTACCATTTATATAAGCGTTTGACACATATTTACAAATTACTATTTTTAATGCACCATCTGGTTGCGAGTCGCTTTAAGGCGCATCCTGCTTTACTTTCAGTCTGCTTTAATATACATTGTACCATCTGCTAGGACAAAATCCGAAGATTTCCGAAACATCTGAGGAAAAAGTAGCCCTGCAGTCACAGGTTTCAATCATGTTCAACTGTTGCTTGACAAAGCTCCAGTACCAACCTCTAGCACAGTGACACAGTTTTGAAATCGGAGAGAATTAATGTGATACTATACACCTTATTCCCGAGAGCTGGCGCCATGCGACTTCTATGTTTCCAACATTGAAAAAAACATTTCTTTCTTGATGATAGTACGAAGTACTAGCACAGTTTGTCATTACTTCTTGATGATAGATCTATACATGTATATTGACCATTTCTCGTAGTATTATTATAGCTTCAAACAAAAGGAGGTGTCAAAGAAAGGTGACAGCTGAATAAAGACAGAGTAAAGCAGAAATTGGATTCTGTATCATGTTTATCCTGGATTATTAATCACGTAACATTTTAAAGATCGCTATGTATGTTATATAATGGTCTCTCAAGGATGTTTAACTGAAAATAGATTACAATATCGACTGTAAGCCCTGTAGAATGTGTCTCTGTGTCAATCTATGTATAAATAACAACTCTTGCAAGACAGTATTTAACTATCTGCATTCTATGTGAGTAACTCGGCGTCTCATCTGGATCCAATCTGTTTGACTCTCTGATGATATTTTCGTATGGAAAGTGCAGATAGATGAATCCTGAGATTTCTGTAGCAAACACAGTTGCAGACGACTAATAAATTGCCTTACCCCCGAGTACTATGGTTATTTGTATACAGGTTTGTTCCAAATTAGACGCCACGTGACGCGGCGTCTGGTTAGGATCCAGATAGTTTGACACTCAATTTAAGATTGTTTTTGATAAAAAATTTGAGAACCAAAAGCAGACGATAATTGTTTAAAGCTGATTGCATCATGTCAGTGAAGATGTTAAAATAACCGAACCTTACTTCGGGGCGACTAGACTAATGTTGCTGCACCACACCAGGGAAATCACGGCAGGGAACAATGTGTACATGTACCAAATTAAAATACTGTAAAATTAAAACTCCCGACACTACAGAATTAACAAGATAAATAGTATCATCTTTAGTGCAATGAATTGAAGTCCTCTTTGACCTAGAACTTTGTCTTACAGAGTCAGTTGTATTGTCCGCTTTGAAATAATTATATATCTGCAAAACAATATAATTTACAACTTAAATAATAATCACAATTTAGTTTGATTAATAACCTGATAGCCTGTTTGTGAGTTTTGAAGACCGATGAAAACTTAGCAGGTTGGAAGTAAAATACAGTGCGCAACTTTCAGTCTGCTTAAAGCTACCATCAGATATGATACTGTCATTGCAACTCTTTTTGATCGAACATGTTCATGTCGGCATACATTGGAACAATTTCCTTCAGTGGAGGAATAAATTAAATGCGCTAAAAGGCGTCTCTAGGGTAAAAAGGTTAATGTGCAAAATTGTTTATCATTTCTAGTCATTTCGCAATTCGTCGTCCTGTAGAAGGAGCATTTTAAACAAATTCGCAAACCAATTTTGTCCCAATCGATTGACGATACATGTTACACAAACAAAACTAGAATAACTCATCGTCCCTTGAACCGTCAAGAGCATATTTCCAATTTCCAGTTAAGTTACATTCAACCCTAGCGACGAGTATAGTCGTCATTTAGAAACAGTATACATGTGGAAATTACACTTTTCCTATGCAAACAGTGTAGACCCTGATCAGAGGGCTCGTAAAGGAAATACTCGTATAGTTAAAAATCAACCCTAAATAGTAAAAAATGGACTAGACTTGTTTTGAAATTTGAATTGTCGATTAAAAGTTTCAGGGGATAATTCTTTCTATTTTAGGGTTGAATTTTGCAATATATTTCAAGATGACAAACAGCGCAGATCCTGATCAGAGAGCTACTGTAGAAGCCCTCTGACCAGGGACAGGGTTTACACTATTTGCAAAGGAAAATATTCCCATCACATGTACAGTTTGTAAATGACCGTAATGTTCGGTTAATTGTCGTCCGTTTTTAATATATCGTAAACGAAAAAACTCAAATTAAGTTTATATTCTTTTAAAACTGAACTAAAGTTGGTTTGAGTGTCAATCAGTTTTGGTCCAGATCAGACACCGCGTTTGTAGATGTTATCCTAGTCACATTCAGTATGATAAATGTTAATGTAGGTGGTTTCTATACCCTCTCGACGCCAAATTAATCGTGAGAAGTTTACCCTTTCACTGTTATTTTGTCGTCTTCTTCAATATTTTTATCTGCAAGATCGTTTAAAAATTAGATTTAAGGTTGTATGACTTAACAAACAGTTTTGATCATTATCAGACGCCGCATTACGTGGTGTCTGATCTGGATCAAAACTGTTTGCAAATCCACCTTTATGCAACTCCTGCAGTAAAAGGATTGACTATATACATTTCAAGACCATCCCTAAAGCTAAAAGACAGCAAAACAGTTTAGGTCAAGATATGATGTTTACCGGTGTCTGATCAGGATCCAAACTGTTCGAAACTCATCTTAATATTTCTGAAATCAAAATACTTCAATTATGTTGAAGAAATAAAAGTAGACGACAATTGTTCAAAATTGATGACGTCATGGTAGTGAAGGGGTTAAAATCAAATCCAAGAACCCTTGCACTTGCAATCAGTTAAGGTCCATATCAGGGGCCCTATTCATAAAACTTCGTACAACAAAAACGGTCGTAAGTCTAAACATAAATAGACATCTAATATTTGATTTCTCCATCTAATACTGTCTTTTGACATCTCTAAGGAATCGTCTTGAAAGACGATTCCAAAGAGATGCCACCCGACAGGATTAGTTGGAGAAATAAATAATCATTGAGACTTTTATAATCTGACTAACGACAACATTTGGCGTAAGTTTTATGAAACGGGACTCTGGTGTCTACCGGTGTCTTATCAGGATCAAAACTGCTTGACACTCTGTTAATTTTTCTTCAAAACATATTTCTAAATCGCTTAATCAATAAAAAGATCGAGAATTACGATAAAACAGTTGATATTCTTGCAATGATAGAAACAAAGTCATGGGATTTAAGCCGTGCCATGACAAAACCTGCCATATTGCATTGCAACATTGTACAGACCAAGCACCGTAGTCATCACAGGCTCTGCGTATGAGTTTGATCTACACTGCCAAATACCGTATATACTACTACTATAATAATGTTAAATACAATGCTTTAGATGCATGTAGGTGACAACCAGTGTAGATCAAGACTAACCGCCGCGTCAAAGTTTGACGCGGAGGCTGGCCTTAATCTACACTGTTTTAAATGCAATAAATCAGGTTTTCTCATGGCACGGCTCATTCATATTGGTCTTTAACCTTCTGCACGCTGCTAGCGAATGTGTGATAACTTAGCAACAGTTTGGGTACAGATGATACGCCTAGTAGGCGTCTTATTTGTATCCAAGTTGTTTGATACTTTGTTACTACAGTGAAACTTCTCTTTTACGACCACAAAATCGATGGCTAATAAATAGTATAAAAGCCAGATGACAGCTTAAAGCAATGTGACAGTTAAACAGAAATACTTCTGTTTTTACTGGCACCTTGCTTTTTAAAACCAGTCACCTGTCGAAAACAACTTATATTTAACACAATTTAGTAGTTGTAATGGAGAGGTTTTACTACGATTGTTTCGAGAAGAAAATAGAGACAAATTCAGTCTGAAAATAGTTGCAGACGACATTTCCATGAAGTGCGAAATGTTCAATCTGTGGACCTCGTCATGCTGTATCAATGGTATTTAACTCACTCACTCCTGAAGTGCGAAATGTTCAATCTGTGGACCTCGTCATGCTGTATCAATGGTATTTAACTCACTCACTCCTGAAGTGCGAAATGTTCAATCTGTGGACCTCGTCATGCTGTATCAATGGTATTTAACTCACTCACTCCTGAAGTGCGAAATGTTCAATCTGTGGACCTCGTCATGCTGTATCAATGGTATTTAACTCACTCACTCCTGAAGTGCGAAATGTTCAATCTGTGGACCTCGTCATGCTGTATCAATGGTATTTAACTCACTCACTCCTGAAGTGCGAAATGTTCAATCTGTGGACCTCGTCATGCTGTATCAATGGTATTTAACTCATTCACTCCTGAAGTGCGAAATGTTCAATCTGTGGACCTCGTCATGCTGTATCAATGGTATTTAACTCACTCACTCCTGAAGTGCGAAATGTTCAATCTGTGGACCTCGTCATGCTGTATCAATGGTATTTAACTCACTCACTCCTGAAGTGCGAAATGTTCAATCTGTGGACCTCGTCATGCTGTATCAATGGTATTTAACTCACTCACTCCTGAAGTGCGAAATGTTCAATCTGTGGACCTCGTCATGCTGTATCAATGGTATTTAACTCACTCACTCCTGAAGTGCGAAATGTTCAATCTGTGGACCTCGTCATGCTGTATCAATGGTATTTAACTCATTCACTTCTGAAACTTTTAATGTACAGTTCCAATTTCATAATAAATCAAGTCCATTTTCGACTATTTAGGGTTGATTTTAACAATATTTTTCAAAATGACAAACATTGTAGACCCTGATCAGAGGGCTCCTTAAGGAGCCCTCTGATCAGGGTCTACACTGTTTGCAAAGGACAAGTGTACTCTTGAAAGATATATGCTTTGTTAATGACGAGTATACTCGTCGCTAGGGTTCAATGTGTTAACATCGCATCTTGATTAGAGGGTATTTATAAATAGATTGCAAACAGAGTATTTTATAGACTGTCGATCGTTGCTGCGTCATACATGATAAACCATGAGAGGTGAAAATAATTATAAGCCATACATAGAGGATATTGTATGAGTGTTCATTATTTATCATTTTTAATAAACGAGTTGACTAAAATAATATGACGCGAGCCTTGGCGAGCGTCATATTCATTTTAGTCAACGAGTTTATTAAAAATGATATATAATGAACACGAATGTGATATTCTATTTATCACATTGCAAGTTCAAGCACCTATTAAATTGATTTGAAGCCGTAGTTTGTAGACCCTACGCTATATAGATTTTCCGCCAAACGTTACGTTGTTTACGTTAACGTCATAGTAAATGACGTCATTTGGCACCCCGCTACATGCAGCGCTTATGGACGAACAAGTTAGGCCGGAGCCCAAAAAACGATATCCCACTAGTGGATTACGATATTTATACAATCGCTTTATGCAACTCCCAGACCGCAAATTATGTGATAAATGTATGTACAACCTTTCTAATTGTGGATTCGAAACACGTGAAATTAGATTACAAGGGATGGGTATGTGGGTCTACCGTCATTTTAGGCGCAGCACCTCCTGCCATTATTCATATATCGCCTATTCTGAACTCTGTCGTCTACTAAAATATAAATAATCTTGTTTCATGTATTTCAAATTTATTGAGGAATGCGATAACGCTGAGCCTCTAATATGGATAAAAACTGATTGCAAAAGATACTATAAATTCTAACAAATTCCATTTTGTTCCAAATTCAGTGTTTGACCATAGTTTGCCGATTAATCATTTCACTGTCGATGCCTACAACACTAACATTCGCAAACAGTTGGGATCCAGGGGCCAGTTTCATAAAACTTCGTATGACAAATGTTGTCGAAAGGCCCCTGGTCAGAAACCGCGTAACACGGAGTCTGTTCAGAATGCAAACAGTTTGACACGCATATTAATGTTTCTTAGGTCAAGAACGCATTTTAAAGCAGATAAAACATTTGAGCAGACGATGGACGACAGTGATTGTGCTAGACGGACTATTGCGTCATAATGGCAGCTAAAGAGTTAATATAAGTGCTCAATTATGACCATACAGTGGAGAATCTGTTATTCTTTCCCGTTTAAACGCAAACGTACGCAAACGCAAAACACTAAAACGTAGAAAAGTACAATGGACAGTTCTGATAATTCATGTTTATCTTGGTGGCAAACAGTTTGGAGCCTGATCAGACGCCGGGTTACCCGGCGTCTGATCTGGCTCCAAACTGTTTGCACTGCAAATAATAGTTTTAGGGTAAACGCGTTTATTGGGAAAGGATAACGTTTTCTCCACTGTATCTGTGTTTTTTTATTTTATTGTTTGCTTAAATATCCATAGTCTCTTATAATTCTGTAATGAGTGGCATGGTTCATGTATATACATGTATATGTTTATGTTTTAAACTATATAACCATGAAAATACTCAAATAAAGATTACCGGTATCATACACGCAGTGTATTGAAATAAATAAGACTAATTAATTAACAACAGGAAGATAAAGTTATCCGATGTTATTACATGTACATGTTCTGTGTTTATTAGTTCATACATGTTTTTGTGTAAGTAAGCCAACTCTAAGGGTAATGAGAAACTCCCACCTAACAACTTTACTGTAGGTGGTTTCGTAATTATATCATCATTTCTTCGCAATCCCTGGCGAATTCCAAAATCAAATTAACACATTTAATTAATACATTTGACGCAATTATTATTTTTAGAACCTGGTGTTCACTCCATTATTACATTGTATCCTGTTAATCTCCTCACAACTAAGTTCGTGTGTACCTGCATTTGAGCCGTGTAATGAGAAAACCTGAACTATTGCATTGAAAACAGTGTAGATCAATGCCAGCCGCCGCGTCAAAGACGCGGCGACTGGTCTTACTCTACACTGTTTGACACCAACAAGCATCTAAAGCATTTTGTATAGATGTATTATAAATACGGTATTTGGGAGTGTAGACCAAATTCAGACAATGGCGCTTGATCTCTATACAATGTTGCAATGCAAAAAAGGCTGGTTTTGTCATGACACGGCTCATTTGAAAACTCTTTTGATCGATATCAATTCGAGCAAGTCGGCGTCTGATGAGGATCCAAATTTTTTGACATTTGTATTGATGTTTCTTTAGTAAGAATGGTGCATAAAATCACGATTTGATAGATAAAGAGAAGACGTCAATTTTACATGCGAGTAGACAAAAAGTCTTGCATTAAATGGATTTAATGGTGGCAAAAAAACCTTCAGCCATATTAGAATGACTGTATAATGTGTTATTCTTTCCCAATAAACGTGCTTTTGCAAAAACAATTATTCCCAAATGCAAACAGATTGGAGCCAGCTCAAACACCGGGTGTGGTCAGAGCCCAAGCTGTTTGCCAATTTTGATGACAAGAAAGCGTCAATTTATATATTCCAGAAGTTGTAATTTTCTACGTTTTATATCATTGTGTTTGCGTTTCGTTTCAAACGGAAAGGATTAACTTCTTCTAAACTGTATTTGTATTTTTTAAATATATCTTTACGAGTGGCTATAGTCGCCGATGACGATAAAAGGGTACAAATGCAGCAAAGAAAGCTACAGTACTCTTTCTCTACAACGGCCCTACGAACAACAGCTCCCTCCTTACAACGAACATTGCCCCTGTTCCCAAAACAATATAATTATGTCCAACCTTTTCACGGCTGCAATAAAGTCTCCTTATAAATGTCGTCTGCTGGTTTTATCAAATTTACATATTAGACATTTAGACAGAAACAAGAGCCCCATGTGGCATATGTCGCTCACCTGAGAATAGCTGCCAAAATGGAGATAATGATTTATGTCCAGGATTGGGTCATTTTTTACCCAAGGGGCATAATTTGATCAATATTGATAGAGGACCTGTAGATGATGCTATGTGCCAAATATCTAAGATCAGGATAGTAGGGGTTTAAGGCAAGAAGATGTTTTTAAGTTTCCATTGAAAAAATCTATTTTTAGCTCATGTGACCTACATATGCAACAGACTGAAATCATTTGAACAAAAAAGGTAAAGGACATCTAGAAGTGACACCATGCCAAATATTAAAGCTCTGGCCATATTAGTTTCAGAGGAGAAGACGTTTGAAAATTTCACAATATAACTCTATGTAAAACTATAACCCCGGGGGCGGGGCCAATTTTTACCCCAGGGACATATTTTGAACAATCTTGATAGAGGACCAGGCTCCGAGGTTATAAAACTTTTTATGAACTCTGTGCTTAAAACTCAGAATTTTACTCAGCTCATAACACTTCAGCATGGATTTTGTATACAACTAGTACATGTATTTGCATACCGTTATTCTACTGTAAAAATATATCTAAATCAGGCTACTTAAATCAGTTCATGCATGTTTTGTAAAAACTAGAGCATGTAATCAAAATTGGTTAGGTATTACATTACTCTATGGAGACAAGTTTCTTGATTATAAAATACTATCGTCATCCTTTCACCGTCATTATGACGTTATAAAGCGCCTAATAGATTATCAACCTAACCCTTTCGGCGCCGAAGTCGCATAAAGTCGACTTTGCAAACAATTCGGATCCTGATCAGACGCCGCGTAATTTGACACTCGTATCGATATTTTTAAGTAATACTTCATTAAATCTTACTTTAAAACGATCGTGTAAACAACGATATTAACGCAGACGACAATAAAGTGTTGAAGGTGTAAAACTTCAAGATTAATGTGGCGCAGAAATAATGTGAATTAAATGACTAAGTTGGTTTGGACATGTTGAAAGAAGCAGTGGACCAATCAACTCATGCAGGGATCTGAAAGTGGCCAGTCATAAGAAAACCGGACGCCCAAAGAAGACCTGGAGAGAAACCATCAGGCAAGACCGTGTACAGTGGCAGATGGTGAAGGTGGATCCCCACGACCGTGATCACTGGAGACGATGTATTAAGACAGCCAGACAACGTCGAACCCCTGACGAAGGGAACACAGACGCTGAACTAGGATAGTGAGTGTGAGTGAGTGACTAGATTACTAAAATATACAGTTGAACACCTTCACATGTCATGGCGTCATTGATCTTAACAAAACACGTTTTCTGCTTCTATTTCTCAAATTTAACTAGAATCAAGTGAGTTTGAGCTATCAAAAATAGACTCCAAATACGGACAATTTCGACTGATGCTACAGTGGAGAAGACGTTATTCTTTCCCGTTTAAACGCAAACATATTGCAATAAAGTTGAGAAAATAACAACTTTTTGACCATTCCGACAATTGATTTTAATCTGAATGGCAAACAGTTTGGAGCCTGATCAGACGCCGGGTTACCCGGCATCTGATCTGGCTCCAAACTGTTTGTGATGAAAATAATAGATTTAGCATAAACCCGTTTATTGGGATATAGTAACGTTTTCTCCACTGTAGTTTTGGATTATGGGGGTTTGGTTGTACAAGTAGGACCAATGATACTGTCGACCTGTCGTCGATGTCGTTCTGGTATTTTATGACAGTATCAAATATGCTCATCACATATTTCTGAAATTGTTTGTCTGCAATAAAGCCCTTTGAGGATAATAGTTTCTCCGAGAGACAGGTCAGCGGAAACGTTATTGAGATAGAAAGCCATATTTGTCAGTCTATACTGCTATAGAAATGCACATTAATAAGTATTTGAACGCTAACTAAATGATATTGTCTGCAATAATTCTCGTCTGCTAGATTCTACAGTTCAAAATATTTTTTAAAAATAATCAAAAACTTGTTTTTGAGATGTGACAAGAATGTCAAAAAATTCATCTGGATCCAAACTGTTTTCAAAGATGTTCACTTTTTTGTGCATTTGAAGTATCTGGGAGAAAAGAGTTAAAGCAAGATGAAAGTAATACATAAGGCTGCTATAGGAGCTTTCTGCTTTACTATGCACTTTTGGCTAGGGATGAAAGAATGTTGAATAGTAAGACTGACAATGTTTTAACATTTATTTCAATTACAAGTCACACAATCTCCAAATAAATCACAAATGTTATCAATAGTTTCTCCATCCTGTGTGCTGGAGAGGTGAGGTGACTGAGTTTTTGTATTGTTATATTCAGGCAGTGTGTGTTTCCTGGGTGGAGTGACAGTCTGTTTATTGTCCAATTCTTGCACATCACTTCGTGTCTCTTGTTTTGCTGCATCTTGCTGTTGTCTGTGTTTAGCTGCCTCCACATGGGTCTTAAAATTTGTGAAATATCTGAAAAATAAAGTTTTCAATTCACTTAACCCTTTCATGATGATTCAGATGTTCACCCGTTCGCCGCTTTATTGTCCTCTGCTTCAGTATTGTTGTCTGCAAGACATGTTTCAAAGTTATATCTAAGTTTGTATGACTTAATAAATATGGATAAGAGTGTCAAACAGTTTGGGTCCTGATCAGACGCCGCATTAGGCGGTGTCTGATCAGGACCCAAACTGTTTGCAAGTAGTTATTTTCCTTAATGCCCTTACAACATATTTTTGATTTGGTAATATAGTTTTATATAAAGTTGATTCCATTTGATCCACTTTAAGGACTTGGACCCCACCTCCACTCCAGTACAATAGCACTCTACAATAGCATGTGCAGAGGCGCTGCCATTATTCGGCTTTATAGTGTAGAGGCAAGTAATCCAGACTAATTCAAGACTTTTAAGATACTCTGGGTTAACTCTCTTGCCAAGACAAAATACTACAAGAAGCGCTTATCACTAGACAATGAACTCTGGTAGTTTTATACCTGATGGAAATGCCTTTACATGCTTCTATTCTATTTTGTACTTATAAATACCCATAACCTATTACTCTATAGATGGGCATTGTAATATCTACACACAACTTAATCAGGCATGACATTGGCCATAACTTTAGTGTAATCGAATCAAGACAACAGCTTGGGTCATGTCCTACAGATCAAGGTCATTTAGATGTCAAAATAGGCATTTTAACATTGACTACATGTAATAGAGAATTCATATTTGACACTCAAGAAGCGCTTGTGTCATGTAAAGCAAAGATCAAGGTCATAGGTAATGGTCACATAAGGGGCCATAGTGTTTCAAAAACACACCTTGTTAGACCTTTAATGTGTTCCTCCATTGAAAGAAATACCTGTAGTTCCAATTTATACATTTGAACAGTCATTAATATTTTCTATATTCTAGCAGATGGTAGCTAAAAGCAGGCTGAAAAAGAAGCAAAATGAATTGTACTTTACTTTCAACCTGCTTTAAGAGCTCTTAGAGATCACCTATCTTCAATGCCAGAAACAGGCTATGAGGCAAAGGGATATATTATGATGTTTCTTGTATTCTGTTATGTTGCAATTCAAAGCAGATTGATAGTAAAGGAGAAATATTTCCAAGAAAGATTTCTGCTTTATTTTCAGCCTGTCTTAACCCTTTACTCCATAGCCTGCTTTGCTTTAAGCCTGCTTTAGGCTACCATAGGCTAGGGAAAATGAAGTATTTCTTAGGTTGCCTATTCATAACCATATAAAATGGAACCTTTTTTCTTCAGTGGCAGAATACCTTAACCCATTACCCCATAGCCTGTTTCTAGTAGTTAAGATATGTGATCTATTAAAGCAGGTTGATAGTAAAGCAGAATGCGCCCTACGGCGCATTCTGCTTTACTTTCAGCCTGCTTTAAGTTTCTATCTGATAGGATATAGAAAATATTTCTTATGGTACATATTCATGACAGTATAAAAAGGAACTATTTTCTTTGGCGGATGAATAAAATGAATGCGCTAAAAGTCGCTTCTATAAGGGAAAGGGTTAAATGTGTATCTATGGAGTAAAGGGTTAAGCAGCAACTTACAGTCATAAAAAGTATCATAAGAAATATTTTCTTTAACCTAGCAGATGAAAGCTTAAAGCAGGCTAAAAACAGACAGAATGCACCTTATAATGTGCATTCTGCTTTACTTTCAACCTGCATTAAAGTCACCTGCCTTCAAAACTCAATACAGGCTATTGGGTAAAAGTTAACTAGAACGGCTATCACTAAAGGTGATAAATACCCCCACTATACAGCACTCTGTCACACTCTGCAAACGTTTTCAATAAGGTTTTATAGTAAGGTCAAAGGTGTAAGTCAAAGTCAAACTGACTTAAAAATGGTATATGACACTCTGCAAGTCCTGAGTAACATTTATGGCAAGTATCAAGTAAATCAGGTTGAAAGAGAAGGAGGAGTTCGCCGTACAAGATTTTACCTGCCAATTTCAAGGCCAAAGGTCAAGGTCACAGAGATTTGAAATTTGTGTCTTGCACATCTGCTACTCCTGAGTAACATGTATGCCAAGTATCAAGTGAATCGGATTGAAAGTGAAGGAGGAGTTCAAAGTACAAGATTTTACCTGCAAATTTCAAGACCAATTTCAAGGCCAAAGGTCAAGGTCATAGAGACCTAAAATGTGTGTCTTGCACATCTACTATACCTGAGTAACATGTTTGCCTAGTATCAAATGAATCGGGTTGAAACTGAAGGAGGAGTTGAAAGTACAAGATTTTGCCTGCAAATTTCAAGACCAATTTCAAGACCAAAGGTCAAGGTCAAAGAGACCTGAAATTTGTGTCTTGCACATCTACTACTCCTGAGTAACATTTATGCCAAGTATCAAGTGAATCGGGTTGAAAGTGAAGGAGGAGTTCAAAGTACAAGATTTTACCTGCAAAATTCAAGACCAATTTCAAGGCCAAAGGTCAAGGTCAAGGTCAAAGAGACCTGAAATTTGTGTCTTGCACATCTACTATACCTGAGTAACATTTTTGCCAAGTATCAAGTGAATCGGGTTGAAACTGAAGGAGGAGTTGAAAGTACAAGATTTTGCCTGCCAATTTCAAGACCAATTTCAAGGCCAAAGGTCAAGTTCAAGGTCAAAGAGACCTGAAATTTGTGTCTTGCACATCTACTACTCCTTAGTAACATGTATGCCAAGTATCAAGTGAATCGGGTTGAAAGTGAAGGAGGAGTTCAAAGTACAAGATTTTACCTGCAAAGGACAAGGTTCACGAAGCCTCTGTTTTGGCCCTGTAAAAATCTTTTTTTTCCAAATTATCTTTTAGCCATATTTTCTCTTTATTTGTCAATTTCAGACATTAAAACTTCATGTAATACACAAATCTCAATTCAAATTCAAGTTTTGACAACTTTATAGTTTCTTGTAAATGGGCCACGAGGCCAAAAAAGGCCAAAAAGGCAGATTTTTGGTACAATTCAGGGTATAAATCATAGAATTAAACAATGAAGGCACTTATGCGACACAAAGATATTTTTAAGTACACGATAAATATCTGAGTTGTAGTAACATATCAAAAATTTGAAGTGTCGCATGCATGCCTTCATAGTTTATTTTTAGGATTTATACCGAGAATTGTACCAAAAATCTGCTTTTTTGTCTTTTTTGGCCTTTCGGCTCATTTACAAGAAACCATATAGTCGTCAAAACTTGACTTTGGGTTGTTTGTGTGTATATTATGGAGTATTAGTATCTGATATTGACAAATAACAGAAAATTTAGATAAAAATCTTTTTTTGAAAAAAATATTTTTTACAGGGCCAAATCGGAGGCTTCGTGAACCTTGTCCTTTCAAGACCAATTTCAAGGCCAAAGGTCAAGGTCATAGAGACCTGAAATTTGTGTCTTGCACATCTACTATACCTGAGTAACATTTTTGCCAAGTATCAAGTGAATCGGGTTGAAACTGAAGGAGGAGTTGAAAGTACAAGATTTTGCCTGCCAATTTCAAGACCAATTTCAAGGCCAAAGGTCAAGTTCAAGGTCAAAGAGACCTGAAATTTGTGTCTTGCACATCTACTACTCCTGAGTAACATTTATGCCAAGTATCAAGTGCATCGGGTTGAAAGTGAAGGAGGAGTTCAAAGTACAAGATTTTACCTTCAAATTTTAAGACCAATTTCAAGGCCAAAGGTCAAGGTCATAGAGACCTAAAATTTAAGTCTTGCACATCTACTATACCTGAGTAACATTTATGCCAAGTATCAAATGAATCGGGTTAAAACTGAAGGAGGAGTTGAAAGTACAAGATTTTGCAGACAGACCGACGACCACCGGACCGAACGACTGACGGCCAACCGACCGACAGGCTGATTCCAGTATACCCCCCTCAAACTCTGTTTGTGGGGGTATAAATATAATGTTGACTTTATAAATTGTAACTATTTTCCTCAGGGGAGAAATAATTTAAAGGTATACAAAGGCATTTATGGGGTTAGTATGATGTTGACAGTATATTTGTGTATGTTCCTCACTAAAACTGGCACTGTACCTGTTTATCATGGTAAAATTTTCCTCCATTTTGTTGTTGGCCACCTTCACAAGATATGATAGATACTGAAAATAACCAGAACAGGTATTAAAATGTTTTTATACTGACCATTTTATTGCTGTTATCAGATATATTTATCCTTTGCAAACAGTGTAGACCCAGATCAGAGGGTTATTCACTTTCAGATCAGGGTCTTTACTGTTTATCATATTTTACAAAATTCTAGGGACAGACATCACAATCTCCAAGAGTTTACCCTTTACTCCATAGCCTGTTTCTAGTTTTGAAGACAGGTGACCACTTAAAGCAGGTTGAAAGTTAAGCAGAATGCACCTAAAGGCATATTCTGCTTTACTTTCAGCCTGTTTTATGCATCAACCTGTCATGTTGCAGGATAATATTTAAATGCCTCTTTAACAAGTTGTGATAAAAGCATGAACAGGTATCTCTACGAGGAGTAAGTATGCTCAAAGGCATTTCTGTGTGATAAAGGGCTAACAAAGTAGTAGTTAAACCTGAGTTAAGCCATCGTTCAAAAAGAACATACTACATGAACATGGACAATCTCTTTCAATTTCCCTCACACAAACTTCTCTTCATGCCTTTATTTATCCTTGCATAAATCAGCTATGGGAGCTTTTGGCTTGAGCTTCAGTTTGCAGGTAGCGGTTTACGATCGATACCGCAAGCGGATTTTTCTAATTAATTGTCGTGATTGATGATTTTCCCCCCAATTTTATAGCTGATGGGTGAAAATGATACACATCCCATCAGAATATGCCAATTTACAAAAAATATTTAAATTTTTTACGATTTTATAAGAACATTTAAAAAAAAATTCAAACAACGATATCAAAGCCATCTATATTTGTAACATGATTAAAATTGCCCAAAATACTCTTTATAAACATATCTAGGGATCTGTGTCTCAGATTTTTAAAATACCGCTTCAAACCTTTGTTATGTAACATCAAAGTTTTTTTACGGTTTAAAGTCGACCACTATTACGTAACGCTTTATAACGGACCACTGGAGCTACTTATACAATTTCTGAGACACGATTCCCTCGGGAGATAATATCGTTTCATCTGCTTCAAACTGCAAGAAAATCGAACCCCAACAGCGAAAGTTAGGGGTGTTCAAAAATACCGCTTGCTTCAAATTATGTAATGCCGGAAACTCCAATTAACTGACTGATGTGTCAATTAGGCTCTCGTGACCGCCCGGTATTCAACTAAGACCTTCTTTTTCAACAAATAACATGACCTAGCTTATGATCAACCATTTGGTTAAACTCCGCCCCAAATTAACAAAGCCAATCATATAAAAATAACAATTTTAATACGGTAAAAGTCTTTAATCACCTCTGACAGCTTCGGAATGAACCACCTATCTAGTCACGTAATCTACCCAATTGAGGCACCCGATTCTGACGCGTGATTTACTGGTAAAATGACCGAGAAAGCGTTTGTTTAAGCAAGAGAGAATTTGATAACTTGTAGAAAATACCTTTATCTATCAGGATTTGTAAAAAAGTATAAAACAACTATTTTACCAATCATTTCGTAAAACGCTACCTAAAGCAGCCACCTGTCTTCAGTACTTAAAGGGGTTAAGTCAGAGTGGTAGATTAATGCAGGTTGAAAGATATGAAAAAGAGAAACGTGTTAAAAAAAATACTTCCAACTTCTATGAAGGGATCAATCAAAAAAGGGTATATTTGTTGTCTTTAGGACAGGCCACAGCTTAACCCTTAGCCGGCCAAATAAATTGTCGTCTGCTATATTTCTCGTCTGCTTCAAGTTTCAAAGTGCTTCAAAGTTGCTCAAAATTGCTGAAATTGTTGTCCGAGTGTCAAACAGCTTGGATCCGGATGAGACGCCGAGTTACTCGGCGTCTCATCCGGATCCAAGCTGTTTGCATATGGAGCTATAGTCGTGCATGGCAGGCTAAGGGTTAATGCAGAACAAAGGTAATGCAGAAAGCTACTATAGGAGATCTCTAGTCTACACAGGGACAATTTGTTATGGATATGTATACTTGTCACACAAGTTGAAAGAGTTATTATATCAGGTTTTTAAATGGAGGATAAAAATAATGCAAAAGCTCTTTAAGGAGCTTTCTGTATTATCTTTATTCTACATTAAACAGACACTAGTCTTCAAAGATCTCCACTTTGATATGTGTATGTACATCATACCTTATCACTGACTAGAAGGCGACCATCCTCAGCCAATGGTACCTCAAGAGAGTGGGTGCTTCTGATGGCCTGAAACAAAACCACACATACAGTGGAGAATCTGTTATTCTTTCCCAATAAACGCGTTTAAGCTAAAACTATTATTTGCAGTGCAAACAGTTTGGAGCTCCAAACTGTTTGCCACCAAGATAAACAAGAATTATCAGAATTGTCCAAAAGTTGTTCTTTTCTACGTTTTAGTGCTTTGCGTTTGCGTACGTTTGCGTTTAAACGGGAAAGAATAACAGATTCTCCACTGTACACACATACAGTTAAATCTGTATTAACCATTTCCTCTCCTATAGAAACACCTTTTAGCGCATTTAACCCATTACCCCATAAATACCCCTTTTTACGCCTTATTTAATCCTCTACTGAAGAAAATAGTTCCAATTTATACAGTCATGAATATAAACCATAAGAAATATTAACTGTATCCTAGCAAACTGTAGCTTAAAGCAGGCTGAAAGTTAAGCAGAATGTGCCTTGAGGCACATTCTGCTTTACTTTCAACCTACTTTAAGTGGTCACCTATCTCCAACAGGCTATGGGGTAATGGGTTAATTTATTCCTCCACAGACGGAAATACTTCCGATTTATATAGTAAAAAATCCAAAAGAAACATTTTTATATCCTAGCAGATGGAAGCTTAAAGTAGGTGGAAAGTAAAGCAGAGTGTGCCTGATTAGCAGTATCTTACACAGTTTGTTCTTTAATGTAGAAAGCTCCTAAGGTGTACATGTGAATAGTACACACTGTCACTGGTCCTATGCAAACAGAGCAGACCCTGATTAGATGGCTTCTGAAGGAGCGGAGCCCACTGTTCGGGGTCTGCACTGTTTGTCATTTCACAATAATGTTTTAAAACTTATCCCTAGATAGTTTTAAATGGACTAGACTTAATTTGAGGCTGGAACTGTTCATTGCAAGTTTCAGGGGAGACTGAGTCAATACACAGAAACTGTCATCTGCTTAAAATCTCTTCCAAAGTTCTGAAATTGACAATCTGTTGGTTATGTAGATGATTTACATTGGTGCTGAAAGGAAAGATTTCAAGGACAATATGAAACTAGGAATGGATTTATTTGTTTTGAAGATATGCAAGGAGGTTAAAAAGAAGATTAAAAAGTACAGCACTCCCTCTCTACAAGGACACCCATAGGGAGACAAAAATTGTGTGCATTATTTGGAGGCAGTCCTTATAGTGTGGAAAATTGGCTTACATTTGCAAACAGCTTAAATCCACATCAGACGCCGCATAACACAGCGTCTGATCTGGATTCAAGCTGTTTGTCTACTGTTTTTTCTCAGTCACATATGATATTGTAAGCAGACCATATTACAGCCATGAAAAGGTTGGACATAATTGTCTTGTTTGGGGAACAGCGGCAAGCGTTGTTGTAAAGAGGGAATCATTGTTCAGAGGGCCGTTAGAGGGAGGGAGCACTGTCACTTCATATGCCAGTACCTTGATTGAATCTACAAAATGTCTTACCACAATACACTTTCCCTTTGAACTGAGGCTTATTCCTGAGTTTCTGTAGCCTGATATGATACCACAGCTCATCTGAAATACAATAACCCTTTACTCCATGAAAACACCTGTTCACATCTTTTAATGTATTCCTCCACTGAAGCAAATAGTTCCACTTTATACTATCATTAATAAGTACCATAAGAAATACCATATAGCCTGTTTACCTGTGTTTTCGCCACCCTTAGCTATATTTTTTCGCGCATACGCTTTCTGATCTAACATTTCTTACTTCTTCACGGATCTAATTCTGAACTGAACCTTCAATAACACGAATATATACAAATAAAACTTGTGAAATACATATACAAAGTGTAAATAACTGTACCCTTTTCGAACGAGGTCATTGCTCTGGATCACCGGGATGCTTTCTTGTCAATTCGCCACCTCTGATTGGTTGTTCGATAATAAGGTCAATGTAGGCTCTGTCAGTATGTTATAGTTTGTTTCATAAAATTTGAACATTGTTTAATGATTTTGAAATATTTAATTTTTTAAAAGTAAATAATAACTTTTACAACTTTACAATAAAAAAGTAACAGCGGGCATATAGAGTTAAAATTACCAACATGTCCTTTGATTAGAAACTTTTTGTGAATTATTGTTATTTTACCTGTTTCTTTCGCATTTTTGGCGCTTGAAATCTTCCTTAGTGAAACTGTCCTAGAATTCGGATATCCTCTGCCGTTTTCGGACATCCTCGGTAGCCTGCTCGTGACGGAATTCTAAGTTTTGCTTAGGTGGTGAATTGACAAGAAAGTGGCGAAATGACAAGAAGCAAGGATACTAGTAGATGGTATTTTAAAGTAGGCTGAAAGTAAAGCAGAAAGCTGTAGGTAAAAAAATATCAAAGTTGTGAACACTTTATTGAAACTGCTAACGCAAATGGTAACGGGAAGGCCAACAACCAGATGATAGCACAATCTCACCTAGACATTCTTCTGGTGAGCTTATTTCAGGGCTGCCATTTCTCCGGATTTTTCCTAAATCTTCGGATTTTTTCCCAGTTTATAGTAGCTTAAAGCAGGCTGAAAGTAAAGCAGAATGCACCTTTAGGCGCATTCTGCTTTACTTACAGTCTGCTTTAAGTAGTCGCATGTCAACAAAACTAGAAACAGGTTATGGGGTAAAGGTACAATTCGTAAAATCGCACTTGAAAAATGCAAATTTTGAAATCTTAGGATTTTTTTTAGGTCAACTTATGGCAGCCCTGTTATTTCACTCAATCTGGTATTTAGCAGACATTCAAAAGAATGAATGAATGAATGATGCTTTACACAGATAATTTAAAGCCGAATAAATACATGAAATGTTAATCAAACTCTATGATGAAATCAAATATGAAACCATCTCACTAATCAGATAACTCAATAGAAGAACCAGACTTTGATAAGGTTGCTTAACCCTTTAACCCATAGCCTGTTTCTAGTATTTAAGATATGTGACCTAATAAAGCAGGCTGAAAGTAAAGCAGAATGTGCCCTAGGGCACATTCTGCTTTACTTTCAGCCTACTTTAAGTTAATATCTGCTAGTATACAGAAAGTATTTCTTATAGTACATATTCATGACAGTATTAAGTGGAACTATTTTCTTTGGCGGATGAATAAAATGAATGCGCTAAAAGTCGCTCCTATAAGGGAAAGGGTTAACCCTTTCAATGCCAAATTTTTCGTGAGATTTTTACCCCTTCACCCTTTCATTGTCGTCTGCTTCAATTTTGTTGTCTGCAATATCGTTTCAAAGATAAAAAATAAGGCAGTATGACTGAAGAAATTTCAAAACGAGTGTCAAACAGTTTGAATCCTGATCAGACACCGCAATACGTCAAAGATACGTCTGATCAGGACCCAAACGGTTGGCAACAGAGCTTTTAAGCGTCATTAAGAGCGAAAGGGTTAATGTGACAGGTTTTATTTACAAGGCGGCTAATCAAGTAAGACTTGTTTGGTTGTTACCATTTTATGTGTTGAGTTCTATCCCTTTAGTTGTTTCTTATTTCAATTTCAAATGTTTAAAATGGCATATTGGGAAAACTCAAGCACGAATGTGCACAGGAGGGAGTCACAACTAGTTCAGAAAACAAGACTAAAAATAAGTGGACTTTTAACCTTTATAGAAAGATTTAGAAGCTAACCCTAACTCTAACCCTATTCCCACTAATGGGCAGGTCAATGGCACACAAAATGGCCAAGTTTAAGTTACAGGAGATTGCCAGGTTAATAGTTTTTCACTTATGTGGCTAGATATTTTGGCCACACAAGTATTGATTTATGCACCCGAACAGACAGATGGATGGACGACAGACAGTAAGTTGATCCTTCAGGTGACTCAGGTGAGCTGAAACCAGAAGAATACTAAAACAAGTCGTGCTTACCATATTCTGACCATCTGACAAGCTTCTACACTGGACATGTAATACAAATGGCTCAAACTTGAATACTGCATCAGCCTTAACATCCTCCAGCTTTGATTTCTAAAACAGAATGGAAGATTTAACTTCAACCACAACATATAAATATTCACAATAAAAATGTCCATTTCTTAGAATATAGTAACTTCAACCACAACAAATGAATATAAAAGATAAAAATCTCTATTTATAAGAATTGTGAAATTAATTGAAAAACAAAAGTATTGCCCCAAATCACATACATAATCAATGCATATATACTTCTGTTACTTATAACCCGCCTCATTTCAGTATATAAATTGGAACTATTGTCTTAGATGGAGAAAAAAATCTAAGGCATAAAAAGGCGTTAGCATGACACTGCTCAAGAGAAGGTAAGTATTTCAAAAACTAAAATATCTATGTCCGCATTAAACCAATATCAGGAATCCAGCACTGCATCTCTGATGCGACATCTAGTCTACACAGTTTGCAGGGAAAAGAGCCTCGTTTCCATATGGCACATTTCATACGGTTTCTCACCAGTTCCTCCAAGGTTATTTTGTCATGGGATGAGAAGATCCATCTACAACCCTTCTTCTTTATTCCTAAGCTGTCTGTCTGAAGAAAAAAAGCAAATTTATTATGTGGGCACCCATGAAATAATTGCAATTTTAATTTGAACTCTTTGCACCCAAACTGCAAAACTGTTATTACTTTTGCAAACAGTTTGGATCCAGATGAGACATCAAAATGACAAACAGTATAGACCCTGATTACAGGGCTGTTGCAGTCTTTACTGTTTGCATAGGACAAGCAACCACTTCACAGGTACTTTGTTTGTGTAACATGCACCAAGCCAATAGTAATTACTGGTGGTCACCCATCCCGCATTGTGCAGTATGTTGCTTAACCTCTCAACCCATACAAACATTCAACAAGCTCACTATAAAAGTAGGCTTCCACAGTCAGACTGAAGAAGTGTTTATATGTAGCCAGGCTGAGTTTGTGATTAAATGGTGAGAAATTTGTGTAAGCAGTCTGGTGGCTCAGTTGCTAAAGCACTCATCCTGTAAGAGGGGTACCAGGTTTGAGTCCAAGTCAGGCTGCATATTTTTCTCACCATGTTACATTTTGTGCCCAATGTGTGGCCCGAACTCACTACCCCAAGAGTAAGAGTATTGTGCTCCCAAAGATACGACCCACAGTGAGAAAAGTATCCAACTAGAATGGGACTTGAACCTGGACCTCTTGCTTACAGGGTGAGTGCTCTACTGTCTGAGTCACCGAACCACTTACACAAATCTCTCATCATTTAACCATAAACTCAAACCAGCTACACACACACCCTTATTCTCCACAATTTTCTTTTTATCATTATTGTACACTCTGCCAGTTACATATAAATCAAGTGGGTTATTTACGTTGGGCACTAAATGTAGTTAACATGGAGAGAAAAATAAGCAGCTAGACCAGGACTCGAACCCGGGAGGAGTGGTCTACCATCTGAGCTATCAGGACTGCTTACACAAATCTCTTACTATTTAACTATTAACTCAATTCGGCTTCACATATATGCAATTTTTGGTCAATTTTCTCCCAATCTTCTCTTGACTTCCATCGGAAGTCACCCCTGCTCACATGGTTGTCCTGAGGGCAGAGACAATGAAACATGGATCCAGGGATAATGGTCATCTCGTATCCCACCACTGCCACCAGCCAACATTGAATTACTGGCAATTACCCATCCAGCTACAGACTATACACTGTGTTGTTTAACGTCATAACCCATACAAATACTTAACAATTTGATTATATCCTTGAGTCTTGTCGATTCTTGTTGATTCCTACCTTTCTTGTCAATTCAATCCCTACTGCAAAGTGTTTCTGCTCACGGTCTGGTAGCCTTCTAGGTCATGAATTTGCTGGATTTGCATCCCTTAGTCATGTCTACAGGTAGGTTCTTCAAATTATTTCCACCACTCAAAATTTTGAAATACAATTATTTTTTCTGAATCGTAGATGTCACTTGTACCTGTCCAATGTACCTTTTTACTGATAAATTGGAATAAAGTTATTTTAAAACAAAACCACTTGCAATTATCACCAAAATGTTTTGATTGCGTGTAATTGACTATAGCATTATAACTGCAGTTTTTTTTAAAATGACAATGCTATTTTGACCTATTTATCAGTTGACCATTCCGAGGGGTCGAATTGACAAGAATTAAAGCCTCGGGGTGATTGAGAGTGATATGGTTATAAACAAGTACATTATTTTTACTTTGAATGTATTTTGCCTTTTTTGTTAATTGATATGTCTGTTAATGACTATTCAGTAAAGAATTAAAAGACTAAGATCCATTAACAACTAACAGATGTTACAATAGGTGTGCACAGCGGCATGGGCAAAAATATAGCTAAAAGGATCGAAAACACAGGTAGCCAGGCTGTTTCTATTTATTTCTATTTATTACTTCTACGCCATCAATTCTGATGATTATGAGTAGGGGCACTTTTAGGTGCACCATTGGGACTGTACCCGACTACCCGGCCAATCACTTTATCCTGACACCGACGAACCAGTCGTAATGCTAACCCGAAATCCTGAGCGTCAAGGAGGGAAGCCATTACTACCAATTTTCAAGTCTTTAGTTTGACCCGGCCGGGGATCGAACCCGCAACCTCCCGCACTGCAAGCGGATGCTCTACCACTGAGCTATACAGGCGGTCAGTAAAAGCTGGCTTCCTAAGTCAGGCTGTCACAGTAAGCGTTTATATAATACACAGTTTTTCTTCACATTTGTAAGTATACATATACATGTCTCTAGGTTTTTATTAATTAATTGTTGCCTCTTGAAAAGGTGATTCCAGGACTGTTTGGTGTAAAGTAGAAATAATTAAGAAGTAGAAAAGGGAAAAACAGAATAATACACAAACCAACATTTTCAACCACCATTATTCGCCCAGAGCAGGAGCTAGTTGTGAAGAAATCATTCTCGGCATTGATAGCACAGACCAGCTGTTGTATCGGGGAATCCACAGAACCTTTCTTGCTCAGATCTACTCCCTCAAGGCAGGCTACTTTCTGTTTGTCAAAAACACCTTTCTTTGGTCCACTCATTTTATGGTTTGTCTGAAACAAAAACTGACCAAAACGATCCTTGAATAACAATCAAGCAGCTTTATCCCGATTCAAGACATGTTCAACTCTACAGTCTAATCAGAGACATGTCACACAATTTTTGTTTACCTCCTCTGATCTGTCAAATGTTCATGCTCTAGAATGGGAACGATTCGGCTGATGAATTAGCCTGTCATTTGCTGGTTTCCGGTTATATTCGTACCACCTTATTTTCGTAATTAGTTCAGTTCGGCCCTAGATGAGTAAAACTCTTTTTTTCTTTCCCAAGAGATAAAAAATCTAGTGCACCGTCGGAGCACGTTACAGGGTAATCAATATAACAAACATATTTATATTAGCATGAAGTAAGCAAAAGGGATTGCAATTGAATAAAACTAATCATGAACAAAAATATTGACTTAAAACTTGATTACATCATTGCATGACATGTAATGATGTAATCAAGTTTTAAGTCAATATTGTAGAATCTACTAGTCTAGTTCATAGGCATTCGACACTACCCCCAGCTGCTACCCCCCCCCCCCCCCCCCCACCCCCCCCCCCTCCACCACCACCAAACGTGAATAAAAACCCTAAAATCTATCCATACATTCAATAATCATCATAAAAGAACATTTCCTGAAGTTTCATGAAATTTTAAAAAAATATTTTTTTGGCTAATTTATAAGTAAAATAGATCTAGTATACATACATGATACGAAACTTTTTTTTAAAACTTCTTGAAACTTCTTGAAACATTTGTTCAGGATGTTTGTTGAACATATGGATGTATTTTGACTCATTTTGAAAGATTTATGAGGGGGGTAGTAGCTGGGGGGGGGGGGGTCATAGCTTACGCGCCGAAAACCTGTGGTCTAGTTTAGATTCTAATAATCTTTAAGTTTCAGTGCCCTATACGTACAAACAGTGTAGAACCTGATCTAAGGGTTCCTACAGGATGGTCAGGGTCAGCACTGTACTATTGGAATATATTAAAAGATAAACCCTAAATGTTTGTAAATGGACTAGACCTAATGGAACTAGACATGTTTATTATATGTTTCAGGGATGAACGAGTTTGACGTTTCCAGATTCTTTGTTTGAGCTGTCGTGATGGCGGAATCAAAATGTAATTTTAACCCCTTTACTGTCATTATGAATTTATGACGTAATTGCCCGTCTAAAACAGTCGTTGTCATATTATAGTCTGCTTATTTTATTATCTGTTTTTACTTTAAAAATTTAGAATTTTATTCGTGTTTGACTTAAAAAGCATTGATTTGAATGTTAAACAGTTTTTATTCTGCTCAGACGCAGCAATACACGGCGTCTGATCTGAATCCAAACTGTTTGCAAATGTTAGATTTGTCTACCTTGGCAGTGATAGTGTACAGTGGAGAATCTGTTATTCTTTCCCAATAAACGCGTTTACGCTAAAACTATTATTTGCAGTGCAAACAGTTTGGAGCCAGATCAGACGCCGGGTAACCCGGCGTCTGATCAGGCTCCAAACTGTTTGCCACCAAGATAAACAAGAATTATCAGAATTGTCCAAAGGTTGTTTTTTCTACGTTTTAGTGCTTTGCGTTTGCGTACGTTTGCGTTTAAACAGGAAATAATAACAGATTCTCCACTGTAATCATTTAGCACGCTATGTAATTGTCGTCTGCGAAAAATCCTAGAAATTATTTGTCTACATTTTACATGTATTTCAAATCAGAGTGACAAATAGTTTGAATCCAGGCGAGACGCCGAGTTACCCAGTGTTTCAGCTGAGCCTAAACTGTTCACAGCAGTGATATGGGAGTATACTTTGTCGTGTGTGCTATAAAGAATTATGTCCTTTGCAAACAGTGTGGAGTCTGATCAGATCCTAATGTATATACAGTGGAGAATCTGTTATTCTTTCCCGTTTAAACGCAAACGTACGCAAACGCAAAGCACTAAAACGTAGAAAAGAACAACTTTTGGACAATTCTGATAATTCATGTTTATCTTGGTGGCAAACAGTTTGGAGCCTGATCAGACGCCGGGTTACCCGGCTCCAAACTGTTTGTATTGGAAATAATAGTTTTAGCGTAAACGCGTTTATTGGGAAAGAATAACAGATTCTCCACTGTACATGTATTATCCAAATGTTGTATATATTATGAAATAAAATATGTTTAAACTAAACTGTTTGTCACCCTGAATTAAATAAATTGTCTTGTTTATCAAAATAAATGAAGATATTCTTTTCCTACATTTTCTAAGTTTTGTTTCGTTACACTCAAACTATACTAACGACTTCCCGACCATTAATTCGCCCCATAACATGTAGAAGGTTAGCAATCTACGCTTGACTCTTTGCACGCTAGCGGTAGAATCGTGATAACCTTTCCAAACATCCAAACTGTTTGACTATCTGATCATGTTTTGAAAAGAAATTAAATCTTCTGTTGTTAGAAAAAAGTCAGACGACAATAGTTGCAGACGAAAAACGAAACAAAATATCCAGCATGCAAAGAGTTAAACCTGATGCCACTGAGTGCGTCCTATGATCAAAGGGTTAATCAATTGGCAACTTTTCTGTTGACTTGGCAAAGTGAATTTTTAAATTTAAATGCTTAACAAAAGCCTTTTTGTGTTCATATGACCCAAATCAGTCCTGGCTCATTTATTTAGGTTATTGTTACCCTTACAAAAGACCATTGTGGAAGGATAACCTATAAAGTTCTCCGGAATTTCACTACAGTGTCCCTCCCTACAACGACCCTCTTAACAACGAATCCCTTCTTACAGCAAAGCTTGCCGATGTTCCCCCAAACAAGACAAACAAGCCTAACGCTTTCACAGCTGCAATATCGTCTGCATATTGGCGTCTGCTGTTTTTTTTGTCAAGATTACATATTATACATGTACATTTTGAGTTTGACAGAAGAAATATAATGACGAGTGACAAACAACTTGAATCCTGACCAGACGCCGCTTTTCGCGGCGTCTGATTTTGATTCAAGCTGTTTACAAATGTAAGCCAAGTCTTAATTTCCCCTCTCTATAACAACTACCTCCGAATAACACACGCAACATTTGCCTCCCAGTGGGTGTTACAGTGGAGAATCTGTTATTCTTTCCCGTTTAAACGCAAACGTACGCAAACGCATTGCACTAAAACATAGAAAAGGACAACTTTTCGACAATTTTGACTATTCATGTTGATCTGAGTGGCAAACAGTTTGGAGCCTGATCAGACGCCAGGTAACCCGGCGTCTGATCTGGCTCCAAACTGTTTGCACTGCAAATAATAGTTTTAGCGTAAACGCGTTTATTGGGAAAGAATAACAGATTATCCACTGTATTGTATAGAGGGAGTACTGTACCAGTGAAGTTGATCTCAGTAAAACATGCAATGTGCTGCGCTGATGTATTTATTAAGTCTGAGCTTAGTGGACAAATCACAAAATGCCAGCTTAATACATAACAAAGAAAGTAATGCTGAACGCTCCTACATTAGTTCTATATCCTGCTGTTCAAAACAAAAGAGTTTTCTCTTTTAGATTCCTACATTAAACTATCAATTGAAAGGAGTTTACTGCATTTATCACATAAAACCGACTCTGGGAGTGTTATAAAGCCATTCAATAAACTATAGTGAAATATCAATATTTGGGCTCCGGCCCTACCTGTTCGTCCACGAGCGCTGCATGAAGCGGGCCGCCAACTGACGTCATTTGCCATGGCGTTACTGTAAACAACGTCAAGTTTTGGCGGAAAATGTATATGGCGGAGAGACAAAAGACTACGGATTCAGTTGACTTAAAAGGGTTTTAAAATGTTTATGTGATAAATAGGATCTAACATTCGTGCTCATTATTTATCATTCTTAATAAACTCGTTGACTAAAATAAATATAACGCTCGCCAAGGCTCGCGTCATATTGTTTTAGTGAACTCGTTTATTAAAAATGATAATTAATGAGCACTCGTGTAAGATCCTCTATTTCTTTCTTATTGTACAAAACTGTCAAATGAGCTTTGTACATTACTTTTTTTACCAAGTTTTCCTTAGTTTAAACAGACACCACATTACGCGGCTTCTGATCTGGATCCAATCTATTTACACATGTTTGCCATGTCTCGCTCAGCACTCTAAGTTATCACTTAGCTTAGCGCGACTTAACTAACATTTGAAAACAGTTTTGATTCGCGTTACTCGGCGTCTTCCAAGCTGTTTTACACGTATACTTAATTGTATTTCAATTATAAAAGCAAAATAAAATAGTTTTTAGTACTTTTGTAGACGATATATTCGAAGCAGACGACAATTCACCGCGTGTCACAGATAGCAGTGTCTTACATTGTTCATACTATACAAAGGTTTCAACATGGCATGTGCGAGCTTGTTGAATCAGAAAAAACAACCACTAGAGATAATGCTAAAGATATATTATCTGATACATTTTCGAGGAGATTTTACAGAAAAAGATACATTTTAAATTTGTTAGCACTTTTTTGTGCAAGAGCAGATGCGCTGTTGGAATTTATCTGTAATGAGTACGTGATTATATGTCATAAAACATACTATAAATAGTCTTTTCATTACAAATTTACATGAACATCGTCACGTAAACAGGTATTTCGGTATTTTGCAAACAGTGTGGACCTAGACGAGTCACAATACTGAAACCACGACGCCTTTATAATGGCTACATTGCTTGTTTCGCCACTTTAAAATAATAATGTGTACATATTTTGAGAATTGGTATAGATAAAATATCTTTGGATTTGTCTTAAAGAGGGCTATCTTCCGAACATTAATTTCTTGGAATCCGGTATCTCGTTTTTGAGTTACCCCCTAACTTTTTGTGCAATCTACGGTATACACTTTTTACAAACTGGTAAGTATTATAATATAAGTTATGTCCATCAGTTAGCCCGTTCGAACACTATATTTGAACTTATTCTACATACAAATGTAATCTCATGCTGTGCTATCTACATTGTCCTATAATATTACATTGTGCTATATGTAAGAAGATTGGATTTCCAAAAACACTGCTTGCTACTCTTACTTCCTTTCACGATGATATGCAAAAAAAAACCTGTTTGCTTCAGTGGTTTTACATCTGAGGATTTTCCGGATAACAGCGGAGTAAAACAAGAAGTAAAACACGCTCTTTCGTGTGTACGTCTCCGTGCTCCTCCATTATGCCTTTGACAACTGCAACGAGGATATGTGCATTCACACCAGGACAGATGGGAAGCTCTTCAACATTCTCCGTTTTTGTGCTAAGATCAAACTCACAATAGCATTCATCCGTGAAGTGATCTTTGCCGATGATGCAGCTCTGATATCCTCTTCAGCAGCTAGCGAAACGGTAGAGCTGGTATCCCCTGCTGCAGCGCTTGTAGAGAAGAAAGTGGCACATTTTATTATGGGAGGGGCAAACGGTGACCATCTGTCTTTAAAGATCAACATTCAAAACCTTTTACAAAGTTTAATGAAGTCCATTCAATTTTGAAGACACTAACGCCTTTAAAATGACAAAATAAAGCCTTGTCTAGCGTATCTTAGTATATCAGTTGCAGGTAACTCTTGATTGTGCCAAAATCAAACTCACAACAGCATTCATCCGTGAATTGCTCTTTGTCGATGATGCAGCTTTGACATCCTATGCAGCAGCTAGTGACAAGCTTCTCCAAAGCCAGCTACAAGGAGTTTTGTCTGACCATCAGCCTTAAGAATACAATGAGACATTGTTTATGGCACAGGACGTGACTTCTGCGCATAGTATTGTCATCAATGGACAAAGTCTGGAGGCTGTTTACCAATTCACATAACTTTGTTGCACTCTGTCAAATCCACTCTTTCTTCACTCAGAACAGAGCGCCAGTATTGCAAAGGCTGCTGGTGTGATTGCCAAGCTGGACAATTCAAGTCTTACAAAAAATAACCAAACTCATCTACAGGGCATGTGTATTGAGAACTTTCTTGTACAGCAGTCAGGCATGTAACACTTACACACGACATGTGAAGAAGCTCAATAGCATACACGTGAGATGTCTGAGACACATTCTGCATACCAAATGGCTGGTCAGGACATCTAACCACTATCTTTCACATCTACTTCACACATTCACCTCTTTCGGAGGCTATGTACTACCGGTATTTTTGGGCAAAGGGCAGATAATTCTTGACTTATTTGTCCGTTTTTTGACAATAATCAGACTTATTTGAAAACTAATAGCAATACATAGTTTAAAAAGGTTGTGTTTTTTACAATTATCCATTCACATATATACACTAGTGTGGAAACAATATTAGAATAAAGCATTTTCCTGTATTACTTAGTACACCAACGACAGATCACTCTTGCCACAAGTATCCTATTTTGACAGTAATTGCACTCCTTCAAGAACTTATACCAAGTTTCATCCAAATCTGTTGATCGGTTTCAGAGATACAGGTGCAGACGGAAACCGGACGGACGGACACCCCTAAAACAGTATCCATCTACCTTTCGACAGGGTATAATAATACAGACATCTCCTTGATGGGCTTCTTGTCTGATGAAGTCCCACGCTATTTCGCTGAGCTGTCGCTTAATTGAATAGTTAACCGAGACTTACCTAGGACGGTGAAGGTTGACTGTAATTTCAACTCCTGCAATCCCCAAAAGAGCCCCTCACGAGAGATGACATAGCTTATAGCGCTTAATACAAGATTTACTGCTCACAGGATGCTAAGTTATGTCTATGACACGATCCTATGTTTTAATTGTTGTTTCCCCGAAACTGATCCTGACTGAAATAAATGATACACTGGATGGAACATGCAACGAACACTGTTTGCATATGCGGGACTAGGGTTCAAAGAGTTAATAGGCGCTGAGTGCAATCAGTAACTATGTATTTCATAACTAGATGTTAAAAGTTCTTATCAACTTGTTTAAAAGAGACTCCGTTCACACTGGAATGTATTCGCGTACAAGGCGTGCATTAAAACACAGATATCAGTTTATTACTTATATATTAGTTCGGTAGGCTTTGATGTTCCTGTCTATAGATTAATACTGAACTAATGATGATGCATGTAGTTCATTAACCCTTTCTCTGCCAGTATGACGTAATAACCCATCTAACACTGCCGTTGCCATAATATTGTCTACTTGCAGTTTTCGTCTGCTTTGATATTTAACAAATTGATTTAATGCGTTTTTTATTTAAGAAACATTGATATGAGTATAAAGTTATCAGAGTTCATCTATGTAATGATATGATATGAAACTGATGTTCAGTTAACTTACATAAAAGAGACTTGTTTTTTTTATCCTGTATCGGGTTATGTCTTAAACATCGTCAATGTCTCCACTTTACTGACAGTTACCAAACGTTTGACCTTTTGAGTGCTCAGTAATTAATACTGCCATAGGCAATTGTTATCGTCAGCTTCTTTCTAAAAGTACAATTTTCGAAAAATTCCATTACAAAGTCTTTTCTGGATCCAAACTGTTTGAAATCTCGGTAAATCACAGTCAGACGTCTAGTATCTAGTCTAACGAGACGTCTGATCAGGGTCCATACTTTTTGACACTCGTTTCGAAATTTCGTCAGCCATACTGCCTTTAATATTACTTTAAAACAATATTGCAGACACCAAGATTGAAGCTGACGACAAAAATCGTTGAAAGGGGTAAAAACCTCACGACAATTGGAAACTCATACTAAAAGGTAGATGTTTGAAAATTAACCCTTTCCCCAATAGACGTGCCTTTTAGCAAATATAATTTATTCCTCCGCTGATAAAAATAGTTCCAATTTAATCAGTAAATAATATGTATTATAGGGAATATTTTCTATATTCTAGCACATGATAGCTTAAAGCAGGCTGAAAGTAAAGCAAAATGCGCATTAAGGCGCATTCTGCTTTACTTTCAACTTGTTTTTAGTAGTCACCTATCTTAAGTGCTAGAAATAGGTTATCATGTAAAGGGTTAATTAGAAAGATCCCTTTGAACAACCACCTGAAACACTGAAGACAATGTATGTGGAAAGGGTTAAACAACCAAATTACCAGTTGGCATTTTCTGAGTGCCTGGTTTTGTATGTAATAAAAGCGATAATTGAAATGTTTGGCAACACTTTGTTTCTACAATAACTCTTTTGGCACACTGCTATCTTTTATTGTTAAACTATTACACAATTCAAAGAAGAGGAACTTGTGAGTTTATTTGTAAATTGAGTCATTAATGTAACAGGGCCTGTGTATACAGAGAAGTCACAATATTGCAGTCAATGAAATACAGTGAAACCCCTCTAAACCGGACACGTGTGGGGACAATGTAAATGTCCGGTTTAGAGGGAGTTCCGGTTTAGAGGGGTTTTAACCCATAGCTTGTTTCTAGTATATAAGATAGCTGATCACTTAAACCAGGTTGAAAGTAAAGCAGAATGCGCCTTAAGGCGCATTCTGCTTTACTTTTAACCTGCTTTAAGCTATCATCTGCAAGAACATAGAAAATATTTCTGATGATAGATATTCATGAATGTATTTTCTTCGGTGAAGTGATAAATCAAAGGCGAAAAAAACATATTTATTGTGTAATAGGTTAAAATAATGAAGGATTGGAAACGGGACCAACGTTTTTGTCCGGTTTAGAGAGAATTCCGGTATTAAGAGGTTCCGGTTTAGAGGGGCTTCACTGTTCTTTGTTTTCGGTGGTTATTGCATGTGGCTATTTAAAGCATGGTGAACGTAAAGAGAAAGATCCGGTATGAGCGTTCTCCTTTCATTTCAATCTGCAAGAAACTGACATCCCCTACCTTTAATACAATCGACGAATTTCCGTTTGAGTGTTGGTTTAATGTTAGAAGTTAATCCATTTGAGCTCATGGTCCAATACATGGGATATAGGCAAACAGTATACTGGTCAGTAATGCGGCGTCTGACACTCTAAACTCTCTTTCAAAAGGAATTTCAATATAAGACAAAACAAAAATGACAATTTATACCAGGCCCCTCTTAGATAAAAATGGAGTAATCCAATATATAAGCATGGAAGAATTCGCTGGATGCCAATAGGTTAAGTGTTAACAGATTGTCTGGATTGTAGAACAAAATATAAGTCCATTCAGTTTCCAGTTTCAGTGTGCTTAAAATTACGGCCTGATTTTAGTCATACGATTTAGAGGTAGATAGTTGTACTGAAAAACTATTGGCATGAGTGTAAAATGGTCTTGATCCTTATCAGACGCCGAATAACTCGGTGTTTGATCAGGAAAACACTGTTCGCAAATGCCAGTCACTCAGACAAAGGGAGTACAGGATCTACTGAGACAGAAAGAATCGTCTGTTACAATTTGATATCATGATGAATTATCTAATCGGGGAGTGTTAGAAAACAGGATGCCCGTTGTTATATCCATAACAATTGATTTAGTTTGTTCTTGTATGCATGAGAATGTTCTATCAACAAACTGCAGTCGGAACAATGTCCAATATCTACCAATATTTCAAAGTTGAAACGTATTTAGATTGGCTACAAATTTGTCCTAGTTGTTACTTATTCTGATAGTTTTTACCTTAGTGACAGGTTCGGTTCCTAATCGGAGAACCTTTTATCAGACTGGCTTTCGCGGAACAGTGACGTCACACATTTACAAGAATGGTACAATGAAGTCTTCACTTGTACTTTTTGAAATTTTTATTATCGGTAAACACTAAATAGGGGCGTAGTGAAACACTTTATTGTCTATCCATCTATCTTATATACATGTAAGCCGTGTTATGAGAGAACCTGTCTTATTGTTTTGCAAACAGTGTTGATCAAGGTCAGCCGCCGCGCCAAAGACGTAGCGACTGGTCTTGATCAATACGGTTTGACACCCACATGCACCAAAGGCATTTTGTGTAGCTGTATATATACACTACTCAAAGTTTGCTAAGGGTCAAGGGTATACACTTTATAGGTTCCAATGCCTTTACCCCATCACTTTTTCACAGCAGAACTTTTAACATTTTTGTTCGATTCCTCCCATATTTTGAGATATGTGTGCTAAGGTTTCACTTTACATATTGCGATACATTTTTTTCTTGTTCAGGTCCTGTAGGCGAAACCCGAGGACTTTAACAAAATGTGAAATTTCTGATATTTCATCAAACTTTTCAAATCCATTGAAGTCTACATATTAATTTTCTTAGAGGTGTTTTCGTAGGTAAAAAGGTTTTACCTTTCAATGTTTAACTGTACTTATTATTGAATTGTAAAGCAACTTAATTTACTCATAATCACAATTTGTAGCTTTTGCAGTTTTCTGTGAAAAAAAATATATTTTTCTTTTTTTACCAGTAGAATGGATCTTTAGCTACAGTTTCTGAAAAAATTGTTGGAATTGAATAAATCTGTGGAAAGTTATAAAGTGAGAAAGTGATAAGGTCGATGCATTGGTTCCTATGGAGGTTATACCTTTGACCCTTAGCAAACTTTGCGTAGTATATCCTCTTCACTCGTTTGTCCGGACCCCTTAGCGAAAACGGACTATAAAGGTAATCAATTTAAATGGAAACTGGGAGATACATTGAACGAATATGGAGAAAAAACAGTTTTCTAACTGAAAATAACATTTAAAGTAATCAAACAACTTGATTGTTAAACAAATACCAGTTATTCAAACTAACCTTCGGCTGTAAATGCAGCGCCGCGAATTCTTACTAGGCCGGAAGTTTGACGTCATCATCCGGGTAGCAAAGGGGCTTGTACACAACCGGGTCAAATTTATACTGCATATGAAAGTTCAATTTCCAGACACTTGCTACACGTAATAAACATTTAGAGTTATATTGGAAAATGTGTTATTCGGAATCATTTTACAAAGGGACATTAAAAAAATAAGGTACGTGGTCAATTTTGGTACTCATTTTTTGAATATATAATTTCCTTCAAAGTTTCACTAAAATTCCAAGTTTTTTTAGCATTTTTTTTCGGCTATTTTCTGTCCGCATCTAATACCTAACCGGAACCGCCTTTTGCGATGACGTAAGCAAACCGCACGCGCCATATCAAGCGTTTTTGTGATCCTTCCGGACTCATGATAGGCTTCCGACTAGTGAGAATCGAGAACTTTTAACAGTGCATACCAAACCCATATACAGAGCCTATGATGACAACGATGTTTGGTCTGTACAATTTTGAAATGCAATAAGGCAGGTTTTGTCCAGACACGGCCCATATATATACATTGTATACCCTGGTGAGATGCCAATTTATATTGTGTCTCTTCTGTGTCTTTAGTTGTTTATCAGGGACTACAGTTTGGGACAAAAACAACATTGATAAATTTAAGACATGGCAAGAATACACAGGCTACCTTCATTCTTAGGGGAATTAGTTATTTATAAGCAAATACATAATTATAATGGTTTAATGGTAATCATGAACATTTTATATCAAACCTTCTTCCTTTAAAACCCGTCTATACAAAGAAGGGCAAAAACCAGATTGTTGCATAATTATGGCTACCGATAACTTTGTTAGATAAGTTATTATGGTTGTATTTTTTCAACTTGAACTGCATCACAAGAAAAAAATGCTTTTTGGCACTGCAAACGGCGTAGATCCTGATCAGACGATGCGTTAAAACGCGGCGTCTAATCAGGGTCTACACTGTTTGATTTTACGACAGAATCTAAAGTTTTCTGTCTATAAATCCTACAAACAGCACAGATCGTGATTTTATGCCACATTTTCCAATTTGATGGCGGTACTAGGTATACGCTGGCTACAAGATCATTGCTTCCTAAATGATGTTTTGGTACAGGTAAGGCACTATTGGCATTCACTCCTGTGTTCCGTTGATATTTCCTCACGGACACGTAGTACACTGATACTACCAGGGAAGACATTCTCACGAAACAGGTGGAAACGGTTTACAAATTCCAAAAATATACCAATTGTGATAAATCTTAATTGTATTGCCGACTTGGGTTTGATCGATAAGATGTAAGGGAGTCCCTCCTCTATAACGTTCTAATTTGCACGTATATATGATATGTCTGTAAACATATTACTGTATTGTTTTATAAGATCGAAACGTAGTCACTTTGTGTGCCATTTAAATAATGTTCACTGTAGGATTTTTATAACAGTTATCGTATTTTTGCAGTTTCAAAGTACATGTAATATATCGTTCTATATTACGTTTATACTACATCCAAAAGATAACCGTGTCGGTGTCTCTTTATGGAAAAATCGCTTAACCATCTAACAACCATAAGGAAGCGATTGAATTCGTTTACAACGATTTCTCTGCAGCAATTTTATGAAGTCATGACTGTAACAATATTGACTAGGGTGTCAAAGAGTCTCGACTCTGTTCAGATGCCATGTTACGCGACCTCTGATCTGGGTCCAACATGCTTGCAAAGTTGACCTAACCCTCTCACTCTTGATGACGCCATTAAGCGCGTTTGCAAACAGTTTGGGTCCTGATCGCCGCGTTACGCGGCGTCTGATCAGGACCCAAACTGTTTAACACTCGTATCGATATTTGTTAAGTCATACAACGTTAAATCTAACTTTGAAACGTGTCTTGCAGACAACAATACTGAAGCAGACGACAATAAAGCGGTGAAGGGGTAAAATCTCCCGAGTAATATGATCATGAAAGGGTTAAGTCGCCTATGACAGTGAAAGGGTTAACACAAGTTCCATTGTACATACAGTGGGGAAAACGTTATTCTTTCCCAATAAACGCGTTTACGCTAAAACTATTATCTGCAGTGCAAACCGTTTGGAGCCAGATCAGACGCCGGGTAACCCGGCGTCTGATCAGGCTCCAAACGGTTTGCCACCAAGATAAACATGAAATATCAGAATTGTCCAAAAGTTGTTCTTTTCTACGTTTTAGTGCTTTGCGTTTGCGTACGTTTGCGTTTAAACGGGAAAGAATAACAGATTCTCCACTGTAGGTATATCTCAGCAAAGAATATCTTCTGTAATCAAAAACGATATTACATTAGCACTCAAGTTTTTGATGAAGAAATAAATGAAACTCAAAACCTTTTGTGTAGCAAGTTTACGGCTCTGTCGTATCACCCCGGTTTATCTTTTAATGGATCATTGTTTGTGGTGAGTCAATAATATCAATATCAAGAGATGAACCCTTAAGAAATTACATCAAATTTCGTGCAATATCCCCTGCAAGATGAAGCGTTACAGTGGAGAATCCGTTATTCTTTCCCGTTTAAACGCAAACGTACGCAAACGCAAAGCACTAAAACGTAGAAAAGAACAACTTTTGGACAATTCTGATAATTCTTGTTTATCTTGGTGGCAAACAGTTTGGAGCCTGATCAGACGCCGGGTTACCCGGCGTCTGATCTGGCTCCAAACTGTTTGTATTGGAAATAATAGTTTTAGCGTAAACGCGTTTATTGGGAAAGAATAACAGATTCTCCACTGTACACGAAGCCGAGATCTCAGAGTTGCCTTGAATTTATCCCTTCACTGCCATGATGTCATCGATTTTAAACAATTGTCGTCTGCTTTTATTTCTCAAATTTAAGTTTAAAATATTTTGACATGAGGAATATTGAAATGAGTGTCAAACAGTTTTGATCCTGGTTCGACGCTCAGCTCCCAAACTGTTTACTCGGGATAAGACAGTAAAGTGCAACGATTGCTTGTTCAATTTGATAAGCGAAGAGCCTCTTTCATATTTGCCTTCACTTAATTTATGTTTAAACTCACAACTTTCTTTCAAAATAGTTAAATTATTTCATCTACAACCACATTTTGCAACCACCATTCCGTCGAACATGTATTTGTATGTGATCACGCCCCTACGGTCAACATATAGTAGGGATATAGGGTCTAGTTCCGTGGGCACACAGCACGCCTTGCCCGCTCGGCGCGGGTCTCTGGTGTGTAATTCGGTCTGGATCACGGCGTGGATAGAGGGCGACAAGTTCTCTCCAATAGGCAGAAAGCATCGTCCAGCGCACTGGTAAGCCTAAAATGTAAAATAAAGTCAATCATGTAAAACGTCTCTATTTCGACCACCTTTCTATAACGGCCACATCTGTTTTACGACAGCCTCTCTATTACGACTACCAAATCGTGTTAATTGTTAGGTGTTTACGACAGGTCACTGCTTAAAGCAAGTTGACAGTAAAACAGAAAGGTGCTGTAGGAGCTTCCTGTTTTACTGTCACCTTGCTTTAAGCTGTCTCCTGTCTTCTTTAAAATCAGTTAAGGTTTCGTTTAAGTGGTCGTAACAGAGAGGTTTCACTGTAATGTGCCTAACATTTGAAAGCTAACTGAATCGTGACGGCATCAAATTGGGTATTAGCGGACTTCGTGAAATTTAAAGATTTCATAGTTTATTTCAAGAAACATTTACCCTCTGTATAAAGATTTTGAATTCTGATAAGATGTTGAGGTAGTCGGCATCTGACCAGAATGCAAATTGTTTGGAAATGTTAGTAAAAGTCCCTAAGTGTTTAGTGTTAACTATTTGGAAAATCATGAATTCTTCCAAGCTTTTGTATTTGATGGACCAAAGTTTTCCTTTATTGAGTGTCTAATCTATTTTTTTTGTCTTTTTATAACATCTTGACAAGCAAAATGTGGCGTCTGATCTGAGTCAACACTGTTTGCGTTTGTCCAATTTATGGGACGCTAAACTCAAATGGGTTAATGCTGGTAGATGTCTAGAGACAAATCACTGCTTAAAGCTGAACTTAAATAGGATTTGTTGGCTTTTTTATTATTTTATATTAACCCTTTCACTGCCTTACCCCGCGTACAATTGTTATTTGCAAACAGTTTGATCCTGATCAGACGCCACGTCATACGGCGCATGATCAGGAGTCAAACTATTTGCCATTCATTTCAATATTTCTTAAGTCAAAATACCTAAAATTTAAATTTGAGAAAAAGGCAGACGACACTTGTTTGAAATTGATGTCGTCATGACAGTGAAGGGGTTAAGCTGAAACCTGTCATAAACACAATTAGTTCATCATATTAGGAATAAACAACATCTTTTTGCGGTTCACGACGGTATGAATACATTGGCTTCGCAGGGGGTAAGTTTCGTAAACGCCCGAAGGGCGTTTACGATAAACTTACCCTGCGAAACTGATGTATTCATACCGCATGAACGGCAAAAAGATGTTGTTTATTCCTTATATTCATATTTTTATTTTCTGTCTTGTCCATTTAATGTGTAATTTGACCAGATTTGTTTTCATGTATATAAATATATCATATACCGGCCAAATAGGCTTGACAGATGTAATCCTGGATGTAACAGCTGTTCGATCTCTATAATATGCGGTATGAAAAGTAGTCCAAAATACATGTTTCGGAGTTGATTACAAAATCAAGATTTTACCCATTAAACTGTCGCTGTGTGCTTAACGAACACTTATAAGACATTAAAAATAAACAATGCAACTTAAATATATATTATTAAAGCATATTTTAAAAAGTCGGTCGCGCATGTTTATTTCAGCCTTATTACACTTCATAGCAACCATTAGCTGGTCGCTAGGTCGGTATCTCTCCTCGGCGGAGACTCCGCCCTCTTGCTCACTGGCTGGAACCAGTTTAGATTTGTAGGTTCATCGAGAATTGACCTGCATATTTTTAATACGATTACATAGAGACTTTACAGGGTGAATGTAAATAATAACTCTCCGCCTGACACGCAAGATCCATTTGGTAAAGTTTTAATTCAATAAAGAAGCATGTATCTCTAGACAGATTCAGGAGCTTTCAGCATTATTTTTTGTCTGTCACTTTCCACTTTTCGCAGTTGTCAATAAATTATCTATTGAGAGACCACATTTTTTCATATACACATTTATTTCACAATATTTAAACACTTCGCTTAACACGCATGATTTATTTGGTGTCAGTGATAATTCAATAAAGAAGCATATACAGTGGATAATCTGTTATTCTTTCCCAATAAACGCGTTTACGCTAAAACTATTATTTGCAGTGCAAACAGTTTGGAGCCAGATCAGACGCCGGCTCCAAACTGTTTGCCACCAAGATAAACAAGAATTATCAGAATTGTCCAAAAGTTATTTTTTTCTACGTTTTAGTGCTTTGCGTTTGCGTTTAAACGGGAAAGAATAACAGATTCTCCACTGTATCTCACAGATTAAGGAACGCTCTGCATACTTTTGTCCTTCATCACTTTCAACTTTTCACAATTATCATCTTTTGAGTGACTGCATTTTCCCTGCCAAATTATAGTCTTCTCATTTGTTTTGTCTGCAATGCTATGCAGCAATTCATTCTTTAGGTTTTTACTGAAGAAATATTTACACGAGTGCCGAATAGTTTGGATCCTGTTATAGATATGTGTATATACGTCAATATATTTATATGCAAGTTACTTTGTCGCGCGTCTGTTTTGAAACACATAATATGATATACATTAGTAAACTAAATTGATCATTTGCTCGGGCCAAACTCAGGTAACAGACAAATAAGACCCGGATCCAACCCCTAACAAGCCATATGTTTAATTATCAATTACGTAGACCCCGATCCTCATTTTGCTATCATATAGCCAGTTTCAAGTTTCTTTTCAGATTTAGAATTGACGTCTTATTAACAGAAAAAGAAGTATCCAATAAGTTTGGATCAGCACACTCAGTTCAAACCGTTGCAACTGCAATCCATGTCGTGTACACAGTGCAGAAGGCGTTGTTTTTTCCAGTTTAACCAATTACCCCATAATGTCACTTTTTACGCCTTTATTTTATTCCTTCAATGAAGAAAAAAGTTCCATATTATACAGTTAAGAATATGTATCGTAAGAAATATTTTCTTTATCCTAGTAGATGGAAGCTTAAAGCATGCTGAAATTAAAGCAGAAGGCTGCTTTAAGTATTCATCTGTCTTCAAAACTAGAAACAGGCAATGGGAAAGCCAAACTGAAACGAATTGCAATAAAATGTATGGAGAAGATCTAAATACGCGATGTTTGCTTCCGATATTATTCATTCAAACATATTGTTAGCACGTTGTGTATTATATGTATGTTTATATATAATTGAAAAATATCTGAAAATAAATACGTTTAAACTAAAATGTATAAAATAAGAACTTTTTGAAAATATATCAGGGTAATTTCAATCTGAATAATAAACTGTTGGGACCTTAGCAGACGCATTGTTACCCAACGTCTAATCTGGCTCCAAACTATTAAACAATTTACTTTCTTAAGCATAATCGTGCTTATTAAGAAAGAATAACACCTCTGTCACTGTCACATACTTAGAACTTAGGTAAAGCAGCTTTTCAAAAAACTGTTCTGGATACTGCATTTCTGTAATACGTAGGGTTGTACTATATATTGCGTCGAAAAATCCACATCATCATTGCAAAGCCATACTGTTTAAAACAGTAACATCTTTGATAATAGAGCTATTCATAATGAAAAACATGAATAATAGTATTATATAGAAAGGTGGCAGCTTGATAAAAATACAAATAATAGTGTTGCTTTACTGTCACTTGTCATAAACGTTGTAAGCAAAGTCGATCCGCTTTGAGTGGTCGTCATAGCGACAAATTTCAAGTATAAGTACCCAACCCCATTTCACCGAGATATGAATGAAGTAGGCGCGTTCCAATGAATGAAATTTCTTGTTGGAGATTTATTAAAGATGCAGGTCCGTATATTAAAGAGCTGACATTTACAAAAGATAACTGGGATAGTTATGAACGTTGGTATGCTGGTGATATTGATAAATGCATTAACCATTTAACCGCCAACCTATCGGCTGCTTGAAATATTCTCGTCTGCTATCAATTTTTCCAAACTTATAATTTCAAACATTTTGACAGAAGCAATGAAACAACGTAAAAGAGTATCAAACAGTTTAGTTCACGATCAAACGCCGCGTGACGCGGCGTTTGATCATGATCCAAGTTGTTCGTAAATGCCAGTGTAATTAACTTGTTTGAGCAATGAAAGGGGTTACATGACATGTGCAATATTGTTAGATCAGAAAACAGAAATACGTACAGGTGATACGATCAGTTAATAGCCTTGAAATACTGTAGGAAGATGATGGATTATGTCCCAGCATAGATAAAGGCTCCATGGTTTATAGATGACGGAAAGGTTTTCGTTTTAATGTTAAGAATCAATCTAACATATCTTGTCATTCTGGCATTAATTTCAGCGGTTCACACAGTATATTTTCCACTGAGCGCGTGAGAAGAAGATTAGTTTATGTTCGATTTCTGTGAATGAAGCATGAGAATAAGCATGTGGCAAGTGGCTACAGTATAAAACAAGCGCATTCAGTGGATAAGATATAATGCTTTTTAAATAAACACTATTATACGAAGATCTTTAATTATATTGCAAAATGTTTGGAACCTGATCAGGCACTGGATAACTTTGCGTCTGATCAGGCTTTAAACTATTTGCCACTCAAATTAAAAATAATCGTCATTTTTTTAAAGAATTTACATGTATCATTTTCTCCATGTTAATGCACTGCGCTTGCGAGTAGTTTGTTTTACAACCATTAGCATTTTGCACGCTGCGTTTTGATCTATGTCTATTATTGTTTTCTTCTGCAACAATTCTTCTCTGAATTGATAAACCTGTCCCTAATAGTTGTCTAACTTTATCAATACGCCTTTATACACCTTTAATATATTCCTCCACTTAAGAAAACAATGCCACTTTATACAATCATGAACATGCACCATACGAAATACATGTAGTTTCTCTATCTTAGCAGATGGTAGCTTAAAGCAGGCTGAAAGTGAAGCTGAATGCGGCCTTTAAGTGTTAAAGAAATAAGTGATGGGGGAACAGTAAATCTGTCAGTACTTCGTGATTTGATTGAAAAAAACATCAATGTGAATGTCAAAAGGATAATTCAGCTCAGAATCAGAGTTGGACAGTGTTTAGATGAAATATTTGGTAACAACTTCACGTGTGAACTAAAGATATACAGATATATCTCCTCCGCTATATACTCTTATTGTTTTTGTTCTGCACCAATCTGACTTTATATATCTCAACATTACATCAATGAAAAGGAACTTGCAGCAGGATTCAGTGTGGTCAACTTTCAATGAAACTGATTGCTTAAAGTCCCATTGTGTTTTCAGACCTTTTCTTAATGTCTGAAATACAATAACGGCTAATAATAATGTTTGAACATTCTTATGGGCCAAACTGATCTATGAAATGATGAAGACGGACCTAAATCACCAAAAAGGGCGATTTAAATTCATAACAAACCGAAAATAGAACGTCTGATATAAACATTACCACACGGCTTAGTATCACGTGATACAGCCGGATTCAACTTCACCGTGTGCAACCGTTATCTACCTTCGCCCGTCCATCCATTAGTCAGTTAGACTATCACACTTTTCTGTCCGCTTTCTAACTCGAATATTTTTTATCCGATCTTCCACAAATTTGCTGAAAATGTTCATTGATATAATATCAAGGTTTAGTTTGATTACTACTAAAATCGCATAAGGTATTTTTGAGTTATTGCCTGTTTATTAATAAAAAATGACTGTTTCAGTCATTTTTGCACTCTAAAACAAACAGCTTTTATCAGTATTCACCAAACATGCTGAAAATATGTATTCATATAAAATTTAGGTCTAGTTTGATTATTACTAAAATCGCATGTGACATATCTGAGTTTTTGCCCTTTATGTATTAGAAATGACTTTTTTCAGCAAATTTTGCTCTCCAACACAAATACTTTTTTTTTAATCTTCACCAAACTTGCTGAAAGTTATTATTAATATAAATCAAGGTTTGAATCCTACTAAAATCGCATAAGCATATTGGAGTAATAGCCCTTTAATTATTTAAAAATGGCTGTTTCAGCCTTTTTTGCTCTCTAACACAAAGAGTTTTCATCGGATCTTCACCAAACTTGCTGAAATGCTTTATTTATATAAAATCTAGGTCCAGTGTGATTATTACTAAAGTCCCATAAGGATTATCTTAGTTATTGCCCTTTATGTATTAAAAAGGACTGTTTCACCATTGTTTGCTCTCTAACACAAATACTTTTTTTCCTTGACCTAGATTTAATACCAATACACGTTGTCAGCAAGTTTGGTGAAGATCCAATAAAAAGTGTTTGTGTTAGAGAGCAGAAAATGCTGAAACAGTCATTTTTTAATTATTCAAGGACAATAACTCAGACATGCCTTATGCGATTTTGCTAGTTATTGAACCTGACCTAGATTCTATACTAATAAATATTTGTAACAAGATTGGTGAAGATCAAAAAAGAAGTTTTTGAGTTAGAGAGCGGACAAGGCTGAAACAGTCATTTTCAGCAAGCTCAAGGTATAGATCCTCCGTAATGTTTTTAATCGCTTACCCATGGTGAATAATATGTACACGTTGTCACTGGATCAAGTAGTGTTTAACCCTGTGCCCATTGGTCGTAACTTTACGGGAGTTTACAAACTGTTTGAATCTAGAAAGACGCCGCGTAACGCGGCGTCTCATCTGGATCCAAACTGTTTGACACTCGTCTTAAGGTTTGTTTAAATAAAACAATGCATAAATCTAAACTGAACAAATTTTGCAGACGACAATGTCAAAGCAGACGTCTGTGAAGCAGAATAAGGGTTAACAGGGTAATTCTCAGTGCTCCAGCTATACACATGTAGCCGGGAGTAATCTGAACTAATCTAACATTTTCTCACTCATTTCAGCACCGAATGCTATTGTGTTACTACTGATTAAACCGTCTCTTCGAGGCAATTTTAATGAGTATGACACCATTGGGTTTAAAAGCAGAAATAAAGATTTTAGTTTTTCGAAATACTTCCGTTATCTGGAGCCCTGTATTTACAGAGTTGTCCTTCTTTCCATTCACAAGGGAGGCTTTTTAATTTGTGCAGCACAAAAATATTATAAATAAAATTTAAAAAGCGAATTTCTTAGATAAAGTCGGTTTTTGTGAAAGAATCACGTCCTACGTAGTTCAAATGGGACCCCAAACAACCGTTTTATGCAGGTTTCTCAAAAACACAATGCGGCTTTAATATCTGCACATTAAAACTCGACTGCATTACTATCTCAAAACTGTTGGATTTGACGAGTAGCTGCACCTGGGCAGAACACAACTATTTGACATCCAAATCGAGCTACAGCTGAAAAACGAAGCAGTCGACATAAGCAGACGACATCATAAAAATGAAGGGGTTAAAGGTTCTGGTAATGTACAATAATTTCAGGCGGTGCCCTTGTTGTTATTCACTGCTGATAAGTTGGCAGCATTCTGCACGCGGCGTGCGCTTGTTTTTGCCACATTCGACAGACATGCTCACCACCTGTACTTTACTAACTCTTAACCTGCTTTGAAACTGTTCTCTGCAAGGTTTACCAAATTAAGGTAGAGTGTATTTTTGTTGAAAAAAACAAATCTACAGCTGATTTTCGAACAGATTGATTCAAGACCAGACGCTGCGTTACGCAGCGTCTGATCTGGAACCAATCTGTTGACAAAACCCTGTCAAGTTGCGATCGGTAGGAAGAGGATACATACTTCTTTAATCAGAAACTGCAACACATCAACTGATAAAAATGTAAAAGATATCACTCATTGTTCAAACAAGAACATAGCACGTGGTACAATAGAGTCGTCTTGAATGATTCGAACTCGCTTGAGTCAAATGAACATTACTTTCAGCGTTTTAATATCAATAACTTGACTGGCTTAACATGAACTGACAACATTTTCGACAAGTGAATACGGATACCTCGACTCGCCTGAAGTAGATTTATTACGAATTTCTACAAAAAAAATAATTATAACTCGAACTCTTATAGGTCGATCTAACATGCTATCTGCAACTGATTTTCGACAAGTCGAATTTGCCCATAGTTTAAGATTAATATGTGTCATAGCCACTTTCGATAACAGCGATTTTTATTTATCGCCTTTAGTCTTCATTTTTCTTTAGTGTATGACAACATGATAATTTTGATAATGTGCGATTTGAAAGAAGTGAAATTTGCATCGAACATATTTTTCAACTTATGTATAAATAGTGTCTTATAAGAGCTTTCGTATGACGGTTTTGATAAGGATCATTACTATGATTATTAATATTTCTCAGTCAAAATTTAAAAAAATTGCAGACGACATGTTTTAGCAAACGATAATTTGCCTACGTAGGGGGGATTCTGACGCCAAAGAAGCTGTCCTTTGTCTCCAACCTGGTCTATCTGCAGCATATGTTATCAGCTCTGGCATTTACAGTGCTGTCCACTCTTTTACATTGTCGGACCAACTCTTCCTCTGCCTTCCTCGTCTACGCCCACCTTCCACTGTCCCTTGGAGGATAGTTTTACTAAGACTGTTGTGTCTTGTGGTGTGACCAAACCACTTCAATTTCCTTTTCTTGACCGTGCTGAGGAGGGGTTCTTGGGCGCCAACCAGGCTGCGTACCTGATCCCTTACATGTCCCCCCTCGGCGTCAGAATCCCCCCTACGACGAGACAATCAGTCAAGGGATGAGTGAGTGAGGAGGAATTTGCCTACGAATAGGTCAATTTAGACGGTGGAATTAAGTGGCGAAATAGTTGATAAGCAGTATGCAATGCTCGATTCTTACAGTGGTGAAGACGTTATTATCCACTGTAATAAATATAAACCATTGTCGTGCTTATTTTACAATTTGACACGTTTTGGCAAAAATACTTCGATCCAGAAGCTCTGCGTTTAACCAGGATCTAAGATGATTGAGACCTGTATTGCTGTTTTATTTAAAAAGCTATTGACACGTAATAGTTTTGTAGAAGACGTGCTTTTAAGCTGAGGATAATTCAACATGGAAAAGAACAATGTTTGATATGGCTTTAAAATAATTGTCTTTTAGATAAGTGTCCGTTATTTTTTTAATTAAAGTATGTGCTTTCTTTAGCCTACAGTGGAGAATCTGTTATTCTTTCCCAATAAACGCGTTTACGCTAAAACTATTATTTCCAATACAAACAGTTTGGAGCCAGATCAGACGCCGGGTAACCCGGCGTCTGATCAGGCTCCAAACTGTTTGCCACCAAGATAAACAAGAATTATCAGAATTGTCCAAAAGTTGTACTTTTTACGTTTTAGTGCTTTGCGTTTGCGTACGTTTGAGTTTAAACGGGAAAGAATAACAGATTCTCCACTGTATTTATGCCCGTCGTCCGCAACAATAAACATTTGCGCCTCATCAGAGGCTGCACTGCATTCAGATATATTTCATATGATTTGGGTCTGTTGGATGGACTAACATTGCAGTGTCTTTAGACCACCCTTGTTCTATCTACATGTACACAGTGGAGAATCTGTTATTCTTTCCCAATAAACGCGTTTACGCTAAAACTATTTTTTGCCGTGCAAACAGTTTGGAGCCAGATCAGACGCCGGGTAACCCGGCGTCTGATCAGGCTCCAAACTGTTTGCCACCAAGATAAACAAGAATTATCAGAATTGTCCAAAAGTTGTTATTTTCTACGTTTTAGTGCTTTGCGTTTGCGTACGTTTGCGTTTAAACGGGAAAGAATAACAGATTCTCCACTGTATATGTAATATTCTAACAATCACATATGGAGAGTTCATTGTAATAGCCATGAATAATTGATATCGATGGCCAAACAGTTTGTAACAAGACTAGATGTGGAGTTACGTGACGCCTGATCTGGATTCAAACTGATTAAATAGCAAATCCCAATGTGAATGAGAGGAGAGGTTAAACGGTTCTGTGTGTTGGTGGTATGATAGTGTATGTTTGTAAGAGGTTAAGAGCCACAAATAGACAGCCGATGCTGCGGGCCGATTGACAATATGTGTTATGTTTAACATCAATGATACCTGTTTAGAAATCGTGTTACAAGTAAACAAAGTGCAGCAAAAGTGCATCTAAATTATGTTTGCACGTGCAGCAGATAATCTGGTTTTAACTCTTTGAAAGTTTCGTATGTTGCAACGATTGTCGTCTGCTACTGTTCTATAAATAGGGTGAGTTTTTAATGTTCTTTTCAAAACAGGATAGGAGTATCATAGAGTTTGTATCATTATGATACGCCGCGTTACGCGGCGTTTTATCAGCATCCAAACTGTTCGAATAGGTTATCATTATTTAACTGCTTGCATGCTAAGTGTTAAAATTATATATGAAATAAGCATTTCGCTGCCAAGCGCTATAGCACTGGCATTTGCAAATCTAGTTCGGACACCGAATAACTCATTCGTACTATTTGTTGATGGCTACGACTAAATTCTAATTTGAGAAACAAATGCAGATAACAAGATTAAAACGGACGATACTAAATAAAAATGGCCGATTTCCTACTTTTTGGTAGTTATAAACTTGTAAGCAAATTTAATACGAGGCGGACGGTGAATAATACATTTAGATCTAGTTTAATATAATAGCGTTAAAGTATCATCTGTTCTTTACTGCCAAACTATCATTTAAAGTTGAGGCCCCTATTGAATTCTGGCCAAAATTGGTCGAGAACGATCGACCATTCTCGCCAACTGTCTGTCCGTTCCGAACGATGCTAAATCATGATTCGGAACGGACAGACAGTTGACGACAATGGCCGATCATTATTCGTAAAATGCCGATATTGACCCGATCTCATTATGGGTCATCATCATGCAGTGTATTTCTTAAGCTTGGCAAAAGAAATAAATGTCAAGCAGTTTGGACCACGATTAGACGCCGAGTTAGCGGGGGTCTGCATTGGTTCTGAACTATTTACAACTGTCAGTGTACTTGGATTTGGTGGTGACGGGGCTAATCAGAATAAAACTACGCAACAGTTGGCATATTGACATACATGTGTATACCATATATATGTACATATGTATCTATAAACATATTAATGATATATTTATATATACCAAAACATCACTATTCGAAAACAAAATGTTTGTTTGGTGAGGTGGCTAATTTCAAAAGTAGGACTGACAATGGGAAATAAAGATAAATGTAGTTTGCACTATTCTGAATGTATTTTTCGTTATTTGGTTTCAGTGTGACGATTTCAGAGAATAGCTATTGGCCGAACAATTTCAACGCCCCCGTATTGTCTGCTAGCATTTATCAAATTAAATGTTTATGATTGAGCATGAATGTCAAATAGTTTGGATTGAGATCGGACGAGTTACTCGGTGACATATCGAGATCCAAACTGTTAGCAAATATCAGTCGAAACTTAAAATGGAAAATTCCATTTCCCCAATTTAATATCGTCTATTTTTATCATTAAGGGTTATACAGTGTTCCCTCCCTAAATTGACACTCCCAACAACGATTCCCTCCTAACAACAACTTTTGCCGCTGTTCCCCAGTTGTAATCTCGTCCGCTTAAATTTATCGTCTGCTGTTTTTCTCAAAGTCACATTTTCACATTTTGACAGAAAAAACAGAATGATGTGTGACCAACAGTTGGAATCCAGATCAGACGTCGCGTACGCAAATGTAAGCATATTTTCCTCCAAATAACAACTACCTCCGAACAACACACACACACAATTGTTGTCTTCCATTGGGTGTCGTTGTAGAGAGGAAACACTGTAAATTGCAATAACAAACTATGCAGACCCTGATCAAAGGGCTGCAATAGGAACATCTGATATTGGTCTAGACTATTTACATAAGACACGCGCACTCTTCACTAAAACGCTACAGTAAAACCTCTCTATTACGACCACTAAGTTGTGATTATTAGTAGGGGTTTACGGCAGGTGACTGCTTAAAGCAATGTGACAGTAAAACAGAAATCTCCTTTAGGAGCTTTCTGTTTTCTGCCACCTTGTTTTAAGCTGTCATCTGTCTTTTATACAACCAATTAGCCTTCGTTTTAGAGTTGTAATAGTGAGGGTTTACTGTATTTTTAAAATGACGCAAATATGCGTCACTTGGGGTTAATACAGTGGAGAAAACGTTATTATTTCCCAATAAACGCGTTTACGCTAAAACTATTATCTGCAGTGCAAACAGTTTGGAGCCAGATCAGACGCCGGTTAACCCGGCGTCTGATCAGGCTCCAAACTGTTTGCCACCAAGATAAATATGAATTATCAGAATTGTCCAAAAGTTGTACTTTTCAGCGTTTTAGTGCTTTGCGTTTGCGTACGTTTGCGTTTAAACGGGACAGAATAACGGATTATCCACTGTATGTTAAACCAGCCGACTGTCCCCGAGTTTACAATATTTCCACTGTATTAATATCGCTTTGTCATATATATAGCGAAACCAATACTATATGTGGACAAAGGCCAAAAAGCAATTGTACAGATACATGTATAATACTTATGTGTTTTACCCTCCCTTTTGAATAAACCGGGATTTCCAAACTATTGAAATAAACTATAAACAGTCGAATCTCGATAACATGTGCAAGCATGATCCAAACTGTTGGACTTTAACCCATTTATGCCCACGATCACATATATGGGACATAGGCTAACAGTGTAGACGCTGATCAGACGCCGCATCATGCGGCGTTTGTTCAGAGTCTACACTGTTTGCTTATAGGAATTTCAATATAAAATAAAATGAAAATGAAAATTTTGACCAGGCATTCCTTTGTTAAAAAATTGACCAATCCAATATAAAACATGGAAGAATCCACTGGGCGCAAATGGGTTAACTGTTGGACTTTAGCTAGTTCATGATATCGAGACTGAATTCAACCCAAGTCTTAGGTACTGTAAATACAAACAACTGACCTGATTGGAATGCTCCACTAATTTGACTAACAAAACTGTACTGCTAATAGACACAACTCAACTTATTGGAATGACCTACTAATTTGACTTACAGGGAATAACCCACCTATAATTTTTCTGACAGAATTGATTGAATGATAAATCAACAGGTGTTCTTCAAGAACAGATTAACCCATTGACTGCCTTTCCTTAAGTATGTACAATGGTTATTTGTAAATGGTTTGGATCCTGCTGAAACACCGCGTAACATGGCGTCTGATAATGACCCACACGTTATGGCATTCATTACAATATCACTTTAGTCAATTGATCTAAAGTTTAAATTTGAGTTATAAAAGCAGACGCCAAAAGTATATACCGACTCTGAAAGCGAAACGACGCGTAATGCTGACACATTTAAAAAAAAAAAACACTTTAAGACAATAATTTAACCAAAATATATTAATTAGAGTTATGATTTTTTTTTTCGCTCGAACTTGACCAATCAAATGTTTGAGAACGAACTCGGACTAAATTAAATAGAGGATATTGTATGAGTGCTCATTATTTATCATTTTTAATAAACGAGTTGACTAAAATGATATGACGCGAGCCTTGGCGAGCGTCATATTCATTTTAGTCAACGAGTTTATTAAAAATGATAAATAATGAGCACGAATATGATATTCTATTTATCATATAACAATTTTAAGCACATGCAAAACTAAATGAAGCCTTATTTTGTAGAATCTCCGCTATATAGATTTTCCGCCAAAACGAACGTTGTTTACGTTAACGCCGTTACAAATGACGTCATTTGGCGTCCCGCTACATGCAGCGCTTGTGGACGACCAGGCTGGGCCGGAGCCCAAATAACGATATTCCACTAGTGGATTACGATATTTACATAATTGCTTTATATCACTCCTAGACCGCAAGTTATGTGATAAAATGCTTTATAACCTTTGTGTCTGTGTTTTTGAATGGAATCGCAGCTTGCATATATATTATACAACTTAGAAGTATACTGTTAAACAGGGGACTTCTTTATCCACTTGAAGTGAACAACTAAAAAGTCTACATGCGTTTAGTAGTTTGGTCTCCAATAGAGCATTGTTGGGTATAACGTAAATATTTACGATGAAACATTTAAAATGCAAAATCTCAACCTTTCTTATATTCACCCTTTACCCTATTGGCTGTTTCTAGTTTGAAAAGAGACAATCACTTTAAGGAGATTTAAAGAAAGTACGACATGTTCTGCTTTTCTTTCAGCTTGCTTTAAGCCACTGTTTGCAAGGATTTGAAAAATTTTCTTATGATGCATATTTATGACATTATAAAGGGAAACTTTTCTCTTCAGTGGAGGAATACATTAAAGACGTAAGAATGCGTATTTATGGAGTAATGGGTAAAATAAGGGTCACAACTATGAATATACTAAAATCTATATTCTGAATTTTGAAATTTTATACAGTTGTCCCTTTCTTCAACAACAACCAATGGGAGACAAAGAGTATGTGTGTTGTTATAGGGAGGGAGCTATATATAGCTTACCTTTGCAAACAGATAGAATGCAGATCAGACGCTGCGCAATTCATGCTGTTTGTCAGTCGTTATTATGTTTCATCTGCCAAAATGTCCAATATATGACTTTGAGAAAAACAGCAGACGTCAATTTTAAGCCGACGATATTGCAGACGTGAAAAGATTAGAAATAATTGTCTTGTTTTGGGAACAGCGGCAAACGTTGTTGTGTGGAGGAATGGTTATTCAGAGGGCCGTTGTAAGGAGAGAGCACTGTATTATGTTTTACAACATCCACAGAGCGTATAACTGCAATCAACACTTTTATCAACTTTTCAAGACACCGATACCCTTCAAATCTGTAGCAATTTATTATCTTCTCAAATTTCAATCTAAAAAGAAATGGGTGTTATAAATCTTGTATCGTGTGGCTTTTTCATCTAAAAGTTTAACACCTGTCATTTTTCTACAGTTTATAAATACCACTATCAGATTTGTACGCGCAGTTACCTATTTATCAACAGAGAATTCCAGTTATATCTAATGACGGATTCTCATCTGTTTTGTGTAACAGGTTGGTACGATCTATAGTGTAAGTTTTTCTGCCATTGACTAATTATTCAAGAACTGCAAAAAGAGCTGTTCGGAAAATAACTATATTTTAAGACAGATGACTTCTTCATGAAAAATCCCAATTTAGTCTAACTGGTTGGTGGTTTAAAATGATCGTGTATTTTACTTACCAAACACTTGATTTACTCGGCGTCTTATCTGAATATCATACCTTTTGCAGATGCAATTTGTCATTTACAATGGTATTGTTAATTTCGAATACGGAACATAAGTTTCCCCATGCTTGTAGACTATTAGGTTTTCCCGTTCATAGCGGGTACACGTTTTCACATTCATATAAAGCATAAGCTTTCCCAATAATTTTATAATAAATATAATGGGAGAATCACTATTCGAGACTTTTAACAAATTTATTGTTTGAATTGTACATTAACTCATTATCCCCTGAAACTCACTATGGACAATTCGAGTTTACAACAGAGGCGGGTCCATTTTAGACTATTTATGGTTGGGTTTTTTTATATAATATTGCACAATGACAAACAGTGAAGTCCCTGATTACATGGCTCCTGCTGGAGCCCTGTACTGAGGGTCTTCACTGTTTGCATTAGACTAGACACGTGTACTATTCACAGGTACATATTTGGTCAAGGACGCATATATGCGTCACTATGAGTTAAGACTCACCTGGTACCCTCTTGGGGCAATTATCCAACTGTCATAGTCGATATCGGCAAAATTGACGTACATAGGTCTTCGCCTGCACCCTGAATTCCGGTACCGCTTGCTTCTCTTTGTTCGACTATGAACTACATTTGAAGAGCTAAAACTGTATTTATTTCCTTTTGTTTCTGATACGTGTGTAGTATATTTACTACTGACTCCTTTCTTTGCGGCTAATTCATGTAATATGACTTCATGTCTATCACGCTGATGTCCGTGGATGTCATTGGAATACACCACGAGAATGGGCTGTTTGATGTGATTAGGGTCTGCATTTATATCCATATTGTCACCATTATGAGCTGTAAACATGCTTTGTATCCTCACTTCAAGATGCTCTGTCTTTGAGCCGCTTTGTAACGATCTTTTCAAGGCAGAAGTCACTTCAAAGCTTTCCCAAGCATTTTCAAGAGTATGTATATACTTAGACGTTAAGTAGTTATACTTCCATCGCCCGTATCTATCAGTTATATTAAGCACTTCGTAAATTTTCACAAGTCTACTGACACCTAGAAATGAGCTCTGGTCCCTTTTTATCAGTGTGTAAAGCCTAAGTTCAGCAAGGTTAATACTTTCGGACTTACCGATGGTGGAAATGTCAAAATGTAAGGAATGAATACGACATTCAAAACAATTCAAGTTTTGAATAGGGCTGATGTTACCGTTACCGTTACCTGAAAAATATAAGTTCATGAACAGTAAAATCTCTCTGTTACGACCACTAAAATGAAGACTAATTGATTGCATGAAAGACAGGGGACAACTTAAAGCAAGCAATATTAACGTAAAGCAAAAGGCTAATAGGTACAGCTTTAAGCAAGGTGAACGTAAAACAGACAGCTCCTTAAGGACATATTAAAACAAGGTGAATGTAAACCAGAACTGTAAAAAATACATAGAGTTATTTAGAGAACTCTTCAAACATCTACTGCTCTAAAACTAATGTGACCAGAGCTTTGTTATTTGGCATGGTGACCCTTCAAGAGGAACATTACCAAAAAGAGTTTTTTGTTTTACATTCACCTGTCTTTAAGCAGTCATATACCTTAAAACATATAATCACACTTTAATGGTCGTTATAGCTGGGGTTACTGTATATACATGGTTAAGTCTTTTCTGAATATTCACATGGGTCTATTTTCTCTGAATATGCACATAGTTCAAGGTTATGTGAGTACACATATACAACAACCTTTGTCCTAACTAAACCATGTGAGGTTTTGGTGAAAATGACAAAAGTCTACTATCTCATGTCCGGGTCACTTGTTCCGATGAAGTTTCGAAATATTAGGTAGTAATGAACGCTCTTGCTCTCGGTATTAAGGAATAGTAGGAACTTATAGCAGTATGAAAGTAAACTAAAATAGCTGGGTATATTCAGCATGTTTTGCCTTGGAACATCTTTAAACACATTTAATAAATAATCTAATTCACGCACATTTTAGTTTTCACTTTATCCTTCCATCCTTTTTACATTTCAGAAGCTCAAACAGACATTCCTAGGTTACAAGTGCATAATTATAAATATTTTATATTAGCATTTGGTAAGAACTTGAACATACAAAAGAACGATAACAATACAATTGCACCCGATATTACAACCTCGTGACATACTCCAAGAGCTAATGGTATATGGTGACAAGAAATATATTTCGCTTCTTATTCCCCTATCAAGTCTGCAAATTTCAGTTTTTGGTAAACAGTATTGCAGACAATTGCAACCAGCTTGGATCCAGATATTTGTGGTGCCTGATTTAATCCCAATCTGTTTGTCTCCTGAAATTGGTTTCTTTAAAGAATTGCAATTTTAGCACAGTTAGACCTTTGTCCAACACATTTTAAAGGGTTTCAAACGAGTATCTATGGGGTAATGGGATAATATATATATATAGGGAAATAAAAGTTTAAAAAATCCAGTGAATGTCTTCAACTTTTTTTACTTAATTTACTCGTTCTGAGTTTCTTTCTTTTATATATATATATATATATATATATATATATATATATATATATATATATATAAATATAATGACGGCATTAAGGTGACCAGTTATCCTTTAAAATGGGGGTTAAGGCGACCGGCAGTTTAGGGTGACCAAAAGCGGTCTCCTTAATATTTTGACATAAGATTTCAGGGGTAAAAAATAGTGCGAGAGCGTCGAAACTTTGCAAACACCTTAAAAACAGTCCTCTTACTCATATGGAATTAACTTTTCTGGTCTGAAAAGATAAAGAAAATCAAAAAAAGAACTTGAAATCTTGATCGCGTATATTTTGAAGTCCCTAAAATAAGTGTTTAAGGCGACCAACGTAAAACCTGATTTATTTCAAAATTTGACTATATATTGATACTTTCAAAGTTGTACTTTTGTTTAATTGTCCGTCTGAGGTAGTGTGACGATGCTTGTCCCTTTTCTGCTGAAAACAAAGAAATCGAGTTTTTTAGCCTATAACTTTGTCATTTAAAATTAACCGTACAGGCGTGTATATTCGCTAAGTTTTGGACGACTCTCTGATACGCATCCATTTAGCAATGACATCCGAGGGTATTCCAAATTAGACGTTTCCGCCCGGTCCACTTCAACGACCGCCAAAAATGGCAACATTGCCATACGGGAAGCGGATGGTAAGTTTTTGACGCTTTATCACACATACACTTTAGCATGTATCTAGTTATTTGATTTATTTGCTTTTTCTTTCATCTTTGGTTGGTTTGCAGCGTTATCGATTGACGTGTAGGGACAAGTAGGCACAAGGTCGAACTGCCAGTTGAAGCAGTTTGTCAAAATGATCTAAGATTTACTGTACTGTAGCTTTGTTTCCCTAGTTGGAGGCATTCGACTTTTTCGACATACAACCTATATGTCTATAAATGAGAAAAATATGTGCAAATAAAACTCAATAATTCATTGTTTGCTCAGATCGTCAGCCAAGTTTGTCGTCTGGTGGGTGGGGGAAGGGAAATTACACTTGAAATCTTGACTGAGAATCTCTGTGAGCAGAGAAAAATAGAGACTGTTAGTATATATAAGGAAAGTGTCTATCGGCACGACGGTCGTGCGGATAACAGTTTTTATTCATACGACTCTCTGCTGTGTCACAGTGAGGTATGAAACTATGAATAGGGACTCTTCCACTCCATGTTTAAATAAACAAACTCACAAACACTCTTCTAAAATGTATTTAAATTTTAATACCTGTTGCAATATAGATCTACATCTATCACTTCTAGTGGAGACAGAAAAAATGTCAGAGTTCACACTCACAATATCATCTTTGTAATTCCTTATTATTCATGTTTTAGAATATAATCATGCCTGAATAATTGGCCGACATTTATAGAGTCAAGAAAATCAGCTCAACTCAGTTGATTGCATTGAAATTGCTGAAACTTTCTACGTCTAGTGCAAACTTAGGTGGGTATAATTATAGACCACTAACTTACCGTTGCCTTTAAAGCTGTGTCTGAATTTGCCAATTTAATGCAGGAAGGATGTGTTTTCGAGTGGTAACTATTCGGATCACTTATTCTTTGAGCACGATATCTGGGTTATCTCTAAGATCTATCTATCTATTCATTCTGCCTCGCACCATCACAGGTAATTTTGTGTTGTGCCTGTCTGTGCGTGTTAATTTAGTGTTAGATCTAGTAGAGTTAAGAATAGGATAAAACGGTTCTGGACGGCTAGCCTGTCCTGTGAGGGTAGGCTAGACGTCCGGAATAGATTTTCGTCAGAGCTTATACTGCATAATTTACGTGAGTTAGTGCCTGGATATATATGGCAAACAACCTTAAATGCAATTTTAAACTTCAGAAAATCGGTGAGAACAGAAACAAGTCGCACTTTAAGGAATTAATTTACCGTCACTATGAGCTACGTTCGCATCCGCCATTGTTGTTGTTGTTGTTGCCGTATTCTTTCCCCACCTAGTAGGAGAACCGCACTCTCGCAGGCATTTTTAATTGATGACCTGTACGTTTCGCTAAACTGACACTTTCGAGCATGTACATAATGTCCACGTTAGAATGTTTCCATTTTTAATTGATTTCTTTAGTGTCAGAGAAATATCTCCGACTTAGAATTTCACAGCGATCTAAGGTAATGAACAGGTCTTCCCTTTTTCGAAGTATAATGACCTTCATAAATACATGTATTACTCAAATTTTTACTCCAAATGCCACTTTATGCCAATGCTTAACAATGGATTTTGCTTGCATGGCTTTGTTATTTCCGATTCATTCACAGTTTGCTACTAGCGACAATACATGGAGATACCGGCAGCGACAATTAGATATGGCGATAATCAACGTATCTATATAATACCATCCATTTGAAATAATTTCGGCATTTGATCTTCAATCTCTTATTATAACATTCAGTTAATATTTACATGCATACATTACAATAAAATCAACAGAAATGACCTGCGTCCTAATCTAATAGCGACAAAGTCGGGGCAGCAGAGTCAATAACCAATTAAAATGGCGGATGCGAAAGTCGGTCTTAAGCGAAGGTAATTTAATTCCTTTATATGCATGTGGTTTGTTTATGCTCTATTGTTTTTTTGAAAATTAAATGCATTTAGGTTTGTTTCAACTTGTTTTAAATATACCCAGGCACTAACCCATGTATAAAGCAGTATATTTCCTGAAATTTATTCTGGACGTCTAGCCGTCCGGAACCGGACGTCTAGCCCGTCCTGTGAGGGTTGGCTAGCCGTCCGGTTCCGGACGTCTAGCCACTGCCTAAAAGATAAGGGACCTGGAGCTAGGGTACCTCCACTACAAGAGAGACAACGTCACCACAGACTGACTCTTCTTCTATATTAATGGCTAACATTCAATACTGAATATGATTGCCATGCGTGGGTGGTAAAAAGAAAGAAATGCTGGGTAGTCATGAGCTACTCTATCCCACCCAATAACTACCCGCATGTGCAAGTGAAGGTGCAAAACCTAACACCTGGACTTAAGATCCTACAGTATATACAGGATTTGTTGTGCATAGAAACTGGGTGTTAGTGATTTTAAAAAGTAAAAGCATATGTAGCCTATGGTCCTGTCCATGTAGCCAGTGCTGACCTGAATCCGGCTACGGAGTCAGCACTGACTACATGCTGTGGAAGAGAGTTCCACACTAGGACTGTGCGAGGAAAGTAGGAGAATTTGAAAGTGTCATTTGTAGGTTGAACTAAGTGAAATGCCTGTACAAGGTTGTGAAAGGGCACGTACCAGCTATCAATCTAGAACACTATCTCAAACCATTAAGACCGAAAAGAACTATAAGGGCTAAACAATATGAGGACTACATAAGTAAATACATTGTGGAAAATAGTGTTAACAACAACAAACGGTGCTTTACTTCAATATTCTCAAAGGCAGCAAATTTTAAAAACTATTTTTTGTGAGAACTGCGCTGGATTGGAACAAGCTTTATAATAGTGATAATATTGTGGAAACTGACACTATAGAGATCTTCAAATCGCTCTTAAGTATTTTTGACTAAAGCGCACTTCCCCCGTTGACTTAAAGCCAGTATTGGTATCTTCAGTGTAACATACAGATACAGAAGGGTTAGCGGATGAAACAAATTTAAGAATGTTAAAAACTTAGACTGGCTTCAGTCTCTGTAATTGTAGATTAAAAATTATTATTTCTCCCATTTCCCCATACAGACTTGTCTTTTCCTAGCTTCAATTACAAATCTGTGCTCGACTCTGTAACAGGAATAAGGCAACAGCGGCACATATTGAAAACAGAATACATAACAGATAATATCTTATTTATCAGAGTAAAAACTCAGCATGGGAAAAGAGTTAAAACAGGATAAAAACAGTTTAAAATGATTCATGGTAAAGGCCGATAATACACGCCTTTAATTGCTCTATAATTCCCCCAGGGAAGAAAATAGTTTAGATTTGTACAGTCATGAATATGAATCAGTAGAAAATAATTTGATATTTTATCGCTTCAAGCAGGCTGAAAGTAAAGCAGAATGCAATCATTGCACCTTAAGGTGCTTAAGCATTCTGCTTTACTTTCAACCTGCCTTAAGTGGTAGTCTACAGATCTTCAAAGTTAGAAACAGTGTGTGGGTAAAACTTTAAACTGATAGACATTCTTCTTTTTCTTGCAGCTTAAAGCCAGCCTGGATTCAGAAAAGGCCAATGTAAAGGTGAATATTTGTTTATTTTTTAACTTACATTATCTGTTTTCTTTTTTGTAGACAGGTGGTTTTTAGCTCACCTGAGCCGAAGGCTCAAGGTGAGCTGTTGTGATCGCCCGCCGTCCGTCCGTCTGTCCGTCCGTTCAAATTTACTTCAAGCGACATCTCCTCTGAAACCGAAAGTTTGAGGAAAAAACTAAATTGCTCACAGTGTTCCTTGGATGCTTCTCTACAGAAATTGTTAAAATGAAACTTTAAAGTGGACTGCTTATTGAAATTTATTAAAAAATGTGAAAAACTTGAAACAATCTTCTTGTCCGAACTACTAGGCCCTAAGCTTTGATATTTTTACAGTACGTATCTCCTGATGGATCCCTCAGAATCTTGTTCAAATGAAATCCCTAGGGTCACACTTGACCCCACCCTACACAGTTTTAGTGCTGCTCTAGGCAGGTTTCATGGATTTTTGATTCATGCAGAACTGTATTTACCTGAGTTATCCTTATTATACTACAGGCAAATAGCCAATATTTACAAACAGTTTCAGGGATTTCCCCAGGCCGTTTTCGCCTGTCGCGGGCGACATGTCTTCCTTCCAGGCGGTCTCTTCGCGACATGCTTTGATCTTGCCGACATGCCTAAATCTGTAAAGCGACTAGCCTTAATCACGGCTCTGTGTTGTGTACTCGAGTAAATTGTTTCATATGTCAAACGCCGTCACGCGTGTCGGGCGTGAGCATAGCATCATCAACCAATCACAAGCCGAATTTCCCTATCTAAACGGTGATTGACTGGGTCTTGGATTATTTCTATTTGACCGAGATAAACTTTTTGACGTTTCTAAAACCGTTAGCAATGGCGAGTACTGGAACATGATTTTCGGAAAACAAGCTACGAATTACGCTGAAAAAAAAAAAAACTAGCCGAAACCGGAATCTCAGACATTATTTTTCCCGAATCTAAACATTAAGAAGATGATTTACCATTTTGCGGACTGAAAATTCGCCGCGTTTATTGAGACGAGAGTAACAGCGGCGAAATCGCTTGTCGCCTCGGAAAAATACACTCGATACGGGGCCTAATTCTCCGAAAATATTGAACAAACGAACATTAATTACCTTTAAGAATTGATTTCCTCGATAACTCCGTATTAATAATCACGTAACAGACACAAACAGTATTCCAAACTTCCGAAATGAAATCCAATTGCGCGGCATGCTTCGAACTTTTGACACATGTCTTTACTGGTTTCATTGGTTATCAAAAAGGTAATTCCCAGCGTCATTTTGAAAACATCCAATTAGATTAGACGTTATATACTTCCATTTAGAAAGACTGTTTTGATACTAGTGAAATTAACATAAATTACGATGGTTAAAATTGGCACTTATTCGTATGAAATGGCTAGCGACGCGGAAGACGTTTTTCGTGGGAGTTTCGGGAAATAAGTTTGTTTTTAAGAACAAAGGCAAAACATTACACCGCGGGAAACGTGGAATCTGCATTCTGGCATTTTTGGTATATATAGAAATTGAATACTTGGTGACGAAATATTGAAAAAGAAAATCGTGACAACAAATATTTTAGTAGACCTGGATTTATCTCTAGTCCAAATTATTTAGACGTTTGGCTTGCTCTTTTTCATCATTCCTTTTTTGTAAGCTTCAACGTCTAAAAGTTATTGGCTAATTCCCTAACGCATTTTCTACCTGAATCGATTTTCGTCTAATCCGGATCCAAGCTGTTTGCATATAAAGCTATAGTCGTGAGTGGCAGGCTAAGGGTTAAGACACATTCTGCTTTACTTTCAACCTGCTTTAGGTGGCCACCTATTTTCAAAACTAGAAACATGCTATGGGGTAATGGGTAAAATGAAATTGCCTATTTGGAAAGAGCCTGATGAGAGGAAGTGCCATTTGCAAAGGCCATAACTCTGACATCATTGTTTTTTGAGTTATTTCCCTTTGTGATATTTTCTTGTCAAGAAGACAACTTCAGTTCTACTGATGTTATTGTAATGAAATTTTATGTATGGAAAGAAACTGATGAGAGAAAATGCCATGCACAAGGGCAGCAATATTTAGTTTTTCCCCTTTGTCATATTTTATTGTCAGGAAAATAATTCCAGTTCTGCTGACGCTAGTGAAGTAATTATCATTTATTGAAATGGAAATAGCTTGATAAGAGGATGTGTCATGGATAAGGGTCATAAGCTTGGCAACAAAATTCACTTTTGTCATGTTTTCTTGTCTGGAAGATAACTCCATTTATAGTTATATTAAAATGTTGTCTTGCCCTGTCAACTTAGGTACAAACTTCAATGTCCTCAGGTGAGCGAATTTAGGGCCATGGCCCTCTTGTTTTAAATTGAATAGTATAGGCGTTTTATCATTACTTTTAAGATTGACCAGCACCAGACGCCGCCATCATAACATGTTTTTCTGCCGACGCTTGCAATGACTATTTCGTCCTACAATGTTTCGACCCGTACCTTGTAGTAGGGGGGAAACTACGAGGGCGTGTGGTCTCCTAGTATTTGAGCTTTAAAGTACACCCTATTCACAATCCTTTCTGAAAGGCTACGGAATCGAGATAACCCGGCCGATCCAATGTTGCCGCTTTTTAGCTCACCTGAGCCAAAGGCTCAAGGTGAGCTATTGGGATGGCCCGGTCGTCGTCCGTCGTTAGTCGTCCGTCGTCGTTAACAATTGCTTCAAATGACATCTCCTCCTATACCGCTTGACAGAATTCAACCAAACTTTACAGAAATGTTCCTTGGGTCAAGCTCTTTCAAATTTGTTCAAAGAATTAAAAACAATGCAGAACTCTGGTTGCCATGGCAACCAAAGTGAAAAAATAAGGAAATCTTAAAAAAAATTCTTGTCAAAAACTGGAAGGGCCAGAGCTTACATATTTGGCACATAGCATCATCTACTGGTCCTCTATCAAGTTTGTTCAAATTATGCCCCTGGGGTCAAAATTGGCCCCGCCCCGGGGGTCACAGATTTACAAAGAGTTATATAGTGAAATTTTCAAACGTCTTCTTCTCTGAAACTAATGTGGCCAGAGCATTAATATTTGGCATGGTGACACTTCTAGATGTCCTATACCAAAATTGTTCAAACGGTTCTGGTCGGTTGCATAACTAGGTCACAGGAGCTAAAAATAGATTTTTTTTCATTGAAAACTTAAAAATTCTTCTTGTCTGAAACTACAAGGGCCAGAGCTTAGATATTTGGCACATAGAATCGCCTACAGGTCCTCTATCTAGTTTGTTCAAATTATTCCCCTGGGGTCGAAATTGGCCCCGCCCCGGGGGGTCACAGTTTTACATAGAGTTATATAGTGAAATTTTCAAATGTCTTCTTCTCTGAAACTAATATGGCCAGAGCTTTGATATTTGGCATGGTGACAATTATCGATGTCCTATACCAAAATTGTTCAAATGGTTCTGGTCGGTTGTATTACTAGGTCACAGGAGCTAAAAATAGATTTTTTTCAATTATAGCTTAAAAAAATCTTCTTTTCTGAAACTACAAGGGCCAGAGCTTAGATATTTGGCACATATCATCGCCTACAGGTCCTCTATCAAGTTTGTTCAAATTATGCACCTGGGGTCAAAATTGGCCCGCCCCTGGGGTCACAGTTTTACATAGAGTTATATATAGAAAATTTCAAACGTCTTCTTCTCTGACACTAATATGGCCAGAGCTTTTATATTCGGTATGGTGACACTTTTAAATATACTTTACATAATTTGTTCAAATTGTTCCGGTCTGTTGCATATCTAGGTCAGTCCTGGACCTAAATTATTGTCTCCATTTTTTCAGCTATTTTCTCAGGTGAGCGAAATATGCCCCATGGGGCTCTTGTTAAAGTTCCCGACTGAGGCGAGACACTGCGGGTGCGAAACTAATTCAAACAGCGAACGGTGTTAGGGTAAACATTTCACTTAAAATACGGACTGGTTTGAAGTTATTTTTCTAAGTAAAGAACGTAGATCTAACCCATCAAACGCGCAAAACTGATGCCCAGTCTACCGTTTGTTATTCGCAACTAAATATTTGAAATGCGTACGCAATTTTCTTTGTGCGTTTTTGTACGCCTGGATCGTCATTTCAAATACGTTTCTCTCCAAAAAATATGCGGGAAAACGCACGTACACACCTTATCTGGAGCACTGTGTATCTAATTATTCTCAAACTTTGCTCAGATTGTATATTACCATAAGAGTTCGAGTGAGTTTGATTATGGTTGAAATCAGACGAAATAGGTCAAGAGTTATCGACCTTTGAATTGCTGAAAATGCCATATTTAACATTGTTTACACTCTAGAGGCCACAATTTTAATCCTATCATACTCAAACTTGCTCATATTGTATATTACTATAAGACTGAATGAAAATAATTAGTCTACCCTTGAATTGCTGAAAATGTCATATTTAACAATGTTTACACTCTAGAGGCCACAATTTTTATCAAAGCTTACCCAATAGCCTTCATTCTGCTTTACTTTCAGCCTGCTTTAAGCTATCAGCTTCTAGGATATAGAAAATACATATACATGTATACATATTCATGACTGTATGAAGCAAAACCTTTTTAGTTGAGGAATACATTAATGTCGTAAAAATGCGTATTTATGGGGTAATGAGTTAAACTTGCTCAGATTATATATTACCATAAGAGTTTGAATGAGTTGGATTATGGTTGGAATCAGGCCAATAGGTCAAGAGTTAGTTACCTTTGAATTGCTGAAAATGCCATATTTAACATTGTTGACACTCTAGAGGCAACAATTTTTATCTAATCTTACTCAAACTTGCTCAGATTGTATATTACTATAAGGCCTAAAAAAAAAAGATGTGTGTTTCCGGTTTCCCGACCGACCCTATTTTTTACCCCCGACCCTAAAGTTTTTAAAGAAAATAAGAAAAAAAAAAAAAAAAAAAAAATAATGCCGTGATATCAAAGTTAGGTTGAAGTTTGACCACGCCTGCTGAGAGGGTCGACACATTGTGTTTGTTTAATTGGTTATCAAAAGAAAATGATTGACAGTCACGGACAATGAGCTAAGAAAACTCGAGTCGGACATTTCTATTCCCCGTAAAATGAAAAACAGATAATGATTTTCCATTTTAAAAACTGAAAAAAATCACCCCAAATAGAAGATGTGCTTCAATGGCAATTAAGCGGTCACATGCGAACCACGGAATTATGTTGTGTGCGAACAATAAACTTATTTCGCTACGGTCGATAGTTCAGGACAAACATTTTAGATGAATGCTTAAGGGGGTAGGTGCACCTTGGTAAAGTAAATACCAAATTCTTCAAACTTTGCATACTGATAGTAAAATTAGTTTCTATGACAAAACTGGTGAAAAAAGTGGGGGTACCGGACCTTTCTTTTTCACAATTTGAGATTTTTCAAGGCTACCCCCCTAAAATTGAAGCTTCATAAAATCTCCTACTTTTTTGTACTACGGTTTTTCAATCTTTATTTAAACAATCTATTTGTACCAAAAGTATCCTAATTTATATTACCATAGTAAGAATAAAGCCTGACAATAATTTTTTTTCAAGATCCAAAATAGAAATATTTGATTTCACCAGAAAGGAGTAAAATTTACCCCACCCACTTTTTTATAATGGGAGAATAAGGCACTGTGAAAATTGCCCTACAAATTGTAGCAAACTAAATACCAAATTTTTTATTTGTTGTTTTTAGCCTTGCAAACAAAAAGTTTTAGTGAAATAGCAAATAAAAACACAGGGTCCCGTACCTTTTAAAAAAGATATAGATCATTTTATAAAAAAAATCCATTTTTTCTCATTTTTTAAATTTTTTGTGTACTTTTACCAAAAATATTTTTTTTCCAAAAAATTTCATTTTATCTATTGAGTTATCTATAATTTATACTAAAACTGTACTACCATGAAAATTTCATGCTTATATTCTGAGAAATTGAAATGAAATCGGATGTAACAAAATACAACCTACCTATGAAAACAGTGTATGCTGTTAACTACGAATAGGACATAAAACTTAAAAAGTCCCTTTCGGAACGAAAATCCAATTTTTTTCCGGGAAAATAGTGTTTTATTACTGTATGCATTCACCAAAAATGAGTTCTTACCATTTATTTGAAAACGAGGTCGTAAAATTTTTCGGAAATTTCATAATGCTCAAAAAGACAGGCCGACATCCTTAACAGAAACACGAGTGAAAAACGATTGTTCTTCATTCGTGACAGAAATTAACAATTATCATTTTTTTAATTGATTTCCGCCACACAATCCTTTGAATAAACCACGCTATGAGAGACACGCTTACGAATCTTAAGTTACAAAATGTCGGGGCGCCATACTTTTTTGCTATGACAGGTACGTGTATTGTGAGTAAAAAAGACATTCTCCAGCGTAGTTTTCTATCATCCATTAAGATTTAACATATAAATTCTTCTATTGTAACATACTCTTTGTATACCAGGGTTATAGATAAGGTTTTGCATTAATTGGGTATTTACTCCCTCTATTTTCTAAGAATTGGGTTTTCTGAATTTCAATTGAGTATCCAAAAAACCGTTACTCCATCAATTTGATATGAATTGCTTTTTTACTCTATTTTTTTCCCATTTAATACAAAACACAAGCTGATTGTTTGATGTACTGTACCCTCGTTTGCCCACACTCGATAATTTCAGTTTCGATCTCATTTCAACACAAATGCAACAGCTCATGTTTGTGTAGGAAAACTAAGATTCATTAATTTCCAGCCACGGAAACTTTAAAAGCCATTCCAGGATTCCTTTACCATAACTTTGCTAACTTTAGCACTGTCGTGTTTCTTTGGTGACTTACAGATTCGGGACAAAAGATCGTCGATTATGTCGGTAACATTAAACAACCTCTTTTTTGGCTGTTACATGCATCATTCAAAATTTCATTCACAACACTGTTACAAATTATTTCTGGTTCGTTCGCGGAAGGCTGAAGGTAATTGAATAATGTGGGTTTTTTTGTTGCGCTTTTTCCGTCCGGGCGATGCCATTTTGACAGAAGAAATTCTGGCAGACGATGTGACTGGTTTACTAATTAAACGAGCTAACAAAAAGCGGCGCTGCATAAATCAGATAGGCTATTACTTGGAAATAAACAACCAGTATAACCGGTGTATCGGTAAAATATTTACCCGGTGTCGTAGTAAACATCCCGTCATTAAACTTGAGAAATGCGACTAATTGCGTACGATACGCGCCTGCTTGAATTCTTTTGCGTAAATCCTTTCAATAATTGATTTTCAGTACGCATGGATCTGAAAGTAATTGCTTTTCTACTGTATTTAATTGCGTATCTATAACCCTGGTATACATCAGACAACATCTACCATGAAAAGGAAGATTGTACCTTTACACAGTTAGCTATGTAACGGGGTGTCTGGTCTGGATTCAAGCTGTTTGTCACTCGCTATTATAATCCTTCTGTCAATGAGTCCACCAATATGCAACATTGAGAAAAAACCGCAGACGACAATAGTAAATTCTGATTTAAGACTAACGTGCTACTGCACCCAAAGTTAAAATGCAATGGTCCACATCGAAACTCCACACTGCCAGATCAATAAGTAAACATTTTAAACTTGAAAAAGATTGATGCATTGACAAACACTGTGGCATTTTAGTGGCCTATTGTCTGTAGTGAATATAATTGGCGTACAGTGAAATATGGGGTTACGGTAAAGGTTGAATGATTTTGAAGATGTCGATGTAATATACTTTGAACTTTGTTAAATAAGTGGAAGATTTGCAGTGTCACGAATGTCATTTTCCATTGTTTTGTACACTTTAAATAATTATTATTTTCAGAAAGCCAAGCGTCTGTCTCCAGACGAAGACGCCAGATATTGGTGCCAATCTGGTTTAGATAAGGATTGGTTCAAAGTACAGTACATCTCAGACTATAAAGGTAAACTACATAATGTATCAGATGAAATTTATTTTTGTTGACTTAGCTAAGTATATATACTATTACAAAAAAATACCAACAGGTTAACTCATATATTTGACATTTTTAGCTCACCTCCACAAAGGGTCCTCCCTGGCTATAATAAACTATACTGCAAATAAGGTCTTTAAACTTTTTATGCTGATGCGCCTCAAAGAACAGACCATGATGCACCACAGCTCTGATGACCTAGACATTGACCTCTAGGGTCAACTTTAAGGTTTTGCGTTAAAGTATGTTCTGAGAAAACGACTGCAACTACGGCCAGGAAACTTCATATGCCTCAATGGTAGGCTTCAATGTAAGAAAACATCAACATTATCCTGACACATTTGCTTCTTGTGAAAAGGCACTAGTGGAGGTATTAGTCACCTTTAGCAGTGAGGCTAGTTAAATCTGGGGACTGTGTAACTCTGGTGAGGGCCTATATGGCCCACTGGGCTCTTGTTAGAATAAGGTATTTGTAAGACATCATTTCACAAAAATATCAAAGGTATCCATTTGAAACTTCGAATACTTGTTCAGTTTCAAAAGGGCAACTCATTTCAACTAGGCAGGTAACCCTGGGATTTGTCATTCCAGACTTATTGCTCTTGTTTTATTTCCTTAAAAATTGTAACTTAACATATCTAAATAACTATGAAAGAAATTAACTTCAAACTTTGAAAACCATTTTTAGTTTCAAAAAATATCTAAATACATGTAACTGTCAAAGTAGGTGTTAACTTGAAATTTTAAATACTTGTATTATATCAAAAGGGCAACTCAATAAAACAAGACAGATGACCCGGGGAGGTGCCATTCCAGAGTAATTGCCCTTGTGGTTTTAGCTCACCTGAGCTAACTCAGGCTGAGCTTTTGCAATCCTTGAATGTCCGTCGTGCGTCGTCAACAATTTTAGTGTTTACACTCTAGAGGCCACAATATTTATCCAATCTTTCTCAAACTTACTCAGATGGTATATTGCCATAAGAGTTCAGATGAGTTTGATTATAGTTGAAATCGAACAAATAGGTCATGAGTTATCTACCTTTGAACTGTTGAAAATGCCATATTTAACAGTGTTTACACTAGAGGCCACAGTATTCATTCAATCTTTCTAAAACCTGCCCAGATTGTATATGACAATAAGAGTTCGAATTTGGTTCAAATCTGACAAATAGATCAAGAGTTATCTACCTTTGAATTGATGAAAATGCCATATTTAACGGTGTTTACACTCTAGAGGTCACAGTATTTATCCAATCTTTCTAAAACTTGCCCAGATTGTATATGACCATAATAGTTCGAATGAGTTCGATTTTGGTTGAAATGGGACAAATAGATCAAGAGAAATCTACCTTTGAATTGCTGAAAATGCCGTTTTTTACAGTGTTTACACTCGAGTTCTCAATTTTTTATCAAATCTTTCTTAAACTTGCTCAGATTGTATATTACTATAAGAGTTCAGATGAGTTTGATTATGGTTGAAAACAGACTTATAGGTCGAGAGTTATCTACCTTTGAATTGCTGAAAATGCCATATTTAACGATGTTTACACTCTAGAGGCCTCAAATTTTATCCAATATTTCTCAAACTTACTCAGATTGTATATTACCATAAGACTTCGTATGAGTTCATTTATTGTTGTATCGGATCAATAGGTAAAGAGTTATCTACCTTTGAATTGCTGAAAATGATATATTTAACAGTGTTTACGCTCTAGAGGCCACAATATTTATCCAAGCTCTCTCAAACTTGCCCATACTGTATATGACCATAAGAGTTCGAAAAAGGGTTATTATGGTTGGAATCTAACAAATTGATCAAGAGATATCTACCTTGAATTGCTGAAAATGCCATATTTTACAGCGTTTAAACTCTTGCAACTACAGTTTTCAATGGATTTTAATTATACTTGTACACAAAGGATGTAGCTATTAGTTCTCGAAGGAGTGCAATTGTTGAAATGTAATCATTATGGCAATAGTTACCTGCCCTTGATATACTTTGAAATGCTAGAAAAAGGCTTAATTTCAGTATTGTTTAGGCTCTAGTTATCTGCCTTTGATGTATACTCTACTATACTACAGTAGGTCGACAAACTTGAATGGATTTAGAATAGGACTGCAACGGTTCACCGAATTTCGGTTATTTTCGGTTCGTTTGTCTCAGTTCGAGTTTCGGGGTGGCACCGCAAATTTTCGGTTCTGTGCGTCGATGTATGGTTAATTATACTAGATCGCTAATTTACCAATCAGCGTGCAGTCTTCATGTATATTTTTGATGGTCAGACGTTCCAAAATGTAAAGTTAAGTCAATGTTCTAACCTTTTAATCTTGCAGTAATTTAAATAGCTCGCCTCTCGTCCGTCTCATTCTTTTCATATATCGGCTATTTATAATTCCGGGAAACCCAGCACTTAACGCATGCGCACAATTGATAGCCCGGCTTCAAAGGTACCAAAGTCGAATCAGCATCAGAAAAAGGGTAACCAGTCTATTACCTAGCGACTACAAATTGCAAATGTCGATGTAAATTAAACTCAAATATTAATGACTTTTTCAGTAAAATAATAATATAATTGGAACTGAGTAGTTCTTCTAGCGCCTATAAACAGAAGGCTGATGAGGTATTTAAGGAAGACCAGCCAAAATGCCAAACAAAACAGTCTAAAAGCGTAGTTACGAAACTTCAATGAAAAAAATGTCGAGCCGAACCACGCCTTAAATTCGCTACAATCTGTCATATAATGGTACAAAAAAATGCACATCTTTCTCGTACATATAATAAAATTATGGATGACAGTGATAGCTTTTTCGAATAAATTGTGTACTGTCTGCCTAGACATGTGCCAGTAAATGAGAATTTTTTTCTGGTTCTTTTTATTGATCAAGTTCTTTATCCAATACCCGAACCGAAATACTCGAAACCCGAATGGGTCTACTCGAACCAGAACCGAACCGTGAAGTACCTGTACCGTTGCAGCCCTAATTTAGAATAAAACTGGTGAAATTCAAAGGTAAAGCTATCAGGCTTCATTACAAATGGTGAGCGATATCAGGGCCCTCAGGCCCTCTTGTTTTACTTAAAATTTGTAAATTGAAATTTCTCAATAACTATCATAGGTTTTAACTTTATTGAAAACTAGCATGATATTATTTCCTCTGATATGACCATAGTAAACCCTAAGTATGTTTGAGTTGTTGCTGCTTCTATGACTAAGAAACATAAAAAATCATTTGTAGTTTGAAAAATGAAGCTGTCTCAAGTATGAGAATTTCAAGCGTCCAGCTCCCGTTGGAATGCATGTTTATTTTGAGATGTCTTATCGAGATAGCAAAAGGTTATACATTAACTTTTGACCTTAAAGTTTTTATGCCCCCGGCATCGACAGATGCGGGAGCATATAGTAATCGTCCTGTCCGTCCGTCCGTCCTTCCTTCCGTCCGTCCGTCCGTCCGTAACCAGGTTAAGTAGATTTTACCGTTTCGTCTAGCATCAACACCACTTATTCAAATGCTTGGATACTTATACAGTTGTTGCCTTGGACCATTCCCTAGCCACCAATAATACCTAACCTTGATTTTGACCTTGACCTTGACCTAATTTGGACTTAGAATATTTTGAATAAGCTATTTCTTGGTTAACTAGATTTTACCGTTTCGTCTAGCATCAACACCGCTTACTCCAATGCTTGGATACTTATACAGTTGTTGCCTTGGACCATTCCCTATCCACCAATATCACCCAACTGTGATTTTGACCTTGACCTTGACCTAATTTGGACTTAGAATATTTTGAAAGGGCTATTTCTTGGTTAACTAGATTTTACCGTTTCGTCTAGCATCAACACTACTTACTACAATGCTTCTATACTTATACAGCTATTGCCTTGGACCATTACCAACCCACCAGTAATACCCAAGCTCAGTTTGACCTTGACCTAATTTGGACTTAGAAAAGATTCAGAATATATTGTCAAGGATGCCACCGGGGGCATAAGCGTTTATTGAACGCAGTCTTGTTTTTTGTCTTACTCCATCTGTAATTAGCTGGGCATTGCTAAAAACTGATGAAAAATAGTGAAATTGTAAATCTATGTTAATTAGTTAAAATATTGAAATGCTTTTTTATTCAAGGATATGGAGTATTTGCAGAAAAAAACATTAGGAAAGGAGATTTCCTCCTGGAGTATGTTGGTGAAAGGATTGGATCAGAGGAGGCAGATAGGAGGCAGAAAAAATTCTCTGATAACAAAGTGTTTTACTTCTGTTATGATGGAAAAACACATTGGTAAATTAATTTTACATCATAAATTTTGCATAATTTTCAGCTTTTTAGCATCTGGTGATTACCCTATGGTTGTTGCTTGTTTGGTACTCAGTCAGATATTCAAATACATGTATACTTTATATAGAATATCAGATTGATATCGCGGTTGCTGTCATGACGACCAAGTATGAGATTTTAAACAAGGGCCACTATGGCCCTAAATCGCTCACCTGGTAACCATGTAACCATGTACACCGTGTGACCTAGTTTTAGACCGGGCATGACCCTCATTCTTACTTGACCTCCATTTCAATGAGACAAACATTTTGTTCAAGTTTCATGAAGATTCAATGAATTTTGTAGTCTCTATAGAGTGTTAACGAGGTTTTTCGATGATTTGACTATTGACCAAAAAAAGACAATTTTTCCTGTTTAAAAAATGTTTTATATGTCAATTATTTTGGAAAATCAAACAAACTTGGTGTAATCTGCATAGACAAACAATAAGGAATTGGACCGAGTGGTCCAAATTTTGGATAGAACACATCTTGGTAGAGAATAAAACATGTACCAGACTGCATGGGTGCTAAATTGAAATAGATAAACGATAAATCACGTTTGCCGGTCCATATATTTGTCCATCAACATTTAGTTTTTCCGGACGACTATCTGAAGGATATTAATAAAACTTCACACAAATGTTATTTGCATCAAGATCTGAAGCTGAGTCGAGATTGAGGTTCATTTGATTTGTCATTACAGAGTTATCTGCCCTTGATGTATTCATATGTGTTATAAAAGGCTTAACAGTGCTAACACACTTAGCAACAACAGTTTTGAATGGATTTCGATTATATTTGCCCACAGTATAATTGTATAGTTTTGAATGGATTTCGATTATATTTGCCCACAGTATAATTGTATAAGTTCATAAAAGGGTTTGAAATCAGATAATTTTGTCAAGAGTTATTCCGCTTATTCGCCCTTGGTGAAGTCAGAAATGCTAGAAAAGACTATTTCAGTTTGTCATTTTAACTTTAAAAACTCTTTTTCGACTGCTGGTTGCTTGCATATGACACACATGTTCCAAGGAACCCCTCTGTTTTTACTACTATAAGCGGGCAACATTCGAGGAATGGTCAGTCATTTTGTAAAATATGTACCATAAAGGCATAAACCTTTATGAATTTCCATATGTTCTTTTTCAGTATTGATGCTTCAGGTACGCAAGGGCATATATGCCAGCTTGTAAATGATGGGCATGGTAGTGCAGCAAATGCTGTAATGAAGTTTAAACACTTTGGCCATGAAAGATTGTGCTTATATGCACTAAAAGACATCAAAGCCAGACAAGAAATCGTATATGATTATGGGGATAGGAATAATCTTTGGTGGAGGAATGAGGTAAGCTTTTTGACATCTCCACTTTTTATCTCACCTGAGCCATAGGCTCAAGGTGAGCTATTGGGATGGCCCTGTGTCCGGCGTCTTTAAATAATTTTTCAATGGAAACTTAAAATTACCTTTTATTTTAAAACTCTAGTACCCAGAGCTAAGATATTTGGCACATAGCATCATACACATGTCCTCTATCAAGATTGTTTTGAATTATGCCCCTGGGGTAAAAGATGAACCCGCCCAGGACATAGTTTATTATCTCAATTTTGTCATCTATTCTCGGGTGAGCGAAATACGGCCCATGGACTTCTTGTTTAAGTGAAACTCTTTAAAAGTTATTTAAAATTATGTACCATTGGAATTTAAAGGAACATTCTTTTTGTGTCAAACAGTCAGCCTAGAGCTTTGACAGATTGCAGAAACTGACTTCAACAAAACAAAAGGTCTTTATATTTGTGAAAGCCATAGATGACAAATACTTGATGCATGTTAAATTGAAATGTTTGTCTATCTACATTTACACTGATTTTCATGGGGGAACTGATACCCTGATAGCTTTTTACCAGTTATGTCACCTATATAATGTTTTTCAACCTAAGACTGGTAGCAAAGAGCAGGCTGCTGCTGAACTATATGCCAGACACTGAGGAGAAAAACTATAGGACAAGACATTAAGTGATGAAATATTACAGAAGTATTGTCAATTTTAAGTTTTACATCAATAGTTTACAAATACTTGATGCATGTTAAACTTAAATATTTGCCTAATTTTTTAAACTATATTTTCACTGATTTTCTACCAAAATCAAGTGACAATAAGTTGGGTGGTGCCCAATGATACCCCTGCTGTTGAGCAGATAATACTAGGTCAGTGGCAATTATTTGGCCAAACCTAGGGGGACCTGATACCCTGGTAGCTTTAAAATTGCTTATGTCACCTATGCAAGGTGTTTTTCAACTCAAGACTTGCGACAGAGAGTGGGCTTCTGCCCAGGTTGAACTGTATGCTAGACTCTGAGTAGAAAAACTATAGGATATGACATTAAGTGATGACACAATTACAAGTAAATTAAATTATATACTTTTAGGGTATATGACAAATACTTGATGCATGTTAAACTTACATGTTTGATTATTATTCCAATCTACAGGTATTCAATTTCATTCTGATTTTCTACCAAAATCATTGGCCAACCGTAGGGGGACCTAGCTGATACCCTGGTAGCTTTTAACCAGTTATGTCACCTATGTAGTGTTTTTCAACCCAAGACTGGCAGCAAAGAGCGGGCTGCTGTTTTACTATATGCCAGACACTGAGTAGAAAAACTATAGGACATGACATTTAGTGATGACATATTGCAGAAGTAATGTCAATTTTAAGTTTTACATCAATAGTTTACAAATACTTGATGCATGTTAAACTTAAATATTTGCCTAATTTTTTAAACTATATTTTCACTGATTTTCTACCAAAATCAAGTGACAATAAGTTGGGTGGTGCCCAATGATACCCCTGCTGTTGAGCAGATAATACTAGGTCAGTGGCAATTATTTGGCCAAACCTAGGGGGACCTGATACCCTGGTAGCTTTAAATTGCTTATGTCACCTATGCAAGGTGTTTTTCAACTCAAGACTTGCGACAGAGAGTGGGCTTCTGCCCAGGTTGAACTGTATGCTAGACTCTGAGTAAAAAAACTATAGGATATGACATTAAGTGATGACACAATTACAAGTTAATTAAATTATATCATTTTAGGGTATATGACAAATACTTGATGCATGTTAAACTTACATGTTTGATTATTATTCCAATCTACAGGTATTCAATTTCATTCTGATTTTCTACCAAAATCATTGGCCAACCGTAGGGGGACCTAGCTGATACCCTGGTAGCTTTTAACCAGTTATGTCACCTATGTAGTGTTTTTCAACCCAAGACTGGCAGCAAAGAGCGGGCTGCTGTTTTACTATATGCCAGACACTGAGTAGAAAAACTATAGGACATGACATTTAGTGATGACATATTGCAGAAGTAATGTCAATTTTAAGTTTTACATCAATAGTTTACAAATACTTGATGCATGTTAAACTTAAATATTTGCCTAATTTTTTAAACTATATTTTCACTGATTTTCTACCAAAATCAAGTGACAATAAGTTGGGTGGTGCCCAATGATACCCCTGCTGTTGAGCAGATAATACTAGGTCAGTGGCAATTATTTGGCCAAACCTAGGGGGACCTGATACCCTGGTAGCTTTAAATTGCTTATGTCACCTATGCAAGGTGTTTTTCAACTCAAGACTCGCGACAGAGAGTGGGCTTCTGCCCAGGTTGAACTGTATGCTAGACTCTGAGTAAAAAAACTATAGGATATGACATTAAGTGATGACACAATTACAAGTTAATTAAATTATATACTTTTAGGGTATATGACAAATACTTGATGCATGTTAAACTTACATGTTTGATTATTATTCCAATCTACAGGTATTCAATTTCATTCTGATTTTCTACCAAAATCATTGGCCAACCGTAGGGGGACCTAGCTGATACCCTGGTAGCTTTTAACCAGTTATGTCACCTATGTAGTGTTTTTCAACCCAAGACTGGCAGCAAAGAGCGGGCTGCTGTTTTACTATATGCCAGACACTGAGTAGAAAAACTATAGGACATGACATTTAGTGACGACATATTGCAAAAGTAATGTCAATTTTAAGTTTTACATCAATAGTTTACAAATACTTGATGCATGTTAAACTTAAATATTTGCCTAATTTTTTAAACTATATTTTCACTGATTTTCTACCAAAATCAAGTGACAATAAGTTGGGTGGTGCCCAATGATACCCCTGCTGTTGAGCAGATAATACTAGGTCAGTGGCAATTATTTGGCCAAACCTAGGGGGACCTGATACCCTGGTAGCTTTAAATTGCTTATGTCACCTATGCAAGGTGTTTTTCAACTCAAGACTTGCGACAGAGAGTGGGCTTCTGCCCAGGTTGAACTGTATGCTAGACTCTGAGTAGAAAAACTATAGGATATGACATTAAGTGGTGGCAAAATTACAGAAGTAATGTAAATTTTAAGTTTGACAGCAATAGATTAAAAATACTTGATTCATTTTGAATTTAAATGTTTGTCTAACTTTTCAAACTACATTTACACTGATTTCTAGGGGGAACTGATACCCCAGTAGCTTTTAACCAGTTATGTCACCTATATAATGTTTTTCAACCTAAGACTGGTAGCAAAGAGCAGGTTGCTGCTGAACTATATGCCAGACACTGAGTAGAAAAACTATAGGACATGACATTTAGTTTTGACACTATTGCATATAAATTTTAAGTTTAACAACAATAGATGACAAATTATTGATGCATGTTAAACTTAAATGTTTGCCTCATATTTCAAACTACATTTTCACTGATTTTCTACCAAAATCTAGTGACAATAAGTTGGGTGGTGCCCAATGATACCCCTGCTGTTGAGCAGATAATACTAGGTCAGTGGCAATTATTTGGCCAAACCTAGGGGGACCTGATACCCTGGTAGCTAACCACTTATGTCACCTATGTGAGGTGTGTTTCTACCCAAGACTGGCGACAAAGAGCAGGCTGCTGTTGAATTGTACGCCGGAAACTGAGTAGAAAAACTATAGGGCATGACATTAAGTGGTGGCAAAATAACAGTAGTAATTTAAATTTTAAGTTTAACAGCAATAGATTACAAATACTAGAAACAGGCCGTGTGTTGAATAAGATTATTAGGAGTACTCAGTAGGATAAAATTGAAAGTCATTAACACTGACATTAAATTTTTCTACTTATCTTTGGTTCAAGAGTAATGAAATTGTTGAAATTTAACAAGCAAATTGAGTACTTGAGTTTTTTTTTAAACCAATTGCCATAGGTAATGTTTTCTTCTTTGTGTCACTACCTGTCCATAAATACCTTTTTTTTTACCTTGTGACATTGACCTTGATATTTGACCTTTGTACATTACCAAATGTGCTGCTAGCTGATGATAAACATGAAAAGTAATTTTGACATAATAATGCACAATTGATAACTTTTCTTACAGAAGACACAGAAGCACTTGTCGGGTATTCATTTAAGATATTTCTTTTGTTTTGATATTAAAAAATGCCCTCAAAGTATGGTACCAACTGATGATGTAGGATAAAGCAGGTTTTAGATATTTCAAACTCGCTTAAGTGGACAATACCAATATTTCAAAGTCAAACCATGGCTTTGCCACATTTTCACTTTACAATACAGGTATGTTCCACTTAAGCAAGCTCAAGATATAAGAGTCCATCAAAGAAATATTGGTGAACAATTAAATTTAAAAATTGGTTGGAAAATCATTGTCAAATAATGGCTTAACTAGGTGCAAGTTATCGTCGGCCTAATATCAAAACTTCGTATAAGGCCAATTTTCAGAAAATGAAGTAATTGAATTATAGATATTGTTTGAGTGTAGGTTTTTACTTTTCATATGTCTAGTTATATAAATGTCATTTTCTGTTATGTTTTTGCAATATTAGGTTTTTACCTATGTACAGTCATTTGAGCTGATATTTTGATTTGATATATTCACTAATTTGTGTTAAAGAGTCGTATTCAACAATAATTAAATTATTACTCAATTATCCTATGTATATGAACTTAGTCGAAAATCAGTAAGTGATATATTGTAGTATGATATCTTGATTATACTTTTCAATTTTAATAGAGATTTTGTCAATGTTTGAAATAGCTAGACACAAAAACGTCTTTCCTGTTAAATTTTGAAAACTGACTAGTCTATATGAGTTTTTGATACGAAACAAACATTATACTGTAATACCAAATACCTGCAACATCTGAAAACATCAGGGGGTATTTTTTAGTTACTGATTTATTTTTTCATTTATTGTTTTTTATATTTCTTTTACATTTACCTTTGTTTTATTAAATGTTTGCCATGTCAGGAAGTGGCACGTGATATATACTACCACCCTTGTTAGCTCACCTGAACTAGCTCAGAGTGAGCTTTTGCAATTCTAATAGAATCAAGCATGGCTTTTGGTAAAGACGGGGGATTCTATACCCGAGGTTGGTCTGTTCCTAGTTCCTAGCTTTAGCGAGTTTCCGACAGGAACAGACCAACCGAGGGTATAGAATCCCCACTCTTTACCAAAAGCCGTGCTTGATTATTTTTCTCGCTTAAAATTCCCCTTAAAACGAGTAAGTTAAAGGAATTATAAAGACCTACTTTTTTCACGTATCTCACATTCCATATCCAATAGCAACAAACAGCTGTTTAAAGGTCGCGTTATTTCAGCTTGGCTTTGACATTTATTTGTACACACATTTAAAGAAAGAACTTGTCCCACTTTAGATCCCAACTCAGAAATACAAATGGTTCGCATTGAATCCAAGCGATTTTACATAGTAAAAGTAATCAAAACGACCATTTCTTTCTTTATACGTTCTACTTTCAAGCCATAACAACAAACCGACGTCAATGACGTCACGTAAGAACGTGACCTAACGCGTAAGCTCGATCATGTGAAACAACAACAACCACATTAATCACTGTTTAAACATCGCATCATTGAATTGTCGAAAGCCACAGACAAGTGTAGAGTCTACTGTAAAAGTCTCAATGTAATTTTCTCTGTGAACGTAGCTTGTAGTCCATTTTAAGTTTTAGGGTATTTCTGTAAGAGTAGCTGCCCTTTCCCTTGCTTTAAAGCAAATTGAGCGGAAGGATACAGTGCCAGACAAGGTTTGCTGTACGGCTATTTATAGTCAAAACTGTTTGACCATCCTCTTTGGTTTTATTTACTTAAAAAATGTATAAATCTAAATTAAACAAACTTTGAAGACGACAATTTCAAAGCAAACAACATCACCGCAGGATAAGGATAAAATTAAAACTGATGAAATTCAAAGGTAAATCTATCAAGGTTCATTACAACAGGTGAGTGATATCAGAGCCATATTTATTTAACAATAGAATAATGCTTAAGTATTATTCCTTGTATTACTCTGACTATGTTTCGGTTAACATACATGTACAACTTCTTCATTTTTTAGCTCACCTGAGCTAGCTCAGGGTGAGCTTTTGCAATCATTGAATGTCCGTTGTTCGTCGTCCGTCGTCAACAATTTTGGTGTTTACACTCTAGAGGCCACAATTTTTATCCAATCTTTCTGTAACTTACTCAGATTGTATACTACCATAAGAGTTCGGATGAGTTCGATTATGGTTGATATTGGACATATAGGTCGAGAGTTATTCACCTTTGAATTGCTGAAAATGCATTATTTAACAGTGTTTACACTCTAGAGACCACAATTTTAATTCAATCTTTCCCAATCTTGCTCAGATTTTATATAACTGCAAGAGTTCGGATAAGTTCGATTATGGTTGGAATCTGACCGATAGGTCAAGTGTTATCTACCTTTAAATTGCTGAAAATGCCATATTTAAGGTTGTTTACACTCTAGAGGCCACAATTTTAATCCAATCTTTCTCAAACTTTATCAGATGGTATATGATTATAAGAGTTCAGACGAGTTAGATTATGGTTGCAATCAGACCGATAGGTCAAGAATTATCTACCTTTAAATTGCTGAAAATGCCATATTTAAGGTTGTTTACACTCTAGAGGCCACCATTTTAATCCAATCTTTCTCAAACTTCATCAGATGGTATATGACTAGAAGAGTTCAGATGAGTTTGATTATGGTTGCAATCAGACTTGTAGGTCAAGAGTTATCTACCTTTGAATTGCTGAAAATGCCATATTTAAGGGTGTTTACACTCTAGAGGCCACAATTTTAATCCAATCTTTCTAAAACTTGCTCAGATTGTATATAAACATAAGAATTCGGATGAGTTCGGTTATGACTGGAATCAGACGTATAGGTCAAGAGTTATCTACCTTTGAATTGCTGAAAATGCCATATTTAACAGTGTTTGCACTCTAGAGGCCACACTTTTCAATGGATTTTAATTATAATTGCACACAATGTATATAGCTATAAGTTCTCGAGGGAGTGCAATTATTGTTGAAATCTGATCATTGTGGCAAGAGTTATCTGCCCTTGATATACTTTGAAATGCTAGAAAAGGCTTCATTTCAGTATTATTTGGGCTCTAGTTATCTGCCTTTGATGTACTCTACTATACATACTAGAATGGGTCATATTGCAATGTTGTGTACATGCTATACTACAAATTTGAATGGATTTAGAATAAAACAGGTGAAATTCAAAGGTAAAGCTATCAGGCTTCATTATAAAAGGTGAGCGATATCAGGGCCTTCAGGCCCTCTTGTCTTTGTTACATACTAGAATTCTTGTTCTGCTTCAAATAATCAAAACACATTACCAGTTGACAGTGCGATACAGAGTGATGTATTTAGCTCGAGATGCTGACGAGCGCCTTTGCCAAAAAAGTCTAAAGCTAAAGGCAACACTCTGTAGCGAACTGCAAACTGGTGATGTGTTTATTATATGCCTTGAATACAGACCAGAAACAATTAAATAGTTGATTAAATCATTTTATATCCAAAATTTATTAGTTATTTGAAGCAGGAAAAGATGTTTTGCATGCCACAAAGAATAACGCGGCACTTTTACAAGTAGGTAAATGACGTCCTGCTAAATTGAAAGCCACGTCAGAGTAAAATACAAAGTGGCTGCAACAGACCATTGTATTTTACTCTGCAAATACACACGGAAACGCTTGATATCATACTAAATACATATAAAGTGAATATAAATTGATTCAAACAACCATGTATGAAGACAGATATTTGTTGGGTTGTTTTTCAGACTCGGAAGACTCTGATCCATTTGGCCTGGATGATAAGGATAATGAAAGTGACACAGACTCTAGTTTAAAAAATGGTATGTTTACCTTCTTGCTCCTATTTTTCTGCAGCCAAAGTTATTGGTACCGTAGGTAATACTTGAATCAATCTATTAGTCTTTTATTTATTCTTGAACAGTTTTTGATGTATTTCTTTCTCCTGTCAGTTCATTCTTTTTGACATATAAATACTGCGGAACTCCTATACAGGAGCCTCTAAACACTGGAATTCTTTCTAAACAAAAATCAACCCTCCTTTATTTTAAAACCCTTTTGAACTGCAAACCCCTCTTAACAGGAAGTTAATGTTGTCCATACGAATGTCCCGATCAGAGGGGTTTCACTGTATAATTATGTTAGTGTTTTCATAAATGGCATATCAAGGTTAATAAATGATCTGCTTTTGTTCACTTTACCTTGATAGGGTTTTAGTATGACTACATTCTAAGATTGATTTGACGGGCGTATAATGTGCCCGGCTTGCGGTGCTCTTGTTTGCCTTTGTATTACACTTTGTGACAGGATGACAAGTAGCGAGGATCATCATAAAGCCATCCCTCTAGTTGAACTGATGAAAAAAATCAAAAGTCATGTCGTTGCTTCATCTGTGAGTAACAATCCTGTAATTTTGTAAGTTTTTAATTTCGATGAACTTCTGTGTGCTGTTTTCAGACTCAGAACATGGAGATTCTCATCTGTTTCACTCAGAAAGTAAGGCACACACACAACAAGCCACTGAAACCAGAAATGTTATTGATGTGGTGGAGGACTCCAACCACTCTTCCATTGGTATGTGCACAAAGCTTAATTTTTTTTATCCCCAAACTCACCAAACTTGCAGAATAATGCCCTAGACAAAATACAAATAAAATGGAAGGCCATTAGGTGAAATCATAGGAAAAGCTCGATGCCATATTGAAACCCAAGAATCTAGGTCATTCAGCAACATTTAAGGTTTGTTTTTAGGTGATACCGCTCTATCTGTCTTCTGTCTGTCTGTGCAGCTAGCTTAGGTATTTGCTAAATCTTGTTTAAAAATCAATTTTTAAAACACTTAAGTGGATTTTTCTTATTGCAATAGTTCGATAGGTCGAACAGACTCTAGTTTAAAAAATGGTATGTTTACCTTCTTGCTCCTATTTTTCTGCAGCCAAAGTTATTGGTACCGTAGGTAATACTTGAATCAATCTATTAGTCTTTTATTTATTCTTGAACAGTTTTTGATGTATTTCTTTCTCCTGTCAGTTCATTCTTTTTGACATATAAATACTGCGGAACTCCTATACGGGAGCCTCTAAACACTGGAATTCTTTCTAAACAAAAATCAACCCTCCTTTATTTTAAAACCCTTTTGAACTGCAAACCCCTCTTAACAGGAAGTTAATGTTGTCCATACGAATGTCCCGATCAGAGGGGTTTCACTGTATAATTATGTTAGTGTTTTCATAAATGGCATATCAAGGTTAATAAATGATCTGCTTTTGTTCACTTTACCTTGATAGGGTTTTAGTATGACTACATTCTAAGATTGATTTGACGGGCGTATAATGTGCCCGGCTTGCGGTGCTCTTGTTTGCCTTTGTATTACACTTTGTGACAGGATGACAAGTAGCGAGGATCATCATAAAGCCATCCCTCTAGTTGAACTGATGAAAAAAATCAAAAGTCATGTCGTTGCTTCATCTGTGAGTAACAATCCTGTAATTTTGTAAGTTTTTAATTTCGATGAACTTCTGTGTGCTGTTTTCAGACTCAGAACATGGAGATTCTCATCTGTTTCACTCAGAAAGTAAGGCACACACACAACAAGCCACTGAAACCAGAAATGTTATTGATGTGGTGGAGGACTCCAACCACTCTTCCATTGGTATGTGCACAAAGCTTAATTTTTTTTATCCCCAAACTCACCAAACTTGCAGAATAATGCCCTAGACAAAATACAAATAAAATGGAAGGTCATTAGGTGAAATCATAGGAAAAGCTCGATGCCATATTGAAACCCAAGAATCTAGGTCATTCAGCAACATTTAAGGTTTGTTTTTAGGTGATACCGCTCTATCTGTCTTCTGTCTGTCTGTGCAGCTAGCTTAGGTATTTGCTAAATCTTGTTTAAAAATCAATTTTTAAAACACTTAAGTGGATTTTTCTTATTGCAATAGTTCGATAGGTCGACCTATCGTTACACCTCTACGAAAAACGTCAATTAAGTGATAAGCGTGTCATTTTGACTGTCTGACACAGTGCGAATACCCCCGGGGTTCAACTATGTACTTTTAGTTTCAACCAATAAGAAGACACATATTTTCCTTAGCTCCACCCTTAATAAAATATACCAATCATAATTCCTTAATGATTTTAACATCCGAAACCCATAAATCACGCAACAGCAGCTGGAGAACGCCTCTAGCTGGTCACGTGGCTGGACTACGGAGTGCTTAATGAGGTGTGATTTATTGATCAGATAGCCGTGTAATGCGTTTGGTTTTGGTGTGTAAGATTTTGGTAAAATGTTGAACAGAATGTCGGCTATCAAAATCGGAAAAAAGGTGAAAAACACAATTTGGGCAGTTTTTAAGCTATCAAGACACCTTAAACGTCTATATATTAGCTTTTTAACAATTAAATGGAGAATATTTACAATTGCCCCATTCAATTCCACTGGAAAAATTGCTGTTCATTTCATATAAACACCACTTTTCCAGAGGGCGTGACTTGTTGATAAGTTTCTAAGGGGAGGCGGGGCATATGCAATTTTCATTCGCGTATTATTCTTTGGAACTTGCACAGCAAACATTTGGGGGATTTTTCCAAATTTAAATTCTTAACTGATCTATGCCTTCCTTTCTTGATATTTGACCTACTTTCGCAAAAAATCTTAAAATTAAATAGGATCTCCATAATTATTTGATAATTAACCATTTTTTACCATATGCTTTTGACCTTGACCTTTGATCTACATTTGCAAATAAGTTGTTAAAAATAAAAGCTGCCTCATGATACTCAGCTCATCTGTTTTACAATCATGATAGTTGTATTTTTTATCTAAATAAAATTTTGAATGTTGTATAAATTTCTGTGGGTGGTTTTCAGGCGCAGAACATGGAGATTTTCATCTATTTCAACTTGAAGACTTTGAAAGTCCTCCAAGTAAGGCAAACAAGCAACAAACCAGAAATGATATTGATGTGGACTCCAACCACTCTTCCATTGGTATGTGCACAAAGCTTAATATAAATTTACACTTTAGGCCATATAAAGTCAGCAATTTGACCAACAGGTCTATAGTTATCTACTCTGGATGTTATTACTTAGTCACATTGAGATTATTTGTTTCCCTTTAACAACCTTTTTAGCTCACCTTAGCCAAAGGCTAAAGGTGTGCTATTGGGATGGTTCTGTGTCCGTCGTCGTGCGCAGTCCGTTGTCCGTCGTCCGGCGTCGTTAACAATTGCTTCAAATGACATCTCCTCTTATACTGCTTGACAGATTTCAACATAACTTTACAGAAATATTCCTTGGGTCAAGCTCTTTCAAATTTAATCAAAGAATTAAAAAGCAATGCAGAACTCTGGTTGCCATGGCAACAAAAGTGAAAAAAAAAGGAAATCTTGATTATGGTTGCAATCAGACTTATAGGTCGAGTTATCTACCTTTGAATTGCTGAAAATGCTATATTTAACGATGTTTACACTCAAGCGGTCATAAATTTTATCCAATCTTTCTCAAACTTACTCAGATGGTATATTACCATAAGACTTCAGATGAGTTCAATTATGGTTGTAATCAGATCAATATGTCAAAAGTTATCGACCTTTAAATTGCTGAAAATGATATATTTAACAGTGTTTAAGCTCTAGAGGCCACAATATTTATCCAAGCTCTCTCAAACTTGCCCAGATTGTAAATGACCATAAGAGTTCGAAAAAGGGTGATTATGGTTGGAATCGGACAAATAGATCAAGAGTTATCTACCTTTGAATTGCTGAAAATGCCATATTTAAGGGTGTTTACACTCTAGAGGCCACACATTTTATCCAATCTTTCTCAAACTTGCTCAGATTGTATATTTTCCTAAGACATTGGATGATTTCGATTCTTGTTGTAATCGGATCAATCGGTCAAGAGTTATCTACCTTTGAATTGCTAAAAATGATAAATTTAACAGTGTTTACACTCTAGAGGCCACATTATGTATGCAAACTTTCTGAAACTTGCCCAGATTGTATATTACCATAAGAGTTCAAAAAAATGTGATTATGGTTTAAATCCGGCCAATAGATCAATAGTTATATACCTTTGAATTGCTGAAAATGCCCTATTTTACAGCGTTTACACTCTTGCAACTAGACAGTTTTTAATGTATTTTGATTATGCTTGCACACATTTAGTAAATAGCTATACGTTCTCGAAGGAGTGCAATTATTGTTGAAATCTAATCATTGTTGCAATAGTTAACTGCCCTTGATATACTTTGAAATGCTAGAAAAGGTTTCATTTCAGAAAGGTAAAGCTATCAGGCTTCAGTACAACGTGAGCGATATCAGGGCCTTCAGGCCGTCTTGTTAAATTTGCTGATGGCAAGCTTTGTTGTATAGTTTAATTATCATCTTCATTAATTTCAGTTCCAGTTTACCATTTCCCAGCTTTGGAACAAAGGTTTGTAAAACATATTAATACCTCCTTTATGATACTCTTCTCTGTTGATTGTACAACTGTTTTTTTAGCTCACCTGGCACAAACTTGCTCAGATTGTGTTTGACTATAAGAGTTCAGATGAGTTTAATAAGGACTGAAATCTAACAATAAGGTCAATAGTTATCTACCCTTGAATTGCTGAAAATGCCATAATTAACTATGTTTACACACTAAGAGGACACCATTTTTTATCAAATTTTTCTTAAACTTACTCAGATTGTATATTACCAAAAGAGTTCGGATGAGTTTGAGTATGGTTGAAATGAGACCAATAGGTTAAGAGTTACCTACCTTTGTTTGCTGAAAATGCCATATTTAATGGTGTTTACACTCTAGAGGCATACTTTAAGAGTTCAGATGAGTTCGATTATGGTTGAAATGGGACAAATATGTCAAGAGTTATCTGCCCTTGAATTTCTGAAAATGTCATATCGAACAGTGATAACATTCTTGCAACTACAGTTTTCAATGGAGTTTAATTTAAATTATTCTTGCACACAATGTATATAGCTATAAGTTCTCGAAGGAGTGCAATTATTTTTTAAATCTGATCAGTGTGGCAAGAGTTATATGCCCTTGATATACTTTGAAATGCCAGAAAAGACTTCATTTCAGTATTATTAAGGCTCTAGTTATCTGCCCTTGATGTACTCTATTATTCTATACAATGTTACTAATGTTTACATGCTGAACTACAAATTTGTATGGATTTAGAATGAAACCGCTGAAATTCAAAGGTTAACTAGATTTTACTATCAATACTTAATACTTATACTTATGTTGCCTTGGACCATTATTACCCATCCTCAATTTAACCTTGACCTAATTTGGACTTAAAAATATATTTTCAAGGGTGCCACTGGGGGCATAAGTGTTTATTGAACACATAGTCTTGTTTCTTTCAGCATTCTAAACACAAGTGAACAAAGCACAGAAGAAAAAGCAAACAACCAAGCCAAGTCTAATGTAAGTGCAGTTTTTATCCAAAAAGATGGATTAACATTATTCTGCTCCTAAATATGCAGTTCAGATATATGAAAACAAAATCTGTTCAAATTTTCAACAATAGGGGGCGCTTTGCTTTGCACAAGACTTTGTTGCATGTAAAATAAAGCACTTAAATAATCCTTAACCTCATAGAGACACATTCAGACGGGACATATTAAGTTATGGCGCTGTACATCCATCGTCTGTCCTCCTGTTAACTTTTTCATGTCCACTATATATCTCAAACAAATTTAACTTATGGGCCTGCCTTTAGGTTTCAAAATCTGCGTTTAGGTTTTGAAAAATGCCTATTACTCCTACATTCATGGAGATATTCCTTTACTTGTATAAATCTTTATACGCCTATAACATTTGAACCAGTAGGCCTAGAGCTTCCATACTTTATAGGTTTCTTGTGTTAAGACTTCTCCAACCATGCCAATGTTTCATTTACCCTACGACCATGACTTTTGACCTACTTTTGCAAATAAGCATTACATTACAGAACATGATGCTGGCTGGGGGCATTTGTGTTTCACAAACACATTGCTTTTCATCTGATCATCATCAAACTTTCTGAAAATGTTTGTTGACATAAAATGGAGACCAATGTGGATAACCAGCGGCACCAATTTATGCTAGGCCCTTTGGAGTAATGGCCCTTGAAGTCCTCAAAATGGCGCTCCACTACAGTTTCAGCTCTCTAACTTTTACGTTTGATAGTCTGGATTCCCCTCCCTGTATCATTGGGGGCATTCGTGTAACTGGGACACGCTCTTGTCTTTTCCTGCAGATTATTTCTGTTTTTAGCTCACCTGATCTAGCTTAGGGTGAGCTTTTGCAATCCGTGAATGTCCGTCGTCAACAGTTTTACTCTATACACCCTAGAGGCCACAATATATATCCAATATTTCTCAAACTTGCTCAGATGGTATATTGCCATAAGAGTTTGATTATGGTTGAAATCGGACAAATAGGTTAAGAGTTATTTACATTTGATTTGCTGAAAATGCCATATTTAACATTGTTTACACTCTAGAGGCCACAATATTTATGCAATCTTTATCAAACTTGCTCAGATGGTATATTGCCATAAGAGTTCGATTATGGTTGAAATCGGACAAATAGGTTAAGAGTTATTTACGTTTGAATTGCTGAAAATGCCATATTTAACAGTGTTAACACTCTAGAGGCCACAATGTTTATCCAATCTTTCTAAAATTCTGGTTATCAGATCTATAGTTCAAGATTGATCTACCTTTGAATTGCTGAAAATGATATATTTAACAGTGTTTACACTCTAGAGACCATAATATGTATCCAAACTTTCTCAAACTTGCCCAGATTGTATATGACCATAAGAGTTTAAAAAATGTGATTATGGTTCAAATCGGACTTATAGATCAAGAGTTATCTACCTTTGAATTGCTGAAAATGCCATATTTTATAGCGTTTACACTCTTGCAACTACAGTTTTTAATGGATTCTGAATATACTTTCACACATTCAGTAAATAACTATACGTTCTCGAAGGAGTGCAATTATTGTTGAAATGTAATCATTGTGGCAATAGTTGTCTGCCCTTGATATACTTTGAAATGCTAGAAAAGGCTTCATTTCAGAAAGGTAAAGCTATCAGGCTTCAGTACAACTGGTGAGCGATATCAGGGCCTTCAGGCCCTCTTGTACTGTGTGTTAGGAAACTATATTTGTTCTTTCAGAAGCCTGACAGATATTGCATTTACTGCAATAATGTCATCAAAGGAGGAAAATTGGCAAGGCATATCAAACGAAAACACAAACACGAAAATGATGTAAAAGAAATCCTAAATAAATCAAAAAGTGAACAAAATAATTTCTTTGAGAAAAAAAGAAGGGAAGGAATGTACAAGTATAATGTAAATGCATTGGCTGTGGATGGAGAGCCAACTATGAGAGAAAGACAGCCCAGATTCAAGGATGAATTGAGAGTTTGTGGGGAATGTAAATGCTTCATTTCCAACAAATATTTTTCAAAGCATAAATGTTCAACTCAAAAGCCAACGCCATTGAAACCAAGGCTTTTGAAATGCAATGAAAGAGAAGTCAGCAGTGATCTTCAATTTTCCAATCTCTTGAATAGATTCAGAGATGGGGAAGTTGGAGATCTCTGCCGGACTAACAGTATGATCAAACAAATAGGCTATCGCCATTTTAATCTACGACGCCATGAGCAAAGTAAACAAGATGAGGTCCGAAAAGTGGTTATGGGGGAGATGAGAGAGCTGGCAAGACTGTTTTTAGAGTTCAGGCGATTGACAACAGAGGATATTACTGTTGAAGAAATGTTTTCAAGGCAATACCTGCCTGAGCTCCGGGAAGCCATTGAAAATCTGACAAGAGTTGATAATGAAGACAAAACAGAAAAACATGGACTAAAATTAATGTTAGACGCCATCATTTTAAGATCTATTAAAGCCCTTAGTGGTTATTTTTCGGAGACCATGCAGGACCAAAAGTATAAGGAGATGAAAATGCTAAAAACAGCTTATCAATACAGATCAAATGAAATGTATTCAAGGGCAAGACAGCAGTGTGTTGTAAATTCAAAAGAAAAATCAAGACGGCCAGAACAGTTGCCTCTTGAATGGGACATCAAAAAAATTAACATTTTCCTCAATGCAGAAATTACACACGCTGTTCAGCAATTTACAATCGAAAAGTATGCTTGGCTCAGGTCATTGCTGGTAACACGGTTAACACTGTATAATGCCAGAAGAGGAGAGGAACCGTCAAGGATGCTAGTTAAGGAGCTGGAGGATGCCTTCAGAGGAACATGGCTGCCATCAGAGAATGTTGAAGGCATCCAAGATGAAGGAGAAAAGTTTTTACTTGACTCCTTCAAATTAGCATATATTGGGGGAAAAGGCAGGAAATTTGTGCCTGTCCTTGTGCCAAACAACCTCCTTGATGGATTGTCTTTAATTCTAAAGCATAGACTGGCTTACGGAGTACCTGATACCAACATGTTTGTATTTGCCTCTAAGGCCTCAATGTCTCATTGTTCGGGCTGGCATGCCCTGAGGGAAATTTGTGACAGGGTGGGAGTGGATGTAGCAATCACTGCTACTAAAAACAGACACAGACTCTCCACCCTGTACACCAGCCTGGACATGAGGGAGGAAGACAGGAAGGTTTTCCTGGAGCACATGGGCCATGGGGACAGCATTAATAAAGAGAACTACCAGTGTCCATTGGGACTGAGGACAGTCAGTGTCATGGGAAAAGTTCTTGCCACAGTGGACACTGGTAAAGGTAATATTTCTTTGATATTTTGTATTTTAGTACATAAGGGCTGTTCCTAGAAAAAAGGCCTGGGAGTGGTAAAAGGGGGGGGGGGGGGGGGGGGGGGGGGGGGGGGGGGACGCCAACACCTTTATTAAAATGTTTAGGCCCCCTACCAACAGAACTTATATTGAACAGTTTATTACCAACAGAACTTATATTGAACAGTTCATTTTAATTCAAATGTGACTCACTCATCTGCTCCAAACTGTTTGCAATTGAAATCATGCTTTTAGCGTAAGCGCGATAATTGGGAAAGAATAACATTTTCTCCACTGTAAGGAAGGTAACATCGAATACATAGTCGTACATATTCCTACTTGAGATAAGTATGATCATCGTGCAGCACGAGAACTTTACTGATATTATATTCTTTCAAATTAAACGCATTTATAAACAAAACTATTATTACCATTGCAAACAGGTTGGAGCCAGATCAGACACCGTGTAACCCGGCGTCTGATCAGGCTCCAACCTGTTTGCTACTCAGATTAAAAAAATAGTTAAAATTTCTAAAAGTAAATTTCCACAGTGTAGTGAATTGCGTTTGCGTTTAAACCGGAAAGAAAATTGTATTCTCTACTGTATATTGCGCACAATAAATACAGCTATCAATCAATGTCTCTTGCTGAATGTAGGGAATACTCATCCCTTTTTAAATTTTAGAATATTCCAATCTAAAAATAACTCTGCCAAGTCAGAAGAAAACACTATGAAAACATCTTTACCGGGCGCAAGCCGAACGAACTCGGAAAATCTCCGCCGTTGATCGGATGTCAACAAACCGATTTAAAAATTGACTTCTTTCAACCAAATTCATGGGTTTGTAAGCAATGTTGCCTCCATATATAGCGGATTACTTCTTTTTATATGTTTAGATTACGTATGTGCCTGAATGTTCAGGTTTAAGAAATGCGCGATTTGGGCTACATGACAGCTACATACTGGCTTTAAACTATTTCTACAGATGCAAATTCCCCTGGTCAGTTCGGAGTGTTAGGACATCCAGTGTATTTTATATAGCTGGTGGTGAAGCAATTCTATTGAGTTGTTTAGCTACTAGTCTGTTGTTATGCAATGTGTGTCTTAGCTAGGCGCTGCTGCCGTATCCGACTGATTAGGGAATGGACTGTATAAGAGTGGTTTACTGCATACATATGAGTTATCTGATTACCTCCCTTTAATACACTATGTATTTCTATACAGTCTGATAATAATTTTTGTTATGTTTTCTAATAGCTGATTGAGTTCTGTTTTAAGAGGGTAATAATATACACAGTGAATATAATGTGTTGTTCTGGGGGAAAAAACACAACCGACACAGATTTCATTTTTGTTCCAACCCTCCCTGTAAAGTGTTAAAATATCTGGCACAAATTGCTATTGTTACCTGTGTCTTTAAAAAACCTTTTTCATTAATATTTCATAGGATTGTTCATTGTAGAGTACTCTGTCAACTATTTTTATATGATTTATTATAAAAATATGGCTTCTAGTGGATGGGGCAGATTTTTCTTGTTCCCTAGAGCATAGGATATCATATTTATCAGTTTGTTTTAGTAAAAGAGACATTGATCAGCTTAAAATTGAATGCTTTGGTTCAGTATTTAAATTTCCATGGAATAAGTGTCTGTTTGCAAGTTTCTCGAAATATTTAGCATATTTTATCCATTTCAGTTTCTTCAGACAAAGATAGAAAAAACTCTGAACAAGAGGGAATGAAGGAAGTGGAAACGAGCATTGACACAGGTTAATTAACTCTTTCCTCCATGAAACTTTAAATGGACAATTAATTCTAGTCCATTTCTGACTTTTAAGGGTTGTTTTTGTCAATGTTTGGAATTATGACAAACAGTGAATACCCTGATCAGAGAGCTCCTTTTGAAGCCCTCTGATCTGGGTCTTCACTGTTTGCATAGGACAAGTGTACTATTGACATGCATGTACTGTTTGAAATGCGGGACAAGGGTTAAGAATTATCTTGTCTGTCTGTCTGCTGGTCTGTCTGCCTGTCCATCTGTCTGTCTGTCTGTCTGCCTGTCTGTCTGTCTGCCTGCCTGTCTGTCTGTCTGAAATGAATTAACAAGAAAAAACAAAAAAATCTAAAGCTTTAAATCATCTGCTGTAGCAGGGGTGACACTTTTCTGTCCATCCCTGCTCAGAAATTAATACTTATGTGGCTTAGATAACATCCCTTATAGTTTAAAAATATTAACCTGGCCATTTCTTTGACAAAAGTGGGAATACCGTTAGAACCAAGAGACATTTTGCTTATGTGGCCAATAGTTTTGTAATCCGCTTTACCCGCCTTGATATTTAGCTCACCTGCAATCCTTGAATTGTTCATCATTCGTCGTCTGTCGTTAGTCATCACCAATTTTAGTGTTTAGAGGCCACAATTTTTATCAAATCTTTCTCAAACTGGCTCAGATTGTATATTACCATAGGAGTTCCGACGAGTTTAATTATGGTTGAAATATGACCAATAGGTCAAGAGTTATCTACCTTTTAATTGCTGAAAATGCCAATCTTTCTTAAACATGCCCTCTTGTTTTTTTTTTACAAAACCTGTAGCTTTAAAGATGAACTTTCATTTATAAATGGAAAGAACTTGACCAGTGGAAGTGCCTTGCATCAATACTTTTAGAGTTATTACACTTTTTCACATTTCTAGCTCATCTGAGCACAAAGTGCTCAAGGTGAGCTTTGTGGTCAGTCAATGTCCGCCGTTGTGCGTCGTGCGTCAACAATTTCTTCAAACATCTTCTCCTTCAAAACCACTTGCCTGATTGCAACCAAATTTCACAGGAATGTCCCTTGGATCAAGCTCTTTAAAAGTTGTTCAAAGAATTTGAAACAATGCAGAACTCTGGTTGCGATGGCTACCAAAGTGAAAAAATAAGTAAATCTTAAAAAATCTTCTTGTCAAAATCTACACGGTCAGATATTTTGCACATAGCATCATCTATAGGTCCTCTATCAATAATGTTCAAATTTTGAATTGGCCCTGCCCCAGGGGGTCACCGTTTTACATAGAGTTATATAGTGAAATGTTCAAACATCTTTTTCTCTGAAACTAATATGGCCAGAGCTTTGATATTTGGCATGGTGTAACTTACAGAGGTCCTCCATATATGTTGTTGAATTGGTTCTGGTTTATTGCATATCTGGGTCACCAGCCTTAAAAATAGATATTTTCAATGAAGAACAAAAATCTTCTTATTTGAACTTCCTTGACCCAGCTTAGTGACACCATGGTCAGGTGAGCGATCAAGGGCTTAAATAGCCCTCTTGTTGTTTTTTTTGCTGTAGAATCTAGTGAAGCTTCATTTATTGAAAGAGTATTACACATCCTTCATAACTTTGAGAATTATTATCATTTTCTTCAGGCATTACAGTTAGGGCAGTCTATTTACCTATACACCTTGTTTCTTGGTAACATAGGTTTCTTGAATAGTTAATTTGCGATTAATGGTATTTGCTGATAATTTTCTGTCTTTTATTTTGCTTGAAACTTAGAAAAATCAGGTAATTTTATCCTTTTCAGCTTCTTCAGTCAGAACAAAGTTTAAACATGGAAAAGAAGAAATCGAGAGCAGTTCTGATGCAGGTAATCTGTTTGTCTATATCTTACTCCATCCCCCTTGTGGGTCAGGTTGGGTCAAATCATAGAATAACTTTGTGAACACACTAGAGGCTACAAATCTCATAAGATCTTCATGAACCTTTTCCAAAATATTGGCCTGTTCCCAGTCGGAAATGAGCTTTAGAGAGTTTTCGATGGGAACAGACCAACAGAGGGTACAGAATCCAATGTCTTTAACCAAAACTGTGCTTGATTATTTTTCTCACTTCTATTTCCCCTTAAAACGAGTAAATTTGAATGAATTGTAAAAATCTTTTTCTTATGAACATATTCGGCGTCAAACTTTGGCGCGATTTTGTTATAGTTATAGTGAAAGCTTTGCATTTTCTTCACAGCGACATGAGGATACTTCCCGGCTGGTAAAATCATGTAACCCTCGCCTAACGATTTACCTCAGCCGGGAAGAAAACCTCATGTACACTGTGAAGTAACTGTATAACTAATACTACTTTCAAGCCATAACAACAACAAACGTGACTGACGTCATGTAAGAACGTGGTCACTAGGTCAAATCATAGAAAAACCTCTCGTGAGATCTGGATTACACAACCGACTCGAACTGGTACAAGACCCCGAATCACACACTGTGGTGATATTCCGTTTGTATCTGAATCATATCTAGATCATGTTTGAATATGGGTCATGTCCGGTGAAAAACAAGGTCGCACGTTCAACTCATAGATAATTTTTGTTAATACTCTAGAAGCTACAAATCTCATTAAATCTTTATGAAACTTGGTCAAAACGTTTTTCTCATTGATCTCTAGGTCAGTGTTGAATGTGTGTCATGGTGGGTCAAACTATAGGTCACTGGGTCAAATCATGAGAATACATTGTTGACACTCTAGAAGCTACAAATCTCATTTGATCTGAATGAAACTTGTTCAAATGTTTTCCTCAAAGAAATCTAGGCCATGGTTGAATGTGGGTCAACATCTAGGTCACTAAAGGTCAAGTTTTACATGGTGTACCTGGTGAGTGATATTTTTAAAATGTTGAGTTAGAGTTAGTATGTGTATCAAATTTTGTCAATTTCAGACAGAGATGATTTCAGTTCAGTGGAAGATCAAGATGAATATAACAGTGAAAAAAAAAGAAGAAATAGCTCAGGTAATTTTGATGTAGTATTGAGTGAGAGTGTACTGTATTACGTATTCTACTGAGATGTTTGTACTTACGGCTTACCATGAATTCTAGCTTAATTCTCCTTGTAGATATTCCATATGACTTATAGTTGGGGCGAATTGTTTCGGTCCTCGCTGCCTGTCTGTCCGCAGCTTGAAACTTGACCATATCTTTTGAACCATATATGAAAGAGACTTCATATTTGGCATTTGATCTCAAGGTCAAGGTCATGTAGAGGTTTTTATGCCCCTGGCATCGACAGATATGGCGGCATATAGTAATTATCCTGTACGTCCGTGTGTGTGTGTCCTTCCGTAACAAGGTTAAGTAGATTTTACCGTTTCGTCTAGCACCAACACTGCTTACCCAAATGCTTGGATTCTTATACAGTTCTTGCCTTGGACCATTCCCTATCCACTAATATCACCAAACTTTGATTTTGACCTTGACCTAATTTGGACTTAGTATATTTTAAATAGGCTTATTCTTGGTTAACTAGATTTTACCGTTTCAACACAACTGACTACAATGCTTTGATACTTAAACAGTTATTGCCTTGGACCATTACCAACTCACCAATAATACCCAAGCTCAGTTTGACCTTGACCGTGACCTAATTTGGATTTAGAAAAGATTCAGAATATATTGTCAAGGATGCCACTGGGGGCATAAGCGTTTAGTGAACATACCGTCTTGTTTAACTGTCCAATAGGCTTAATTTAGAAACATGTGATAGAAACTTCATATTTGGTGTGTGTGCTCAACTCATGAAGCTCTTGATTTTAGTACAAGTTGGGTCATGTCAAGCAAAGGGAAAGGTCATTAGAGGTTATGGTAAAGTCAGACGGGCATAGACTTAGTATTTTACGGACTCATCTTGTTTCTCTCTGCAAGACCCCACCCCCAGTTCAACTTCACCCATGTCTAATTTTAATGGTCTTTTTCTCTTTCTTTATATAGCAAAATGGTCTAAAGAAGATACTTTGGAGCTTAGAAGTTATTTTCAAACATGGATTGATACAGAATTTAATGACAATAAAGGAAATCTACCAAGTAAGTATTTTGATATATATACACTGACTTGTCCCACCATTCTCATTTTAAAGTTTTCAAGTTGCAACCTTTTACCCTTCGGTATTTCAGCAAGGTGTACAGGCTTGTATGACGGTTTTGGATTCCGTATTTCCTGAGCGTGAATACAATCCCGTACACCCTGCTGAAATGCCGTGTAACAAATTTATTTCCAGTCTAGATCCAATACAAGAAAGAAAACATGCATAATCTGACAAAGTTTTACTGGATATTGACATCAGTGCATTGCAAACTCAGGCACTATTTTAGGGTTGAGTACAAGTTAAACTCCGAGGATATGAGGGACTCCCATAAGTAGAGTTTACCTGCATTCCTACAGTTTAATGCCATTATTTCTACAAAGCATATGTCGAAGTATTCCGTATTTCAAGTTTAAAAGGTGGCAAAGCCACCATTTTACTTTGAATTACAGATATTTTCAACTGAAATGAATTCAAGATAGGCCCTATCGAAGTTTGACTGTATCTAACATGGTTACGTCATCACCTTTGAATGTAAAATCCTTTACATGTTCATTACAAGGATATTTCGAACGGATAGTTCTAGGAGGACATTTAGGTTTTATGAAACATTGTAATGATAAATTATAACAAATGAATGGACATAATCAGGAACGAATAAATGAACACGTAGGTCAGTGTCAAGGCATACCGAGTTATGTCTATTTGGGTTGATTTCGATAAATATACTGATCTAAATCTATCTGAATCCAATGTCAATTTCATTATAGACCAGTGACAAGTGCCGTTGCACTTTGCATTGTTCATTTCACGTCCCCTAGTTTGTTTATCATGGTGACCACGTTAGTGGGGTAATTAGGGAAAACAAAGCAAGAAACTAGCATATTATCGATATCTGAGTTACATGTATGCATAATGATCCATTCAAGACAGTTTTTAATTTAGATTTAGATTTATTTTGATTGCTTGGAAAAAAATTGCTTATTAAACAGAATAAGAGAGATTGTTTACGCGAATCAAGCGAGGGGAAAATCTAGCTAGTCATGTGATCCGTACTTCCCGGATAGATCAATGTGTACGGTCTCATACACATTGGTCACATGCGCAGTTTCAGCCTATCAGAGTCCAATAATTTATGATGACTGGAAATAATAATTCATATTAATGAAAAGAACCTCTTAATCCATTACCCCATAAAAGTGCCCTTTTAGGCCTAGTTTTCCTTCCTCCACTGAAGAAAATAAGTTTAATTTATACAGTCAAGAATATGTATCGTGAGAAATAGTTTCTATATTCTAGCAGATGGAAGCTTAAAGCAGGCTGGAAGTAAAGCAGAACTGCTTTAAGTTGTCACCTATCTTATTAACTACAAACAGGCTATGGATCATAATTTTATCATAGAAGTTGTTTGCTTTACAATATTTTTTTTCAGCTCATCCAGGGGCCATAACTCTGTAATTCATTGGAAGAGAGGAAGGAAAATTGTGTTCTCACATTCATAAAATACATATGTACGAAATTTATCTGAATTGATACTGAAATTGGATCCAAAAAAATGTACAAGATCTTTCAGTTGTCATAACTCTGTCCATCTTGGAGCAACTAACTTGAAAAATATGTAATACGCATCTAAACTTCAATATAAATGCATATGCAACATTTGATGTCAAAAGAAATGTAGAAGTCATTCCATCAGTCAAAAAATGTCATAAAGTAGCTCAGTTTGTCCTTGAATAGTAGAAAAAACTTCCGAATACAACCATGTGACACTTCCTCATTTCTGTGGTGAGCTCTTCAGGACCCTTTTGTTGATCTTTTTTCCAATTTTTGATGTGTAAATCTAATTAACCCAGAGGGGACATAGTATGGTGAAATTTTTCATATTTTATGCAATGTGTCAAAAATAACTGTTTGCGAAATGGCTGATTTCTTTTTGTTTGTTCTGAATATAACTTTTGTGTAAAATGTAAGTATGTTTCTGTTTTGAAGGCAAAGACAAGATTATGGAATACTTGAGAAGGTGTCAGCCAAAGTCCCTGTCTGCTCTGGGTAGCCACCAGAGATACATAAAAACCCGGACTAAATTGTTTAATGAAAGAAAAACCCTACGCACAAAAGCAAGAGGCAAGCTGAAGAAAATAACAGTGAACAGTTTTTGAAGGGTATGAGTGTGATATATAAGTGAATATGCACTGGGTATAATGCACGATAAGATCTCAAAACTCAATAAATCACAATTCTAACTTAATATAAATGACCACTTTCAAGAGCACTTTTCCTAAATAATACGTTCATCGGACCCCCCTTGGTGATATTCTCAGTACAAGTAAAGCTATATTGTTAGTATTTTATAAAATTGTAACATTTCAAACAGTGTTGTTTGTGCATATTTGACCAAAAGTTTGTATAGAATTATTTAATAGAATAATAAAGCTGCTATAATGGGGAAATAAAAGAGACTCACAGGGACACACATGATAGAAAAGTCTAGAGATCCTGTGTAAAAAATGCCATAGAAGGAAAACCACTGTTGTGGACAATGCTCCCTCCCCTGCACTTAATAGAAAATCTTATGATGATAATTGAAGTATCAAAGTTTATTTAAAATAATAATACCAGTGCCCTTGAGTGGGGGTCATTTAGGTCGATGTTGCGACTTATCAAGTTTTGTGATCTTATCATGCCTTAAACCATCCTGTAGGCAAAGTTGGAGCAATCAAAGTGTTGATCTTTGCGTTTCAAAACTCGTATTTTGTCTGTTGTTTGTGTTTTATTAGGCAAAGTCATAGGCTGTACATGTATAAGGTTACAGAACACTTTTCTGTATTGGACGAGTAAGGTCCTCTCTAGAAATTAACTTTCAAATGTATTATTTATGAATTACAGACAAAGAAGGGGGACTCCTTTCTGGGAGCTCTATTGTTTGAACTAGGCAAATTTACTCTTCATATGTTCATTTTTTGTAAAATCGTCTCTATGATATTGTCTCTATTATTCAATAAGTTAACAGTAACATGTATATTATTATACTGCAAAGTAAATTCCTTACTTTTCATTGGTCAACGAGCCCTAAACGTGATCCCAAGTACCCTGTGAGCTGACAGGGTACTTGGGAATGCAGCTGTTTTCATTGGCTGACAGGTCCCGGAGTCTTGCTTTACAGAAAATAAGATGGCTGATTGCTCGACAGGATTGAGTTCATTCAATATCGTGCATCCTCCGTTTTAATTCCATTTTGGCTAAGAACCGTTCGCAGTTTGGATCTTTCAACAGTCACATTATTTCTGGGAAAGTTTGACGCCGAATATGCCCATAATTCTTATGAATAACAACGTCAGAAACATGACGTCACTTACGCTCAACGGTATCTGCTTTGGCGCGATTTTGTTATAAGCGCTGTACACGACAAATTCCGAAATATTTCGTTTGAACAGTGAAAACTTTGCAATATAATAGTTTCGTTATACAGTTTCTTTACAGTGAACATGAGGATTTCTTCCTGGCTGGTAAAATCATGTAACCCTCGCCTTATGGCTCAGGCAACATGATTTACCTCAACCTGGAAGAAATCCTCATGTACACTGTGAAGAAACTGTATTACTAATAATGTATGAATAATAGAAAGGGAACTCCTTCCTTGAAGCATGAGCACTCTGCACACGTTCCTGTACATTTTTTGTATATGATCGTCTTTAGGGTTCAATAAGTACATATATTGTATGAATTACCGACAGAGGAGATCCATGCCATGGGGCTTGTTCTAAGAGCTCTCTGGCATGGGTCTTTACTGTTTGAACTAGGCAAGTGTACTCTTCACATACTCATACTTCATAGGGTTCAAAAAGTAAACTGCAAAATGAATAACAGATGGAGAAGACCCATGCCACTGTTTGAATTACTTATTAGGCAAGTTTACTATTCACATAGGACAAGTAAGCTCGTCACTAGGGTTCAATTAAATTAATTGTAAATAGTTGAAGGCTCGACTGACTAACAGTGTGGATCCAGGCCAGGTGGTACATTTCTAGGAACCCTCTGAAACGGGTCTTCCCTGTTTGCTCTAGACAAGTGTACTTATTGCATGTGGTAGATTCTATACATTTTTGTATAGGATGAGTAAGCTTGTATTTATGGTCAAATGAGTGAAAAAAATAACATTATAAATTAAATGTTTATATTATATTAGTGTTTTCTTGTGACCTGAGTTGACCTGTGAGTTATTTTTAGATTGGAACATTCTAAAACTTTAAAAGGGATTAGTTTTCTCTACACCGTTAGAGATACGGATAGCTGTAATTTTTGTGCGTAATGTACAGTAGAAGATACATTATTCTTTCCCGTTTAAACGCAATGCACTAAACTGTGAAAATTTACTTTAAGAAATTTTAACTATATTTTGAATCTGAGAAGCAAACAGGTTGGAGCCTGATCAGACGCCGGTTTACCAACCTGTTAGCAATGGAAATAATAGTTTTAGTATATAAATGCATTTATTTGGAAAGAATAGAATATCAGTAAAGTAAGCAAAGTGGTCTCGTGCTGCACGAGGATCATACTTATCTCAGGTAGGAAAGTAGTCAATGTTACCTTGCTTAACTATTTACCATTATTAACTATTCTGATCTAAAAATAATTCAGACAGGTCAGAAAAATCGGACAATGGAAGTCACTCTTTGAAATATGTACTGTTATGTTTGTATTATTAACTTGGAGGCCTGTATCTACAGAAATAAACTTTGACTTGACTTTAATTGAAACACAAGCTTGATTATTCTTGATGAAAAAGTAGGTCAGTAGTGAAACTTACAGAAAAGACTTCAAGAATACATCTTTACTTTTTTGAGACATAATTGCTTTATAAGGCATTTTAAAAAAGGATATTTACGTGATATATTTTCTTCAGCAACATTCTCTGGGTTTTTTATGCCCCCGGTATCTATAGATACGGAGGCATGTAGTGATCGTCCTTTACGTCCGTAACAGGTTAAGTAGATTTTATCTTTTTACCCTTTACTCAAATGCTTGGACCAATGCCTATCCATCAATATCAACCAACCTTAATTTTGACCTTCACCTTGACCTAATTTGGAATTAGAATTAGAACATTTTAAATGGATTATTTCTTGGTTAACTAGATTTTACCTGGCATCTGGCATCAAGATAACTGACTACAATGCTTTGATACTTTTACGGATTTTTTACATTGGATTACTACCAATCCACCCAATGACCCAACCTTGATTTTGGCCTTGTCCTTGACCTAACTTGGACTTGAAACATTCTGAATGGGATATTTCTAGGCTAAAAGGGTTTTATCGTTTTTTCTAGCATCAACACTTCTTACTACAATGCTTATACAGTCATTGCCTTGGACCATTACCAACTGACTCATATTACCCATATTACCCCAGCTCGCTTTTACCTTGACCTAATTTGGACTTGGAAAAGATTCAGAATATAGTATCAAGGATGCCACAAGGGGCATAAGAGTTCATTGAATGCGGAGTCTTGTTATAACTAGGTATATCAAAATGTCTTTCATGTAAGATTAACAACAATATCCTCTGATGAGTGAAATGATCCACTTGAATGAATTATATTGGTGTTCCATATCCTATAAACACGTTTTGTAGTGCTGAAGAATAGAAGAGATTTTTTAGAGCTTCACTGGTTTATGGAGTCAGAAAAAAAAAAGAAACTATATAAGTATCAATTTGTACACATGTTTTGTGTTTATGTCAGTTATGGACTATCTGCTGCAATTAGGATTGTGCATTGATAAGAACATCATGTTTCATCACAATTTGAAGACCTCCTTGACTTGTGACATAGGTTAAGTTTGTGTTTATGTCATATAAGCCATGCAGCTTCACATGTAGTCCTAAATTCACACAACCTTGATGAGTACAGCATGTTGCATCCAGTTGTGTTAATTTGACCTGACCTCTGTGACCTAGTTTAACTTTGTGTGTGTAAAGTTGTGTAACAGTGTATGCAGTTATGGTCATATGGGCCATCTGTGTTTAACAACATACTAGTTTTTTGCATCAACTTTTCAAGCCTAGTTATAGATATAATGTCATACAGGTCTTTGTTATTCTTTTTTATTTAATTTTAGTGATTGTTTTTATATGTTTTTGTCGACAGCTTTATGGCTATATGACCATTCGTGTAAAGCAAATAACTTTTAATTACATGTGATAGATACTTAATATCTGACATGTATGTGTACTCAACTCAAGAATGTCAGACACAGTTCATGGTCATTTAGAGGTTATACCTTGGCCATAACTTTTGAGATTAATGTGAAAGGGAATTCAAGAAGCCCTCTATACTGAACTCAGTACAATTTTACTAATTGAGAAATAACAAATTCGTAGGTGTTCATTACCGTGCATTAGATCACAGTTAGGAGTTGAGATGTGGAGTCATTAGATCATGAGGCATTTAGGCCGAGTAATCTAATTACTCGCATATCAACGACTAACTGTGATCTATTGCACGGTAATGAACCCCCATGAATTTGTTATTTTAATTCTAACGCGACTTTTATTATAAAATTACTGTTTATGTTTTACGCGTAAGGGGCAAATGGAACAGCGGATGGAAAAGCAGCGCGTGCAGTTCATTATCGCGGCGTAATATACGTTTCTGGGTATTATTTGTCTATATGCCGTATGTTTCGAGTCGTGTTAGAATATTAGATAAAAGTCAGTATCATTTACAGTTCAAATTTTAAATGTTAAATTAAGAGACCGTGTTTGAGTTGTGCCATTGTTTGACTGCACCATAGTTGAATGCCATGTTATAATTGTGAATTGAAAAACAGTAAAACCTCGAACACTGAATTATGTAAATTAAAAGTTGTTTAACCCTTTACCCAATAGCCTGCTTTTTGTTTTGAAGACATGTACCAATTAAAGCAGATTAAAAGTAAAGCAGAATGCGCCTTAAGGCGCATTCTGCTTTACTTTCAACCTGCTTTAAGCTACACTCTGCTAGGAAATATAAAATATTCCTTATCGTACATGTTCATGACTGTACAAATTGGAACAATTTTCTTCAGCGGAGGAATAAATAAAATGCGCTAAAAGTCGTCCCTATTGGGGAAAGGGTTTAGACCTAATCAGACCCTGTTTCAGCCTGTTTCTAGTTTTGAAAATATGTGACTACTTAAAGCAGGTTGAAAGTAAAGCATTCTACTTTACTTTTTGCTTGCTTGCTTTAAGTTACCTTCTGCTAGAATTAAGAAAATGTACCTTCTGATACATATTTATGACTGTATAATTTGGAATTATTTTCTTCCGCGGAGGATTAAACGGAATGCGCTAAAAGAGGCTTCTGTAAGGTAAAGGGTTAAGATGTCACTTGTTTTTTGTTTTGATTAGCCTTCTTTTTCTTGTAATAAAGAAGTACTGTTTAACCCTTTTCCCAAAAGCTCTAGTTGTGAAGAAGGGAGACTGCTTTAAGCCTCTAGGTACATTCACTAAGTTACTTCCAGCCTGCTTTAAGGTGCCTTCAGGTATGATATAGTAAAGATTTATTATGGTACATGTTCATGACTGTATAAATTGGAACTATTACTTTAGTGGCGGAATATGCTAAAAGGAGCTTCTGTGGACAAATTTTGTTTTAAAAGTTACCACTCAAAATGATTTCATAGGAAGTGATTAAAAAAGCTCCTTAAGGAACTGTCTGTATAAAACGGTCACTTGTATTTGTTAGCTCACCTGAGCCAAAGGCTCAAGGTGAGCTATTGGGATGGCCCTGTGTCCGTCGTTAGTCGTCCGTCGTCGTTAACAATTGCTTCAAATGACATCTCCTCCTATACGGCTTGACAGAATTCAACCAAACTTTACAGAAATGTTCCTTGGGTCAAGCTCTTTCAAATTTGTTCAAAGAATTAAAAACAATGCAGAACTCTCAAAGTGAAAAAATAAGGAAATCTTAAAAAATCTTCTTGTCAAAAACTGGAAGGGCCAGAGCTTACATATTTGGCACATAGCATTATCTACTGGTCCTCTATCAAGTTTGTTCAAATTATGCCCCTGGGGTCAAAATTGGCCCCGCCCCCGGGGTCACAGATTTACAAAGAGTTATATAGTGAAATTTTCAAACGTCTTCTTCTCTGAAACTAATGTGGCCAGAGCATTGATATTTGGCATAGTGACACTTCTAGATGTCCTATACGAAAATTGTTCAAATGGTTCTGGTCAGTTGCATAGCTAGGTCACAGGAGCTAAAAATAGATTTTTTTTCATTGAAAACTTAAAAAATCTTCTTGTCTGAAACTACAAGGGCCTGAGCTTAGATATTTGGCACATATCATCGCCTACAGGTCCTCTATCTAGTTTGTTCAAATTATTCCCCTGGGGTCGAAATTGGCCCCGCCCCGGGGGTCACAGTTTTACATAGAGTTATATAGTGAAATTTTCAAATGTCTTCTTCTCTGAAACTAATATGGCCAGAGCTTTGATATTTGGTATGGTGACACTTCTAAATGTCCTATACCAAAATTGTTCAAATGGTTCTGGTCGGTTGCATAACTAGGTCACAGGAGCTAAAAATAGATTTTTTTCAATGAAAACTTCAAAAATCTTCTTTTCTGAACTACAAGGGCCAGAGCTTAGATATTTGGCACATACCATCGCCTACAGGTCCTCTATCAAGTTTGTTCAAATTATTCACCTGGGGTCAAAATTGGCCCCACCCCTGGGGTCACAGTTCTACATAGAGTTATATAGAGAAAATTTGAAACGTCTTCTTCTCTGACACTAATATGGCCAGAGCTTTTATATTCGGTATGGTGACACTTTAAATATACTTTACATAATTTGTTCAAATTGTTCGGGTCTGTTGCATATCTAGGTCAGTCCTGGACCTAAATTATTATCGCCATTTTTTCAGCTATTTTCTCAGGTGAGCGAAATATGCCCCATGGGGCTCTTGTTTGATAAAAATAGCATAGTTTAGTGCTTCAAAATAAAACTACCCTAGCATTAAGCTGTTAACTGTAGTCAACGCAATAGATAATTGTGTGAAAATGTTGAACCGTGATAAACAAAGCAATTTTCAGCTCACCTGAGCACAAAGTGCTCAAGGTGAGCTTTTGTGGTCAGTCAATGTCCGTCGTCGTGCGTCAACAATTTCTTCAAACATCTTCTTCTCCAAAACCACTTGCCTGATTGCAACCAAACTTCACAGGAATGTTCCTTGGGTCAAGCTCTTTCAAAGTTGTTCAAAGAATTTGAAACCATGCAGAACTCTGGTTGCTATGGCAACCAAAGTGAAAAAATAAGGAAATTTTAAAAAATCTTCTTGTCACAAACCATAAGAGCCAGAGCTTAGATATTTGGCACATGTCATTACCTATAGGTCTTCTATCAAAATTGTTCAAAATTTGCCCCTGGGGTCAAAATTGGCCCGCCCCGGGGGTCAACGTTTTACATAGAGTTATATAGTGAAATGTTCAAACATTTTCTCTGAAACCAATATGTCCAGAGCTTTGATATTTAACATGGTATTACTTCTAGAGGTATTTGACTTATATTGTTGAATTGGTTCCGGTCCGTTGCATATCTGGGTCACCGGAGCTAAAAATAGATTTTTTTCCATGAGAACTTAAAAAATCTTCTCGTCTGAAACCATAGTACACTGAGCTTAGATATTTTGCACATAGCATCGTCTACAGATCCTCTATTAAAGTTGTTAAAATTTTGTCCCTGGGGTCAAAATTGGCCCCGCCCCGGGGATCACAGTTTTACATAGAGTTATATAGTGAAATGTTCAAACATCTTTTTCTCTGGAACCAATATGACCAGAGCTTTGAAATTTGGCATGGTATAACTTCTAGATGTCCTTCACACATATTGTTGAATTGGTTATGGTCTGTTGCATATCTGGGTCACCGGAGCTAAAAATAGATTTTTTCAATGAAAACTTCAAAAATCTTCTTTTCTGAAACCATAGTACACTGAGTTTAGATATTTTGTACATAGCATCGTCTACAGGCCCTCTATCAAATTTGTTAAAATTTTGTCCCTGGGGTCAAAATTGGCCCCGCCCCGGAGGTCACCGTTTTACGTAGAGTTACATAGGAAAATGTTCAAACATCTTTTACTCAGAAACCAATATGGCCAGAGCTTTGATATTTGGCATGATGTAACTTTTAGAGGTCCTTCACATATATGGACGAATTGGTTCTGGCCTGTTGCATATCTGGGTCACCGGAGCAAAAAATAGATTTTTTTAATGAAAACTTCAAAAAACTTCTTGTCTGAAACCATAGTACACTGAGTTTAGATATTTTGCACATATCATCGTTTACAGGTCCTCTATCTTAGTTGTTTATATTTTGCCCCTGGGGTCATATTTGGCCCCGCCCTGGGGGTCACCTTTTACAAATCTTCTTTTCTGAAATCACGTGACCCATCCTAGTGTCACCATGGTCAGGTGAGTGATCAAGGGCCATTCTGCCCCTCATGTTTATGATTATTTTAAAAAGAAAAATCTTTTTAGCTGACATCTACTTAACCCTTTAACCCATACCTTTTTAGCTCACCTGAGCCATAGGCTCAAGGTGAGCTATTGGGATGGCCCTGTGTCCATCGTCGTGCGTTGTCCGTCGTCGTTAACAATTGCTTCAAATGACATCTTTTTCTATACCGCTTGACAGAATTCAACCAAACTTTACAGAAATGTTCCTTGGGTCAAGCTCTTTTAAACTTGTTCAAAGAATTAAAAACAATTCAGAACTCTGGTTGCCATGGCAACCAAAGTGAAAAAATAAGGAAATCTTAAAAAATCTTCTTGTCAAAAACTGGAAGGGCCAGAGCTTACATATTTGGCACATAGCATTATCTACTGGTCCTCTATCAAGTTTGTTCAAATTATGTCACTGGGGTCAAAATTGGCCCCGCCCCGGGGTCACAGAGTTATATAGTGAAATTTACAAACGTCTTCTTCTCTGAAACTAATATGGCCAGAGCTTTGATATTTAGCATGGTGACACTTCTAGATGTCCTATACCAAAATTGTTCAAATGGTTCTGGTTGGTTGCATAACTAGGTCACAGGAGCTAAAAATAGATTTTTTTCAATGAAAACTTAAAAAATCTTCTTGTCTGAAACTACAAGGACCAGAGCTTAGATATTTGGCACATAGCATCGCCTACAGGTCCTCTATCAAGTTTGTTCAAATTATGCCCCTGGGGTTAAATTGGCCCCGCCCCGGGGGGTCACAGTTTTACATAGAGTTATATAGTGAAATTTTCAAACATCTTCTTCTCCGAAACTAATATGGCCAGAGCTTTGATATTTAGCATAGTGACACTTCTCAATGTCCTATACCAAAATTGTTCAAATGGTTCTGGTTGATTGCATAACTAGGTCACAGGAGCTAAAAATAGATTTTTTTCAATGAAAACTTAAAAAATCTTCTTGTCTGAAACTACAAGGGCCAGAGCTTAGATATTTGGCACATAGCATCGCCTACAGGTCCTCTATCAAGTTTGTTCAAATTATGTCCCTGGGGTCAAAATTGGCCCCGCCCGGGGGATCACAGTTTTACCAAGAGTTATATTGAGAAAATTTCAAACGTATTCTTCTCTGAAACTTATATGGCCAGAGCTTTTATATTCGGTATTGTGACACTTTTAGATATACTTTACATATTTTTTTCAAATGGTTCCGGTCTGTTGCATTTCTAGGTCAGTCCTGGACATAAATCATTATCTCCATTTTTTCAGTTATTCTCAGGTGAGCGAAATATGCCCCAAGGGGCTCTTGTTTAGTGCTTAGGATAGAAAGTAAAGCAGCAGATTTTCGAGAATAGGGACAATCCTCTTCTGATTAGAACTTTTGTTTAGGCGTTAATATCGTGCATGACTGTCGTACAACTCCATAGATATACAGATCAAATCTGTTTTTCTCTTGAATCATTGAAACCAACAAGAAATTCAAAGGTTTTCATCAACAGTATAGTTTTAAGTATAGAGGGTGTCCACCGTATACCACTCCTTATGAGTAACTTTACTATTGATGAAAACTTGTGAATTTCTTGTTGGTTACAAAAATTAGTTCCATAGATATACAAAAAGTGTATATCATTGGAACTTTACAACTGTCATGCTTGATTTTGCGGCAGTAGCCAATTCTAAAGGAGCAGAGGACGCATCCTTATTCCTATTCCCGAAAATCTGCTTAAAGCAGGCTAAAAGTGAAGCTTTATTCTGCTTTATTTTCAACCGGCTTATAGAAGTCACCTGTCCTCAATATGATATGGGGTAATGTGTTAATTATATATTTAATTGTTTAACATCTTGGTTGCTTGATTCAATATATTGTCTACAGAAGTATTACAAGACTTGTTGTTTTCTTAACCTTCTCCTACTGAGTATACATGTCAAAATCGCTTTTGTCTTATTCCAACCGTGCAACATGCCCGTCTGTTCGGTTTGTTATTTTCGATATATTTTTATAGCAAAAACAACTCCAAATAATTTCATGTTTATATTGCCATCATTGAAATATGCGGAGGTGGCAAGTCCTATGTGTCCCCCAGTGCAATTGAGGTTGACCAGAATTTAACGTTTAGTCTATCACTCAATGGGATGCTGTGAAACTTAAATTCTCTCATATAACCAAATATCAATTTGACCTAGACGTCTTCTGCAATGAGACTATTGAAAATTGACCATCTTATGATCTTGATTTAACATCAACAACACTTACTAGAATGCTTGTATGATTGGCTCTTATCGTGTCTGCTTCAAAATTCTAGTCTTCATTTTTTTAGCTCACCTGAGCCAAAGGCTCAAGGTGAGCTATTGGGATGGCCCTGTGTCCGGCGTCCGCCGTCGTGCGTTGTGGACATAAATCAATATCTCCATTTTTCCAATTATTCTCAGGTGAGCGAATATGCCCCATGGGGCTCTTGTTTTAAATTTAGATTTATGCATTTTTATGCCCCTGGTATCTAAAGATAGTGACTGTCCTGTCTGTGCTTCATTCCGTAACAGGTTAATTAGATTTTACGGTTTCGTCTAGCTTCAACACTGCTTACTCAGATGCTTTGATACTTTGACTACAGCTGTTTCTTTGGACAATTCCCAATCAACATATATCACCAAACCATGAGTTGGACCTTGACCTAATTTTGACTTGGAATAACTTAAAATGGCTATTTCTTGGTTAACTAGATTTTACCGCTTCTTCTAGTGTCAACACAACTGACTACAATGGTTTAATACTTAAACAGTTGCTGCTTTGGACCATAACCAATTCACCCATGTTACCCAACCTCAAATTGACCTTGACCTAATTTGGACTTAAAGAAGATTCAGAATATATTGTCAAGGATGCAACCAGAATGCACATTCTTGTTCTGGTTCCAAACTGGTTGCAAAAATCAGTAAATCGCGACCAGCATGCAAAGGGTTAAACAGTTGTTGCCTTGGCCCAGTCCCAATACACCTATATCCGACCTTGGCCTAATTTGGACTTTAAAAAGATTCAAGCTATATTTGCAAGGATATTACCTGGGGCCTAAGCGGTCACTATGTGTTGAGCAAAACCAGCTCCAAACAGATAAAAAGGACTTAAATTGGCCTAATTGAAACCCTGAATGGTTACTTAAACTCTCAGGAGTAATTAATTTGAGAGAAAAGCTATTGATAATACATTAATTTGAATTTAGAATGAATTTATTCCTTTTATGTTATATATATATGAATCGGTCTCCTTAAACTTTTATCGGTCCCCTTAAACTCAAATATATGTCGTGTTTACTTAAAACCCCAAATAAATTGAGAGAAAAACCATTGTTAATACATTACTTTGATTAATTTGAGAGAAAAACTGTTGTTAATACATTAATTTGAATTTAGAATGAAATTTATCCCTTTTATGTTTTATATATATATATCGGTCTCCTTAAACTTTTATCGGTCCCCTTAAACTCAAATATATGTCGTGTTTACTTAAAACCCCAAATAAATTGAGAGAAAAACCATTGTTAATACATTATTTTGAATAATTTGAGAGAAAAACTGTTGTTAATACATTAATTTGAATTTAGAATTAATTTATCCCATTTATGTTAAAAAAAAATTTTTTTTTTTTTTTTAATTTTTTTTTTTTTTTTTAATTTTAGGGCAGGGCGCGGCACCCTCCTAAAAAGGCCTAGCTGGAGCACTGTTAAATACATCAATTTGAATTTAGAATGAATTTATCCATTTTCTGTAATATATATATGAATCGGTCTCCTTAAACTTTTATCGGTCCCCTTAAACTCAAATATATATGTTGGTCTACTTAAAACCCTCAACGTCCTTACAAAATATTAGGGAGACCAATATTTTTGTATATTTTTAACTACTTGAATTTTCTAAAAAAAAATTATACAAAAGCCTTAATTACAACTTATACATGATTTATTGAGAAAAAAACCCACAAAAAATCATAAGATAAAAAATATATAAAATGTCTCCTTAAACCCCATTTTTAGGGACGGTCCCCCTAATGCCTTCATTAGGATTATATATATATATATATATATATATATATATATATATATATATATATATATGTGATAGAAAATTATACATATTGATATGTCTATAAGATTATAGATTTGATGTAGTGCTTACAGTTGGTTTGAGACAGTCATAATTATAATATTGTGGTTTTTGTTGTTGTTTTTAGAGTGGTTTTCGCCCGCTCAAAGCCATGTATGATGCAATCATACAAATTCTTGAAAGTAAATGTAGTAGGTAAGATAAATTCGTTATAACTAATATGTTAACAGCAATTATCAATGGATTGTCTTTTCTGTGGGTGTAATAACCTGATTGTACTAGAAGTAAATGTTTCAGCAGAAATACTTTTTTCGAAACATTTTCAAGCCATTGCACTCATTTTAACTCTCTGTATACTGGGTCATTTTTTCGTCTGCAACACTTGTCGTCTGCTACTTTTCTTAAAATAAATGTTTTCTAAAGCTAATTTTCAAAACAGAGTAAGAGTACAAAACAGTTTTGATCCTGATGAGACGCCGCGTAACGTGGTGTCTCATCTAGATACAAACTGTTTGCAAAAGTAATCACTGTTGGACATAGCCCCGCCGCTAGCATGCAAAGAGATGCTGCCTGTTAATGACTATTCAAACAATAAAATCATTACAGTTTTACTTAGTGTTTATTGAACAATAATGAGAAGACAAAATGTATAGTTAGAAATGATGACTGAATACTAAGTAATACAGCGACATGTGTGTTTGACAAATATTTGAAAATTCAACATGTAAAGTTAATAACACAGGGGGTTGTTGATTTGCAGAACAAAATACAAGGCCGAAATGTTTTCAAGAAGATTTCCGCATAGTTTTTGCCATGTAGCCGACAGCAGTATGCATACAGTAAAACCTCTCTATTACAGTGGAGAATCTGTTATTCTTTCCCAATAAACGCGTTTACGCTAAAACTATTATTTGCCATGCAAACAGTTTGGAGCCAGATCAGACGCCGGGTAACCCGGCGTCTGATCAGGCTTCAAACTGTTTGCCACCAAGATAAACAAGAATTATCAGAATTGTCCAAAAGTTGTTTTTTTCTACGTTTTTGTGCCTTGCGTTTGCGTTAGTTTGCGTTTAAACGGGAAAGAATAACAGATTCTCCACTGTACGACCAATACAAATAAAGCTAATTGACTGTATGAGCTTTCTGTTTTACTGGCTCCTTGCTTTAAGCAGTGACCTGTCTTAAACACCTAATAATTAACACAATTTAGTGGTCGTTATAGAGAGGTTTTACTGTATTTCTTCACAAGGTTATCGCTATAAACAGGCTGATCTGTATTTGAATCGGATACAGTAAAACCTCTCTATTACGAACACTAAGGTGTGTTAATTATCATGTGTTTCAGACAGGTGACAGCTTAAAGCAAAGTGGCAGTAAAACAGTTTCTGTTTTAATGTCACATTGCTTTAAGATGTCATCTGCCTTTTATACAATTAATTAGGCTTAGTTTTAGTGGTCGTAATAGAGATGTTTACGATATCATATATTTTAAATCGTCCTCGCCCATAATGCCATTATTAGTTTGTTCACCTTTTAACCATTACAATGCAATGGGCGACTTTGTGAAAACTTTTACGGAGAGTTTGAACTTAGATGAGACAGCGAATAACTCAGCATCTGAACTCAAGCGAATTGTGCGAGGCTCTAGTGATATTTCCTTGATGTAACGGCAGTAAAATACTCTGTGAATGAGTACAAACAATAATGTAAGTTGAGTATAGCACGGTAAGTTAAAGGTCAAGTAGTGCATGTTACGTGTTTTGCTCTGAGGCAATATTTGCTTAATCGTTATTTTACGATATTTATCACTTCTTTATTGCAGACATTTATACAAGCATTTCTAGACAGTTAATCATTTGCCTGCCGATTGCGATTTTAGTTGAAGTTACAAACAGTTTGGATTCGGATTAGACGCCGAGTGACGCAGCGCCTGGTCGGAATCAGAACTATTTGCTCACTCGTTTTAGGTGTCATTGACGAAATATATAAATTTAAAACTCACAAAATTTGCAGACGGCGATTTCAAAGCAGATGATATTTCGACAGGAGATGGGATGGCCAAGGTCGAAAACGGAAAACTTGCATCAGCAGATAATACATGATCCTTAATCCTTTGATCAGTGTCTGCACAGTTTACCGATGTTTCTGCCACTAATCTTTCAAACTGAATAGAGTTACACAAGTGAAAACAGAAGGGCCATTTTCTGCTATTCATTGATAACCTGTTACTTGATGGTCGCCACTTGTCTGGGATTTGCAAATAATTTTATCAATATCACAAAAGTTGTACAAGTAACTCAAAGTCTAATCAGCATACTCGTCCGGGTTTCTTAAGACTGAACGTCAAAAGTTGGGGGCCACGTAATATTTAACGACGCGTCAACGATCTTTCGCATGTATTTCTGTTAATATTGGAATAAAATTAAAGTATAAACTATCATCATTAGGTCATTGAATTGACCTTCTTTACGATATATTTTTTTCATATATAAAATGAAGAAAAGTAATACGATTAAACAGTGAACTAGAACGACAACGTCAAAATGATGTAACACAAAAGTTCAACACAAGATCGAAAAATATACTTAAAATGTTCAATTTACGCGGAAAGTATAGGAAATTTTGCACACCGACGTTAATGATTTACTTGTAAACGATACGTAAATCTCACGTTAAAAGAACGAGTAAACAAAAAACTACATGCGGCCATGATAAAAAGTAAATAGTGTAAGATTCTAAAAAAGTGCCCGTTTTTTACGGACATACGTTTAGATTGTTATTTTTAAATATAAAATTTTAAAGTATTGTGTCATCTATAAAGTGGTTTAATTATGAACAGTGCAGGGTCTTAAAAATGTCCCGCTTTTCAAAAAAAGTCTAGATCACGACCACTCTAAATTTTTAATTGTAAAATTATTTTATATGCTTTAAAATATTTCATTTCTGGGTGTATTTTTGACATACGTCTAGAATGTATTTTGTATATTATAGCGGATTTTACGATTGAACTTATAATACTTAAATTATTCTACTGGGTTTAGAGTCTTAAATTTTGTCTCCCGTGCGCATATAAGACACGACGCCATAAATGTAACGTTCATATTAGCATTACTTATTTAGTGATAGTGTAGGACTGCCACCGAAAGGTACATTTGAATATTAACAATGTCTCATCTGCCGTCTTCTTTTATTTGGGGCTCGAACGTGTTTCGATCGATATTCAAGATATACCTCAGAAACCCGGACACTTGTATAAGTTGAAAGAGGGATCGAACGATAAATGTTGGTGCTGTGTATTGCGGTGATATTGCAGAGAGCTCTTATACGAGCTTTCTGTGATACTACCGTGCTGCACTGGGCGACCGCCTGTCGGGGGACCCGATGTCTTTGTGTCCGGTTTTCGGAGGTGTTGCTGTATTTCTACAAAGGATTGTGGGAAAATTCTATATTCCAATTAGTGTCATCATCATGTCGTCATACAATATGATCATCGTGATGTCATGGTTGTGAACTTATACCGCATGCATGACTTGCTCAGTCTCAGTCCGGTTCCCGTCACGCTACAGTGAAAATAGAAAATAGGGAACCGACAGTTTTACTTCTATCAGGGGGATATGTGTTATTAAAACCTGAAAACCACAAGTGCCAGACGCATGCTCTGTCCCAATATAACACCTCCAAACACAAATATATACATGTACCAAATAAAAAAAAAATTTTTTTCAAAAAGTGAGCTTTAGGTCAGAATATGGTGTTTGGTCATAGAAAAGGGTGTTTTATGGGGTTTTTTTATTCTCTTTATTTGCCAAATTGGGGTGTTATATAGGGGCAAAACATGCGTCTGGCACCTGTGATAAAAAAAAACACTGAACTCTGCATTAAACCGTTTGGTGTCGCAGCTCATTAAAGTCGTCCCTTCGAAACGATTCTGTCCTCTTTCCTGTCGCTGTTAACTGAAATGTTTTATTTGTCATGTTGTTCATAGGCCAGTATACTGGCCTAAACTATATATAGATAAAAGTTCGTTCGTTCATTCGTTCATCTTCATATAAAATAAACTGTGCGCTGCGCGATAAAAGAAAATCTTTAAAACGACGTTAAAAATCCGACGTCATAATGTTTCAAACGTGAACCCGAACTTTTGACGTTCAATCTAAGTATAAATAATTAATAATTGCAATTTAAAGAACGTACAAATGACGTTTTGAAGCAGACGACAATATTCCAGACGGAGGGTGAAACAAATTGCAGGTCAAAAAATGCATGGGCATTTATACATTTAACCCTTTCAGTGCTAAGTAATTGTCGTCTGTATTCTAACTGACGTCTGCTCAAATAATTGACTCAATTTTCTGAACAGTTCCTTAAATATAATTCACGTGGCAAACAATTTGGACTCTGATCAGTCATCGTGTTACTGTGCGTCTGATCTGAACTAAAATTGTTTACATATGTAAGTGAATTCAACGTTAGGGATTCATGAGTTAACCCCTTCACTGCCTTACCCTGAGTATAAAAGGTTATTTGCAAACAGTTTGGATCCTGATCAGACGCCGCGTCGCGCGGCGTCTGATCTGGATTCAGACTGCTTGATTCTCATTTCAATATTTATTCAGTCAAAATACCTAAAATTCAAATTTGAGATATAAAAGCAGACGACAATTGTTTGAAATCGATGACGTCATGGCAGAGAAGGGTTAATGGAACATGCCGAATGCATTACATTCAGTGTAGACAGATAAAGTTGGATAATTTCCTGGAGATCTCTATCAGAGTAAATAAAAACTTCATAAATATATTTAAAAACCCAAATTCATGATACAACGTTTTGTCATAAGGGGTTGAATCGCAGTAGGTATAGGGAGCAGCTTCATGCACGCTTGGTGCAAGTTTCCCCTACTTTGTACATGTTTAGAATGACCATGTTATTCTTAATTCGCTGTTATAATGGATAGTATTATTTCAATTTTCATAAATTCTTCATACCGTTTCATGATTTCGCAATTTGCATTCATAATATAAAAACAAGGACTTAACAAGCCGCGCACATTAAACATTTCGCGATTTCAAACATAAAAGCCTTTTTTAAATAATTTACGCGCAAAATTCATATAACTTAAATTATGTTTTATTTATATAGACAAAAATAGTTTCAAGTGCTTTATGTTAACCCCTTCACTCTCGAATACTTTCGTGAGATTTTTACCCCTTCACCGTTTCATTGCCGTCTGCTTCAATTTTGTTGTCTTTTGTGTCGTATCAAAGTTAAAAAATAAGGCAGTAGGACTGAAGAAATTTCAAAACGAGTGTCAAACAGTTTGGATCCTGATCATACGCCGCGTGACGCGGCGTCTGGTCAGGATCCATACTGTTTGCAAACGCGCTTTAAAGCGCGATTGACAGTGAAATGGTTAAACTTTTTTTTTTAATTAAAATATCGTTATGAAAGTTCTAAATGGAGACGGTTTATCACGTGTTTGAATGTTGCATTAATTTAACCAATTCACTGCACTGACATCGTCGATTTCATGCAATTGTCGTCTGCTTTTATTTCTCAAATTTAAATTTTAGATAGTATGACTTAAAAAACATTGAAATGAGTGTAAAACAGTTTTGACCATGATCTGAATATCGTAGATGAACATTCTACTTTACTTTCAAACCTTATCAAATATCTAAAATGAAAAATAGGCTTTAGGGTAGATCCAATAGGTTAACAATGGACATTTAGTTCTGATGGTTATACTGAGGAGTAGTTCATTGTATGCATTGTATTCTATCACGCTATAAGGGAGAAAGGGTAATACGGGATATACTCTACCCTTCTGGCGGCGATGTCACATAAAGTCGATATTGCAAACAGTTTGGATTCTGATAAGACACCGCGTAATGCTTTTTGACGATCATATCGAATTTTCTTAAGTCACACAATCGTATATCTAACTTGTAAACGATATTGCAGACAACAAATTGAAGCAGATGACAATATAGCAGAGTAAGTTATGAAAAAACTCACGATTAATTTGGCACCAATAGGGTTAAGTTTTGCCTACTGTAATGCAGTGGTGAAGACGCTATTCTTTCCCAATAAACGCATTTATGCTGACTTTACTACGTTCATTGCAAACAGTCTGGAGATAGACTAGACGCATCTTAACAGTTTGCTGCTCAGAGAAAATAATAAAAAAAATCTATCATTTTCTCCATTTTATTGTTTTCCGATTGCGTTTAGTTTCGTTTACACGGGAAAGAATAACGTGTTCTGAATTGTTCGCACTTACTACTGGTGTGAGCTGGTGGTATGTTCTTGAAGCTGCGGATGATGTTGGAATTGTGAAGCAATGGGGAGTGTTTAGACATGTTATTATACAGCTCCATCATGTACTCGGGGGTCGTCTCTACTTGAGTGTCATTGGTCCCTTCCTCATAACTATAGTTGTCGTTATCGGCGGCATCCAGTATACTATCAATTGTTTCAGCTAGCGCACCGTGTAATCTAACTTTATTGTGCGACTGGGTAAGATCTATTCCACCAAATGTCAATGCCATGTCAGTTAAGGCGACTGTGTTGTTTAGGGTGTGTTTCGGCTGAGTGGTACCCTGCCTAACAGGCAGTGTTACTATCTCCATAATGACTAGAGCGAACGAGACGATCAGGGTATACACTGGACTTATCAGATGCATAGCCAGGTCAAGATATTCTAACGTAACACAAACTACAACTCTCAATCGTCACAAATATACACATACCTAATCCTCCATAATATCTATCACACTTAAAATCACAAGGCATAGCCAATTCTAGTCCAAATATGTCTTGCAACATTTAATGCGAAACTTCTATATCTTCTTTTTATACCTCACAACTATTACTATTTAAAGCACGTCTTTGATACTTATCAATAAAATTTACTACTTGTCCCATTATTAATATTAATCTTAATTTACACAGAATATCCCAATTAAAGACCAAACCTATGTTGTATGCATTCCGTTTATTCACTGGTCACTTTAACTCCACACTCCTGCTTATACATTCCCTGTAAGTACACTATTTATAGATAGTTTATACTGCGTTATTCCCTGCAGAGATCAAATAATAAATCAGACCAGTTCCCACACACAATATCTAACACAAACTATGAAATAAGCAAAAATGTTTTAATCATGTTTTAAATCCGTCTTCGCAATTAAGAAATATTTTCCACCACCTATACCATAAATTTTCTGCCTAATCATTTAAAATCCCAGCACTTCAAACCATGACTTGTAGTGTTGCGGAATAAAATTCCCCAATAAACACGTATTACTTTACTGTTAAACAAAGGGCGCATGGTGAAAACTATCTTCCCTAGGATCTTCAACAATAAGCACGTCGAATAACGTGTTACAATAATAACATACTGTAATAATGCCTCTTATTATCGTATCTAAACAAAAGCAACACAAAGACACTGGCCCATTCAAATGTTTAAAGTTCCTTAGTCAAATGCAGAATGTGCTGGTAACTATTCATAGACATTGCACTCTCCCGAAACTATGTCGATTTGGATACATGAGTCCTCTATTATCAATATTTATTGCGTTCATTTATTCAGTCTTTTCCCGTTTTGAAAGATGCTACTACAAAGTTGAATTTACACCTATATTAAAAAACATATTTCAAATAAACCGTTTTATTAAAGAAAGTTTGATATGAGAATCAAATAGATCAGATCCTGATCAAAAACCGAGTTACTCGGAGTTGAGCCAGGGTCCAGGCTGTTTGCCAATTCCAATCAGATAGAGTCTAACAGAACAAGGGTTACAGTACAAATGTTTCAACTGAATTTTTCCGTCCTCGTAGTCTGCTACCTGCGGAGATTCTGACTTTGTTGATTTGTTGCATTACCAACACACCAGATGTAGCCCTTCATATTAACTTATCTCTGTTTTTTATACAACAGACACTTATATTTCACCCCAAATCAAACGTGAAAATGTCGCACGCTAAATAACACAATCAAGTCATTTCTAAATTATGTTTGTAATACAAAGAAGGGACAGAAACTTGCTCTTTGATATTCTGAATCTTAAATTCCTCTGACTAAGGTTGAGCCATGTTTGATCAGTTATCAGACCTGTTCTTTTTCTGCACTCTAAGTGTTACTTTGAAATACCCTAACGATACAAATGATCAGACTTAACCCTTTCATGATCAAATCTATCGTGAGATGTTTACCCCTTCTCCGCCATATTGTCGTCTGCTTCAATAGTGTCGTCTGCAATATCGTTTCAAAGTTAATCTTAAGGCAGAATGACTGAAGAAATTTGAAAACGAGTGTCAAACAGTTTGGATCTTGATCAGACGCCGCGTTACGCGGCGTCTGATCAGGATTCAAACTGTTTGCTAATGAGCATTTCGGCGTCATTGATAGCGAAAGGCTTAAAGCGTCTGTAGGCGTGTTTTTTTAAAAGAAAGCAAAAACATGAGCGACAGTTCATTCATTCATTAAATACGCCAGGCACTGTAACTTCCGTCTAGGAACGCAACAGGTGCCCTTTGTGAGAGGAGTTCTACTACAAAAACTCCATTGAGAAATAGCGTTTAATTAATCGGTTTTGTTTACCTGTGAGAACATGTTAGAAAAGAGCACAAAAATGATTGCATCATTGGTGTTTTGTTTTATCTGATCTAGTTTTCTATTTCTGTGATGTCTTACATACAAAAACAGTTGCAGCACTGGTATATATTATTAACACCATTAGAATAACGCAAACATTGGCTTCCATTACTGCATTTTATACGAGTAATGTACGATAATGTACGAAAAATGAAGTAATTCTCAAAGAGCAAAATTACCATACCCTAGTATTAAATATTGTTTAATTTGAACAGAATACATAATTAATGTATTTCATTAAATGATTAGAAAGCTAACGCTTATCAGGTTCTTCTCTTTAATTGTTTGGTTTTTTTGCTGAAAAGTCCTTATAATATCGAACATACTTTATACGTTTTAACCCCTTCACTGTTATGACGACATCGTTTTGGAACACTTGTCTGCTGCTTTTATTTCTCATATTATAAATTTTGGTATTTTGACTGATTAAATAATTAAATGAGTGCCAAACAGATCTAACTGTTTGTAAATAACTATTGTACTCGGGGTAAGGAAGAGAATGGGGTATTGTAGAGGAAATTCTGATCACAATTACTTAATTCAGAAATCAATCGCTATGACAACCTCTCAAGAGTTTTTTACTTAAAAATTGAGACCCGAGTTTAACCCCTAAAGTCGTTAGTCAAGAACACCGGAAATAGGTTGATGACCGGCTTAATGTATTTCCATTATATAAACCTAGAGAAAATTCTTTAAAAAAATCTTCATTTATTGGATCTTAAATAAGGATTTGTCCATAGACACGCGGGTTTTTTTTTTTTCGCGCCAGTATTCATTCATGTCACATCTTGAATCTGACAGATTGATTGATATTTTTTGTTTTGAATTCTTTTGAAATACTGTGTATTTTTTTCTTGTATGCTCTTTTAAACTTCTCAGCACGGCTAATATGTGCAAAAGCTTCTACTTATGGACATTTAATTTATTGAGTTTAATGCATAAGTAGCCTGAGATAGGAATCCTACATATGTCTTTCAAGTATATTAAATCCATTGTTCATAACTTAATGAATGCCATATATGATACTTTCAGAAGCAATGTGCTATTGAATACATGCTAAGTATGTTCATAGCAATATGCGTATGTTGCGTGGTTTGTATATGCAATCCATGCATTGCTTTCACCGATCTGTCACAAGTATCGGGAGCCACAATTGAAATAAGGGAAAATAACATTTTTCACTTTTTTATGTAATCCTTGGTATCGGTGAGCATATCATGTGCATTTTCATATGGATACATACATTATTTGGTTTAGATAAAATCTATAAATCAATCCCGTCTGTTCAAAGTGAGACACTGTCCAACGTAACGGCCAAGTCAGCGTGGCTCATTTTTCATTCGTTGCATAAAATTATTATAATATCTTGCTATTTTAATATCATGTTATTTTCAGAAAATAGTTTTAGTACGTTTTTTTAGAAAAACAATAGACAAAAACACTTTTGCACCGAGTGTTGAAATACATGAGTAGATAAATGCTTAGATAGTATTTTTCAAAGTAATCATTTAAGTGCTACATATGGCACCAAATGCCGCGATGAAAGATGGTAGCCCAACAGACAAATGTCATTCAAGACATTGTGACTTGCCATTTTAGGGTTAGGTTACAATTTCATTGATATTTTCCATAATTCGTGATCAATTTAAATGAAACTTTTCTTCCCTTTATAAAACATCATCATCTCATGGAAAATGTAACTTTTGGCATCCGGATTAAGTTGTTGTTAAAGTAGCACCTTTAAATCTGACTGATCGGTTAGACGATCCTCTGAGTGTAGATGCCCTATTATCAAAATATTTTACCAAATGGTCATTGTTCTTTAGACAAACCTTTAGTAAGTGAATATATTTTTGTCATATTTAAACCAGATACAGTGTATAACCAAGCACATATTAAACTTTCATTCTGTATAAGATCAATTAAATCGAAAGCTTTATGAAAGGTATCAGAAAAACAAACTATCCTAACAACCATGCCAATCTAGCCTTACAATCATACATTTTCATATACTTTGCGACTGATTGCAAGAATGTTTACTGAACGTAAGTGTGACTATAGGAGTTTTAATCTACATCCATCGTCAATGTTTAAAGGCTGACTTGGCTTACCCTTTTTCCATTAAAGCGAGTTATTCAATGTTTAAGACGTAATACAGGCGATTGTGTAGGGAGACTCCAATCATCGTACAGTCACCAGCCATAATAAAGGAAACATTTCCTATGAAGCCCTATCAAGACAAGGTAGACACATTTATATACGGCATTTGTATGAGGAATACGCACATGCTCGACATGCGTTTCTACAATGGAGAAGCAATATCCTGCCGATCGCAACTTGACTAGAAAAAAACCAGTTTGGACCCAGGCTAGACGCCAAACGGTTTTGCACTCGTCTTTATTTTATTATTTTTATATTAAAACCTGAATTAAATACTTTTTCAGACGAACAATCAAACCAGACGATATAACGGCAGAAAAGGGGTAAAACCCGCCCTCAATTATACATGTATTGAAGTTTGAAACTGCTGTAACCGTAATATAATGTTTCAAGTTATAACAAGCAGATGTTCAACTCGTCACGGTGGGAAAATTCAAATTTAAAAACTTATCCGTAATAAAAACGCCGCAACGAGTTTTTGTATGTTTGGTTATTAAATTTCCCGAGTGCTGATATGGGGGAGTTAACCAATCATTGAACGTGTGCCCTAATAATCATGTGTGACGGAGCCAGGTGTTGTGTTATAGCGCCATGTGCATGTAATAAAAAAAGAACACACACATACCCTGTCTACCAAAGGCAAGGTCGTTATCTGTTTGCTGGTGACCTTTCCAAGGTTCAATAAACACAGCTTCGAGATTTCTCGAATTTTCAAATAAGAAACATAACTTATGTACTGGGTTAGAAATATACAGACTCAGTTAAGAGTTTTGAGCAGGTTATAATCATTTTTTACAGTAAATACTTGATAAGAGATACTCCTTATTATAACTACCGTTCTGTCGTTTACTTTTTCAAATAAGGTAACAGTTTAATGCAAGAATAAAGTAAATCTAATACAAAGAACGTTTGTAACCCTTTCAACGCCATTGAATACTAAGTTCTACATTGCCTTCGGTATTCGTGGTCAATTCCTGCGCATCGGGACTCCCAATCGTTTTAGGATACCGTTGAACTCGTACATGTTATAAACTGTTTCCAACAATAAATAATTATTGATTTGATTTGCTGGTAAATTTAATAGTTGTGCCCATTGCATGCAACTCTTTAGGGTCCTGAGTTAAAAAACAGTTTGCAGCAAAAACATTACCACCACTAATTTTATTCGTTCTCAATAGTTCAAATCGAAAGTGGGACACACGCCAAACATCCGTTGATAGTAGCTACATGTAAAATATACAAAAATCCTAAAATATCAAGAGCACTGACTCTTAACCGTTTCTTCGCCGAAATTTGATAATATAAAACCCCGTCTGTTTTTAATATCTATCATCTGGATTATTAAACTGACTAATGAAATAAGGAATAATTCCTCCTGGAAAGAGCACCGACAAACGTTCGGCAATTAGTATAAGAAAACAGTGCATACCTAGACCTGATCTTGATTTATAATGTTTAAAAAAACATCAATATACGCTTATAGCATTAGACCGGTTAAATAGATAGTTTTCAAACATACTCTTGAATATTTCTCATCTCAGTTTATTGTTAAATATACATGGGGCCCGTCTTATGAATCATTGTATGGCAATTATTGTCGTTAGTCAGATTCTAAAATTCTCAGTTATATATATTATGTTTTACTCCGTCTAATACTGTCTTATGACATCTCATTGGTATTGTATTGAAAGTACGATTCTAAAGAGATGTCACAAGACAGGATTAGATGGAGCAATCACAAATTAGATGTACACGTATAAAGTTTTGACTTACGACCGTTTTTGTCGTAAGAGGTTACATAAGTTTTGCCCCCCTACAATTGGAACATAGTCGAATCTATCGAGAGTGCTAACACGAAAACATAGGATCTAGTATTTTCAAAAGTATTTTCTTACAACAGGTTTTTTCTAGCGCTACTACACTGACTTTGATGTAAATTATACTGGACGAACTGAATCATTCATTTGAAATTTAACTCTTTCAACACTATGGGTCTGTTTAAAATATAGATCTACTCATTACATTTGCAAACAGTGAAGACCCAGATCAGATGATACCTTAAGAAGTCCTTTAATCTGGGGCTTCACTGTTTGCTAATTTATACCAGTATCTATTATACTACCCATAACTCCAGGTAGACTGGGTCATATTTTGGTAACAAAATTAAACTTAAAGAGAACCTAATAGCCAATAGAAGTTACTTAGTGTTGAAATAGTTAACCAGATCAGATAACAATAAATCAATTTTTACCAGGAAAATAGAAATGCAGATTACTGAATACTTTACTAGCTATGATATCGTATATTTCAAACGAACCATGTTGGCCTTTACATATTCAACACTTATCATTTTCAAACATTTTTAATCCTCACCAAATGTAGGGTTACGACATACAAGTTGTATTTAACGAGATAAAGACAAAGCATTGGTACACGTTTATGACACCGTCATTAACGAATGTAACTTTTCCATGGAAATTCGAAATATGCCGAGTATGTTAGATATGCGAAATAACCTGTCAATGGCAGCTGAAATCATTAACCCTTAGCCCGCCAAATAAATTGTTGTCTGCTATATTTCTCGTCTGTTTCAAGTTTCAAAGTGCTTCAAAGTTGCTCAAAATTGCTGAAAATGTTGTCCGAGTGTCAAACAGCTTGGATCCGGATGAGACGCCGAGTTACTCGGCGTCTCATCCGGATCCAAGCTGTTTGCATATGGAGATATAGTCGTGAGTGGGAGGCTAAGGGTTAATGCTCTAATATTCACTTATTTGAGCGTGCCAATAAATGAAAACATTTCAATACACAGTCGAACTTCGATATCTCGATCTCGCTTACCTTACTCCCCGATAGTTCGATATATGAATCACATTTCTTCATGCTCGGTTAAGTCAAACATACCAGTGTTTCCAAGTTGAAATACGTGTATGTTCGTGTGTTGTTTTAAATATTTATTACTTATAAAGTTTTTTGAATCAGCTTCTAATCATAACTATTTCACATAAGAATTAAAAGTTCATTAAAACAATTTTTAAGTAGACGATTATTGAACGGTATAACGCTTAATTTGTGAAAAAAATGTAAATGCATGTCAGGCGCCTATATTGACCTGTATTTATTAGTGTCAGAATATAATTATGTTAAAACCACATTTTCTGAAACAAAATGAGCTCGGTTTGGACACAAACCTAAGCGGGGAAGGCAAAACGAGATATGCTCAAAAATGCGTACGGGTGTTAGACCACACGGTCACGGCAACGTTCGTTTATCTGACGGTGCATTTTATTTTATTGGAATTGTTTGTAGCGAATTTAATATATATTTAAAAAAAAGATCAACTCTGTCCATGGACGGAGTAAAACTTAGATTCGATTACTTTTCTTAAGGATAGTTGTTTAATGTCATATGCACGATAATGACACACATTTGCTTTTATTTGATTTTTTTAAATACACAATTTGATTTTTCAGTTTCTTTATAGTATTTCGATACGTCATACAGGATAAATACTTAACAATGAAAAAAGGCAAATAGATGAGAGTTAAATATCATACCGATAAAACATCTTTTGCTAAAAGCTTATTCTCTACAGAAACGTTACATCTAGAGTTCAGTACTATATTAGTATGTCATTTTTACTGGAAATAAAATTAAATACGGAAGTCAAGCAGGAGGGGGCCTGATAAGACGCCGGATGTCTCAAATGTTCTCAAATTTCTTTCCAAATTCAATTCTGAACAAGTCATGTTTAGCAGGATAATGGTTAACATATGTTTAATATAAAATGATAATAATTCGCAGAAAGCCTTCCCAAATAAGTCTTTAGTTATCACAAAATATGTTATTTAACCGCGTGATATGCCAAACCAGCACTGTACTTGAAGTTATATCTAGGAGCTTAGATGAACACGTAACGTAAAATACAAGGGTCAATTTTATCAGATGAGTCTAATATCATTTTAAATTTTTGATTTTGCTAACATCTGACGAATCAAAAGCTTGCTAATGATCAGGGGTGTACTCGGGAAATAACATGTTGTTAGTACGAAATTATTATTAGAAATGTGAATGGATACTCGATATTGATTTATACCAGACAATACAAATACAAAAAAAGAAGAAACTGTTTAGCTTTTTATTGCGGTTAGCCTCTGTTTGCCATGGAAGACTTTTAAAGATCGTAATACATTGTATTTGATCCTATACAAATTGATACTTTAACTTTGCCGCCGTTGTAATGACATAGACTCCCGACATATATCACTGTTTGCTGCGACATTAGAATTCTCAAAAACTAAATGCTTTATACTCGTATACTGGTAAACACGCCTTAAATTGAATGACAAAATAATTTCAGGACAAACCTTGGTTGCCATTTCAACTTCAATCCTTCACTGCCATGACGTCGTCATTCACTGCAATGCCATCATCTACTTTAAACATCTGTCGTCAACTTAAATTTAGGTTTTTTTTACTTCAGAAATATTGAAATGAGTGGCAAACTGTTGATTGGATTCTGATCAGACGCCGCGTTATGCGGCGTCTAACCGGGATCGAAACTGTTTGAAAAACCCCTGTGTACGGGATAAGGCGGTGAAAGGATTAAAATACTTACAATAAATATCTACTTCCAATTACTGCAGTCCATCGTAGATATAATACATTGTTGATTACTTTCCAAAGCAGTTCATCCAAAGTGTTTTTAAAAGAAATGAATTGCTCAGTTAGTTGCAGGTCGCTGCTTTAAAACTTTAGTAGAGGAACGTTTGAGAAAAGTATTAAACATTAGATGATCGCTAATGCCATAAACATTATAGCTAAGTAGATAATCAACAAGGAACATTTTCCAGGGAACTCATTTAAAGTTATATTTTAAACACACTTATTAATCTTTTCAAAAGCTGTTGTTTTTAAGTACATACCCATTGAGTTTATTAACTTGTTTCACTACCGAATTAAACAGTAAAGAAAAACTAAAAAACAATAGTGTACATAATATTTTTTGTTTGAAGGCTATATATATCGTTTGAAACGTTTGTTCGAAAGGTTTGTGTACATAAACTCACCATAAAAACAAAATTGAAAATGAATCTACAAAACTGTTAGATCATAGATGTTGATATCTTTCTTGTTATACTTTACTTCATCGTCTGAGAAATAATTGTTTCATAATACATGTAATATACATTGGTTTGCATATTAATCCATGGAATACTCCCAAGATACTTCCTACCTTGTCGCGGTTCAGGATCCCTATGTGCAAAGGGCATGTTTTTGTTTATTCGACAGAGATTATACTCTCTGCCACGAACTAAAAGGATGGCAGGTCGAAGGTTTTGATACCATGCACTGCTTCGTAGCGAATGAGATTAACCGATATCATCTTCTTGAAATCACCCTCATCTTCATATTATCTAATCATTCAGCGCTATATGACATATTCTGTATCACAGTGTCGTAAACCCCTACCCATCCGTCCATCCTGAGAACACTAAAAGAAAACTCATAACTAGCGTTTCTTCTGTGTCTTAAAACGGTTATTGCATCATATTTCTAACCAGAAGCATTTGAATGATATATCTACAATAGTTTATCGGCAGGTGAAAGCTTACTGCTAGACAGAAGTAACGAACAGTACATGTAGAACTTAATGAGATTCCTGCAGTAATGTGTTCTGCCTTCCGGTGAAACAAATCTTAAAGCCCAACAATGGGATATATATTAGCAGTCGCATAATAGGAGATCTGCTGTTTCAATGAATTCTTGATTTTCTTATTATCATGGGCAATAGGAGCCGGTGATAGGCGATATGCAATATTGCCATACATGCAATAACAAGAACCAACCACACACATGCACGCCTTGTGTTCGAAACACCCACTATCCCTGAGTAGATTATCCTTTCACGTGTCATATAGTACAGGCTTATACAATGCTCCCTCTCTACAACAACTCCCAAATTGGAGACAGAGATTGTGTGTGTTGTTCGGATCGAGTTGTGATAGGGAGGGACATTAGCTTACATTTGCAAACAGATTGAACGCGTATTGCGACGTCTGATCTTGATTCAACTTGTTTGTCACTCGGTGTTATCTTTTTTTTTGTCAAAATGTCTAATATGTGACTTTTAGATAAACAGCTGATGACTGTTTTAATCAGACGGTATTGCAGCAGTGAAAAAGTTTGGCACATTTGTCTTGTTTAGGGAAAAGCGACAAACGTTTTTGTAAGGAGAAAAATCGTTGTTCATAGGGCCGTTGTTGGAATAGTAGTGCTGTAATGACCTAGTTTTAAGCATGCTATGTTATTGGCGTCTGCAAAATATGTCGACTACGAAACTATATTAATCGGCATTTTGTTTTATCAGAGTGTCCAACAGTAACTGAGCGTCTCTTCTGGATCCAAAATAATACTTCACCTGAAGCGAGAATATAAACTCAGAATTGGTTATGTAATCCCCAAACACTTTCAACCTGTTTGGTATGCTCGCCAAAATTTAGATGGGAAAAATATTAATGTTTAATTAAATTTTTTTTTTTAAAGGATCTGTTAACTATATGCATTAAATGTATGCACTGCATCTACGATACATCACATGGTGGACTATCATCGTAACTAATAGGATTAACATAAAATGCAGGCATTTTATGCCTTGTGTATTTGTTTTCAAGACGTATGGCAAAGAAAGTCGTGATAGAATAGAAAATGTAAAGTAACTCAAAAGATTTTGTCATATTTGTTATATATTGAATAACACCCATTAATAATTAAGAAATAATATATACTCTACCGTTGTCAATCGGCTATTTAACAACGGAATGGAGTTGTAATGCGCAGGAATTGGCCACGAAGGCAAATAAAAATAAAAATATATGCCGAGTTTATCTGTTAAATAAATGGAGCTAAATTTGAACCATTTTCTTGTCTTTTAAGGCAGAACAAATAGAATCTAACTATCATCAAGAAACTGCTATTCACGAATTCGGTTTCAAGAACAAATACTACCGAACAAATAAAATATTCATATGTCAACACAATGCTCAGTACGAACAAAGTCTTTGCTACAAAATAATACTTCAAACGTAAATGACTCGAACTATGAATGGAAAGCACGATACTGTTCTCTACTGCCTCATTATGTATGTAGCTGAGTACAGTCATACGGGTTATTTCATGCATTCATCTCGAAGATAATATGAGCTGATGTTACCGCCTACAAGACTAGAATGCCATGACATCATCAGCTTTAAACAATTGTCGTCTGCTAGTATTGCTCAAATTCAAATTGAGATATTTTGACTTAAGAAATATTGATAATAATTGGTAAACAATGTATATCCTGATCAGACGCCGCGTTACCTGGAGTCTTATTAGGATCCAAACTGTTTGCAAATAATCATTGCACTCTGACTAAGGCCGTGAAGGGGTTATATTTGTCTGGCTTAGAAACAGAAGGGGCGATAAATTAATTAGGAACCGTGATTGCCCAATAAGATAGGGGATAAATCCTGAAAGTTTTCTCAGCCCATTATCGTCTAGGCAATAATGTCGATATTGGCTTACCAGGCTTACGTGATTTTCTTCAGGTTAAAATAGTAACCTTGCTCTGTGGTTCGATATATATAAATAAACAAACAATTGTAGCTATTCCTTCTCGTTTAAACTAAATCTTTTTAAACAGTATAATCGGAAATCAACTTTGATGCGACAGTCATATAATTAAACGGAACGTAGAATATTTATAACTGCAGGACTAAGAACTATTGTTGTCTATCATAAAATAGCCGTCAATTAATTTCATCGTGTACTCTGTTTAACCGAAAGTGCGCTATGGAAATTATCGTCTGCAAAAACTTTCGCCTGTTTCTAATTTCAGATATATAATTAATCAGATGTTTATATTACAATATCACCACTGTGTCAAACAGTGAGGATCCCGATAAAAAGCCTAGCTTCTCGGCGTCTCATCCGGATTAAAGCTGTTTGCATCAATTATAAATACTCGTCCGTGAAATACAGACTTACTTTCAAATATTCCAACAATGTACATGCCGTGTTTTAAATAGCATATACCGTATCTATATTCTCTTATTTCATGGTAATTCTTATTCAAGAAACCGTGGCAAAGGGAATCTAAATACATGTAGATAATATAATTCAATTTCGAAGCTATTTCTACTACAGTTACACTTGTTTTAAGCTTGCTTTCTCTTCGAGGCAGCAGTTGACTCGGCAAAGACAGGTGAGGTCTAAATGCAGGACAAACGTTCAACAAGATACCCTATGATCTCTCTGTTTTAGACTTGTATAATTAAGCTATGAATTATAATAAATATGTATATTTCAATGGCGACTTAACACAAGCCTCTGTACAAAAAGGGTGGGGAGAATGTTGTTATCGCTGCAAAATTCCTTTCATTTAATTTGCACTCATAATTCAAAGCATTAACTCTTTCACCCACTTGTTTATTTTGCAAAAAGTTTGGACCAAGATCAGACGCCGCTGAACGCGGTGACTGAAATTGATCCAAACTGTTTGACACTCGTATCAATAGTTCTTCAGTCTAACTTTCAAAAACAATTAATTTGGCATTATGTTGCAGACGACAGTTTTTCAGCAGAATATAGTTTGGCACTGGAAGAGTTAACAGGCTTTGGGTTATCATACATATCTGCCCTATGTCTTTCATCGTCTAAAGAAGTAAAATAGTAACTCAAAGACCAATTGCATTATTCAAGAGAATTGATAATGATAATTATGTAACACTCCAGGGATTCAACCGAATGCTTTGTGCTATGTTTGAGTAATTTTAAAATTAACTATTAGCGTTTTCGACTGCTACATGTAATGTTTATTTAGTAATATTTTGTGGGATATAACATCCTAGTCGAATATAAAGAGTTGTGTTGAATAACAACCTCTAGACTCCTCGTTATCTAAAGGAAAAGTATGCTGAGCATCAGACACCAAACATAATGCATAAACTACTCGTATTGTTTGATTGGTCCGATTCTTTTCTTGGTGTAATCTGCATTGATGACATAGCTAACGTTTTGTCAGTCTAATATGCCTTGTAAACGAAGCACCCAAACCAAACATAGTTTGCGGACTTTATTGTATGTTTATTCCTATGATCGAGCATTTCGTATACTGTTTATCGACCAGTTTTGTCGTAGTAGAAGATTCGACATAAACGAGTTTGTATTCTTGAAGTTCAACTGAATATTTTCATTTGTTTTCTCCTCGAACATTTGTTAATGTTTATTGTTTTCGTTTTAATACTTTAACAGCGGTTACACATTTCTTTTCCTAATTATTACAATTATGGAATACGTTTTTCACGCAAAAAATATTATCCAATGTTAAATTTTTTTGTCGGGCAATCAACTACTGTACACCCTTGACTGAAGACAGCATCTTTTCGGGGGAAACGCCAAGTGAATGCCAACACATTCAGGTTTTTGTGTGTATTGCAACTAACTTGAACTGCATGCTTAAACCACATGTACCATAAATTGGACATAAGCAAACAGTGTAAACTAAGATCAGACGCCATATATATTACTAGTATAAGAAATGAAGCGGTCAATTATCGTTTTGTTGAGCATTCACATTTAATATTAAGATGATTGCCAAGCTATCTGGTATAAAGCCAAGTTCAGGGAAAGGGCGCGCAATACTATTAGAAATATCGCTGAAATTGTTTTACTGAGAAAGTCAGCCATTGTGTTTGTTGCATTTTAACAGAATCTTGTTAATTAAATGCAGCGTTTGTTTCAATAAATTAACACAAATAGACACCTGTGTGACGAAACTAGAACCTGCATCACATGATAAAATATTGTGTTTTTTTTTTCAAAATCAAGTCTTGGCACACAGGTAACAAACAAAAGAGCAAACTTCAACACGTCCCTGTCATGATAACACCGTCTAGAGAATTGCTGTCTGCATTCAGATCGAATATTCTGATTTGGTATTTTAGATCAATATTTTCGCTGCCAGGGTCGCCAACGCTGACGTTTTAAAACAGTTTGGACCAAAATTGAAACTGTTTGACACTCATATCAATGTTGCCTAAATCAAAAATACATTGAAATACAGATCCAAAGAAAAACATACAAACAATATACACAGACGATAATGTTGCAGCGACTGTGTTATACGGGGTTTTCCCGTCACCATTGAAAGGGTGAAAAATAGTTTGGAACCTGTCTCGGTGTCTGATCTAGATTCAAACTTTCCAAATGCTAATGCAATCGCGCTTGGCAGGGACGGATTTGAATGTTAAGTGCGTCTTGATGTACAGTAACATGCAAGAAGGATATAGATTGGACGCCTAGTCTGAATCCGTATTGTACTTTTTTTCGGGGTGAATTCATTAAATAAAGCAGTCAACAACATTAAGCCATTTTACTGCCAATGACGCTAAAAGGCGTTCTTGCAAATAATTTGAATCCTGATCAGACGGAAGTCATATTGCCTTAATCTAACTTAAAGATTACGATAAAGGGTTAATCAAACGATACCATAGCAATGGATTGGTAAATCTCAGAAAGGTTGGGTATGCATTGGCTGCTTTCCATAAATTAATCAGCACTGTAAACCCTTAAGACTTGCATATCATATCAAACATTAACATTGGGTGTGTCATAAAGATTAAATCGCCCATAACAACTTCTGTGAAATTTTAATCTTTGAAAGAATTACATCTTTGAAATATCGTATACTATTTCAAAAATGCGGTTAAACATTACATGTCAGGATTCTCAGCATTACGAAAATTTATGAAAATGATATTAGATCTGCTTAAATTAAGAGGATATTTATAAACATACGTTGTACATACTTCTATGAACATCATCTCGAGAGAAAGAAGTACTTGACATTATAACATTAACGTCTGACATTGCGCCTGAAAATGGTCTTCACTGTCTGTAGCGTCAAGTTATTATATAAAACTTAATCTGTGTACATGGTCACCCATTGCTACTGGTACTTTTGACTCTATTTTTTATGCAATACTATCAGTCTCTATTTGTCCAGTAGCATTGGGAAGTCAAGCCAAAAAACGTCAAACATTTTATATCAAAAACTGAAAACAAATGAATGTCGTACATAGCTTGACCTCTTGTTCGTTATTTAATAACTCGTCTCTTACGATTGATACTAATGAACTGAACGTTTTTAACCTTTCTAGCGGTTAAACTATTATTAGTCTTAAAAACAGTATGAATCCTGATGAGACGCCGTCTGACACGGCGTCTAATCAGGATTCAATCTGTTGGACGCTTGAATCTTGTTCTGAAAAGAAGTTAAGAATATACTATTTTTAGAACAGTGCAAACGACAATTAAATTGTACCGACGAAAGCATTATCCAGCATTCAAAGAGTTCAGTTGCGCCTAGCAGTATCCACCTTAACGTTAAGTATGCTCTGTAATTGGCGCCTGCAACATTTCTTAGATTTGATTTATTTGCATTTTCCTTCAAGAAATGCAACTTAGGTTACACAGTCGTCATCTACAGCTTTGCTTATTGTTTTAAATGAAGTTGTGTGAAATGTGTCTTTTATTATCTCCAAATTTTCCAACAGATATTTTTAATTCGCAAACAAAGAAACTAAATAAGTGTGATGTAGACACGACTAAGTCCAACCGGTTCACGAATCAGCATTCGGTTTAGAAACAATGCCTTACAACTGAGACTCTCGTTTCCCTTCAATGACATCTGATACCGTGTTCTGTTCTGTTCGATCCACTCACTGCAATATTTATTCTTTTAGTTCTCGCCTGTTTATGTCCCAAACCTTAATTTTGGTACAGTAGAACATCTCTATTACGACCACTAAAAAGAAGGCTAATTGTCTGTATAAAAGACAGGTGACAGCTTAAAGCAATGTGAAAGTGAAACAGAAAGCTCCTGAAGGAGCTTTCTGTTTCACTTTCATTTTGCTTTAAGCAGTCACCTGTCTTGAACGACTAATATTTGACAAAAATTAGTGGTCGTAATAGAGAGGTTCTACTGTATTTCAACCAAGAAAGTAGTATAGAGAAATGAGTGTCAAACAGTGTCAAATCTCGATCCAAATATAAATTGCAAGACCAGTATACTCGTAGCAAGGCAGTAAAGATTAAGCTATACATATTAATTTGATATGTACATTTGTGCATACTGTTGATTTAAATTAATACATGTACATTAATCATATAAATATTTTCTTGATATTTTGGTATTATAGTGATATTATCAAAGATTGATAGTTCGAAGGAATGAGAGAATGTTAACACAATAATCAACTTCCTACTTTTTATTTGATAAGTCATCATCTGACGCTTGCATCTTCTGCTTCAAAATTGATGTACGTATTAGGTGATGCAATTATATAATATTTGCAATTTAAATATATTTGAAGTGTATAATCATGATAAAGAATAGTAGTACAGTTTAGATCCAAACCATACGACGAGCTACTCTGATTCCGATAGAACCGTACTGTTTGCAAATGTCAGGAATAAGTGTGAAATGATATATGGACCTGTCCACGACCGGTAAGTTTTGCGTAAAGCAAAACTGATTTTACTGAAGATATACACTAGACTGTTTTATCGGGTAACAATAAATTAACTACAGTGTTCCCTCCCTACAATGGCCCTAAGAAAACCATTCCCTCGTGTCAACAGTGCTTGTCGCTCTTTCCCAAACAAGACGTTTATGTCTATCGCCATCATTGCTGTAATATCATCTGCTTAAAATTATCGTTTGCTGTATTTCTTCTTAAAACAACGTATAGGGCATTTCGACAGAAGAAACATAAAGACGAGAGACAATCATTTTGAATCTAGATCAGACGCCGCGTCAACGCGGCGTCTGATCTGGGTTCAATCTCTTTGCAATTGAACTCTAATTGGTTTTAATACTTCCTTCCTACAACAACACCCTCCGAACATCTCACGCAATATTTTTCTCCTATTTGTTTTTGCTGTAGAGAGCGAGCACTGTATATACCTGCTACAATATTGTCTGCTTCATAGTTGTCGTATGCTTTTAAGACCAGTTTAGCTTAGAAGTACTTAATACGAGGGGCATATAGTGCGAGTCAGACGCCGCGTTTCAAGTCGTTCTATTGGGACTCAATGTTTTAAGTTGTGACTATCAGGCCACTTGATAAACATTCAGTAAAAATCAAGGTCTGAATTCATGGTATAAATTGTAGTGAGGCTTTTACCACTTATCCTTCATATTGTCGTCTGTTTCGTTGTTGGTGTCTGCAATGTCATTTCGATAGAAGTTAGATTTAAGACAGTGTGACCAAAATTTGGAAACGAGTGTCAAATAATTTGGATTCTTATCAGACGCTGCATTACGCATCAGGATTGAAAACACGCCTTCTTGTGTAATAGACAGGGAAATAGTTAAAGCATACATGTTTAAGTGGTGAATCTGTTATTCTTTCCCGTTTAAACGCAAACGTACGCAAACGCAAAGCACTAAAACGTAGAAAAGAACAACTTTTGGACAATTCTGATAATTCATGTTTATCTTAGTGGCAACCAGTTTGGAGCCTGATCAGACACCGGGTTACCCGGCGTCTGATCTGGCTCCAAACTGTTTGCACTGCAAATAATAGTTTTAGCGAAAACGCGTTCATTGGGAAAGAATAACAGATTCTCCACTGTATCACCATTTGCATAAGAGGAACATATTTCCAATAAACGGTGTTTAACGACGGCTGCCTTATGCACGATGAAATAATTGAAGAAAGTTTTGCAAGAGACAAGATAAAGTAATGCAATAATCTCTCAAAAGGTATTCTATATGTCTCAGTTTGTCCTGCTTTAAACTGCAGCCCATCTTGAAGGGTTTTCATGTATCAGGTTGACTGTTTATGTAATGCCCTTGTAAATAACATGGGTGGTGTTAATAGACAAAATTAGCAAAGTCGCCGAAAATAATGAACGCATAAGTATGTACCACATTAGCATACTTAAACAGGTTAACTTAATAAAATAGTAAAACAAAACTTTAGTCTGTTTATCAAAACGTACGCTTTCTTATACAGAACTTCTTTCTATTATCAGATTATTTAGATGTTCATGTACGTGTATATCAAAATTAGTTAACATGTTTGACCACTTATTGTCAAGAGACTGGGACTCAGCATGTATCCGTTGTATTGCTATTTGGCCATCTAACGCCATTAACACCTTCACTGCAACCATGTCATCCCCCACTGCCGTGACGTCATTAGCCTTAAACAACTAACGTCTTATCCCTCAATTCAAACCTTAGATAAAGAACTATCCAATGAAGATAAACAAAAATATTCAAAAAAGGAATAAGATGGTGTATAATTGCTCTTTTTCTAATATTTCGACTTCTATGGGCCACGTGATACCATTTTAAGTTAAAGGCCTATATATTTATAAAGTTTATAAATAGATCTAAATATTGTAATGAATGTCAATAAGTATGGTCCCTGGTCAGACACCGATGATTCTTGGCGTCTGGTTAGAGTCCACTCTAGTAGAAAATAACCATTGTACTTGGGGCAAGGCAGTGAAAGGATTAAAAATGAATGGAAAAAAATCTTATCTTAATCGTCATCTGAAATCTTGTAATATAGAATTAGCACCTCTATAAATATCCACACACCTGTGCTTGTAAAACTAATCGGGTGGTTATTTTGCTCACAAAGAGCATTACTTGCCGCTTAATAGGTATTTAAAAGAGATCCATTTCTAGGTTTATAAAGATTGTGAGAGATGCTTGACAATATAGCCTTGTTATAGCCGTCATTACCATGACGTCAACAGCATTAAACAATTGTCGTCTGCTTTTGCTACTAAAACAGAATTTTTGAAGTAATTTGAATTAAAAAATAAACATTTGAGTATGAAACAGTTTGGATCTTGATCAGACGCCGCGTGGTGCGAAGTCTGATCTAGGTCCAAACTGATTGCAAAAATCTTTGTACTCGGAGTGAGGCAGTGAAGGGGTTAATATTTACGTTTAAATGCTTACCCGATGGCATTCAGCTGAACATAAATAAAATTGCCTACCGCCGTCATTATCTAAATTACAGAATCAAGAATCCTTTCCCTTATAGAAGCGACTTTTAGCACATTTATTTTATTCATCCACTGAAGAAAATAGTTCCAAATTATACCGTAATGAATATGTGTCATATTTAATACTTTCCTTATTCAAGCAGTTAATAGCTTAAAGCAGGCTGAAAGTAAAGCAGAATGCACATTCTGCTTTACTTTCAACATGCTTTAAGAAGTCACATATCTTCAATACTAGAAACAGGGTTAAGCATATTGCACCCTGTATTGAGACTTGCATTATAAACGTTCAAATTAGTTTTTACCTGAACGAAGTTTTAAACCTTGCAATACTGCTTATGAGTTTTCAAGATGTTTGGTTTCTGACAGCCTCTCTCATGGCATACTGTATGCACACCTAATGATTTATCACTCAACTACTTCATTTGTACATATAGCGAAGCATTAATTTTATAATTCACTCGGACTATATTTTGAGAATGCAATTACAATGTAGTTCAATGTTTAAATTTTTACATAAGACAATTTTAGGTAAGCGCATTATGAATTGCACTTGCAATTAAGTTTGCATTATTCTACCGTACATATTTTATATAGATTATCTGTTATAAATAAAGATAATATAATAAAAAAAACTCCAATTTGGAGCAGACATACTTAATGTTAACATCAAACTTTTAAAGACTGACTCGTTGAAGTATGGACTCGTTTATTAGTTCCGAACAGCTTTCTCACAATTCCTTTACTCTAACTATTTGCATGCTGGGTAATTTGTTTCGTCTGTCTGCTACAACTGTCGTCTGCTATTGTTCAAACAATAATTTCAAAATTGCCTTTTTAAAACAAGGCCAGAGTTTCAAACCGTTTTGATCTTGATGAGACGCCACGTACGCGACATCCCATCAAGATCCAAACTGTCTGAAAAGGTTAACATGGTTTTACAGCTTCAACCACCATCAAGCTGTCTAAGGTGCTGATACGAGGGAATCGTTTTATGAGCCAGGCAAACGTTAGTTCATCGACAACTTGACGAATTGTAGGGATCTTTGAATGCATGTGCCTGCCAATTACAGAAAAAGAATAATACTGAAAGCTAACTAGGATGTTTCTTCGTCTTTTTGTCCTGCATCCAACTACATTTGTTAAAGACTGTTCTTTATTTTCTATTAAATGGTCGCTTAATACAAGTTGGTTCTGTTCATCATCATGATCATGTTAAATGATTTCAGATGTTGAAGTATCAGTCTATCTGTATAAAAAGGAGCGCCATACACATGTCCTGGTTGGGGTTTTCCAACGAGGCACGGTATCTCTTTGCAGGTAACAAGTTTCACTATTATGGCATCGCCGGCTTTGTTATGGGCCATTGGCAATTAACTCATTCATCCTTTAAACTTTGATTGACAAGTCCAACTTCTAGTTAAGTCTTGGCCAACTTTATGGATTCTAAGGGTTGTTTTTTAAGTTGCATAATGACAAACAGTGAAGACCCAGTGAAAAATATATTTGCATAGTATGTATCAGTGAGCTAATTCGGGTTTTTCTTTTAGAGATCTTTCTTTGATTTCTTCCAACCTTCATTTTCCGTGATCCTTTATTATTTTCAAGTATATCATGTACAAACGCCGTGTTTTCTGGTGTCCGACATGGATTCAAACTGTCTGCAAATCGACTATTTCGCCTTTACCGGTACAAGGGTTAAATGAAACAGCATATTGCATTTAACGTTTAAAATTACTAGGATGTTTCAACTTTTAACTATGTATTAAAATCTTAGAGAACAACAGTCTAGTGTCTGACTTACTCACAGGCATATGTGGTTTATGTGTGCTGTTTTTGAATAGTTCTTATTTATCTAGCTTTGATATTCTTACTTTTTAGGATTATCGTTCCATGATCTCGCTGAATGTGTATCAGTGCAAATTTTCGTCAGGTAAAAAAAAGTTTTTTGTACAAACTACTGAACTTTGTTTTTCTCTTAAAGATGTCTTTCAACATGGTCATCAATATATATACTTCAAATCTAAGAGAACTTTTATTCTGCTTCTGTGACCAGAATTGTCTGGTCTTAGTTGGGTTTCCCAGTAGATACATACATGAACCATTCATAATAGCAAACAGATGTCACTACTTTAACATATATTATAACCTTACGTCACATACTCAGAGTGAATCTTTTTTATCACTCGGATAACAGCGATCATTAGCGTTTTTGGAAATTCTTCTACTTGTGTTTCGCGTATCCTCACAATGAGGTCGCTGTTTGTCTTGAAGACGACCTTTGTTTGTTAGAAAAGATGTGTTACCGAACGTAAGTCGTGCATGGTTAATACAACTCTTCGACAAATTTGGAAAGGAAACATTAAAACCCTGATTCAACTTAGATTTAAAGAGGACATTTAAAGCAGACACAATCTAGGCAGGGTGAAGTTTAACCTAGAAATACTTGAAACATTTCCTTTCATACGTTATTTATGTTAGTAAAACCTTTTCATAATATATCCACTCTTTACCGACACCATATCGCTTCTAAATTGTCTTCTTTATTCTTCAATTTAACTCCCTTTTTTTTAGGAAATATTGATAAACATGTGAAATAGTTCAAAATATTGACCAAACGCTGAGTGACCGTTGTCAAAACTAAACAGTTAAGATTTATAGGGAGTCCGCTGATAAGGGTTTGTACTGTTTGCGAATTTGTAATGTATTGTTTAAAACAATCCTAAATAGTATAAATGTTGTCTTTACTGAATTGGAAACTGGAATTGTAAATTTAAAGTTATAGGTGTCAATGAATAACAGTTAACGTGCAAAATAAAAGTACATTCCAAAGTACGTCACGATCAACGAGCTCATTTGTTCTAACTCTTGCTTATGTGCACTCTCTCACATAGGTCTGTGTTTATACGGGAGTTTTAACAAACGATCAACACATTGTAAATAGCACTTAACGAAGTTCAAATGTTACACAAATTGATATTGTACTCTTTCTTGAAGTATGGAACTTGTTCGTTTGTAAACATTTCAGTCTAACCCACTATACATGTATCACAAAAAAGAGTGTTCGTTTTTATTATTTAGTTCAAAAAGCTGCTTAAGACAAGTTGAAAGTAATTATTGCTTATAGTATTTATAGTTTTTGTAAACTTTTACCTCATTGAAATATCATAAATTAGTCTTTATTTAAGTGGTCTCTATGTTAGTTTTACAGTATTAGCAAGTGCGTTCCTAACATGTTGAAATTAAGTGCCCGCCGAAACATACCTTTGACATGAAAATGATAGACTATTAAGAAAGTGGTCATTATTTAACTCAGATATTGGTAGCTGATTCTTCTTTTTTGCACAACTTTCTATAAATACAGGGATATAAAGCAAAATGTATATATATAAACTATGCGTGTTTTATGTGGTTTACATTCAATAATGCCTTTATACATGTTGACTCATTTTCTGTTTGAATATTGAAATAAGTTGGTATTCAACCCTTATATGATGGTTTTTTATAATGGCTTCTTTGACGTGGTAATTCGGCGTCTCATTTGTTTTAAATTGTTTTTATATTCAAATTACATGCTCTTAAACCCTTCACTGCCACGAATACACCCCGAGTACAATAGTTCCTTGCAAACAATTTGATTCCTGATCAGACGCCGCGTTACGCGGTATCTGATTAGGATCCAAACTGCTTGACACTCATTCTCACATTTCATTTAAAGATAGAAAGAAATACCTAAAATTCAAATTTTACTGATGACGTCGTGGCAGTAAAAGATAATTCCTCACTGGTGAATATTCTCTGGTGAACGATTGTTTCAAATATATCAAACACTAAACGTGTAAACTGTTAAAGATAACTCTACTATTTTCATGAAATATTGGTAGTATAAATCATGTTATCAAATAAAAAGAGAGCGATAAACCAGTTACAGACCGTCGCTATCTTGGTAACCATTGATTCGATGGGTGAGTCCTCTGAATTACCCATTTATTTTCTTTTTTCTTCTAAGAAACCATCTTCACCCTGTCTTCCCTTCTATTTATACGCATAACAGTGATAATTTGTGCCTAAAATAAATGCATAACAGCGATAATTTAACTGTATTATGAGACAACAGCCAATAACGGAATATAGTAAAAGACCTGATCAGCCCCTTGAAACACGGTCAACACTGTATGAAATGTCCAAATTTATCTTTGTCGATGCATCTGAAATATCTTAAAAACATTTTTACCAAGTAATACATGTAGTTCATGAGTTTTAGACCTGAAGATGTGCAGTTATCGTTTAAAGTTTGGTAATTTCACCCAACAACTCTTAATATTTCCTATGGAGTCCATCAATGTTTGAAAAATATATTACGCTGTCTTTTGATGCCCTCATATAACTCAAAACTATTTCATACAATATAGGCTCCCAAGTTCCCTTAAATTTGGATATCCACTGCTTGCAAATGATGTTATATTTACCCCAACCCCGGCAGTAAGGAATTTTTTGCACGTTAAGCTCGAACGCAAACATGCATTTTGTTTCTTGAGACAACTGTGATAATGATTGCTTCAATACCGAATTTTATAAAGCTTTTGAGTAGAATCTGAGATCGTTCTCAAGTATCCCGGTACAACCATTATTCGAACACCAAAGCATCTTCTAGTCAATTTCAAATTGTTGTGTGAATAAAAGTTATTTTTTACATAAATACTAGATATACTGGGCGTTTTCAACTTATAATACGATGGGTAAGTTGTTGCAACTCGAATCGGTTCTCTAATAATGTAAACAAAGCATGGTGGCCCACTTACTTCATTCACAGTGGGAACCCAACCTAAATTCAAACAGTAGTTTTGACACCACGAAATATTTACTATATACAGTCCAGGGTAAGTGAGTGTTCATATAATGTCAGAAAAAACATATAACAAGAGTAAACTGTTTTCATATAATTTACAGTAGTTTAGACATAAACTATCAATTGTTAATGGCTACAGGTAGGGCAGTAGAATGGGTTTCTCCTTGTATGCACCTAGCAGAGCTGCACACATTAAAGTGCACACAATCATCAAGAAGAAATTTCTAAAAGTTGTTAAATAGATTTTTCTAAACATTTAGTAAACTCGAACCTGTCAAAATATTATTTTATTTATTTATTTCTTGCTACTTCTTATATGAAACACTGTTTAGAATATAAAAGAGTGAAAAAAGGTTATAAGAACCCCTAGTTTGAGATTTGATCAGATTTAGTGGTCTGAACCCTTAATATAATTTGTCCCGACAACTTGGAATGAGGTAAATGTAAAAGTTATGCAGCCGATACAGAACTGGTCATATTTGTTCACAAAAAATGTAGTCTGTGGCATATTCGTGCATTGGGAAATTTGGGATTAGGTGTAAATGCAATATTTTTAGCCAGAGAAGTTCAACAAATGCTCTTATACCTGTTTACAGAAAATTCTTGCCGATATTGTGTTCTTGACGTTTCTACCGGTGTTGCTGTCAAAATGTCATGCGCGGTTATGCCACACTGTTTGTAACCATAGACATCACGTGAAATGATTCAGGTGTTGGATTTATGGTAGTGTTCGAATAATTGTGGTAAAGGGATATTTGGTTGGTCAGATTCGAATATCCTTTTGAATTGAGTCTGAAGCCGTTGTCAAGCATTTGATTGGTCAGATTTTGTGCTTTTGATCAAATTTGCCCAATCAAATTCTTTGGGAATAATCTCAGACTCAACTCAAATGCTTTATAAGGTTGGTATGTAGTTGCACTTCGTTGCAATTGTTTTTCCAGTGCTATACAAACTATTTGAAAGATTTTATTTCAAATAGGATTGTGACTGATTTTTGTATGTTACAATACAAATCCCGTATTTGCAATTGATGTCTTGGTCCAAACTATGCCAGGTTAAGAAAGACAGATTGACATATATTTTATTAGACGTTATCTTTCCATACCACCGACTGTCTTAAAACGATGACCATTGCTACTTTTAAATATTTTCTATTTTAAGAAAACTCAGAGACGAATGCCTAGACACCTGTGCTAATATGTCGTTATCAACAGAAGAAGGTTGAAAATGTAAACCGGTGTAAAGTGACCGTTGAATCACGGTGAGTTGGCAAATATAACATACTGGTTTAAAGTGTTTGTTCTGCTTATAGAGATATTCATACTTCTCTCAGAATGGCAGCTGAACATATTTTACAGAAAAGACAACCTTTAAACCATTACAAACAGTTCAAGATCTGCCCTTTTGTCAGGACATGTACACGCGACCTGTACAACAAGGAATTTAGAAAATGCCTGTAACCGCGATATGCGTTAGAAGAGATAAAAGTACAGTAAACTGGTTTCAAGAGGCATGACAACACAATATTAACTAGTCAATTCTAATATGATAGAAATGTAATTTAGTGGCTGCATATTATTTTTAGTGCAGACTCACTCTGATCAGACGCCGCATAATGATGTGTCTGTTCAGCGTCTACACTGTTTGCTGATAGGAATTTCAATATAAAATAAATCAAAACTGGGAAGTTTAGACCAGGCACCATTAGATAAATAATCGAGTATTCTTATATATATATATAAGCATGAGAGAAGTCACTGGGCTCAAATGAGTTAACGAATGGCCGCTGAACACAACTGTACGCCTTTACTGTAAATATAACCTAATAACCCATCCATCGTATTCGATGCCGTATTTTCTTCTGCATAAATTTTCGTGTGCTTTTACTTGTGACATTTGGAATTATATAATGTACTTGACTTAAAACATCACTGGTATAAGTGTCAACCAGTTTTGATTCTGATCAGACGCCGCGCAATGCGGCGTCAGAAAAGGATCCAAATTGTTTGATAATGCTAATGAATGTCGGTCTTGGAAGTCAATGTTAACTTAAAAATTCAGTACCTGCTGCTTGTGCGGTATGGGGTCTATAATGATAACAGAACGAGAAATGTTAACACAATCAGATACCAACTATCATGTCCATTTATAACCCCCTTCAATGTTTACTTAATAGACCTGTATAATATACCCAGAGCTGATAGTTTGACAGGTTTTAAAGAGATGTATCATCCAAGAAAACATCTTATAAATTGTATCGATATCTGCATGCAACAAAATTGAAATCATTTTAAAATATGAGGTTTAGGCCTACGATATCATAAACGTCAATAGCGGAATCATTAACTCTACCGTTGCACTATTAACTTCTGTTAAACATTGATGTATATACGACGTATGCTTTCCTTTCCCCACTTTTGGATAGTCACCGAAGAAACGTTGAAACAAGTATAAAAAATCAGACCCTTAGCAGATGGCGACTAAATCGGCGTCTAATGTGGATCAGTACTACAGTGCTCCCTCTCTACAACGGCACCCAATGGGAAACACCAATTATGCGCGTTGTTCGGAGGGAGCCGTTATAGGGAGGGAAATTGGCTTCAATATCAAAAAGCTTGAATCAAGATCAGATGCCGCGTAACGCGGCGTCTGATCTGGATTCAAACTGTTTGTCACTCGTCATTATATTAATTCTATTAAAATGTCCACTTATATTCAAGCGCTTTTGAACGCACAACTCCTGTGTGAAAAGAGCGCTATATAAATCGGGTATAATAATAATAATAATAATATTCAACTTAAAGAAAAACAGCAGACGACAATTTTAAGCAGACGATATTACAGCAGAAAAGGCGTTAGAAATAATTATTCAGTTTAGGGAAATGTGGCAATGATCGTTGTAAGGAGGGAGTCGTCATTGGGAGGGTCGTTGTAAGAAGGGAACACTGTATTTGTAAATGCCAGCGAAGTCTAGTTTGTCTGTGATATGTTTGACATAAAGTAGAATCTACAACATTATGAGTTTATCTGAGTGGACAAAGTAGCATTGTATCGCAATAAGATGACATGTACATGACAGTCTTATTTGGAAAATACGAACAAATAAAAGGTTGTTTGCCATTGATGTTCAAAGCATACGCTCGTATAAAGTAAAACTTTCTATTACGACCACTGAATTGTCTTATTTGGTTTTTACCACAGGAGACTGCTTAAATCAACGTGACAGTAAGAACAGAAGGCTCCTTAAGGAGCTTTCTGTTTTACTGTCACATTGCTTTAAGCTGTTACGTGTCTTTTATACATAGAGGATATTGAATGAGTGTGTTTTCAGTAGTGAATTTATTGAACATATCATTTTATCTAACGAGTTCAGTAAATTTACTACTGAAAACACACGAATTTAATATCCTATTTGCCCCCGGCTCTTAGATAAACGACTCGTCATAGGAGTTATTCGGTTTTATTCATCCGTAGATAAAAACACCTATCAAACTAAAATAAAGAAAAACAACATCAATGTGTTGTGAAAAGACTTCTCTGGTGCCATTTTCAAATTTTGAATTAATATCGAATGATCATTTGATATTTAGAATCTAGTTTCGTTTTCAAAATTACGTCGTTATTGGAACCTGATGTCATTATTATTGTAACGTCTACATTTGAAAAACAGTCTGACTCAGTGCTAATATTAGAGCTCTAAGTAGCCTGATATGCAGCCTAAATGTGAGGGTCTGCTCGGGGTAATGTTTTAAGGACACTTGGAAATGTTTTAAATCCCTAGTGGTGATCTTATTTTGTCTAGATTCTCTTGAAGGCGTAGTAGTACAGTATTTTGGTGATTCGAAAATAAGTATAAAATATATGCCCAGTGGGCCGTACGATTTTTACGGACCTCTATATTTTGCACGTTTATGTGATAAATAGAGGATATTGAATGAGTGTGTTGAACGAGTTGGGTAAAATAATATGTTGCGAGCCTTGGCGAGCAACATATCATTTTATCCAACGAGTTCAATAAATTCACGACTGAAAACACATGAATTTGATATCCTATTTATCACATAAACAGCAAGTGGCACGAAATTCCGAACGGTCTTACTTTCACTTTCACCCTCGGCTCTTAAGAAAACGATTCGTCGTAGGTGTTATTCGGTTTTATTCATACGTAGATAAAAAAAAAACTATCAAACAAAAATCAAGAAATTCAACATCAATGTGTTATGTGTTATAGCAACACGACGTCATTATCATTGTAACGTCTAAATTTGAAAAACAGTCTGAGTCACTGTTAATACTAGAGCTCTAAGTCGCCTGATTTGCAGCCTAAATTTGCGGGACTGCTCGAGATAATGTTTTAGGACACTTAGAAATGTTTTAAATCCCTAGTGGTGATCTTAGTTTGTCTAGATTCTCTTAACTGATTTGAAGTCGGCGTAGTAGTACATTATTTTGTTGATTCGAAAATTAGTATAAAATATATGCCCAGTGGGCCATACGATTTTACGGACTTTTATAGTTTGCACGTTTATGTGATAAAATCGATTAGCCTTCGGTTTAGTGGTCGTAACAGAGAGGTTTTACTGTAGATTAATGTAACAATCTGAAATTGATGAATCCAACCATATTTAGGTTGATGCTGTTATATCTTAAACCTCGAGTACGTATATATAAATGTTATGCATTGTGCGAATGTATTGTTATATTACCTTGTTATATTATGTTATGTTATGTTTTGTTATGCAATATCTATAATGTTGAAGAATCTATTTCCAAACAACAATGTTTTAGAATTGAAATATTTAATTTCAGATATAAAAGCAGTCGACAGTTGTTAAAATAGATGGCGTCATGGCAGTTAAGGGGTTAAAGCTTGAATCATTAAGCGTCGTGTGAACATTCAAGTGTTAAATACCGGTATATAGAACGTTAATTTATTCACTATCAATGGCGCATTCATCTTTACTTGAAAACAATTTTGACCGAGATAAGATGCCCCTGTTTGACACTAATATCAATATTGCTTTAGTAGACATTTCCAATATTTCAATTTAATATAACATTGCCAACGACAATTTTTAGGTAGACGACACTTTGGCAGTGGAAGAGTTAAAAGAATATCCGATGTTTTATGTTGATATCCAATAAGCTTTAATCATGATCAGTTATCGATTGTTATAAACTTCTTGTCTGCAAAACATTACACTTTTATTTTGTAGCTCTCATAAATAAGCAACATCGATGCGAGTGTAAGCCAGATTCGATCTTGAAATTTGTGACGTACTCGTATCTCTATACACTTTCCATTTTTAACAAGACTTTAAAGATATAAACATTGATACGACCTCAAACTGGGTCGATCCTGACACACACCGAGATAATTGGGGTCTGATCTGGGGCATAACGGTTTACAATGCTATGCTAGTGAGATCGATGTTAGTAGTAACTGGTAAGTGTAATTAATAGCAGGGCTCTGTTTATGCACATAAACATCTTGCTGATAATGTATCATTCAAGTACTGTCTGTCTTGCATAAAGCAACCACTACTTGATCCTTACAGACATTTGACCACTTAACAAAGGATAACGTAATGCAGAAAACTCATCAGAAACTTTCTGTATTGTCTTAACCTTGCATAAAACAAGTGCCTGTTTTAAAAACTAACCAACGGTAACCCGGTACATACAAGCAAAAACAGTAAAACATTCAGACGATAATTTTGGAGCAGATTATGTTTGCCGGAGGAGGGTTGATATTTTCTCTTTCAAAAGCAATGCTTTTAAATCATTATTATGCAACTACTCAAGATTTTGAGATTTAAGCATCAAATGCATTTTAGTTTTGATAGTAAATACAGTCTTAGGTCGGATTAAAAGCTAATATAAATCAAACAAATTTTCTCCTATTGAAGAGCCTATCAACTTGATTTATTATACATTCCATCCTAATGATTATGTGGTGTCCACCTGTTCAATAACAAACAACAAGGCCCCTAGGGTTATAAAGCCTTTGAATTGAGTCTGAGATCGTTCTCAAGCATTTGATTGGTCATATCCAAGCTTTATAACCTTTGACCCGGAAGGAAAGTCATACAGGTACACAAAGTCCATAGCATTTGGTGACCACCTGTAAATTAACATTTTGCCTTTAAATATAATGTCTTTATGACTGGTTTCAATAGGTTCAAAGTAAAGAACACATTTCACCATACTTTATCCTATCATTCCATATGCCTTTTTACGACTTTAAATCATTCTTCCACTGAGTTTTGGTTTGTCATGATTTTACGTTTCCACTGAAGAAAAGTCCCACTTTGTACAGTCATGAATATGTACCATAAGAAAAAAGTTTCTATATTTTAGCAGACGCTTGCTTGAAGAAGGCTGGAAGTAAAGAGGGGTGCGCCTTAAGGCGTATTCCGCTTTACTTTCAATCTGCTTTAAGTGGTCACCTACCCTCAATACTAGAAACAGGCTATGAAGTAACATATTGAGGAGTCATCAAAAGGAATGGAGAAACATTTTCCTGTTGTTCCTCTTTCAGGACAGGACAGAAGAAAGAAAACTCGTCTCTATTTAAAATAACGTTTTTAACATTTATTCGACTGTATCGCACGTATGCCTTCACTATTCTACTGTTAATAATGAAACAACTAGAGCAAACTAGGCTTCGAAAGGCATTATTTTGGTATTGATGGTATAAACATGTATCCTGCAAACTTTAGTAAGTTTTACAGACAATGAAAGTTTCCATATCAAATTGTCACTGGGGAACATTTGTTTCTTCGCTTCCAATTGACATGTTCAATTCAGTTCAGTAAACTCAAACTATCCAGAAACTTCCAATGGGCATTTCCAGCTTCTAGTTAAGTCGAGTCCAGTTTTCACTGTTTAAAGTATTTTTGAAAAATATTACAAAGTAACAAACAGTTCGGACCCTGATCAGATGGTTCCTTTATGAGTCATCTGATCTGGATCTGCACTGGTTGCAATGGAAAAATATTCTCTTTACGAATATACCGTTCGTAATAATTTATATGCATTATGTTCGCGTTACCAGGGATTCAATATTTCAATTATACTCAAATTAACGTATTTAATTTATTCCTCCACTGAAGAAAATAGTTCAAATTTATACAGTCAATTTATCGTTAGAAACGTTTGTTTTTTCTAGCAGATGGTATCTTAAAATAGACTGAAAGTAAAGCATAATTTGCCTTAAAGGCGCATTCTATTTTATTTTCAACCTGATATAGGTGGTCACCTGTCTTCAAAACTATAAACAAGCTATGGAGTAATGGATTAATTGATTGAACATGTAAACAATGAATCCACTAAGATGTTAACTTTTTTCACAAAAAACCAGTGTACTCATGCTATTGAAATAGATCTACATGACTGTCTGAGTTTCAATCTGACATACAACTTAACAATGCGTGTTAAAGTTTAATTTGGCAAATCTAACATTTTACAGGAATGTATCACGGTTTTAGTACATGTAAGCCCAACACTTAAAATATTGACGTCTGACCATTTCGCACTGGGGATCAGTGCATGCTTAAGTTTTTGTCTTATTTTAACAAGTTTATCTTATTTTATTGTCTTTCAAAAAAAGTCGGAGTACATGTTTCTGTCATTTGTTTAAGGAAATATCATCAATTTGATAGTGTGAATCCAGATGAGACTGCGAGTTACTAAGGGTCTCGTCCGGGTCAAAACTGGGTGCACCATTTATCATAAATTCTTAAATAATGTTCATTTAGGGCAACGTGCAGAAACTTATCTCATCGAAGTGTGTAATATTTCAGATACAAACTCTCGAGATTGCGTGGTGCTGTCTTTGTTTTTTGTTTTGCATTTTTAGAAAGAGCACGTGCGATGAGAAGCATTCTACACACCATGAGCTGTCGTAGTAGGGGTTGCACAATGGGCAAACTAGTGTACTTAACCCCGTTACTGCCATGACGTCATCAATCTTAAATAATGTCGGCTGCTTTTATATTGCAAATTAAAATTAAGGTATTTTGGCTTAATAAATATTAAAAATGAGTATCAAACAGTTTTGAACCTGATCAGACACTGCGTTACGTGGCATCTGATTAGGGTTCAAACTGTTTGCAAATAACTATTAAATTCGGGGTTAGGCAGGGAAAATGTTAATAAACGTTTTAACCCGTTAGTTATTTAGCAAATATATTTTCCTAGAAGATTAGGTAAATTATTTCATTTATCTGGATATAGTTCATGTAAATTGTACGAGGGCATTTTTAGTAGTGGCAACTGATCAATAACTTTAATATAATTAGTGCAAACTGCATGTGTGATACGAATCATTTTAAAGAACAATTCTTTACGGATACGATGGTGTAACGCACGAGAAGATCACATAAGTCGATAAGTCACATCATGTTCTGAATGACCCCTGTAGTATCTGAAACAAAAGGCGGTTTACTATTGCACTAAAGTATTTAGGAAAACTCTAATAAGAACTTTCTGCGTTGCCGTTGTCTTGCATGGGAGAAGTCACGTGTATTTTAAAATTCTAATTCATCATGAGGACGATCGCTATTCAGGGGTAGTACTGTATAAACATAAGATTGTAGTAAAAGGGGTATGTTTTGATACACCCATCAGCAGTTTTATACAAAGAATTCCGAGTATACTGGTATCTTTTATCCAGTTATGTTTAGTAAGTTAGACAACAGAGCCATACAATGAAAGTTCCATGTACAATGTATATTATATTAACAACCCTTTATATCGTGTAACAGGAAACATTACTTAATAAAGTATTTGGATCTTGAATCTTGAATCTTATTAGGTGAACTTAAATAATTCAATATATCAATAAATACACTTGTACACGTAAACTATATTGGGCGTAACACAAAAAGTCCAATATAATCAGATGTATGTAACAGTAGCAAGAACGTTAATATATACAGGAAATACCTCATTATAACACATCAAAAATACCCTCGAACATTGCCCTAACCCAGATATGATTATGAAAGAATTTACTTCATCTGACAGAGGTCGGGACCAGATGTAATATAACAGAGGATATAAAGCGAGTCATGTTTTACAAAAAAATGTGTTTGTGACTGTGTGAGTTAAACTCTATCTCTTCACTGATATAGTTTGTGTTGAATGTTTTTTGGTAGTTGGACCGAAGAAACACAAGTACAAATGTCAAACAGTTTGGATCCTGGTAAGTTATTCGGTGTGTGATCTATATTCAGATTGCTTGAAAATGTTTTCTCCCGGAACTCTAATGCTTTACTGATACAGTGGAGAATCTGTTATTCTTTCCAAATAAACGCGTTTACGCTAAAACTATTATTTGCAGTGCAAACAGTTTGGAGCCAGATCAGACGCCGGGTAACCCGGCGTCTGATCAGGCTCCAAACTGGTGCCACCAAGATAAACAAAAATTATCAGAATTGTCCAAAAGTTGCTCTTTTCTACGTTGTAGTGCTTTGCGTTTGCGTACGTTTGCGTTTAAACGGGAAAGAATAACAGATTCTCCACTGTATATGTACAGAACAGTGAATGCTCGATCTCATGAAAACGTTTCTTTATGAGGCAGTTTGTTTAAAACATAATCAACGTTAAACAGAAAGCATTTTCTGTTTACTTCCATCCTATTTTATGCTGTGGCCTGCCTGTAACAACGAAAATGACCTGTCTTTTTTATACTGGTTAAATCTCAAACAGTCTGAAACAATGAAAAAGGATCTCAACCGTCTGACTCTTATGTTAAGATTCAGGGAAAATTCATTGAAATATATCGTCATACATAGGTTGATATATGTTATCTGTCTGGAAATAATTTTACTTCATTGATAGCTATATTTGAACCTTAAACACTAAAACTGGTCGTTAGAGTCATGTACGATGTCTTCTTACTACTTAGTTATCAGTTATTTTCAGCTTTTGAGAAATCTCACACCATGGGTCGAGCATATAGAAATATTTAATATTATAATATTTTATGGTAAAGTGTTACTTTTACGGGCATTGAAACGGATACTCTCTGAGTGTAATTAATGCAATAAACAGCAAGGTGAAATAAAGGATCATCATGAGGTTTTCATCTTGCTTTGAAGCAGTAACATAGCTCTTTCGCAACTATCAAGTGTTTGGTCACCTGCTTATTATATAAGACATGGGAACTTTTGTAAAGATTTAGCATCTTAACCCTTTCCCCAATAGAAACGCCTTTTAGCGTGTTTTATTTATTCATCCGCTGAAGAAAATAGTTCCAATTTAATCAGTTTTGAAGATATATGATAGGGAATATTTTCTATATTCTAGCAAATGATAGCTTAAAGCAGGCTGAAAGTAAAGCAGAACGTGCCTTAAGGCACATTCTGCTTTACTTTCAACCTGCTTTAAGAAATCACCTATCTTCAATACTAGAAATAGACTATCAGGTAAAGGGTTAACTACCAAACCCGTCAACACTAATATTTTCAAACAGTTTAGATCCGCGTAACGCGATGTCTTATTATTACTTAAACAGTTGGACAACTATATAACTGATAACGTATGTTGGTAAAACACGTAAAACATTCCAAATATATTAATTAACCATTTCATGATCAAATTATTCGGGAGATTTTTATCTCTTCACCGTTTTATTGTCGTCTGCTACAATCTTGTTGTTTGCAATATCGTTTCAAAGTAAGATTCAATGTAGTATAAATTTTAGGCGTCATCGACAGTGAAAGGGTTAAAACAGATGTAAAATGTATGCAGAGGAAAGTATGGCATTCACTGTGCTAGACGGGTAACTATGGCATTCACTGTGCTAGACGGGTAACTATTTGGTAGAAAGGTCTAACCCCATCATTGCCATCCTAGGAACAATGCTTACTTGCAAACGGTTTGGATCCTGACCAGAGGCCGCGTCACACCGCTGCTGATCAGTATCCTAACCATTTGACACTCATTTTAATACTAGTTTCTAAACTCAAAATACCTTAAACTTAAATTTGAGAAACAAAATCAGATGAGAATTGTTTAGAATTGATGACGTCATGGCATTGAAAGGGTTAAGTGAGTGTTTGTCGTAGCGAGAGTTCACTGTAGTGAGATAATATTTATATCAGGCATTTTGTAAAAATGTATATCGCATCGACAATATATCTAACGTACAAGGCGGGGAGATGGGTAATAACTCATCGGGTTTATATAGGTGTTTTAACCCTTTCCTTCATTCTGCTTCAATATTGTTGTCTGCATTGTTTCACTATAAAGTATAACAGAAAAAACAATATATGAGTGGAAATCAGTTTGATATCCGATTGATGTTCTTCGTCTGCATTGTGTTGCCAAATGTTTCTCTTTTTGTCTGATCCTGTTGCAAAAAGATATTGGTGAGAAACATTTGGTCGTTTTAAAATGATACAGTGGAGAATCTGTTATTCTTTCCCAATAAACGCGTTTACGCTAAAACTATTATTTGCAGTGCAAACAGTTTGGAGCCAGATCAGACGCCGGGTAACCCGGCGTCTGATCAGGCTCCAAACTGTTTGTCACCAAGATAAACATGAATTATCAGAATTGTCCAAAAGTTATACTTTTCTACGTTTTAGTGTTTTGCGTTTGCGTACGTTTGCGTTTAAACGGGAAAGAATAACAGATTCTCCACTGTATAGCATGTCACAGTACATAGCGAACATTTTGAAAATGAAAACATTTTGAAAATTTGGACCATTCGTTTCATCTGAAAGGTTAGGAGCCTGATCAAGACGCCATCTGTGTTTAACACTGATGTTGACATTTCTTTTGGAATGGTCGTTTAGCTAGGTTTACTTATTACATGCTTTAATTGAAAGAAACAAACTATTGTACTCATTCAAATTTGGCACTCGTTTCAATATAGTCCAAATAATCTCTAACTAAGATCTTCATAAGCTTTTACCTGTATCAAGTGCGCACACGTAAAGTGGAGAAAACGTTAATCATTCCCAATAAACACCTTTACGCTGAATCTATGATTTCCCTTGCAAACCGTTTGGAGCCAGATCAGACGCCCGGGCTCAAAACTTGTCGTACATGTTAAAATCAACATTCAGAATTGTAATTTCCTATATTCTAATGCAATGCGTTTGCGTTTCGTTTGCGTTTAAACGGGAAAGAATAACGTTTTATCTACTGTACCACAATCTGCTACAGCACATGCTAACGGTTGCTGTGAAATCCATCCGGACAATTATACCTTGATTTATGTTGAAAATAATGAAATGAATATCTTTTCTCTTTCACTGTATCTATACGTGTGTTGATATGGCTAATTGAAAAATCTGTAAATGTCATAGAAAGTGATAGTACAGTGCATTCTGACGGCGTGAATCTGTTGTTTGATACATGTAACTCATACAGAATCGGATATTCACAGACTTTTTTTTATTTGGCATTTTTATTCTTGTGGTGAATAAGAGTTCCCTGACAGGTAATGCCTTTGAATTGATGAATGAACACGTGCGCTAAAAGTAATTATTAAGATGTCTCTTAACCTTTTTCACTTTCAATGACGAAACAATGTGCATTTGCAGACAGTTTGGATCCTGATCAGACGCCGCGTGACGCGGCGTCTGATTAGGACCCGAATTGTTTGAAACTCGTATCGAAATTTTGTCAGTCATACTGCCTTAAAATTAGCTTTGAAACGATATTGCAGACGACAATGAAAGGGTGAAGGGGTAAAATCTCACAAAAATGGCAGTGAAAGGGTTCAAATTGCTTTTGGAATATTGCCTTTGTTCTGCATCAAGCTGTCTCCTATATTTACAGTGTAATCGTTTAAGTTTAATGTAACTGTTAACCCCTTTACTGCCATGACGTCATTATTCACTGTCATGACGTCATCAATTCTAACCAGTTGTTGCCTGCTTTCTCAAATTCAAATTTAAGGTAATTTGACCAAGAAATTTGAAATGAGTGACACATGAGTACGTCCGTAGCTATGTTAACAGATTTTACCGTTTCGTCTAACATCAGCACCCCTTACTCAAACACTTGGATACTTACACAGTTGTTGCCTTGGACCAGTCTCAATCCAACAATTTCACCCAACCTTGAATTTTACCCTGAGATTAACCTCATTTGGCCTTAGAATATTGTAAATAAATAAGTTATCCGCTGGTTACATGTAACTAGATACTACAGTTTGGTCTACTTGGAGTGGACCACTGCCAGTCCCCTCTTATCACCCATCCCTGTTTGACATTGTTCTTGACCTAATTTGACATTGATCTTGACCCTGTTCTTGACCTAATTCGGTATTGCTTAACTAGATTTTACCGTTTCGTCTTGCGCCAACATAAGTGACTAAAAGGCTTGTCTCTTATACAGTTGTTGCCTTGGACCGCTACCAATTCACCAATATTACCAATCCTTGATTTGGCCGTGACCTAATTTGGACTTAGAATATTTTAAATCGGCTATTTCTATGTTAACCACATGTAGATGTTACATTTCATCTTGCGCCAGCTTTACTGACTACAATAGTTTAATACTTATACAGGTGTTACCTTGGGCCATTACCGCTTCGCCCATAATAACCCAAACTCTTTTTGACATTAGAGCAGATTCAGAATATATTGTCAAGGATGCCACCGGGGGCATAAGCGTTTATTGAACGCAGTCTTGTTTATTGTTAATATTATTAGTAGTATTTCTTTTCTCAATATACATGCCTCAGCGTCATATGATCATTTCATGCGTGTGATGGTGCTGTAAATTCTAACTCAATCAATCAATCAGACATGTCCATCAATATAAAAACACATTGCTCTCGTTACATTAAAAATGATTAGCATATAGGAGTTATATAGGATCTGTCATGAGTCGATGTTTAAGACAAGCTGATCTCAAACGAGTCTACAATTGAACTGTTATTTAGCGAACCTTGGCGAGCGTAATAACTTTTCTATTCTAGACGAGTTTGAGATCAACTTGTCTTAAACATCGACGAGTGATAGATTCTTTTTTCTCACACTACCAACGATTTAAACTATTTCTAAAGCAATTTGTATTTTTTGGAAACCCGGTGACGTCAAAAACGCCGTTATAAATAGTGACATTATAGTGACGTCATCAAAGTGATCTTACACATGTTTGAGATAAGGATATTCGTCATTGTTGTTCGCTATAGAAAACAGGGGTAGTTATGTGAGAAATTAGTTTCTTAACAAGTATATTTAGTGTCTATTTTGTTTAGCAAGACGTATATTATACACAGACAGTAAAGTAAGGTAACAGGAAAAAATAACAGGTTATTATGAGGGAGAATATAACATTACTCTCCAGCCTTTGTATATATTTTGTTATGGTACAGGGGCCCGTTTTCATATTTTTTCGTACGACAAAAATCGTCGTAAGTCAAAATATTAAAATACATTTAATTTCTGATTTCTCTATCTAATCCTGTCTTGTGAATCTCTTTGGAATCGTCATTTCATGTGACGATTCCAAAGAGATGTCACAAGACAGGATTAGATGGAGAAATAAATTATAATTGAGACTTTTATAATCTGACTTACGACAACATTTGTCGTACGAAGTTTTATGAAACGGACCCCTGTTGTGTGTTTCATTTGCCCTTATGGTATTCAACTTTGTTGGGAGCTGTATTGTGTGGGTAAGGAGTTGTGTTGTGTTGTTATAAAATTGCATTTTGTAGGTAAGGAGTTGTATTGTGTTGGTAGAGAGTTGTATTGTGCTGGTAGGGAGTTGTATTGTATTGGTATGGAGTTGTATTGTGTTGATAATGAGTTGTATTGTGTTGTAAAGTCTTCCGCGTTTATCCCTTTCTCCCATAGAAGCGCATTTTAGCGCATTTAATTTATTCTTCCAGTTAAGAAAATAGTTCAAATATTTACAGTCATAAACATGTACCAAAAGACATATTTTCTATATCTTTTCAGACTGTAGCATAAAGCAAGCTGTTAGTAAAGCAGAATGTTTTTTATAACTATTTTGCAATAGTTGACTATCTATATCTTGCACCTTTTGTAACAGTTTGAAGGCTCCTGTACTGTTGGTATTAACCCTTTACTGCCTTATCCCGAGATCAATTTTATTTTGCAAACAGTTTGGCTCATGTCCAGGATCCAAACTGTTTGTCACTCATTCAATGGTTCTTTAGTCAAAATATTTACGATTCAAATTTGAGATATAAAAATAGACGGCAATTGTGTAAAATTTATGACATCAAGGCAGAGAATTATGACGTCATGGTAGTGAAGAGGTTAACTTCAATTCGTGATACGTGTTTCTGTTGTTTGCAAACAGCACTTCCTACTGTTTAAGCATAATTATTATTCAGTAAAATGTCAAAAAACTTCATTTTTCTACCAAAATAGCAGATGCCATTTTTAAAACAGACACTTGCGTGGCGGTGAAATGGTTTTAGTGACAAGTGCAAGACCTATGTGCACTAAACATTTCAATCTTGGGCGAATATAGGAAGTTTGCAAGTGATACTATTAATGATAAGGTTATGAAGAACAGGAAGGGTGGGGTTACTTTATCTAACCCTTAGCATGCTTAAATGTCGACTGCTTAATTCGTGTGGTCTCATAAAAAGCTCAGCATCTATTATGTGCGCTATTTCTATAAAGTATTAACCAATCACTGCCATAACCTTATAAAATTTAAACAAATGTCTTCAGCTTTTATTTGTACAATTTAAATTTTAGCTATTTTGACTTAAGAAATATTTAAATGAGCGTCAAACAGTTTGGATCCAGATCAGACGTCGCGCTACGCTATAATGATCCAAACGGTTTGCAAACAACTTTTATAATCGGAGTTAGGCATTGAAGGGTTAATACGAAATTTGAGTCATTTCTGAACCATCCACAAAGCTAACGGCTCATTTATAACTATTTACAAAAGGAAAACTAAGCCACAATTTGCGTTAGAAGTTCTCAATTATCCCTTGTCTTACTTATCACATCTCGACCTTGAAATTAAAAAGTTGTTGCCAGTTCATAAGTGTTGGAATATATTTATTTAATGCACTGTGTTATGTTGATACTTTAATCCTTCATAGTAACATGTATGACTTATGAGTCTAAACCTTTTTGTACATATAATGTTTTTGTCAATGTATTACAATATTAAAAACAATGCATACCCTGATCGGAGTGCTTCTTTACAAGTTCTCTTATCTGAGTCTGCACTGTTTACATAGAATAAGTTTATGTAAATTGTCTAAAATGATATCTTAATTCGTGCCGAACAGTTTGTATCCTGACCAAACGTTGTTCGGCGTCTGATCAGGATCGAAACATTTTGCAAATAATCATTGTATTCAGGGTAAGACCGTAAATTGGTTAAAATCGTTTAAAGCTGTACCAGGGTATGTTTTTTGTGAATGAATGTCTACGGACATCGATGAATCTCACACCACATTGCAGTCGACATTAACTCATTTTCCCCTGAAACTTCCAATGGAAAATTCCAGTTTGCAATAAAGGATGGTCCATTTTAGACTATTTAGGGTTGTTTTTTGTAATAAATTGAAAAATGACAAACAGTGAAGTCCCTGATCAGAGGGCTCCTGCAGGAGCCCTCTGATCAGGGACTTCACTGTTTGCATAGGACAAGTGTACTCTTCACAGGTACACATTTGGTAAACGACGCAAATATGCGTCACTAGGGCTCAATGAGTTAACACAGCGTGATATTAGAATGTAGATGAAGCAGATATATAAATATTTCTTATCAGACAATACAACAGAAACTTTCTTAAGCAACACTTTAAACAGCTCTCATTGTCTTCTAACGTCAATCGGCAGTTTACAGTGCGAAAAAGTTCCTTTAGCAGCTTTCCGTATTGTTTTATTCTGTGGAAAGTAGCATACTTTAAAGATTTATTTCTGTTCTCCCTTTTCATCGACTGGTCGTTCAATAATAGTTGCTATGTACTTCTCATGGGAAATGATGATTTAGGGTTACTATGAATAGAACAAGAATGGGTGGGTTATCTTATGAACTTTTAGTGCACATACATTATTACTAAATGATAAGGAATTAACACTTTCAACATCAAATTTAATCGTGTGCTTTAACCGCAGTGTTCTAAAATAAGAATTATGTGCGAAAATCACTTATGCTGTAATACTGACTGATGTGAATAAGGTTTTAGTTAGATTTAATTTAATGAGTGCCAAATCTAAACTTTAACACTTTCTGTCCATATTAATCGTGAGTTTTTTACCTTCATCGTTTTTGTCGTCTGCTTCAATATTGCTGTCTGGAAGATAGTTTCAAAATTAGATATAAGGTAGTAAGTCTTAAGAAATATTACGCGGCGTCTGATCTGAATCCAAAATGTTTGCAAAGTCGACTTTTTGCAAATTTGGCGCCGAAAGCGTTAAATTTACCAAATGGATAATATCGCGGTGTCTCGTCTGAATCCCTTCACCGTTTTGTCCGAGTGCTTTAATATTGCTGTCTTGAAGATAGTTTCAAAATTTGAAGTTAGGTAACTAGTATGTCTTAAGAAATATTGATGTGAGTGTTAAACAGTTTGAATCCGGATCAGACGCCGCGTTACGCGGCTTCTGATCTGAATTCAAACTGTTTGCAAAGTCGTCTCTATTCGACTTCGGCACCGAAAGCACTAAATTAATCAAATGAATAATATCGCGGTGACTGGTCTGAACCCAAACCGTTTACAAAGTTGATTTTGATCGCACAGAGCGATAAAGTGTTTAACCTTTGAACTTCTGTGAAATATTCAGTTTCAAATGCTTCGTAATCAGATAAAGTATTATCTTCTTTTCTAAGTATTAAAAGATTCCCATTGCGTTTGTGATAAAACACTATCCATGTCACAGTTCATATATTTTCAGAGTTTCAAACGCAAACAAGACATACTGGACATAGAATATCTTAATATATCCTTCAGTGCCAGTTAATCGTCTACTAGTATGTCCAAAATCTAACTTACGGGTATTTAATCTGTAGAAGCATCAATGTGATAACAAAATCAGACCAATCTCAAGCTTGTACACGCCATAAATATTTTCTAACCATGGTTCCAATTTATATTCGGTAAATCTGTTTTGACATCAATGACGTAGGTTAAAACAAAATTTGATTATCTGAGATCGTTGTCAAGCTTTTAATCGGTCAGATTTGAGCAAATTGCTTAAATCGGAACAATCAAAAGCTTGAGAACGATTCTCAGACTCAACTCAAACGCTTTATTACCTTGGGACCTATACATCTACTGACTTGGTACCCCATTCAACATAACTATCGAGTTTTTAGCAATATTTATTTCAATGGCTTTTTACAACAAAACATGCAATTACAGACAAATACTGATCAAACTACACCAGTTTGTCGCATTTATCTATTTATGATAGGTAACTGATACATAATGCATTCAAAACTATGACGATTCCTTGACACAGATTTTAACTAGCTGATCGATGATGATAAATGGCCGACACCTCACAGATACAACCAAACCTGAGCTTAGATACCATTCAACAAAGACATAGCTATCTGTACAAATAGGTATCTTCTAAATACAAGACACACAAATGTTTACTTTTAACCCTTACACTGTCAATTGCGCGAAAAGGAGCATTTGCAAACAGTTTGGATCCTGATCAGACGCCGCGTAAACGCGGCGTCTGATAAGGGTTCAAACTGTTTGACACTCGGTTTTAGATTTGGCCATACTGCATTAAATCTAGCTTTCAAACGACAACAATATTGACGCAAATAAAAAATATGGGGGTGAAGGGGTAAAAACCTCACGACTAATTTGACAGTGAAGGGTTAAGGTAGTATGCTCGGGTATAGTTTGTTACGTAAAATCAGTTGACGAGAATGCCAAGACGGAGTACCGATATTGACCGACATTGGCCCGATCCCATTAATGGTTTATTACCTTAAGTTCTTAATCTATACATCTTTGAATGGTACTGCAATACAGGCGTGACTGGTTCGTTTTGCAATGTGTAAATATGTCCATGTAGGATAACTGCGCCAAGACAGGATGAATGACGAAGCTAGTTGATGATTTTGTACAGTCAAACCCGTGCTATATCAAAAACGATATACGACTGTCTCTATACACAGAGCAATATCGAATACCTGTATGGCCATTGTCACTAAATATAGACAATGGAAAATAATGTAGACAAGATACAGTATCACCAATATCTACAATACGTATATCTAAGCACGCCAGCGGCGAAACAATGATAACATTTGCAAACAGTTGGACGCTGGTGAGACGCCGCATATCGCGGCGTCTCATTCGGATCCAATCTGTTCCACACGATGACCCTGTTTTGAAAAGAAATTTAGAATTTTCTATTTTAGAACAGTGTCAGAAAACAATTGTTGCAGACAAAAATATCAAGCATGCAAACAAATATCATCATGCAAAATATGTTCAGCTTTATGGAAAATCATAGCATTGTATCTAAACAGTACTCCCAATAATCAAAAAGGAAACTATTTCATTGGCATTTGTCGAGTCAAATACTGTAGAACTCGATACTTCGAACACGCGTTAGCCACGTTTTAACTTTGAAATGCGGGTAAGTTCGACTAAGCAAGACCTACTTATCGAAACGGAACTTATGAAATACTGGTACCAGCGATTCAAGCGAATTCGAAGTATCGGGTTTCGACTTAATTACTGAAGAATAGAATTAACGCAAAAAGCTATCAGAGTAGCTTATTACTTTACCCTTCTTACTTACTAAGCTTCTATCTCCTTTATACATGCCCTTTTGAACTCCTTTTGAATTCTCTCTTCACACAAACATGTGACTATTTATCTCTCGTTAACCCTTTTACTGCCAATAGCGCCAAAACACATTTGCAAAAAGTTTGGATCCTGATCGATCGTCGCGTAATGCGGCTTCTGATCAGGATCCAAACTGTTTGAGGCTCGTTTCTTAATTTCGTCTGTCATACTGCCTTACATCTCACTTTGAAACATGGCAGACAGCAATATTGAAACAGACGACAATGTAGCGGTGAATGGGTTAAAATGAAAATGAACTGGTCAAACTACAATGTTAACACAAGTGGCAACCGAACAAGGCATTTTATCACATCTATCATGCATGAAAAATGACACTGAATTAGACAAGAAGGTAACTTTGAAAGCATTTGTTTTCAGGACAAAACCTGGGCCCAAAATTTAAGGCGTTTGAGTCTATGCTCAAATCTGATCCATCAAATGATTGCGATCGATCTCAGACTCAACTCAAAATCGTTATAACATTGGGTCCAGGTCAATAATACAATATGTAAACCGAAGGCAAACGTTGATTATTATTGTATTCGGGTGGGCAATATCCCCAATAAAGCCACGTCACATTAATATGAATGGCATCAGTAGACCTAAAAATCCATATTCTAAAGAAATTGTTTGTACGACTTTGAACTTCAAGCACATGTACTAAGCATTTTATTCTAAAATAGATGTGATGTAGACAAATGTTAACCGGGACCCTAGATGAGAGGATGTAAATCTAAAACCAGTCCACTATGCTCCACTATATACGTAAACTAAGTCCTATAATGCGAATACTCATTAGAATCGTCTCAACGAAAACATTCTAATGAGTCAAAACATGGAGTCGTGTGGCTACATATGAATTTATATGTTTTGAACGATCCCTCATCTAGGAGTATGAGTGAATGCTGCCTACAATGATACTTAATGGCAAAAGTATGTTGTCTAAATACAGGTGACAGCTAAATGGTTGATATATAAAAATTCTCGCGTCGGCGACACTCAAATTAAAATGCCAGTGTCTCTCTGCCAGATGGATGGCAACTAAATGTAGGACAAAAACAATGCGTTAACCCTTAGCCCGCCAAATAAATTGTTGTCTGCTATATTTCTCGTCTGCTTCAAGTTTCAAAGTGCTTCAAAGTTGCTCAAAATTGCTTAAAATGTTGTCCGAGTGTCAAACAGCTTGGATCCGGATGAGACGCCGAGTTACTCGGATCCAAGCTGTTTGCATATGGAGCTATAGTCGTGAGTGGCAGGCTAAGGGTTAAGCTTCTTCAAGAACGCTTTACGTTACTTTGGTTCTTCATTACCTCTCCAGATCACCATGCTGCCTATAAACACACAAGTTTGACTGTATTTACGATGGAGCATTAACCCCTTTACTGCCTTACCCTGAATACAATGTATATTTGCTAACAGTTTGGACCCTGATCAGACACCGCGTCATGCGGCATCTGATTAGGATCCAAACTGTTTGACATTCATTTAAATATTTTTCAAGTCAAAAAATCTAAAAATTTATTTTGAGAAATAAAAAGCAGACGACAATTATTTACAACTGATGACGCCATGATAGTGAAATGTGACGTTAGAACAGTGAAGAGGTTAATAACTTTTTTTAAAACTTAAGTTCATTGAACCAATACCATTTGAAGAATACATGTAGTTTGAATAAACGTGAACAATTTCCATGGCCATAAATAAACATATAGCGGGTAGTAGATCTACAATGTATAATGTATATTGCACCAAATTATTGCACTAAGTTTGTAGAATGAACCATCCAGTAAATATATAAACATAAATAACATGAGAAAATTGAACTTAAAACTAAAAGTTGATGGAACAAGCAAAAAAACATTTCAAATCATTTGAGCGTGAACGTAAAATGGCACTGAATACAATGTCTAAACGTCCCGGCGTTAACTTTCTCGTGCCGTTATATCGACTGTTTTTGACAATGGCGTCTGTAATTTTGTTGTACTCAAATCTATTCGTCCATAAGAAACGGTTTCAAACAGTTTGGGTCTAAATCAGATTCTATATTTAGGACGTTTGGCTATTTCGATTCACCCAGACGTAAAACGTCTTGGACGCTGTATATCATCTAATAATTTGGGCCTTGTCATGAGAAAACTTGACTTATTTGCATTTCAAACAGTGTAGATCAAGGCCAGCCACCGCGTCAAAGACCCGGCGGCTGGTCTTCATCTATACTATATGACATCCATATGCATCTCAGACATTTATGTACCTGTCTTATATACGGTATTTGGCAGAGCAGACCAAACTCAGATGCATAGCCTGAGATGACAATAATGCTTGGTTTGTATAATGTGACAATGCAATAAAACAGGGTTTGTCATTGCACGGCTCATACAGTGGAGAATCTGTTATTCTTTCCCGTTTAAACGCAAACGTACGCAAACGCAAAGCGCTAAAACGTAGAAAAGGACAACTTTTGGACAATTATGATAATTCGTGTTTATCTTGGTGGCAAACAGTTTGGAGCCTGATCAGACGCCGGGTTACCCGGCGTCTGATCTGGCTCCAAACTGTTTGCAGTGACAATAATAGTTTTAGCGTAAACGCGTTTATTGGGAAAGAATAACATATTCTCCACTGAATTATGTGTTCGTGAACTCCATCATTCTCACAGGCGCCTTGCTACATTGCAGATTTGTTCTCAAACCTATACATAATTAACCTCACTTCATACTCAATTAAGCGATCAAAAGATTGTAGGTATGGGGTGCTTGATGCAGGGGACAACTATATAACAGAACGTTCATTTAGGAGTTTCTGCTTTACTCCTACCCTGCATAAAGCAATATTCAGTTTAAAGAGACCTCAAAGACTGTCTCAAAAACCATTAGTCCATCACCTTTTCAAAACAACTGTTCATTGGGATTAAATATCGAGTTCGCTTAAGAGAGCTTTAACTGTAGGTTAATCCTTGTTAAATAAGTCAATTGGTTTGGCCCTGTATGACGTCAGTACACAGTCAAGGCACATACGGTCAAGTTGACTCGGTAGATCTCCGCCGGAAGTTGTCAATAAACCGCTGGATCCTACCCATGGAATCGTCCCTGTGCTCTGAAAATAGATACATAATTGGTACAAAAGAAATAGAAACACGTTATTTAATCGCCTCCAATAAGAAATTTGAAGACTTTGAGGAATATTTCAATCTGGTATAGCTACAGTGGAGAATGTGTTATTCTTTCCCAATAAACGCGTTTACGCTTAAACTATTATTTGCACTGCAAACAGTTTAATTCTGATAATTCATGTTTATCTTGGTGGCAAACAGTTTGGAGCCTGATCAGACGCCTGGCTCCAAACTGTTTGCACTGCAAATAATAGTTTTAGCGTAAACGCGTTTATTGGGAAAGAATAACGTTTTCTCCACTGTATGTTTAAACCTACCGTTTGTAGCTGTATTTGGCTGTATTGGAGTAGACTGAGAATTGGTTGGTTCTGGTTGAGGCTGATGCTCACTTCCATTCATGGCAGCCATCACTGTGTACAAACAAATAAACCAGGCATTAAATTAGTTCAGCAGTGAATTGGCTTAACCCTTTCCGCTCTAGCTTGTTTTCAGTTTTGATGACAGATAGTTGCCTAAATCAGGCTAAAATGCTCCATAACTCATTGAAAACCAGTGACAAGTATACGCGACACTTACACATACAGTGTTCCCCCTCTACAACAACACCAAATGGGAGACACAGATTGTGTGCGTTGTTCGGAAGGAGTTTGTTATAGGGAGGGACATTGGTTTACATTTGCAAACAGCTTGAATCCATATCAGACGCCGCGTAACGCGGCGTCTGATCTGGATTCAAGCAGTTTGTCACTCGTCATTATTGCTGACGATATTGCAGCAGTTAAAGCGTTAGTCTTGTTTATTGAACAGCGGCAAGCGTTGTTGTAAGGAGGGAATCGTTGTTGTGAATGAGCACTGTACTATACATGTGAAGAGTACAATTATTGTCTTGTCCAAACAACGCAGATCCAGATCCAACAGGAGCTTTCTAATTTTGGTATTCACTGTTTGTCATTTTTGCTATATTACATGTACATGTATAAGAATCAATCCTGAATGGTCAAAAAAAGTACTAGACTTAATCGGGAAATGGTTTTGTCCATTTAAAGTGTCAGGGTTGAATGAGTTACGGAGCATTTGGCCTTACTTTTATTTGGCATACTCGTGACTGTATAAAGTGAAACTTTCTTCAGTAGGGAATTAAATCAAATGCATAAAAAGGAGTATCTATTGGATAATTGGTTTAGCGATCCCATTCTACTCCAATGAATAGATTATTGATACATACTTTACGGTATACATGTATAACCAGAATAAGTATATTTAACTCTTTGCATAGTGATTAATTTTCATCCGCAACAATTTTGGTTTGCCATATCGATCTACTTTTCTAAAAATAGCATTTTACTTTTTTCTCTTCAAAACATGATCAGAGTGGCAAACAATATTAATCCTGATGAGACGCCGCCTCACGCGGCGTCTAATCAGGATCTAAACTGTTTCCAAAGGTTACCATGGTATCGCCACTAGTGCGCTAAAGTTAAATAACATGTTATAATTATTCTCATCGAATCATATAAATGAGATAAAATAACTATATTAAGGAAACGGCATTAGCCTGATAATGAAGAAATAAATTTGCAGTACCTTGATACGTACATACCATTAAAGTGCACTGAACAGTCGAATTTCGATACTTCGATTTCACTTCAATCGAACATATTAGTATTTCAAAACTAAACTGTGAACGGTTTATCATCAAAAGCCATTTGAAATACGGACTTGTCGACTTGAACGAGTTCGAAATAATACAATTCAACTATGAAAATACGGGTTAGTTTCACATAGATAGTAAGATATGAAATGTTGGCTGTAGTGATTTAGCGACCACTTAGTCTGTAATAATATGAATATCAAAAAACAGGTGAGGTGCTTGTTTAATCATTACTACATAATACATCTTTTTACGCCTTTAATTTATTCCTCCACTGAAGAAAATAGTTCCACCTTACACCGTGGATATGGACCATAAGAAATATCTTCTATATCCTTGCAAAAAACGTTGGAAGTAAAACAGATTGAGCAATTAGCCGTATTCTGCTTTATTTTCAACCTGTTTAAGTGATCACCTTTCTTCAAAACTAGAAACAGTTTATGGGCAAATAGTTAAAGCATTAAAACAAGTAATGCAACTGGAGTTTTCTTTATAATTTGTGTCCTGTATTCAGATGTCACCAGCTTATAACATAACAGAAATATATTATGTTGAGTGTCGCTTAAGAGATAGTCTACTGTATTTATAACTTTACATTATTGAAAGTTTTCAAACGAACAGTTCCATTTGTAGGCAAATAAACTATTTTGCACGCAACTCTTTGATAAAATTAGCAAAATTTAGCATATAAACCGTCAAAACCGCATAATGGGTTGTACTTATTACAATAAAGTAAAATCTTATATTACATAGAGGCCAAAGTGGGGATAAACATGAATATATCTATATATAATCTAACCCCTTCAATGCCGTGACGTCATCTGATTCGTCTCCTTCTATGTCTCAAATTTAGATTCTAGACATTATTACTGCATGTTCATCGATACGGGTGCCAAACAAATTGGATCCTGATCAGACGCCGCGTTATGCGACGTCTGATCAGGATCCAAGCTGTTTGCAAATAACCGATGCATTGTTGGTAATGCAGTGAAGGGGTTTAAGACAATGTAATACAAACACATATTATATAGAAGAGGAACATTTTGTATTACTCTAAATTATACATTTTATCAAGGCTATCATTTCATCTATTGTAATCGTAAATGCAGGGTTTATTGTTTCTTCGTAAAGTAGATTTGATCAATCAAATAGATATGGTTATTTGTTCAAAGTTTATACCATACAACGTGATAAAAATGTTAATGTACTGATTACCCCTCCACCACCTTACACCGAGTACAAGTGTTATTTGCAAATACTAACATAGTATCTGACCAGGATCCAAACTGTTAAATACTCATAGCAATATTGATTTCATCGATTTATCTAAATGTTAAGCAATCTAGCCCTTTAAGCGCTATTATCCCTTTCCTAGATAGGACGCCTTTTACCGGCTTTTAACGCATTTAATTTATTTTTACACTGAAGAAAATAGTTTCATTTATACAGTCATGGATATGCACCATACGAAACACTTTCCTTGTCCTGCAGATGACAGCCTAACGCATACTGAAAGTAGAGCAGAATGCATCTTAAGACGCATTCTGCTTTAATTTCAATTTACTTTAAGTGATCATACATCTTCAATACTAGAAACAGGATACGAGATAAATGGTTATGTCGCCTGCTTTCAATCTTTCAAAATGACTATGTCGTCTGCTTTAATCCGTTCACTGCCACGACGTCATCAATTGCCTATGACGGCGAAAGGTTTGATGACCAAGTCCAAGTTTATGCAGTTATTTAACCCTTTGCACCCTGAGCATGCATACATGCGTATTTCCTGTGAATGGTACACTTGTCCTATGCAAACAGAGAATATACAGTACAGAGGGTTCCTAAGGGGCCCCTCTGATCAGGAGTTCCACTGTTTTTCATATTGCAATTCATTTGATTAGCAAAAACAATTCTAAATACTAGTCGTAAAAATGGAACATACTAATTGAAAACTAGAATTTGGGCGCAAGTATTATAATAAAGTCCTCACTCAACAGAAATGAAAAATAGTTTTTAGAACGACTGTTAAGTAAAGCCTCTCTAATACGACCACAAAAACCAAAGTTTAATTGATTGTATAAAAGACAGATGGCAGCTTAAAGCAATGTGACAGTAAAACAGAAAGCTGTCACGTGTCTTAAAAACTAATAATAACCACTACATGCGTTTTGTGGTCGTTTTACTGTATAGTCAAATCAAGGATAGACTGAGGCTGGTCACCAACATTAAGAACCTTCCCTCCACCAGAGCATCAAAACCGCATTACAAGAAGTATTTGTCTGGGACTAGAACGAGTACCAGTCAGTGTGAACACCGATATGTCCGGCATACAGAATATACTAGGTTTCCAATGCTTTAGTGTCCTCTGTTCTGGCCAGGCACCGGAACTGCTTGTGCACTACAGTTATCCCTCGCTATTACGGCCACTAAATTTTGCTAATTAGTGTGTGTTTACAACAAGTGACTGCTCTATAAAGCAAGGTGACAGTAAAACAGAAAGCTCCTTTAGGAGCTTTCTGTTTTACTGTCACCTTGCTTTAAGCTGTCACCTGTCTTTGACACAATCAATTATCCTTCGATTTAGTGGTCGTATTAGAGAGGTTTTAATTGTACTTGCACGTTTAAAACTGTATCATGCCTAGAAACTATAAAAGTATGTACTGGTTCCAAACAGTTTGCCACTCTAATAGGATAAAGTGTCAAAATTTTAAAAACGCGTTTAATATCTACATATCTACATTATCTAGGTCCGTGATATTTGACTTGTACCGGGGATTTATCAAGTAGAGATCGGAATTGTACCCATCTTATACATTGGACTTTTGTTCTTTGATTACTAAAGTGTAAACGCAACCAGGACAATTACGAGAACTCAAAATATGGTATTAAAGTCATGTGTTATGTTAAGCTGGACTACAATAAAAAAAAACGGACAGCTCCTAAAGGAGATTATTGTCTTACTTTAACCCTTTACTCCATAGCCTGTACCTATTATTGAAGACAGGGGACGACTTAGAGCAGGCTGAAAAGTAAAGCAGAATATACGCTTTCATGTGCATCCTGCTTTACTAACAGCCTGTTTTAAGCCACCATCTGCTAGAATATAGAAAAATGTATATTATGATACATATTCATGACTGCGTAACTTGAAATAATTTTCTTCAGTGGAGGAATAAATTCAAGGTGTAAAATGCGTTTCTATGGAGTAAATGGTTAATCCTGATTTGTATATCGAACTTTAAACATCGCTTGAATTTTGACTTTACAAAAGTATATAAACGACAGTTAGAACAATCCGATGTGAGATGATATCCCTAGCATAACATCACATTACACCAAATCCATAAACCATGTCTGAAACATTAGTACGATTTTGTAACTATTACGATTCACCACCACCCTCCACCACCGGAAGTGTTCCCAGGGTAACAATGAAATAGTAATATACTCGCATCTTGACCATTTCGCCCAAAGTCTCACCACCCCTGGTGTATAAAACATACGTGTACGTGGATCGTCTATGAAAATAATATATTATTAATTGTTTTAAATTAAATCGACCTGTAACATACTAAGCATTTGTCGTTTGCAAACTCAGTAGTCTACAACACTTTTCAGAGAAACATTCTTTTAACCTTTTGCGCGCTGTGTAATTGTCGTCTGTAAATATCCCAATGCTGGGTCCAAGGTTATAAAGCGTTTGAGCTAAGTCTGAGTGTGTTCTCAAGCATTTGATTGGTCAGATTTGAGCCTAGGCTCAAATCTGACCAATCAAATGTTTGAGAACGACTTTAGACTCAATGAAAAGCTTTATAACCTTGGACCCCGAATTATCTACATGTTTTCATCAGAAAATATCGCCAGATTGTCAAACAGGTTGGATCCGAGTAAATCGGAGACTGATCTGCATCGAAACAGTTCTCACAATTACAGTGGAGAATCTGTTATTCTCTCCCGTTCAAACGCAAACGAAACGCAAACGCAAAGTACTAAAACGTAGAAAAGAACATTTTTGGACAATTCTGATAACTCATGTTTATATTGGTGGCAAACAGTTTGGAGCCAGATCAGACGCCGGATTATCCGGCGTCCGATGTGGCTCCAAACTGTTTGTAAAAGAAAAACTAGTATTAGCGTAAACGCGTTTATCGGGAAAGAATAACGTTTTCTCCGCTGTATTCCCGAAGCGTGCAGAAGGTTACGTGTGTATCATTTATGACACATATCTCGATCCAGATGAGACATCAAGTTGCTCGACATTTCATCTGGACCCAAATTGTTTGAAACTCCATCACAAACTCGTTGATGTCATGATAAAGATTATTCTGTATTATCTGTAAACTGAGATATCACATTATCTAACCGAAGTACTCTCCCTTTGTAACTGAGACCGTCGATATTGCATGAGTTAACACGAGCATTCTCCCTTTGTAATTCAACAACTTGTTCGTTGTATAATTTTACAGTTCACTACAGTCAAGGAAACATCATGCATGTATTAACTTTTTCACTGCTCACGGCGCCAAAAGGCGACTTTGCAAACTGTTTGACATTCGTATCGACATTTTTTCAGTCAGAACAGCCCTAAAATGACGATACTACCAAAGCAGACGATATTTTGGCAATAAAAGGGTTTAAGCAGACGATTAAACTTGGCAGGACAAGAGTTAATATGATACCATATTCTCAATTGCATAATGTGTTCTTTCTGCATTTTCGCAATTCAGATTAATTTCGTCTCGCATTCCGTTGATTACAGATAGAATGGTTAACTGAAATAGTTCTGGTTTGTCAGATTTTGCAGGAATAATTATGATTTACTGGATTTGTAAAATGCATGTTTAACCATCTATCCTGCCTGGTATGAATCGACTGTTTATTATCACCCAGACTGGACTTCTGACCAGTGTCATAATTGTTTGGTACCACTTGATTTTTTTCTCCTGTTTAAAAATCAAACAATTTGATAGAAGTTTGCAAACTTCAATATTTTATTTTAACAATGTTATGCAAAAGGAAAGCAATAATCATTTCACCGCCGTAGGCGTCTACAGTCGGCTTCGCAAATTATTTGGTTCCTGATCAATCGCCGAGTAATTCGACATCTGATCAGGTTCTAAACAGTTTGACACTCGTGTCGACCTCTTCAGTCTCACTTCATTAAATCTGACTTCCAAATAACATTGCAGACATCGATATAAAAGCAAGCAAAGGCATGGATAAAAATGTAAAGACACACTATAAAGAAATGGTCAAACTGATTAAAACTGAGAACTGCATGAGCAATAATGAAATTCCAGAATTACGTTATATCAATACCTTGATTGAGCATTGAGATATCTCGTGACTTGTGATTTACTTACATTAAGATCATATTTGTGATAAGAATATAGTCTACTATAAATATATTGTATATCTACATTATGCATATTGTTTAATTCTTTCACAGCCAAATGATTTAATGTTATGTCCTTATATCAGTCCGCATTATAGCAATATGTACTCATATATGTATGTATTTCGCAATTGTTCTGACAATAAACAATACTGAAATCGTGCAAAGATCAACATCATTAAGTTTTGCTTACCTGACAAGGCAGACAATAGTAACTGTCCGTCATCTTTCACTGTTTCTTGTATCACCTGAGCAATCTGAAACAATATTTCACCATATTACTCCATAAAATTACATTTTACCCCCGCATTATCCGATATCATCACATATTACCCAATATTACCAAATGCCATCACATATTATTGAAAATGCACTAGAGCAAAACATTAAAATGTAGGAAATGATAGGGTCTTGAACATTTTGGCGATTTATTTTAATCTGAATGACAAACTGTTTTGAACCACCTCAGACACCGAGTTACTCAGCGTCTGTAATGCCTCAAGTAATATGGCATTGCATGTCTACTTATTTACCACAGCAAATCTGATAATATACCATTACAAATTCAAATATTTTTACCATTGCAAAACCAAAAGTATACCATTGCAAACTTAATAATATGCCATTGCAAACCTGATATAATACCACTGGAAATCCAAAGTTTACCTTTGCAAACCTAACGATATGCAATGATGAACCTGATGATATACCATTGCAAACCTTATAATATACTATTGCAATTCCAAGATACATGTACAGTCGTACTTTGATATCTCGAACTCGGTTAAATCGAACATACCCGTATTTTAAAGTTAAAACGTGGCTTAGCCACGTTTTAACTTTGAAATATGGGTATGTTCGACTTAACCGAGCATGAAATAATGCATTTCATGTGTCGAACTATCGGATAGTTCGAGTTAAGCGAGTTCGAGATATCGAAGTACGACTGTATATCATTTCAAACCTAATAATATGACTCTTTTCAAACATAATACAGGTTATATGACATTGTAGATCTACTGATTTACAACTACAAATCAAATACTATATCATTGCAAATCGAATAATTTACATTTTCAAACCTAATAATATGCTCTTACAGACCAATTAATATGACATTGGAAACCTAATGATATACCATTACAAACCTTATAATATACCAGTGCAAACCTTAAAATATACCATTGCAAACCTAATGAAATGTCATTGTAACCCTATTAATAAACAATTGCATACCTGATAATATATAATTACAAATCTAAAATCATACCATTTTAAAAATAATTATATGCCACTGCAAACCTAATGATATGGTTTTGCAAACCTTAAAATATGCTATTGCAATTTGAATAGAATACCATTGAAAACCTAATAAATTGCCATTGCAAATCTATGTCATGTTATATGCAATTTGTAGATCTAATAATATACCACTGCAAATACAACAGCACACTATTGCAGTCCGAATTATGTATTATGTCAAGTCTAATAATATGCAATTCCAAACCCACCAAAAGAACACTGCAAATATAATATACACTCAAACCTAATAAGACACAACAGCAAATCTGGTAGTATACCTTTGCAAATCCAAAACTATATCATTATATATAATTGCCATTCCAACAGTTTACCGTTCCAAGCCTAATAATATGCCATTGCTGGAACCAAACTGTTTGCATATAACCGTTGTACACGGGGTAAGGCAGCGAATAGGTAAAACAGTATGTCAGTACATGCCTACCTGTGCCTCTAAATGACGTCGGTACATTTTGATGTACAATGACGTCAGAAACTGACATATCTTGGCTGCGCCACCCTGAAATTTGACCTTTATATGACCTACTGTACACGTGACTTCTCGCACACCATGGTTGGAATGTCCGTTTCTATGCCGCGGTGATTGTGGTCCAGGCCCTAAAATGATAGTGATGATAAAGGTTTAAATCGTCAATGTTTTTCTCTGAGTACAATTGTTATTTGCAAACAGTTTGGATCCTGATCAGACGCCCAATGACGCGGCATGTTATCAGGAGTCATACTGTTTGACACTCAATTTCATACCACTTAAGTCGAATACGTTCAATCTCAGTTTGAGATATAGAAGCAAACGACATTTTTTTTAAAAGTGGTGACGTCATGACAATTACGGTTTAATTGTATATCGTCGTGTAATTTCTTGGTATACGGATTGATCTATTGCATTCACAGTGACTTAATTAAAACCTGACTTAAACATTTTTAATTAACCTTGAGACAAATGGCAGCTACAGCAGACCGAAAGTAATGTGAATCTACATTATTTGAGAACTGCAATAAACAGCAACCTGCATTTACATATTCTCACTTTTGGTGTATGGTTCTTCCAGGGAGGTTGTACTAGGTTCGACCAAATCTAACCCAGATATATTGAATCATTTCAGAGACTTTTATATTTTATTAGTAGCAGCGATACGATATTAGCTATAGAAGGAATAAGAGAAGCGATAAATGGCACATGATTCTCACTTTCAGCCGTTCTATAGCCTAAAAGAATTGATTACATAATAAAACGTCTCTCGAGCAACCAGTAACATAAGGATCATTGTAGAGTATATAAGACAGACGAGAGCTTTGTGCGGACTGCAAATAATGCAAACTCTTAAAGAATCCTTCTGAATACTTTTGTCCTGCACTAAACAGTATCATGTCATTGCATATCACTACTTCTTCTTCCTAAATTGTCGTTCAAGCGAGAGTTTTATGAAAATCCATTGCACAGTTATAGTAAAACCTTTCTATTATGACCACTAAAACAATGACTAATTGATGTATTAAAGACAGGTGACAGCTTAAACTTAAAAGAACGGTGACAGTAAAACAGAAAGCTCCAAAAGGAGCTTTCTGTTTTCTGTCACCCTGCTTTAATCAGTCATCTGCCATAAACACTTAATACAAAACACAATATATTGTGGTCCTAATAGAGAAGTTTTACTGTATTTCCGGGAAACTATCTTCTCTGCTTTTGAAAGCAAATCTCTTTGATGTATAACCAATATAGTTTTCCTTCCAAATAACATGACAGTGCCCTTGCTTTGTAACAAACGACAAAGTTAACGCAAATGATGCATAATTGTATTATTTATTGTCTAACTCGCATCGCTGAACCGAAAATAAAATATGTATCATCACAATTCAAATTTAGAACAATTCAACAGTAAACCGCAATTGACCGCAAGAGTCTTTCAAGTAAAAGTATAATACACGTCATATATTCGTAATCCTGTTGCCATGTATTTATTTAGTATAGGTTAGACCATGGTTGCGCGCGAATAAACGATATAGTTCGAGCGGGCGTAGCCCCCGAGAACTATGTCGTTTATTCGCGCGCCTATTTAGCACTGGCTTAGGCTCGAGGAAAACAAGAAGACCTTTCGTTTCTGCTTTTTGTTTTAGACGAAAAAGTCATTTTATTTGTAATATTTTACTTAAATTGAAAGGTTATTTCAATGTGTAGTTTGAGACATAAAGCATGCTTTAACACCAACATAAATAACGCTTATTGAAGCTCTATATGTAAGCACAATTCATTATAAATGCAAGCCAGTACTAAATAAGTTAGACCATAATTGCGCGCGAATAAACGACATAGTTCTCGGGGGCTACGCCCCCTCGAACTATATCGTTTATTCGCGCGCAACCATGGTCTAACCTATAGATATTTGGAGCTGATCGTTGATTATTGGAGGACCTCGTAAATAGTTTGTTTCTACCAGGATCAAGAAAAATCACCCTATGGTACAATACAAGTTGTATCCTGCACTGCAATGAAGTCATCAATTTTAAAAACTTGTCGTCTGCTTTTATTTCTCAAATGTAAGTTTGACTTAAAAAATGTTGAAATGAGTGTCAAACAGATTGGATCCTGATCAAACGCCTATCAGGTTTTAAACTGTATGCAAATATTTATTTTACTCGGGGTAAGGCAGTGAAGGGGTTATGTGCTACTGCTGTCTCTCAATTTAAGCATTAAAGCGACTCGCAACCAGATGGTGCATTAAAAATAGTAATTTGTAAATATGTGTCAAACGCTTATATAAATGGTAAAGAATTAGTTTAGGATAAGAAATTCTGTTTAAAAAAATGTATTTCAATAAAAAAAAATATTGGTCTCTGGTGGGATTCGAACCCGCGGCCCGGCATTTGCGGACAGAAGGCAAAATAGGGGAAACCGCTTAGACCAATGGACCACGGAACTATCCGTTTATCTCGGATCGATTTAACGTATTTCAATGTGTAGCGATCGAAAGTGCATACAACTTCGTAATTCGGCTCGTGTTTATGTCTGAGCCCGTGTAGAGAAGCAACAACAACAACTATACCGTTAGCTAACGCTATAGAAAAACGATGGAAAATATCTAAAAATCTAAGATTCGGTGACGATTCTTGAGACTTTTTTTGGACTGATCATATTTTTTTAATGTCAGAAGCCAAATAATGCCACAAATTTGCTTTTATTTGAGTATTTTATTTTATTTTGACAAGTACACCATCCGGTTGCGAGTCCCTTTAACGCTTCTCCTATCAATATATCGTCTGCTTAAAAATTGTCGTCTGCATGGTGCAACTTTAGTTTAGATTATATGCATTTGAATGAAGGAACATTAACACGAGTGCAGAACATTTTAAATCCAAAACAGACGCCGAGTGACACGACGTCTGATCTAAATCCAAAATGTCTGAAATGGCAGTTTAGTTAAATCTAACAGGGTAAACGTTTAACTATAGCCTAGAGATATTTAGAATTTATCATGGAAACATTTAGACAGTTATTGATCAGATAACAGATGTGGATGAAGTATACTGGTGTTCATCGCTGGCAGCTCGTTCATTCCTACGGGCAATTCTCAATTCACACTAGGAAACTAAGTCTTTGAAATTGGACCACCCTAATGGTACACCAGTCACCAACTTTAAAATTGAACAAACAAAAGTAGTTGTTTTGAAATTAAGGCATTTGTATAGTTTTAAAGAAAAAATATATCGTTTTGCTTTTAATTAAGGCAATTCTTCTTCAAAAGAAATATTTCTCCAATCATCTTTATTTTAGTCAGAACAAGTACTTGTGAAATGTTATCCAACTGAATTTAATAGCTTGTTAAAAAGATACTGGCGTTTGGCATTTAACCAACTTTAACCGTTTGGATCCGAACTGTCTTATACGCGAACCAATATTTCTTAAGTAAAGAACGCATACATTAAAAACTTAAGAAGACGAAACCTTTAAGCAGACGAAAGTATGGCAACTACTTGTCCGTTAGGTAATGACGTCATAATGACTATGAAAGGGTTAATATTATCCATTCGTCGTACCAGAGAGAACAGTGTCGTATACATCTACATTTACCGCAAATCAAATAATAAATGATTTGATCCTTTTCCGTTTGAAATTAACTTATATCCTTCGTGAAAATCAGAAAATACTGAATTTGAATTCCTGCAGACGAAACAAACACCATTGATTATAATGAATAAGGTTTCGGATTTCCTTACCTGAAGTTTGCTCTTTAATTGACAAGCATATTGAGCCCAAATCGAATACGAACTCTCCGCATTTGTTGTATCCCAGGCTAAAATGAGAAACAATCATCGTTAAATGTTCTTCAAACTGACTAATAAAGTCGAACCTCTCTTTAGTCAACCTTAGTTATGTTTCTAAGTTCAAAAGGGTATATTCCACGTTTTAACTTTTAAATACGGGTATATTCGATATAAGCAAGTTAGAATATATCGAAGTTCGACTTTATAACGTTTCAGATGGTATTCTTACATAAAATGTTCATTTTCTTCAGGGTCTTTTTTAAGTTTTACGTACTTTGTTCACATTGCTCTGAAAACCCCAACAATTTTATCATTTAAGTATATCATTAATAGACTTTCTCCTATAAAAGGTTTAACCAACTTGAATATAACTACTACAAAATATTTCTTACAAACACATTTCAAATCAACATAAAAACCACTTATGCTGGCAATAGTTTTAAACAAGGACTAAACAGTTTACAGATGTGGTGAATGAAATATATATGACTATGAAGAACTTTGGTCAAACGCCGCGTCTTCTATTACAGTGACTGCTCATTAAGCGATCTAGTTTTAGTTAACTCTTATCAGGCTGTGTAATTGTTTCGTCTGCAGCAATTGTCGACTGCTGATGTTCTAAAAACAGAATTTTCTAATTTTCTTTTTCAAACAGGGTCAGAGTGTCAAACAGTTTGGATCCTGATGAGACGTCGCGTTACGCGACGTCTCATCTGGATCCAAACTGTTTGCAAATGTAATCACTATGGTACACATATCCGCCGCTAGTATGCAAAAAGTTAATACAACAAATGGCGTGCTGACCGGACCGTTGGTAAAATAGTATTCTTTTTCTCCGAGAGGGCTCCATACATCAAGAACAAATGTCCGTTGCAAATAGTTATGAGCAAACTCAGATCCTAAGTTATTTTGTATCTGGCTAAGCACCGATCAGTATGATTCTGAGATGTAAGGCTATCGTTGGAAATCCTCCAAATCTGTTGAAGCCGTGTGTTTAGTCTAGTTAAAAGGGGTAAGAATAGCGTATTTCCAAGTATATGGTGATTTTTGCCTATACATACACGCCAGGCCTCTGTAGTTGGTATTTCCCATGTAATCTCAATGCTCCGTTGGTTGCAACAAACATACCATCAACGGAAGACACCTTTGGCCAGTGGACATGAACAATTTTCATCCTGAAATAAAAGGGCTAGTTTGATGAAAAGAAGGTTGAATCTGAAGTAAAATTTGAGTGACAAACAGTTTGGTTCCAGATCAGACGCCGCGCCACGTGGTGTCTAATCTGGAACCAAACTGTTTGCAAATATTTACAAAGTCGCGCTTAGCAAGATGAGGGTTAATAGACTTCCTAGTGTTTTGTCAAAATATGTTCGAATTATATTTCATGACTTCATAGTTATTCGACTATGTACGTCACACCAACAAATAATCAATCAAGTGTCAGTTTAGAGTTTAATATTTTAAAAAGATTTTACAATTGTTAATTCTTATAAGGTAGGGAGGGTAGTAAAATATTAAAATTGTTCGTACAGCGACTACTTGGAAATTGAAAATGAGAAAAAAGTTTACCATTTCCTGTTGTAATACCGTTCGCTTAAAATTTGACGTCTGCAAAATTATCATTCTAATCTTGATTTTTATAAAACTCCAGTCGATTATAAAATAGATAAGACCCTGATCATACACTGAGTTACTCCACGTCTTTTCTGGGTCCATTAATTTACAAACGCGAGTAATGTCACCATAGGCAACTGAGTAAAGTGATATGTTTCTCAAGTAAAAAAAGGCAAAACACAAACAAATAGATAATGCTATCCTAAGTGTGCTGCAATCCTAATTGTGATCCTTAAAATACTAAGCAATATCCCCACTCTTGTAAATGATATACGAGACGGCAAGAAAGACATAGTGACCTACTAGTACCAATTCTCAGTTCCCATGATGTCATTGCCAAATCAAATAGCTCGCCTAATTGTTGTCCCATGGGGTGAATACGCAAACTAAACAGATGCAAATAGCTGTGTGATGTAAATAATTCATTTGGGAAGCTGTGCTTAGGCGAGAATTCCTGACGATAAATTATCAACCATTACATAATATATTGTCCTCGCCCACTATTTTCCCTATAAATAATACACTTCGACGGCCTAATAGTGTTTGAATCCAGATCAGGCATTAATCAATTAGGCTATTGATCAGACGTACGTGTACAAAGCGGGGAATCAATAAAGAAACATTGCGATCAATATTCGCTGTGTCATGAGAAAATCTGACTTATTGCATTGCAAATAGTGTAGATCTTTGACGCGGCGGCTAGTTTTGATCTACACTGTTTGACATCGACAACATGCATTTGAAACATTTTATGTAGATGCATTATGTACGGCATTGGGCAGTGTTGACCAAACTCAGATACAGAATCTTGGGTGACATCTGTGCTTGGTCTGTAAAATGTTGCAATGCAATAAGGTTGGTTTTGTCATGGCACGGCTCATATAGGTTGGTGGTTTTGATCCCATGCGCTGCATCGCAAAGAGTGAGATTAGATCATCTTCATTAAATCACCATTATCTCATCACATCATCCATCAGCGCTGTATGAACTATTTTGTGTCGCAGCGCCATAAAACCCAACTCATCATCCATGTGGATTAAAGTGAATGCCGTAGACTGTATTTCGTTTAGTGCGCAAAAGGTGAGGTCATAAGAAACATCATTAAGCTATAATGAAAATGTAAAAAAAAAAAATCGGATTAATAAATGACTTTTAATCATAAAATCTGCTTTAAAACTATTTTGCGTTTCAAACGCCTAGTTATAACATTTGAAATTACAAAAACAATATGCTTCATTTTCCTCTCTTTATTTGCAAACGTAAAGCCTTTACCATCTACCATTAACGTTTAGATTATGTATTTATAGTTTTGAGTATACCTGTACTGATGGGCCTATGACCTTTTGTATCAATAAATTATCTTTCTATCTTTCTATAAATATTTATAGAGAGAGAGGTGTCGTCTTTGCTAAACGATAAAGAAGATCATATTTAAATTAGATGCACTTGTACAAAAATACTCGTCTAAAACCTTGTAATCTACTCATATATGTCATTTTGTATAATGGCTGAAAGTTATTGGTCTGTGTAACCATACTGATTGATCCAATTATGCTTAGCGTAAATAGTGGACGTTTAGCAAAAACCTTTTTCACCGAGGGCAACAAAAGTTGCAATGCAAAAAGTGTAGATCTAGGAAAGACACAAAATAGCTTTGGTCTGGTCAGGGTCTCAACTGTTTCGCACTCATTTTAATATTTCTGAAGTCAAAATAACTAAAATTTAAATTTGAGAAAAGAAGACGACAATTGTTTAAAATTGATAACGTCATGGCATTGAAGGGGTTAACCCCTTCACTGCCTTACCCCGAGTACAGTAGTAATTTGCAAACAGTTTGGATCCTGACCAGGATCAAAACTGTTTGACACTCGTTTCAATAGTTCTTAAGTCAAAATACCTAAAAATTGTTTTTTAGAAATAGAATAAGACAAGAAGCGATTAAAACTGATGACGTCATGACATTGAAGGGGTTAAAACATCAAGAATATACTAACTCTGTGAAGCTGTAACATATTTTTCCCAGTTCCCCTCGCTGGTCGGGGACCGCATGCTCCAATAACAAGTCTTGTAAGTTTTCCATGACACTATATTAGTCTTCTCTCGTTAGTTTCCACTGATTTAACACAGAACAGACCACTGTAGAGACACTAATGATAGACGACATGATGTGGTAATTACTTCAACTCCATAACACTGGTAGTTTGGGTGAATGGTCTGAAATTTGCTTCCAAATTAGCGGCTGACCCGCTTTCACGATTGAATAGACCGTTCTCGGGAAGCATGAAGAGGTTGTTTCAAAGCTCTTGAGAATTATTCCCGGTCGTTCGTATGTAAAGAAACGCCGATATTTTTAAAACTGGTATCTGTCACTTTATCAATCATCTGCGGCTGGCTTACATTTCTTCACTGTATGTGTCACCTGCAAATATAGAATTATGTATAAAAAAAAATAAAGTATTAAGACTAAAATAAAATGAACAAACATTTTCGGAGAAGGCTTCTGGAGTAAATGGCTTTATTATCCATAAGACGATATAAAGTAATAACAAAAGCTTTCCAGTATAACAGTTTAATCCCGCTTAACCCCTTCACTGCCTTACCCCAAGTACACTAGTAATTTGAAAACAGTTTGGATCCTGATCAAGCGCCGCGTTACGGCGCGGTATCTGATCAGGATACAAACTGTTTTACACTCATTTCAATATTTCATAAGCCATAATAACTAAATATTTAATTTGAGAAATAAAAGCAGACGACAAATGTTTAAAATTGATGACGTCATGGCAGTGAAGGGGTTAAAGACTACAAAGAGGGCAGGATGTATGTCGATGTCTATAGATCAGGTTGCTACTTGAAAACATTATTCAAGCAGAAAGCTGCTTTAATATAACATAACAGAAGTATTGAGATCTCGAATAGAAGTGACTGTTTGATTAAAACAGTTTGCCAAGAATCAAGCTGAAACGGTTCTAAAATGCTAAAATTAGTTTTCCTTGGAGTAGTCGCTTACATGCAAACATTGGGGACACTGAACTATGTGTTATTTTACAATACATTGATATAGGCTAATACAAACACTCATTAATAGTCAAAACTGGACTATACCTTATTGGAAACTGTAATTGTTCATTTGAGGTATAAGGGAAGAAATGATTAACCGAGTTTGATCGTTATCCAATTGATGGTATTAGCAAAATTTGAGCTTCTTTTGGTTTTCTTATTATGAGTGTGACTATCTTGTTGCCTATGTATATAGGTATACCAGTGTTTAATAACATCTACCCCTAAACAATTTAAATGGACAGTTCCAATTTACAATAAAGTCTAGTCCAGCTTAGACGACTCAGGATTGCTTTTAAAACATAGCAAAATAACAAATGGTGTAGAGCCTGATCCGAGAGTTCCTATATGAGTACTCTGATCTAGGTCTCCAATTATTTCTTATGGTTAATGTACTCTTCGTATTTACACTGCTTAAAAGACATACATACCGGCTATTACGGTTCAAAGCTACCACAGCAGGACGTGCAAGTACGAGATGAGATGACTCATACAGGGTCTGCACTGTTCGTTATACTACAATGGATCCAACTGGTAATACAAACGTTTACTATTTTCACAAAAAACTGCCTACATGAAATTTAAATATGTTCCAAACCAAAATTAAGTTGCTTGTATACTTTGCAGAAGTGGATATAAATGTGGGAGACTAATTAGCCAACCATTTCGCCACCACAGAAGACTTCATACGATATTTGCATATGCATGTAGTTGCGATCTTAATCCGATGGCGAGTTATCCGGTTTACTGGCAGGGATAATTGGCAACAGAGTAAAAGAAATTTGGTTTGATATTTGATCTCTGCTCTTTAAGAACGTCTCTATGTCTGTTAAACAGTCGCTAAAATGGGATTGATTAACAGTATTTAATGCAGGTGACAATTTAATGCAAGAGTCAGTAAGCATACATTTCCTATAGGACACAGGTAACGCAGAAAGCTCCTATAGGAAATGTATGCTTACTTTGGCTCTGTCTTAAACAGTCCACTTAGAAAAGAGACAGCTTAACACTACCTATGAGTATACTGGGGATTATTAAATGACATGTATAACTGTATTGTATTGTGTTTGTATGATACATGCTGCAGCTGCTGCATGCTATTGATCAGCGCTCACGTGCACTTTACAGGCAATTAACCTTTACTTTGTACGACTATATGTTGATTATTATCACGCTGCGTTCCATCTGGATGTCAGCTGTTAGAATATATAGTGAAAACACAAACTGTAATCCCTTTAACAACCATGCATATGTGACTAAAGTTAACCTTGCAATCAGCCTGGATGCAGATCTAGAGATCGGAAACAGAGTGTCTCGATATGTGATCAACCCCTTCACTGCCTTATTACAGTGGAGAATCTGTTATTCTTTCCCGTTTAAACGCAAACGTACGCAAACACTAAAACGTAGTACAACTTTTGGACAATTCTGATAATTCTTTTTTATCTTGGAAGCAAACAGTTTGGAGCCTGATCAGACGCCGGGTAACCCGGCGTCTGATCTGGCTCCAAACTGTTTGCAGTGGAAATAATAGTTTTAGCGTAAACGCGTTTATTGGGAAAGAATAACAGATTCTCCACTGTATATCTCGAGTACAGTGAGTATCTGCAAACAATTTGAGTCTTATCAAGATCCAAACTGTTTGACACTCCTTTCAACCTAACAAAAATATAAAAATTATATTTGAGAAATATAAGCAGACGACAATTGTTTAAAATTGATGACATCATGGCAGTGAAGGGGTTAATCAAAATTGTTTGACAAACTAGTATTAACTCTTTCCTCCCTGAAATCTCAAATAGACAATCCCTGTTTCCATTTTAGTCTAGTCCATTTCTGACTGTTAAGGGTTGTTTTTGTCAATGTTTTGCATTATGACAAACAGTGAAGACCCAGATCAGAGGGCTCCATAAGGAGCCCTCTGATCTGGGTATTCACTGTTTGCATAGGACAAGTGCACTTTTCACATGCATACTGTTTGAAAAGGACGCCTATATGCGGGACTAGGGTTCAAAGGGTTAAGGTACTGCCATTAAAGGCTGCATTAAATCTAACACTTAAAGTGTAGTGCAGACAACAGTATTAAATCAGATAATATGATGGCGGTGGAAGGAATTAAAGCTTACAATGAATTTGGTCTTGGAACGGTTTAACTCAACCATCGTTATTTGTAAATACTTGAGACCCAGAGACGCGGCGTCTTACCAGGAATCGAACTGTGACATTCGTTCCAATATGTTTAGTCAACGTTTCAAAGACTTTGATTTGGCATTAAGTTGCATTAAGTTGATTTACAGCGGACGAAATTTTTGCAGTGAAACGTTTTAATTTAAGTTTTGTTGTGTACATTGCCTTTTACCAGATACACACATACGATGTTATATAAAAATGAAAAGTAAAGCTCGAAGCTCCTTTAGTAGCTTTTTGTTTTACTTCAATCCTTTTCAAGAATTTTACCGCGTTAAACACCGCCAGAGAGTTCAAGTGACAAAATCTGCAAGCTTATGTAGAGGAATAGGTGAAGCTGTTAACCCTTTTGGTGCCAATTTAATCGTGAGGTTTTTACCCCTACACCCTTATTTTGTTATCTGCTTCAATATTGTTGTATGCAAGGTCATTTGAAAGTTAGATTTAAGAGAGTATAAGATAAGAAATATCGAAACGAGTGTCAAACAGTTTTGATCCTGATCACACGCCGCGTTGCGCGGCGTCTGATCAGGATCAATACTGTTTGCAAATTCGACTGTATGCCACTCCGGCGATGAACGGGTTAACATTTGCTGCTACATGAGATAAAGGGTAAAGTCAAATCTAATATGCATGTTTGTCAAGTATGGACTATAGGCGACATCAGCGGTACCAAAGCCATCGTTTTATCAATCTTTATCCCAATGTATTACATGCTATATTGCATGCCAACTCAAAACTCCTCTTCGTTTACATATCCTTTTATTCCAGCGATATTGTCAGTTCTAGATTTATAACACTTCATTGCAATAAACAATAATTATAATCATCATCATGACCATCAGGATTAACATATGTTTTATTAATGATAGTAGTAGTAGTAGTAGTAGCTGCAGTCAACGTTGTCATTATGCATAAAAACCACGTTGGTGTTTTGGTGGGGGTTTTGTTGTTGTTGGGTTTCATGTTGTTGTTATTTTTTTATTTTTTTATTTTGTGTTTTTGTTTTTTGTTTGGTTTGTCTTGCTTTGCTTTGTTTTAAATGACACTTTTTTGTTTTGTTTTGTTTTGTTTTAAATGACACTATTTTTGTTTTTGTTTTGTTTTGCTTTGCTTTTTTTAATGGCACTATCTCTGCTCTTGTACGGTGGGCGAAGACGTTGTTGTTTTCTTATAATTGTGTTTGGGCTCAAGTATTCCCATTGCAAACAGTTTGCAGCCAGATCAGATCAGTAACTAGGCATCTGACCTGACTTCAAACTGTTTGCCACTTATATAAACTTTTCAAGAAGTAGAAATCTAATATTTTCTACGCTTTATCACGATGCGTTTGCGTTAAGTTTCGTTTAACCATTTCATGATCAAACTATTCGGTAGATTTTACCCCTTCACCGCTTCATTGTCGTCTGCTTCAGTATTGTCGTCTCCAACATAGGCATTCGGCCCGTAGGCTATGACACTACCCCAGCTGCTAAACACCCCCCCCCTCCACCACCACCAAACGTGGATAAAATACCCTAAAATCTATCCATACATTCAATAATCATCATAAAAGAACATTTCCTGAAGTTTCATGAATTTTTTAAAAAAAATATGTTTTTTGCTAATTTATAAGTAAAATAGTAAAGGCTGCCATGAAAAAGCAGCTTGCAGAAGCAACCCTCAAGTTCCCAACCCTGTCATTTTGTCAAATCTTGGACGATCTGGACAAATGATGGCTCATTGTTTACAGCAAACAGTTTTCTTTGACAATAATTGGTAAAAAATTCAAAGCAATCGGCGAACACGCGCATGGGGACTCGAAAAGTAAGGAGACCCCTTATACGGAAACATTCGTCAACGCGAAATTTTCCCAAACAAACGACTGGTTGCCCAGTCAAACATTTATCATTCTAGCGAAACCGAGAACCAGCTTCAAAGCAGGAAATGACGCAAAAGTCAAGCGCCTCAATTGGTCGTATTCGAATCAGGACAACTATCGCGTTAGTTGGAATAGTTGTCAACAAGTTCTATTCGAATCACCATTTGATGTTTTCCGTTGACAAAATGTTGTCAAACTATCAAATCGTTGACCACAATTTCGATTCGAGTCGGGTCGACAACAAACTCGATGATTCGAATACGACCAATGATCATATCCGTTTGTCAACCGAAACTTGAAAACGAAAGTTATATAGAAATTTATTTCGTAACAGAAATGCTCATTTACCGATAATTCAAAAGGTATTTATTATATATTTCATTTTCTATTAATTACCCGTACCATGGTGTAATGCATGGTCGCAAATGCACTTGTTAATCGCTGAATGACGAACAAGCCCATAAATTAAGGTGGACGAATGATTCCGTATAAGGTGCCTATCGAACTTTTTATTTCTTCACTTGTGCTCGTGTCTTGCTTGGGCTGTGAGCTAATTTTCTTTGAACAGAACTGTTAAATGTAAATAATAAGCCATCATTTGTCAAAATCGGCCAAAAAATGACAAGGTTGGGAAGTTGATGGCTCTGAATTCACATCCACCTTTTCGTTGTATACATACATGATACGAAAAAAACACCTTTTTTTAAACTTCTTGAAACTTCTTCAAACATTTGTTAAGGATGTTTGTTGAACAAATGGATGTATTTTGACTCATTTTGAAATATGTAAGGGGGGTATTAGCCTGGAAGGGGGGGGGGGGTCATAGCTTACGCGCCGAAAACCTGTGGTCTGCAAAACACGTTTCAAAAGTTAGATTTAAGATTGTTTGACTTAATAACTATCGATACGAGTGTCAAACAGTCTGAATCCTGATCAGGATCCAAACTGTTAGCAAACGCGCTTTTAAGCGTCATTGAGTGTGAAAGGGTTAAACGGGAGATATGCTGCAGACGACACATTGGCAGACGAGAATTGGTGGCGTGTTCTAGGGTAATAAGATGTCTAAAACGGCACGACCATAAAGGAGCTCGTTCCTACATCAGTCTGTAAATCAATAGACTACAAACAAAGGAAATATTAATACATATCCAGCTCTCATTTTGTCCGCTTCAAATCTGACGTCTGTAGTTATTTCCCCAAACGAGTTAAAATGTATTTCTACCTTCAGAAACAACAATACGCTTGTCAACCAATTCAGATATTGATCAGAGACTGGGTAATTCCGTATATGATCTGGCTCTTAACAGGTTGTATATGTCAGTTAAGTCGCGTTTATCAAGTGAAGGGTTAAACATATCGTTTTATGTTGAAAATGGTTCACGAAAATTGAAAAAGCATGTCAACTGCTCTTGTACAATGCCTTTATTCGAGCACACTGATTATTGTTTTAGCAGACAACAAAATGACAGTGAAGGGGTATAGGCATGTTTCTGGATTAATGTTTAACGCTTGTTATATCCTTTGCTTCTGGTGTGCCTTCTGGCATTTGTTTTAATTGCGTTGTTATGTAGCTTAATCCTGCAATCTGAATTACCGTTGGTTATACGAAGAAACTCGGTATTGGTTTTAGCCTTTTTAAATAAAAGAAATTCGCAATAGATCTACATGTGTTTACCCTTTCACTGCCAACTAACTTTTTCGTGAGATTTTTTCCCCTTCACCGTTTTATGGTCGTCTGCTTCAATTTTGTTGTCTGCAATGTCGCTTCTAAGTAAAAAAATAAGGAAGTATGATTGAAGAAATTTCAAAAAAGAGTGTCAAACAGTTTGGATCCTGATCAGACGCCCCGTTACGCGGCGTCTGATCAGGATCCAAAGTATTTGCAAACGCGCTTTTAAGCGTCATTGAGAGCGAAAGGGTTAAATGGTTTGATTTGAATTCTGATCAGACAGTGGACTATCCAGCGTCTGGTCGGATTCCAAAACTGTTAAGTACAGTAGAGCCAGATCAGACACCGGTTTACCCGACATCAGATTTGACTCCAATCTGTTTACGGTGGTAATACTTGTTTTAGTATAAACGCGTATATTGGGATTAAATAGCGTCTTCTCCAGTGTAATTGATACCCAAGTCTAGCTCAGCATCATAATAGTCAATTGCAGCAATAGATTAAAAGCGCTAAAAGGCGTAATTTTGGATTAATGGTTTAAAGCATGTGACTGTATAAATGTTTTGTATGATATTGATAACTATGTAATATGTATAAGTTGATATAAAATATATATATATCTATCTTTCTATAACGCAGGAAAGCAAATCGCTTCTTAAGTTCCTTACCACTTCACTTTCATACTTACATATCACAGACCTTAAACTATTAATCTAAAGCATTTAGCTACATTGGTCGACCTACGTCTTATCGAGATCTGAATACATTGTAAATGCTTGTCAAGTCATAAGGGATAAGGGTTATCTTATTCTCCCCTGTAACTTCAAACGGACAATTCCAGTTTCCAAGTACATGTAATCTAGTTCATTTTGACTATTATGGGTTATATTATACAATATATTGAAAAATGACAAACAGGGCAACATTCTTTACAGGTAAATGACACGTGTATTATATATGTACATATTCATAAAGTAACGCGAAACGGTGACATGCACATAAACAATGACATTGATCCTGTCATTGTTTATCATTTCGCAAAATATTTTAGAAAACGATACCAATTAGCCGACAAATGTGTTAGACGTACTTTGGAACTAAAGTGTTCCTTTTGAAGTGTCAGGGGCCAATACGTTAAGCCTATTTTATGTAATGAAGCCAATCTAATCTAAACGTTGCCACCTATCATCAGTTTTCTTTACAGGACAACATTTCTCGCATTTTACAAATCTCTCATATAAATACATTTTCATGTTTCTGTCATGTCCTGGTGAAGAGCTACTCCTACAGTGGAGAAAATCCTATTCTTTCCCGTTCAAACGCAAACGAAACTCAAATGCATCGCAATAAAACGTAGAAAATGACAATTTGTCTATAATTCTGCCTATTTATGTTTATCTGAGTGGCAAATAGTTTTGAGCCTGATCAGCCGCCGGGTTCCCCGGCGTCTGAACTGGCTCCAAACTGTTTGCATAGAAAATAATATGTTAGCATAAACGCGTTTAGTGGGCAAGAAGAACGTCTTCTCCGTATCCGGCTGATTTCAGAAAATATGCTTAAAGAAGTATTCTGCTTTAGTTCCAGCCAGATTTTTTCTGAAATTGTTTTTATTCATTAATCCCTTGCGACACATATTCACCTCATTCATAAACATGGAACTTAGGAAGAGTACATTTATCCTAGGCAGAACAGTGCATTCTACTGCCGAGCCAGGCATGCACTGTTTGCCGTGGGTTTTTTAAAAAAAAAAAAAAAAAAAAAACAACAACAACTTTTTATATAGTTTAAAATGAACTTGTTTTAACTTGAAATTTGAATAGTTTCAGGGTTGTGATACAATTGGCATGTATTCGTTTACATATCCATTAATCTGTCACTGCAATATTGTTATGGAAATGGAAGTGCAATAATGTTTTGGAACAACATATCCAGACATGACATATTGGTCAGATAACGGTTAAATACTATAGGGACACATAACAGGAACGATTGATACAAGTTTTGTCCCACGTTATGATGCCTAAACGATGTATCCTTTCACAGTAAAACTAACTCATGGACTACAAATACTAACAGAAATATGCTACAGCTATTCAATCATAAATGACGGAAATAAAAGCAGGCGACGACTTAAAGCTGGGAGCTTTCTGCTTTACCCTCAACCTGCTTTATGCAGCCACCTGTATCCGTATTTAACAACTTAGGTTCAAAGCCATATTTTAGGAGTACGTTATATAGATAGCATATCTATCTGGTACACTTATTTAATCCATTTATATCTAGATATTTAATTAACTCTCAATTTGTGCTTGTTAGAATATTTCATTATAGAGAACCAATGATGATCTAAAGACACTACATTGTTTGTCTATACAGATATTATTTCGTATGAAATAGCAAACAGTGGAGACCTTGATGAGACGCCGCGTAACAACGAGTTAGAATAAATACAAATCCTGGTCTACAGACATACACATGTCTGTCCGAGTCACATAGATTATAAGATATGAGCCGTACCATGGCAAAACCTGCCTTATTACACTGCAACAGTGTACAGACCAAGCACCGTTGTCATCACAGGCCCTGAATCTATGTTTGGTCTACACTGCTAAATACAATGTCTAAGATGAGTGTGGGTGTCAAACCGAGTAGATCAAGGCTGGCCTTGATCTACACTGTTTGCAATTGCATAAGTCAGATTGTGTCCTGGCATGGCTCATATGTGTTTAATTATCTATATCTAGCCTGTTATTGACTGCAGTCCTATTACGACCTTTTTCCCATCTATATATGGCCCATCCAGTACCGAGACGGGGATATTTCTTCAAATAAATCAAATAAAATGTCAGTTAGTGCATCAGACAGTCATACGAGGCTTTAGAAGAGATGTATTTGATGTTTTTCATTTAGTACTCAGACATATATACCAGGGGAGGATCGATGGTTTCAGTAAGCGGACAGAACTAGAAGGGCAACATACACGCCAAACGCGCATGGTTTCAAAACAATAAGCAAAGAATGACAAGTAATGTTCTTCGACACTGAAAATAGTGTACACCCCGATCAGACGCTAATGTGGAAATGATGCATGTGGTCAAGGTTTATGCTGTTAGCACTGGTCGAATTCCATTTTAATCCCGACATGGTTCTTAGTGTAAGATATAATGATCTGTTGGAAACAAACAAAAACAGAGCACTCCTCTTTCGAAAAGAGTAGAACTGCCCGTGCCTGAAATAACAATTAAACTGAAGATGACCTGAACGTATTTGTCTGTAAAGAATTAAATTGCTATAATTGGACGGATATTGCGTGCCGAAGATCTACTAAATTTAGACATGATATTGCTGAATGTAACCAACTTGAAATAGAACCTCAAACGCCGGAAGAGTTGGACTTCGAATCCAGTGTCTCTCAAAGAAGAGAGTTTTATCTGCAACTAATACGAGTGGTCCGGAAGGTGATTGCAAATTGTGTATACATACAACAGTGTCCTTGTTCAACGAACTTAGAAACCAGATGACAATTTGTATTGTTTAGTTTTGTATTGTAGTGTAGTGTATGTTGAGTTGTTTTGTGTTGTGTTGTGTTGTGTTGTGTTGTGTTGTGTTGTGTCGTGTGGTACTGTACGGTTCTGTATTCTATTGCATTGTATTGTATTTTGTGTTGTGTTGCGTTGTTTTGTGTTATAGTGTACTCTATTGTTTTGTATATTTTATGAAGTTTTGTATTGTACCGCTTTGTATTATATTGTTTTCTTTTGTTTTTATCAGTGTATTGTATTGTATTGTATTGTATTGTATTGTGACTTTGAAACTATCTGACAGGCTGGTCTTTTTTGAAAATAAATGTTAGAAAAGTCTTGCTTTAGAACTTTGGCAGACGACAACTATTTGCGGAACTACATTTAATAAGAATGCTCAGAGTTACGACTGTCACTACATATTAGTTTGAATGTTCACAGTCACGACGGCAAACAGTGTAAATTATGATCAGACGCCGCATTATGAGGCGTCTGTTCAGAGTCTACACTTTTGCGTATGTACCTTTTATGGGACGCTAGTTGGCACAAATGGGTTAACTATGAAGCAAAAACTTCCCCCGTGAACTGGTGAACCCGTCACAGCTGTTACACTGAATTTATAGGGTGTTTTATAATATCATAAACAGCTGAACTTTGATATCTCAAACTCGCTTAAGTCGATGATATTTGTTTTTCAAAGTTAACATATTCAACCCTAGTGACGAGTTTAATCGCCGTTTACAAACAGCTTACCTGTGACCTAAATGAGCCCTGCACTGAACGTCATTTTGCTATATATTACTAAAAACAACACTAAGAACTCATAAATTGACTAGACCTAAATGGAAACTGGAATTGCCAATCTAGGTTTCAGGCTTAAATCAGATGGAACGTGGCTACCTAGATGTTAACTTTGTAATACGATTATATTCGACTTTAGCGAGTTCGAGATATCGAAAATGACAATAAAGAAATACGGATAATTTGACAAAAACGAATCAGGAAATATCGAAGCTAGACTGTATATGATCCGTGCCATGGGAAAGTCAGATTTTTTGCATTACAAAATAGTATAGACCAGTCTAATTTTCACATCATGTCCGGCGTCTGGTCAATGTCTAGATACACCTTAACAAGTATAGTAAACAGTAATAGTGAATACCTAACCGTGTAAATCCTAACCATATGCTACGGTTTTGACACGGGAACTGGTCCGGGTCTACACTATTTGCAATAACAGTTTCGTCTAAAGGATCATATTCGCTGGATGCCAAACAAATGCAATGCTCTCACAATAGTTTGCTGCAGAACCTAACTCTTGCTTTTAGTAACCACTTGTTGTTAACCTCGATCCATTTATCTTTTGAATGGGCGGTTGCCATACAACTTTTACTGTATTGTCGACCCTTTCATCGTCTGCAAACAGTTTGGATCTGTTCGCAACGCGGCGTCTGGTCACAGTGGTCAGGGTTCAAACAGTTCGGCACAAGTATCAATATTTAACCAGTTAACTTTTCAAAACGTTGAACTTGGCAATAGATGAATTTTAACAGTATGCGAGAGAGTTAAATAAGACGGTTTAAGTTGATGATGAAATGTTTAAGTATAGTTGTACATGCTGATACAACTGCGTATATTGTTGTTAATCAACCAAGTCCTACTGATGTAATCTATGTATAAATAGTTTTAAAACCTGTGTTCAGTAGTCACTCTATAAATAAACATAAATAAACATAGTTACTGTTTAATGAAAGACAGAAGTCATTTAAAAAGCTACTTTAGAAGCGTTATAAATTACTTTTGACCTGAATCAAGCTGCCATCTGTATACGATGTATATGAAAGCAAATCAAGTTTCTTTTGCGTGATTGCCTAACACAGGTTTTATTGTAGGCCTACATGTATATCACTCCTTTGCTGCGTCAATTATGGCAACACCTGCCAAGTTTGATATTCATGTATTGTTTTACGCAGTACAAACACGCACACAGCACAAAGTAAGCATCAGTAAAACATGCTTTCTAATTGTCTCACGATCGATAAGCCAGCGTGAATATCAGAAGTAATTTCAACTAGAAATCAAGAATTCTTCTTATTCTATCTTTATATTGCTCTTTGCATGCTGTTTTTTTATTGTCTGCAACATTTGTCGTCTGCTACTGTTCTAAAAATAGAAAATCCGTAAAAAGAAATTCACAAACAGAGTCGGAGCGTAAAACAGTTTGGAACCTGATGAGTCGGGCGGCCTCTCATCTGGATCCAAATATTTGAATATGGTGACTGCTGATCTGGCCACTAATTTAGAAAAGTAGAAATTATCATTGAAGCAGAGCTACAGATAAAGAGGTCCCCATCAAACTATGTGCTGTGACTACTAATATGAATCAATAGTCTATTGAAGACGATTCTAATGAGAAATCGTATATTAGCATTTTTTGCAGGCATGAAAGATAAAATGCTGAAGCCCTGCAATGAAAGAATGGTTTTCCCGACGGTAGTACCAGAAGCTTAGATTAACCACTCTCAAAACTCAAGTTTGGGTCTAATATTTGATTCACACTGGTTGTTGTATGTTATATTGTACTATTTCATGTCACATGTTGTCGTCTGCTTCATCCATTTATATATAAAGTCTGCATTAGTACTATGGTCTTAACTATTGTTTCAAAGCTATATTTAAGGCAAACCGAATGAAAACATATTAAAACGTAGATCTATATAAAAAATAATGTTGGCAATGATCAGACGCCGCGTGGCGAGGCATCTGATCAGGAGCCTAACTGTTTGCAAAGTCGACTGCCTAAACTAAATATTATGTTATTCCCTAAACAACGTCCCTTACTCCCTATGAACGAAAATGAACACGCCTGGCAGGTTCATGTACATGGGCAATGACAGTTATTCACTAATTCAGGTTTGAATAGGTCACTTGTTTGATACCCAGCAGAGTAGTTACAACTTTGTGTTAACCAATACAGAAGCCAAAATACGGGAGCAGTTTACATACCAAATATACTCGAGGGTTAGATTAGCATATACGTACATGTATGTGGATGTGTCTGGTCACCAATCAGCTCTTCTCAGAGATATGTTATCTTGTTAAATGAATGAGATTTAAAACACCCGAGTCGGTGAATAATTATACAAAGTTGGTACATGTATTTGCTATTAGAAGTCCCCCGCCTTTCATGGTTATAGACGTCTAGAGAACTAAAGTCAACTTTGCAAACAGTTTGTATCCAGATCAGGCGGCTGATCAGAATCTAGACTGGCACTCGTTTCAATATTTCTAAATCCTAGTCTTCCTTTTAGTGTCGATATAGTTAAGTAATCTTATTGAATGTACATGTATGGCAAACAAGAATCTATGTCGATAGCAGAAGTTTAGATTTTATATGATAATACATTGCTCCTGTTTGGAGCAGAATAAATACAGCATGTTATAATGTCTAACTCATTTGTTTCAGTCTTCACAAAAATAGAAGAAAAGCGGAGTCTGCTCTGTTTGCTAAGATTAATGTCATAAACCGCCTTTACTGATAAATAATCAAATAAACACATGTTAGGGTAGCATTGACTACATTCAAACATAAGCTAAGACATAGTTAAAAAGAAGATTAACCCTTTACTCCATAATCTGTTTCTGATCTTGAAGACATGGGACCACTTCAAGCAGATTGAAGTAAAACAGAGTATTCTGCTTAACTGTCAAGCTGTTTTAAGCCACAGGCTAGGACGTTACTAAAAATACCTTCTGTGTTTTAAGTTTAGGATTTCCTAGGTGAGGTTTACTTTCCTTGGCGAGGAAATAATTAGATGGCGTAAAAAGGCGTATCTATGGAGTAATGGGATAATACACATTATCTCACAGAGAGGTGTGGTAGCTTCATGTGTTATAAAAGTTATACAGAAAACTACCATTGGAGCTTTCTGTATCACGTTCTATCTGCATTAAAGATTCATTTATATTACAATTCGGACCAGTGCCTACTTATCCTTTATCATGCTAAGCACGACTTGTCTAACATTTGCAAACAGCTTGGGTCCAGATCAGACGCCGCGTAACGCGGCGTTTGATCTGGATCCAAGATGTTTGGGCCACTAATATTAATATTTTCGTAGGTTTGAAATCAAAATAATTATTCTTTTATTTTTTCGCAGACGATATATATTAAGCAGACGACAATTCAGCATGATAAGGGTTAATACAACATATGACTGTACATAGACATAAGTTATATATGGGGCAATAGTGGATATGTGATATATAACATGACACATTCAGTTATACACTAAACAAACACGCTTAAAACACACTTATAAATCGAATTTTAAAGACCCTGCATTTGGTCTTATTCGGTTATCGACCCAAGCTTGCTTCACATGCTTTCAAAATCTTACTTGTTCGTGACAATCACGGTCAAACTTTAACACATCTAAATCAATACCCCCATCTTATTAACTCAGAGAAACATTTACGAAACTTTCACATACCTCGCCTTCGATAAAAATCCCAACCGTGTCTTGGATTGGCCGTGAATATAATTACACAAGATCCTTAATTAGAAACTCGCGTATTTATACGAAAAAAAACAACAAATAAAATCTCATCCGTAAAACCATCTCCATGTGTGCATGAATGCCTCAGTTTAGCAGATGACACACAATATGAGAAATATCGTGTCTCTCAATCGATAACGAAAAACGGTCAACTGAGCGAGTTGGGATAGAAATCCAATAACGCTGCATCCCATGTCACAGGCCGCTAGAGTCTGTACGGCGTGGCCATGTTGAATATCTTAGTACGTCCGTGTTCAATACTGTATGGTATTGGGACACAACCTTTTATATTGATATAATTGGACTTAAATGTCAATTCTCTGTAGCCCATTGATACAATGGAGAGGACGCTATTCTTTCCCATTTAAATGAAATGAAACGCAATGAAATAAAATGTAGAAAATGTTTTTAAATAGGTTTGGAGCCTGATGAGAGGCCGGGTTACATGGCGTGCTGATTAGGCTCAAACTTATTTGCAATCGACATAAAGTTTATAGCATAAACGCGTTTATTGGAAAAGAAAAATGGGTTCTCCACTGTTACCATGTCTTGAGAAACCCACATAACAAATAATGTAGACACAGGATTGCCGCCGCATCTGGTCAGGGTCTACACTGTTTAAAACTCGTCAGTACAGTAAAACCTCTTTATAACGAGCACTAAAATTAGACTAAATGATGATTTAAAGACAGGTAATTACTTAAAGCAAGATTAAAGTAAAGCAGAAAGCTTCTACAGGAGACACCTGTATTAAACACCGACAATTCAACCTCAAATAATGGCCGTAATAGAGAGATTTTACCTTGTTTTATCAGCATTTGGCCTACACGTTTAGCTGCGAAGGACAGCTTAGTTTGGGCAACACTGTTGTATGTAATACAACGTAATAGGTCTGTTTTTCATGGTAAGACTCCTAAATAAATTAGCCGCACCACATTGTACGGAAAGAATTTTGGGCTTGGTCCCTTTAGTGTCCAATTGAACAGTCTGATTTAACATTTTCGCAGACAGAATACCATCTGCGCAACTGTTTCGCCTGTAATCTTATGCAGGGCTGTCTTAACTTGATCTTGAAAAATCTTGAGATTTCCTAATTTTCATTTTTTTCAATGCTCGATTTCTTCAAGCATGTTGAAAGTAAAGCCTTAAGGCACATTCTACTTTGCTTTCAGCCTGATTTAAGCTACCATCTGCTAAGATAAAAATCCAGAGATTTCGGAAAAATCCGGAGAAATGGCAGCCCTGTCTATGTCAAATTTCAAATTTTGAAGTTTATACTGAATAACTATTGATAGTTGTCTCAAATGGTTTAGATCAGACGAGGAGTGACTCTGATCTGGATTCAGACTTTTTGCAAAGTCGACTGCAGTCGCGAAATCAGAAGGACGGTGAAAGGGTCAACGTCCTAATGACACCGAGGTCATACTGAAGCAGCATCCCATTTTATTGTCTGACCGCAATACACGGAGAATGGATCGATCTAGCGCTCCCTGAGTTACAAAGCGAACCACTTCACCACGACAGTTTATTCCTCGACACGAGAAAAATGAGCAAAGGACATTCCAAAGAGTGTGAACCTATCATAAAACATGACTTTTGAATACGCTCTGTGCGTAGCCTTTTTAACTATTTAACTGCCATATTGTTGTCTGCTTTTCTTCTAAATATCTTCCAAACTGTTTGCAAATAATATGATTGTGTCATTGGCCGTGAAAGAATAATACTAAAATGTGGAATCTCAAAGTTCTACCCAGGCTATTCCTTATTCGTTCATAAACAAACGAGTTTACATAGCAAAACAACTAAAGTCCTTTGTAAACAGTTTAACATTTTTATATGATGAAAGTGTCATCGTCTGCTAAAATTTGCAAACAATTTTATGCTAAATTCAATTTATTGATGCTCTTATGTTTTGATTAAAGAAACATTTGATACCAGTGCCACATAGTTTGAATCTTGATCAGATGCCGCATTATGCTACATCGGATCTGTATCCAAACAGTTTGCAAAATCAATTTAGACGCCTATAGAAGTGAAAGGGTTAAACGCGGACATTGGATGTGGCATTCGTGTTAAATTGAGTTAAATGAGTGGCCATTCATTAACCACTTTCTGATTTACTTCGAGCGTACGCGCGCGCCCACACCCACACGCACATACAGTGGAGAATCTGTTATTCTTTCCCAATAAACGCGTTTACGCTAAAACTATTATTTGCAGTGCAAACAGTTTGGAGCCAGATCAGACGCCGGGTAACCCGGCGTCTGATCAGGCTCCAAACTGTTTGCCACCAAGATAAACAAGAATTATCAGAATTGTCCAAAAGTTGTTCTTTTCTACGTTTTAGTGCTTTGCGTTTGCGTACGTTTGCGTTTAAACGGGAAAGAATAACAGATTCTCCACTGTACGCACGCACGCGCTACACCTACCTTTAACGATGTTCAAATATGAACACAAAACAAGTTACACGTTTTATTTTCTTGACCTTCATCATTTGTGGATATATAAATCCATACATATAGATGAATCACACCAAAGATAAATCAAATCCTTGTGAGAGTAAATGTTAGTAGACTTATAGTAGAGACTTGCTATTTTCTCGTTTAAAGGGGACTCGATGCAAATGTAATTCAATAAAATGCCAGAATAACAGGTGTTTGAACATGTAGCTCTTGTATTTTTAAAATAATGCTAACACATTGGAGAGAGGTTGGGTAATTCGGCGTCTGATCTGGATACAAACAGTTTTTAATTAATACACATGTCATAATTTATTGTTTTAGCACACACTCATTTATGGAAAAAGAAAACCTCCTCCGCCGTACTTATTATTTTCTGCTGTATTGCAAGTTATGCTTGAGCTTATCGATTGCAAAACAAAATACAGATTAAGTTAACATATTAAACCCTAGCGACGAGTATACTCGTCACTCACTATAAAAAAGTATATTTGTCCCATCCAAACAGTGTATACAATTATAAGGGTATGTGCTGTTTGTCGTTAGGCAATTTATTGTTAAATTTGGAAACATTGCACATACAATTTTACAGCCAGCTTTAACGTTTTTGTGGACAAAATCGCGTGCTAAATTTTGTCGTCTACCATTCTAATCCTCTTTCAATTGGTTTGAAGTTCTGGCTGATAAAGTGTCTATACAAGTATCAAACAGTTTATGATCAGACACCATAATATACGGTTCCAGAGGCCTGTTTCATAAAACGTAGTAACAAAAATAATTATGGTGTCGTAAGTCAGATTATAAAAGTCTCAATTTTTATGTATTTCTCCGTCTAATACTGTCCTGTGACATCTTTTTGGAATCGTCTTGAAGAATCGTCTGTTCAAGACGATTCCAAAGAGATATCACAAGACAGGATTAGATAGAAAAATGAGAAGTTAAATGTATTATAAAATTTTGACTTACGACCGTTTTTGTCGTACGAAGTTTTATGAAACGGGTCCCAGATCTGTATCGATATTAATCGTCTTTGGCTGAGAGTAAAACAAAAATATTTTTTCTTTCAGCCTTCTACCTGTAAAGATGCAGGAAATGTTTCTTATTGCTCTTTAATAGGTGGCAAATCATAAAAAGGTCCTGTACGAAGGAAAAGTAATTGCTTTAAGAATTGCGTTTTGTTGGCACATAAACCAGACTGTTCCACAAAAAATATTCAGTTTGTCCAATCTTATTTAGGGCTATGTTTGACAAAATCAAAACGTCTTGAATTCAGAACAAAGTCTTACTTATTTACATTTTAAAGAACGAATAAGTCCCTTGCATGCCTCCCTGAAGTCTTTGTCCAATATGACGTAGATTATAGGATTTGCCACATTGTCTACGGCATAGGAGAGCAATCCCAAACGGTAGAAAATATGTTGGGTATCAGTTAGATGGTCAGTTATATCTGTGTTGGAGACAGTTACTACTTGAAGAACCTGCATCGGCATGAAACTGCCAATGTACACCGCCATTATTGCAAACGTTGTAATAGTCATTTTACGTGACAGCTTTTCCCTGCTTTGAACCCCGCGGAATTGCGCTGACTTTGAACGTTTTCTTGCATGGGCTGCGCTCAGACCAGAGTTTGGTACTGCGAGGCTTTCGTGGTCATGGACAACTGAATGAACATCAGACTCCTGCCCCGACACCCCAGTAGGCATGGGCTGCCAAGGCTCAATTTTGTTTTCAAAATGGTGTTGGATATTTATCGTATTTACATGGACACTATCTAGATGCCCAATCTCAGTACTGCCGGTAGAATGCGTATTACTTGTAATTGACTCGACGAATCTCATTCTTTGACAAAGCCTTCTTCCAATGAGTGTATAGAGTACTGCCATGGTCAGTGTAACGATGAAAACTAACACTGTAAGTGTACTCTCGTATAGTAACGGGAACAACGTGTTCTCGTAATCAAGTGCAAAGTCACACCTGTGTCCGGAAATGTTTGGAACACGTGTTTCAACAGGTACGATGTCGTGAATGAAGATGGTCGGCAATGCGCCGATGAGAGCGACTGTGAGCATGCATTTTGACAAACTTCTTGCTGTGTGTAGAGATATCTGTCTGCCAGTGGCCCTACATATACGTCTATACCTGTCTATACCGACAAGAGCGTGGGTCAAAGATGTTCCAGAACATATCACATGGTATCCATAACGCAAGCTCTGCAACGGAAACATAACATTTAGATTTGATAACGTTATGGCAATTCACCAATATTATACAGTGATCCCACCCTATAACGGCCCTCCCAACAACGACCCTCCTTACCACGACCCTTGTCGCAGTTCCCTAAACAGAACAATTACGACTTTTGTTCAACTTATTCACGACTGCATTTGTCGTCTGCTTAAAATTGTAGTCTGCTGATCTGGATTCAAGCTGTTTGCAATTGAAGCCAATTTCCATCCCTATAATGACTCTCTCCGAACAACACACATAACTGTTGTCTCCCATTGGGTGTCGTTGTAGAGAGGGAGCGCTGTGTTTTCTTTTAAATATTCCGAAGCGAATGTAAACAAGAGTTGTCAGAGAGACAACAAAGCTCGCCACCGGCACCTTTAGAAACTTAAAAGCACACTCAAGGTCACAGAGGTCAACCTTTTTGCCTGCATGGAAAGGTCTTGTCCATATACACTGGCAAATCAAATATGAAAATAACACCTCAAGGGACATAGGAATTATAAGCATTTTTGAAACCTAAACGCAGATTTCGAAACCTAAAACCTTCCGCGACCTTCGTTCAAGGTCAAGGACACTGGGCTATTTTTTTTGCATGCATGGAAAGGTCGTGTCCATATACATATGCATGCCAAATATGAAAGAAATATCTCAGTGGATATATGAGTTAAAGAAATTTTGAGAAACCTAAACGCAGACTTTGAAACCTAAACGCGGGTCCTAAGTTCAAGGTCAAGGTCAGAGGGCTCAAACATTTTGCATGCAAGAAAAGATCTTGTCCATATACACATGCTAACTGAATATGAAAGGAATATTTCAATGGACATAGGAGTAATAAAAATTTTGAGAAACCAAAACACAGATTTCGAAACTAAACATGGGCCCTAAGTTCAAAGTCAAGGTCACAGGGGTCTAAATTTTGCTGTGCCTGGAAAGGTCTTGTCCATATACACACATAAACCAACTATGAAAGCAATACCTCAAGGGACATAGAAGTAAAAGGCATTTTTCAAAACCTAAACACAGGCCCTAAGTTCAAGGTCAAGGTCACAAGGGTCCAAATTTATCTGTGCATGGAAAGGTCTTGTCCATATACACACACATACCAACTATGAAATCAATACCTCAAAGGATATAGAAGTTAAATGCATTTTTCGAAACCTAAACGCAGATTTCGAAACCTAAACACAGGCTCTTAGTTCAAGGTCAAGGTCACACAGGTCTAAATGTTTCTGTGCATCGAAAGGTCATGTCCATATACACATACATACCAACTATGAAAGCAATACCTCAAGGGACAAAGAAGTTAAAGGCATTTTTCTAAACCTAAACGCAGATTTGGAAACCTAAACGCAGGCCCTAAGTTCAAGGTCAAGGTCACAGGAGTCTAAATTTTTCTGAGTATGGAAAGGTATTGTCCATATACACACACATACCAACTATGGAAGCAATACCTCAAGGGACATAGAAGTTAAAGGCATTTTTCGAAACCTAAACGCAGATTTCGAAACCTAAACACAGGCCTTAAGTTCAAGGTCAAGGTCACAGGGGTCTAAATTTTTCTGAGCTTGGAAAGGTCTTGTCTACATACACACACATACCAACTATGGAAGCAATACCTCAAGGGACATAGAAGTTAAAGGCATTTTTCGAAACCTAAACGCAGATTTCGAAACCTAAACGCAGGCCCTAAGTTCAAGGTCAAGGTCACAAGGGTCCAAATTTATCTGTGCATGGAAAGGTCTTGTCCATATACACACAAATACCAACTATGAAATCAATACCTCAAAGGATATAGAAGTTAAATGCATTTTTCGAAACCTAAACGCAGATTTCGAAACCTAAACACAGGCTCTTAGTTCAAGGTCAAGGTCACACAGGTCTAAATGTTTCTGTGCATCGAAAGGTCATGTCCATATACACATACATACCAACTATGAAAGCAATACCTCAAGGGACAAAGAAGTTAAAGGCATTTTTCTAAACCTAAACGCAGATTTGGAAACCTAAACGCAGGCCCTAAGTTCAAGGTCAAGGTCACAGGAGTCTAAATTTTTCTGATCATGGAAAGGTCTTGTCCATATACACACACATACCAACTATGGAAGCAATACCTCAAGGGACATAGAAGTTAAAGGCATTTTTCGAAACCTAAACGCAGATTTCGAAACCTAAACACAGGCCTTAAGTTCAAGGTCAAGGTAACAGGGGTCTAAATTTTTCTGAGCTTGGAAAGGTCTTGTCTACATACACACACATACCAACTATGGAAGCAATACCTCAAGGGACATAGAAGTTAAAGGCATTTTTCGAAACCTAAACGCAGATTTCGAAACCTAAACGCAGGCCCTAAGTTCAAGGTCAAGGTCACAGGGGTCTAAATTTTTCTGTGCATGTAAAGGTCTTGTCCATATACACACGCATACCAACTATTGAAGCAATACCTCAAGGGACATAGAAGTTAAAGGCATTTTTCGAAACCTAAACGCAGATTTCGAAACCTAAACGCAGGCCCTAAGTTCAAGGTCAAGGTCACAGGGGTCAAAATTTTCTGTGCATGGAAAGGTCTTGTCCATATACACACACATACCAACTATGAAAGCAATACCTTAAGGGACATAGAAGTTTAAAGGCATTTTTCGAAACCTAAACGCAGATTTCGAAACCTAAACACAGGCCCTAATGACAAGGTCAAGGTCACAGGGGTCTAAATTTTTCTGAGCTTGGAAAGGTCTTGTCTACATACACACACATACCAACTATGGAAGCAATACCTCAAGGGACATAGAAGTTAAAGGCATTTTTCGAAACCTAAACGCAGATTTCGAAACCTAAACGCAGGCCCTAAGTTCAAGGTCAAGGTAACAGGGGTCTAAATTTTTCTGAGCATGGAAAGGTCTTGTCCATATACACACACATACCGACTATGTAAGCAAAATTGTTTACGCCGTTCACGACGACGCCGACGACAACGACGACGACGACTACACCGGGGGTATTGCAATAGCTCGTCATGTACTACGTACAGGCGAGCTAATAAAAACAATTTTATTCGATATAAAGCTTTTGAACCCTTGTCACGAATATAGGCGTCTTTTAAGACCTTGCCAGAAAACAACCCTAAATGGAAACTGGGATTATCAGTTTGAAGTGTCAGAGAGGAAAAGGTTAAACAATTGCATGAAAAGATTGTCATTGTAGTATTTCATTACAGATTATTTTTTCTTTTAAAACAGTTGGTTGAAATGATAATACAGATTTATTGTCGAGTACAAGTGTTATTATTTCATATGAAGTACAAAAAATGGACTGTTTTATATTACGAAGTACGATTACACTGTAGACAGAGACATATGTTGGTAAATAATTTCAATAAACAAGGACAACTATGCACAAACCATCCACTACGATTACAAATGTTCACAGCGACAATACAGTGAAAAAAGTATCAATTCAATTACTGCTTATTGTAGACCAATTCCAGTTAGAACATAGGGAGAGGTATTTGCAATATCCTGGAGCCCGTTTTATGAAACGTCGTGCGACAAATCCAGCTAAACTGAGATGACACCTCGAAAATCATAAGCTAATATAAGTCTACTGTTTTGCGATGTCGGCAAGTCATTGGTCTCTTGCGACGCGGTTCGAGTGGTTTTGACGTGGAAATCGACATTCATATTGTAAAAAGCTAAACTGCTTATATATATGAAGTCATTCCCAAATAAATTGGCTGAGCTCAATTATGTCTATTGTAAAAAGGTAAGAATCAGATAAAACGCCGAGTTTAACCCTTTCCCCCATAGAAGCGCCTTTTAGCGCATGATTTATTCCTCCGCTGAAGAAAATAGTTCCAATTCAATCAGTCATGAATATATATGATATGGAATATTTTCTTTGTTCTAGCACATGATGACTTAAAGCAGGCTGAAAGTAAAGCAGAATGCGCCTAAGGGCGCATTCTGCTTTACTTTCAACCTGCTTTAATTATTCACCTATCTTCAATACTAGAAATAGGCTATCAGGTAAAGGGTTAAACAGAAATAATAATAGTTTCCTTACTGTATATAAATTATGGAAAAAGATAAAAAGTAATTAACCAATTGAAGTTACCTTGCAGCCTATAGCACTTGTGAATAGGTATGGATTACCAATCTCAACTATCAGCCCGGGCATCCCGGCACAGCAGGACAACAAGTCGTACCCGGCCAGGACCAGTATAAAATGGCGGTAGGTCGTCATCTTCTTCAGTTTGAAGCCGAACACAATTACCACAAACACATTGCCAATTAGGCCAATGACAACGAGGAGGCTGAGGTAGGTGATTGACGGCACTGCTACCGGAAGTTGTTCCTGGCTGAGTTCGTGTAGAGTTATATTCTCAAAAGCCATTTTAATTCCGTATATCTACAAGGGAGAAAGGTTATTCTTTCCCAATAAACGCGTTTACTGTAAATCTATTATTTCCAATGCAAACATTTTAAAGCCAGATCAGACGCCTGGTTGCCCGGTGTCTGATCAGGCTCCAAACTGTCTGCCGTCCAGGTTAAAATCAAAAATCATTCAGAGTTGTCAAAAAGTTGTTATTTTTCTTCATTTTTTTCGCAATGCGTTTGCATTTCGTTTACGTTTGAACGGAAAAAATAATGTTTTCTCCACTGTAACTTCCCTATCCACGGACTATAATGAATATACACTCACTGATGCCAGTAAAAATCTAATTGTGGTCACCGGGTAATATTGCGAAATGGTAAAATGATGCTACCAGAGGAAGACCCTTGACTATTGTGATCACAACAGGTACAGTGGAGAAGACGTCGTTCTATCTAGGTAAACGCGTTTTGTACTAAAATAATCATGTCAATTTTTTTATCTTAAAATACGGGACTGTTCGCCTCAAGCAAGCTTGGGTTATTGAAGTTCAACTGAAACAGTACGGACAAGTTGGACATAAGCGACATAGAGTCATCGAGTTTTGACTGTATATTTAACATCGTCCCTGCCTTACCCCGAGTACATTGGTTATTGGTAAAAACATTTCAACCCTGACCACACGCCGCGTAACGTGACATCTGATCAGGATCCAACGTATTTGACTCTCATTTTCAATATTTCTAATGCAAAATTACATGTACTTAAAAAATTGATTTGAGAAATAAAGGAAGATAACTATTTTTTTTATTTATGATGCCATGACAGTGAAGGGTTTAATACTTGTTGTCCAGAAATTAGTTGAACACGTGATCGTTCTTCAAAACTTAGTGCATTAACGCAGATAATTTTCCACTTAAAGGGTTGTTTTTCCAATCAGCGTTGGTTGTTTATGAAGTGAACAATTGCAAGAGCTTATTGCAATGCATTCCGCTATACTAGTGAAACTGTTGTTTGGTGCACCATGATTTCCCCCAAATAAGCAATAGAGTATTTCCCCACTAAACTGATAAATACAAGGACGTTATTTCCCAAGTAGGGCCCGTTTTACGAAACGTCGTTGGACAAAAACGGTCGTAAGTCAAAACTGAAATACATCATATTTCTCCATTTAATCCTATCTTGTGGCATCTCTTCGGAATCGTCCTTTCAAGACGATTCCAAAGACATGTAACAAAACAGGATTAGATGGAGAATTAAATGATAATTGATAATTTTAGAATATGACTTACGACCCTTTTGCTGTACGTCGTTTCATAAAATCTTTGTAAAAATCAGCTACAGAGATGGAGACGAGTGTCGGTCTCGTCTCAAAGATTTATCTGAACTATTGTTTTCTTTTATTTCTCAAACTTAAATTTAGGAAAATGGACTTATTATTATTGTAATGGGTGTCAACTAGATTTGTTAGATCTCCCGGTGTTTGATCAGAATCAAAACTGTGTGTAAATAACCACTGTATTCGGAGTAAGGCAGAGAATGTGTTAACCCTTTCATGATCAAATTATTCGGGATAAGTTTTACCCAATTCACCGCTTTATTGTCGTCTGCTTCAGTAATGTTGTCTTCAAGACACGTTTCAAAGTTAGATTTAAGGTTGTATGGCTTAATTTATATCGATAAGAGTGCCAAACAGTGTGGGTCCTAATCAGACACCGCGTTACGCGGCCTCTGATCAGGATCAAAACTGTTTGCAAAGGCACTTTTTGGCGTCAATTTATATTGATGTGTTTTGAAAACAGTGCAGACCCTGGTCAGACGCATTTTGGGAAAGAATAGCAACTTCCATAAAATTTACTGTTTTTAATTGCAGTTGTTGTTGCGATAAAACTCAGACCTTCCATATATTACGATTGGGCGAGCTAGATATACATTGTGGAAATGTTCCAAAAATACGTACGTGCTAAAAACACTTCGCATTGAAGCAGTTGGAACCATATAATACACCGAGGAATTTATCGTCTGATCTGACTCCAGAAGACAAAGTTATTTTAAGCATCATCTTAACTCATTCACTGCCTTACCCCGAGCACAACAGTTTTTTGCAAACAATTTGGATCCTGATCACACGCCGCGTTACGCGGCGTCTGATCAGGATCCAAACTGTTTGACACTCATTTCAATATTTCTTCAGTCAAAATAGCAAAAATTAAAATTAAAGTAATACAAGCAGACGACAATTGTTTAAAATTGATGACGTCACGACAGTGAAGGGGTTAAGCGCCCTTCAAACTGAGATCCATTACTGACAATATCATATCTTTAAGTTTTAACCCTTTCTCAGCTAGAGACTTGGTAAACATTGGAGCTAAGACTCTTGTCACAGACCTACAACACCCTTTCCTCTATAGTCTGTTCATAGTTTTGAAGACGGGTGTCCACTTAAAGCAGGTTAAAAAGTAAAGCAGAATGCGCCTTATGCGCATTGTACTTTACTTTCAGCCTGATTTAAGCTACCATCTGCTAGGCTAAAGAAGACATTTCTTATGGTACAATTTCACGACTGTATAAAGTTGGGCTGTTCTCTGTGGTGCAAGGATAACATAAAGGTGTAAAAAAGGTTTATTGATGGAGGAAATGGTTAAGGAGGTCTCTGTTAAGGGTCTGATCTGCTTGTTTTACTATTATTGTTCTAAAAAATGTTCTAAAACAACTCTGAAATCAATGTTTACTGCTCATATTTCAAATGTGAATAAGTCCATATGAATGGTCAGTATAAAAGGGGGTAAATATTGTGCACGTTAGCCTGGTAAACCCTTTATCTGCTGTTCGTGACTTAACTGATTTTTTCAAACAGTGTGGATCCAGATCAGACGTCGCGTTACGCAAGCTGTTTGACACTCGTTTTCTTACTAAGAAAATGCATAAATTTAATTTTAAGGATTTGCACAGACGACAATTTCGATGTGGATAAAGCTTACGTCTGGAAACATATCATATACAGTAAAACCTCGCTATTACGACCACTGAAACGAATGATAATTGATTGTATCAAAGACAGGTGACAGCTTAAAGCAATGTGACAGTAAAACAGAAAGCTCCTAAACAGTCACCTTTCGTAAACACATTATAAGTAACATAATTAAGTGGTCGTAATAGAGATGTTTTACTGTATAACAGTTCACCCAAAAGTATGCTATCCTTTTTTTTTAGATTTTTTGAAATGTCGCCTAGTTCCATAGAGTGAAAATACAGAATAGACGCCGAGTATCTCGGCATCTCGACAAGATATAAAATATATTAAACCTTTATGGAACAAAAAAGGTTGTTTGGCAAACATGAAATGGCTAATTTACCGACCATCATATATGTACATGTATTATTTTACATGGCAGAACATTTTTTTCACATTATAGGCGTTTTTCTCAACATTATATATTATGATTAGTGGACATTTTGACAAAAGGAATATGATGAAGAATAACAAACAGCTTGAATCCAGATCAGACGCTGCATAACGCGTCGTCTGATCTTGATTCAAGCTGTTTACATATATGCAAGCCAAGTTTTAACAACTCCCTTTGAACAACACACACAATCTGTGTGTCCCATTGGGTGTCGTTGTAGAGAGGGAGCACTGTACAAATATCTATACTTTCAATAAAATATGAATTAACAAAAATCTACTTTCCACCGATTATCGACTAACATCAGACCTGCAGTGATTCATTCAACTGATCATCTTGCAATTTCCCTTAAGGTTAAAAAACCATTGAAGCGTGGACCAGGTTATTGGAAGCTAAACAATCAACATTTAGAAAACAAAGATTATTGTGAATTAATAACAGCAATTATACACGAATGTAATGATTTAAAATTAAATGATTCACTGAAGTGGGAAATTTGTAAACATGAAATAAAAGAAGCATCCAGCACATACTCAAAACGAAAATCTAGACAAAGGCATAACAGACTCCAACATCTAGAAAAACAGTTAAAATCTTTGCTCAATGATACTAATGTAAATGAAGCCCTAGTTACTGAAGTAGAAAATGAAATTAAACAGATATATGACGAAAGAGCCACAGAAGCACAAATTAGATCTCATATAAAATTCTTAGAAGAAGGTGAAAAAAATACAAAATAATTTTTAAGTCTAGAAAGATCTAGACAAAACAGAAAAACAATCACATCACTTTTAGTGGACGATCAACATATTACTAGTATTGATGAAAATTTAAAGGCTGAAACAAACTTCTATGAAAACCTCTACACATCAAATGGTAATCAAAATGACATTCAACAATATATTGACGGGACGGAATTAGAAACAACTTTATCTAACGAAGAGGCAAACATTTGTGAAAGTCCAATAACATTTGCTGAATGTGAAGATGCGTTAAACAGAATGAAACTAAACAAAAGTCCAGGTTTAGATGGACTGACAGTAGAATTTTACATTAAGTTTTGGCCACATATATCCACAATGGTCTTTAACTCATTTCTACACAGTCATCAAACGGGAGATATATCGCATTCTCAGAAACAATCTATTCTCTCACTTTTATATAAAAAGGGCGATCCAGAAAAGATTGAGAACTAGAGACCAATATCTCTTTTGAATATTGATTATTAAGTTCTAGCTAGAGTTCTAGCAGAAAGACTCCAAAAAGTATTGCCAAAAATAATCAATTTAGACCAACAAGGTTACATAAAAAATAGGTACATAGGTTATAATATAAGACAAATACAAGATATTATTGATTATACAGAAACATTGAATATAGAATGTGCAATGCTATTTCTTGATTTTAAAAAAGCGTTTGATACCATTGAATGGGAATTTATGTATCGAGTATTTAAAAAAAATGGCTTCAAAGATGGTTTTATTAACTGGACTAAAATTCTTTACAAAAACATTTGTTCATCAGTCACAAACAACGGATGGTTATCAAACTTTTTTAATATTTCGCGTGGAATCAGACAAGGGTGCCCATTGTCTGCTTTACTTTTTATGCCCCCAGAATCTACGATTCGGGGGCATATAGTTTTTGTCATGTCTGTTGGTCTGTCCGTCCGTCTGTCTGTGCCAAAAACCTTAACCTTGGCTATAACTCTTGCATTTTTGTACATGGACATTTTATACTTGGCATGTGTCTTCCCTGTATTAAGACCTTTCCATCCATACAAACCTTTTTGACCTTGTGACCTTGACCTTGACATTTGACCTACTTTTGTAAAAATCTTTAAATGTCTATAACATTTGCACCAGTAGGCCCAGGGCTTTCATATTTTGTATGTATATTTCTTTTGTCAAGACCTTTCCAACCATACCAACATCTTTGACCATGTGACCTTGACCTTTGACCTATTTAATCAAACTTTAACCAAAAACCTTAACCTTGGCTATAACTTTTGCATTTTTAAACCTGGGCCTTTTATACTTGGCATGTGTATTCCTCATGGCAAGACCTTTCCAACCATATAAAACTTTTTGACCTTGTGACCATGATCTTGACATTTGACCTACTTTTGTAAAAATCTTTAAATGGCTATAACATTTGCACCAGTAGGCCCTCTTTCATATTTTGTATGTATATTTCTTTTGTCAAGACCTTTCCAACCATACCAACATCTTTGACCATGTGACCTTGACCTTTGACCTATTTAATCAAACTTTAACCAAAAACCTTAACCTTGGCTATAACTTTTGCATTTTTAAAACTGGGCCTTTTATACTTGGCATGTGTATTCCTCATGGCAAGACCTTTCCAACCATATAAAACTTTTTGACCTTGTGACCTTGACCTTGACATTTGACCTACTTTTGTAAAATTCTTTAAATGGCTATAACATTTGCACCAGTAGGCCCAGGGCTTTCATATTTTGTATGCATATTTCTTTTGTCAAGACCTTTCCAACCATACCAACATCTTTAACCATGTGACCTTGACCTTTGACCTTTTTAATCAAACTTTAACCAAAAACCTTAACCTTGGATATAACTTTTGCATTTTTGCACCTGGGCCTTTTATACTTGGCAGGTGTCTTCCCTGTGGCGAGACCTTTCCAACCATACAAAACTTTTTGACATTGTGACCTTGACATTTGACCTACTTTTGTTAAAATCTTTAAATGGCTGTAACATTTGCCCCAGTAGGCCTACGGCTTTCATATTTTGTTTATATATTTCTTGTGTCAAGACCTTTCCAACCATACCTACGCTTTTGCCCTTGTGACCTTGACCTTTGACCGGCTTTTGTATAAATCTTTATATGCCTATAACATTTGAACCAGTGGGCCTAGAGCTTCCATACTTTGTATGTACATGTACATTGTATGTTTCTTGTGTTAAGACTTGTTCAACCATGCCAATGTTTCATTTACCATGCGACCATGACTTTTGACCTACTTTTGCAAATAAGCATTACATTACAGAACATGACGCTGGCTGGGGCCATTTGTGTTTCACAAACACATTGCTTTTCATCTGATCTTCACCAAACTTTCTGAAAATGTTTGTTGACATAAAATGGAGACCAAGTTGGATAACCAGCGGCGCCAATTTATGCTAGGCTCTTTGGAGTAATGGCCCTTGAATTCCTCAAAATGGCACTTTTGTGGCGCTCCATGACAGTTCTGCTCTCTAACTCGTACATTTTACATTTGATAGTCTGGAATCCCCTCCCTGTATCATCGGGGGCATTCGTGTAACTGGGACACGCTCTTGTTATTATTGTAGCTGAAATCATGGCAAATAAAATCAAATCATGTGAAGACCTTAAAGGCATTAAAGTTAAAAAACATGATAAAACATACCACTTGAAAATATTGCAGTTAGCTGATGATACAACGCTATTTCTAAATAATTCTGAAGAAATTCCTACTGCATTACAAATAATTGAAGAATATGGGAAATATTCAGGGTTAAATTTGAACAGAAACAAAACTGAAGGTCTTTTAATTGGCAAACTCAGAACTAATACTGAATTGCTGATAATTGGAATTAAATTCAATCCGATAGTAAAGGCGATTGGTATATACTTTGGAAGTGGGAAAGATGCTAGTAACGATATTAACTGGCGAGAAAAAATTGAAACATGTCAAAAATTAATAAATAGCTGGAATCAAAGAAAACTTACGTGTTATGGAAAGATAACTATCATAATTCTTTGCTTCTGCCGAAATTTGCTTTTCTAATACAAAACTCTACCAATGCCAAATAATGTTTTAAAACAAATAAATTCTTTGTTCTTCTCCTTTTTGTGGGGTAATAAAAGTGAAAAAATCAAACGAAACACCTTAATAGGAAATAAAGATGACGGTGGACTTGAGATCCCCGACATAGATATTTACTCAAAAAAATTAAAACTTAAATGGCTCAAAACACTTAGTTCAGTTGAAGAAGCAAACTGGAAGGTCATTCCAAAATTCTTTTTAAATCAATACGGAGATAAACTATGATACTGAAAATGAATACTGATTCCATTAAATCACTCCCATCTGTAAGATATAACTTACCAGTTTTCTATAAAGATATTGTTAAGATCTTTATTAACCTGAATAATTCGGGACCAAAATCAATGCCATAATCATTATATAATATTGGAACTCAGGTATTATGGGGAAATCAATTCATAAAATTTAAAGGTAAATGCTTACTCTTCAATTCATGGATTGACTCGGAAATTATATTCATAAATGACGTCATACATAATAATGGTGAAATTAATGAAAGTTTAATAAACAGACTCACAAATTAAAGTAACTGGATCTCTGAATTTACCAGATTAAAATCAGCAATTCCGAATGCCTGGGAAACCATTTTGAAATTAGAAGAATCTATCAAAACACAAGTTAATATTAACAGAAACTCGGTTTTCGGTAAAAACTGTAATATCACTAAATTAAATAACAAAAAGATAAAGAGAAAATTTGTTGCAAACAAATTTGAACCTCCATATATCCACAAGTTCTGGGACGAAAAACTGAAATAGAAAGTCCAGTGGCATAAAGTCTACTACACAATTAATAATGTTTATATAGATAACAGAATAAAATAACTTAAATTCAAGCTTATTCATAAAATAGTTCCCACTAATGAAAACCTTTTCACGTGCAAACTAATCCAAACGCCATTCTGCAAACATTGTAATGCAATTGAAACATTAGAACATTTTTTTATATCTTGTCCGTATTTAGATACCTTTTGGGTCAATATACACAACTTGCTTTTAAAAATAGGCATTTATAAAAAGATTACTATGTATGAACTTATAGTCGGATACAAAATACATTACAAAGGCTATCAAGAAATTAATATCATTATAGGGAACGTCATGTATGCTATCTACAAAAGTTACATGAAAAGCGAAAGAAGGACAAATACATTGAACATGATGAACATTTTATACTACGATTTATTAACTTTAGAAAAATATTACTCTGACAAGAAATTGAAACATCCAACAATTCAAAAGTTTAACAAATCATTGAGAGATCAGATTTAAAACATTTAAACGGATCTAAATATTTCAGTATATACTTATATGCATGTTGGATTTTTTGTATTTATAAACATACATGCTTAAAACATTTAAACGGATCTAAATATTTCAGTATATACTTATATGCATGTTGTATTTGTAGTTATAAACATACATACTTTGTATATGTTTCCTTTGTATATGTTATGTTTTTATGATTGTTATTCTATGTAAATAAAACTTTCCACCGAATTCCCAGCCTTGGCCGTTTCTCTTGTGGCGGTTCTGCTTGCCCGGATATAGGAAATACCATGCATAATTTAATAGATTAAATGATTTATGGCATTTTTAAATAAATGCCCTAATACAAACATAACATTGGTGTTATTTTATATATGCCTTTCCTTTACAAGTGAGTCCATGCCCAGCATGGTGATCATACATGTATATGTGGACAGAGTGACATAAAAGGACTTAATTGCAATATAGCATCAACGGTAGTTTGTGTATTTAAACCCTTCAAAGCCTTTCAATGCCATGTGCTCATTTTTTTCTCATAATCTTGTTTTCCGTGTGGGCCTCGGAATATTTGCATATAACAGATCATATTATTTATTGTAAATATACGATAACATCTTTTAAAAACATTAACCCTCTGTCAGGCTGTATGGGTTGATCACTTACTAATTTACTCTGCCAATATATTCCCCCCTGTGTCCCATTTGTTATTCTTCCTGAGTGTTGTTTCCCTCTATTTGTATCCAAACGTTTATTACTTCTTTCTCAAAATAGCCCCGCCTTATCTCCAGGTTCATTTCAGTCACTATTGTCGTTTATAATAAAAAACAAATCGAATTGTACTTTTCAATAGTCCATCGATGTTTATTATTGCCCAAATTAAATTATACAGCAAGCAAGAAGCAAGCAGGATGACAGTAAAAAAAATCAACAAAAAAACCAACACTCCTTTATGAATTTCCTGTTTTGTTTTACCCTTCTAACACCTGGCTGTTAGGCTATATGCAATGTTCGAGTGTTCATCTGTGATGCCGTAATTTATCAGCAATGTCTCCTGCACATACTGTAAAACGATAGCTCTGTCCAAAAAGGAAATAGCATAATGTTTTCTGATATAATGTCTTGAAATCTTTCAAGTCAATATATCAGAAAAAATCGGATTGTGATCGCCTGCGAAATAAAGGAATGTTATATTTGAAGTAAAATCTCTCTATTTCGACCACTCAAAAGAAGGCTATTTGAATGTAAAAACGATAGGTGACAGTTTAAAGCAAGGTGAAAGTAAAATAGAAAGCCCCTAAAGGAACCTTCTGTTTTATTTTCACATTGCTTTACACAATCACCTGTTTTAGACACCTAATAATTAACATAGTTTAGTGGTCGTAGTAGATTTTACTAACTTGGAATCACTAGGCTGACGAACCGTCTTCGTGTGTATTGACAGTTCTATCGCACTAGCTTTTTTTCGTCATCGATGTTTAACATTGTCCTAGGCGTGCGGAATGTACATTTATATACATGTAATAATACGATAACCAATAATTCGATAATTAATTATATATTTGTGTTTTCCGTTATTTTGCTTTTAGTATTGACCGGCCAATACGCTCGTATATATATGAATTTTCTGAAAGCGCAACCATTAGAAACCTTGTACACGTAGTTGTATAATAATCAACCAATCAAAGGCATGAACGAAATACGCTGATCGGTGCGTACGAGTGTTCGTGCCACAGGTACTTGACACATACTTTATTATCTATTAACCGCCCCCCCCCCTTTTTTTTTTTACTCTACTTCTATTATAGATACAAGGTAAATAACGCAATTCGACACCTAGTCTTTACTATCGACTTAAACTGATGCTAAAATAGACTCGATCGCCGATATTCTCTTGTGGTACCCTCGGGGAAGGATTAATTTATCAATATCTACTTTTTATTTCATCAAATTCCGTCAAATAACGCCACAGTACGTGAAAAATTATGACGAAAATGTGCATGTTTACCTTGTATCTATAAAAGAAGTATAGTGTCAAGTACCTGTGGTTCGTACCATGTGGAGGTTGTGTCGCTTAAATTATCTCTTCTCTACTATTCACTACGCTGATTGATTGTTCCAAACTGATTAGTCATCTGCTGTTCAAATACAGCACATTTCACATCCAGTTTATCATGAAACCAGCGTGCAACATTTTGTCTAGTAAGCACTACGCACCAATATTTGCTAAGCGATTTAAAGTCGACGTCCTCTAGAAATACAAGTATCAAGAAATGCCTTTTCAATTCAACCTGCCTGTCCAATGCCACGTCCATCTGAAACTCGACCCAGCTATCTCCAATGGAGTTCTTTGAGATCACAGCAATGACGTGATCGCTAGCATGAATACCGTCAACCATTCCTTCTAATTTGGTCCCGCTTCCTGGTGCATTTCTTTCCCATATGTGTAACTTATAACCATGTTTCTCTTCCATGAACAACCTCAGAGCATGGTGCACAAACTGGCTATCTTCTGTGTGGTATATAACGTAGCCGTCATAGCTTTGACTGTCAGGGTCTAATAGTGGTCTTGTTTCGGGGTTCTTACGATGGGTTTTTAACTTATAGAACCAGTACTTTACATAACCATCTACATGTATATCTAAATGACAATATCGAAATGATGGATGCCAAAACCAAGACAACACTATCTAGAAGGCCAGGTGCCCGTTTCATAAAACTTCTAACGACAAATGCTGTCGTAAGTCAGATTATAAAAACCTCAATTATTACTTATTTCTCTATCTAATCCTGTCTTGTGATACCTCGTTTGAAATCAAATGTAGTTTTAATATTAGACTTACGATCGTTTTTATCGTAAGATTTTTTATGAAACGGACCCCAGGATACCAATGAGATGTTACCAAACTTTCCTCCGCCATCGTTTATCATCGCTGTAAACCACAGCAAGACGCATGTACATTCTAGTGGATTGTCAGATAGATTTATAATACTCTCTAAGGAATTCATGGAATTATCGGAGAAGTCTGACTGCTTTATATAATTGATATTATTTCCTGATAGTATCAGATTTTTTAAGTTATAAACATTCGTGAAATATTGTAATGTATGGATATCGTTACCCTCCAAGTTAAGCTCGTTTAGATTTGGGGAAAATGATAAGAAGTTCATCGAAAGTGCTTGAATACGACATCGCGACGCATAAAAGTGCTGTAACCTTTTTAAAGGGCGAAGCATTTCTAAGATCTGATCTGAAAAAAGTCTAATTAAGTTATTTAAGGATATGTCAAGAAAACGTAAATTAGTATTGTCCTGAAAAATCGTTAGGGCTAAACTTGGTTCAATTTTGATATAATTCTCCCGGAAACTTAAATATTCAATATTCGAATTGTTGAAAGCACAATTCGATATTTTCCACAAGCTTTGGCGCATGTGCGAAAATCTAATTTGTTCCAGACTATATAAATAAGCAAATGTGTTTGGATCAACGGTTTCCACAATATTTCTATCTAAACCCAACCGCCGCAGTTTTCCCATACATTTGAAAGAGTATTTCGTTAATTTGGAAATAAAATTTCCCTCGAATTCAATTTCATACAGTCTAGGAAATATTGGGTTTCCATCAGGCGAGCAAAACCAACTCGGTAGTTTTCTATCAACTAGTTCGTTATGTCTCAAGTTTATGTATGAGATACTTTGTTGTATGACGTCATTTGCAATACGTTGAATGTAATTATTACTGTAATAAATTCTTGTTAAGTGTTTAAGACTTTGGAAAGGTTTTGCGGACAACACTGTTAGCTTTTTTCTATCCAGTTTAACACTGTGTACATGAACGAAGTCAGAGAAAGCGTCATCAGAAATATTACAAATCCCATTGTTTGCTAGGGATATCTCACGTATGATTTCTGTAGAGATATTGCTAAACGTCTTCTTATTGAGATACTGTAAATAATTACCATCAAATCTGAATACACTGACACTGATAGTTTGTCGTAAACGAGGAATAAATATCAGTTCATGACCAAAACCTCTGCAACTAACTAGGGATGTTAACGGTTACGGATATTGTAACCGGTTAATCGCAAGCAAAACCCGGTTAACCTGACATTAAATTTGCCGAGAAAATAATATGTGTACTACCTACTGTTAGTTCTGACGGTATATGGACGATGTGAACCACCGCCGATGTGAACCTAGACGATGTGAACCGGGTTTTTGGACGATGTGAACCGATTTTCAAGATGATGTGAACCTCCCTATTGGACGATGTGAACCTTTTTTTTCTTCAAAATTAAACGACCCAAGTCTTATTTTTCCTTGTATTAAACAATACTCATTCAAAAGTGAAGAGTGTTCCCATCAAAACGGCCAAGATCCAAACCGGCCTGGGTAAAATGTCCCAGATCAAAACCGCCCAAATCATAACAGTATTTTTTATAGATCTACAGGAGATTTTATATAAATATTGAAATGAAGTTTTTTAAATTAAAAAAAAAAGGCTCAGACTACTGAAAATTACAGATTAGCTACCTATCAAATTTCCATGGAAGAGGTTATATTTTTCAACGCGATTCATGGTATTTTCCGAAAATTTTCTGTCGCTCATTTCGCTTGAACACCGAAAAAAATCAATTCATTTCTTGAATGAATATAAGAAGATGTGAATATAATTGCTCCAATTAGAACTATTTGCAAGCACGTTTTTAACGATATTAAATCGGCAGAATCTTTTGATGTATATGAACGATGCACCTGGCGATGGTTGAAGAATTTGACAGTTTGCATAATAGTGAACGGCAAAACTGCTCTGACATAAACCGGAGCCGAATAATGTAGTATTAATCGCTACCAGTGAAGTACGTTAATTCGCTACCATACATATAGAGAGCGTCCGTGGTCGAGGCGGTAAAGGCGTGTCCTCATTTTTCTTGTTTGTCTCCGCAATGGAGGGTCACGGGTTCGAATCCCACCAGAGCTTCTTCTTTTCTTTTTTTTTGGAAATGCATTTTTTAACAGAATTTATTATCCTAAACTAAATCTTACCCATTTATATAATCATTTGACATATATTTACAAATTACCATTTGTAATGCTAAATCCGGTTGTGAGCCTCTTTAAGATAGAAGAACGCATATTATTGGATGGAGTAAGTATGTTCTTTTTGAATACTTTGCAAACAGTTTGGTGTCAGATCAGACGCCGTGTAACCGGACGTATGATTACGTTTTAAACCAGTTGCTTTTTCAATGTTAAATGTTAGTACAATAGTGTCATAAACTTGTCATTTCAGCCATTTTAGTGATGTAAACTCAATTTATTGTGTATATAATATATATACATGTAATATTATTTTGGTTAAGATGTATGCCCAGTTTAACTAAATCCTAATATGTCGATTTTCTTGTATCCAATGGGATTTTACCAATGTTTTGTCCACTTAAAGTCTCTAAAGTAGGGTAATAACAGGCCAATGAACATTAAAAAGTATACATAGTTTCCAATTGTTACAAATAAATCTGATATTTCATTTATAAAACTAAAAAAATAATAGGTTCACATCGTCTTATGGGGTGGTTCACATCGTCTGGTAAATCGGTTCAAATCGGCGGTGGTTCACATCGTCCCTAATTCGTTCTGACTGTTAAGGTACTTCGCATGTGCACTTAGTTTTCATACAAATGTTATGAATCTGTTCATGAAGAATGATAATAGCCTAAGAAACAATGGGTGAAAATATAGGCAAAATTTATCGATTGGTTTGTCTTTAAGGTATCTTTTTCTGACAAAAACCTGGAATTTTTATGATTTTATTTTTCTCAAAAATAAATAAAGCTAATGACTATAAATCTCGCCCAATAAGTAGTCCACACCATTCATTACAAGAAAAGCTGAAAACATTTTGAATAAAGGTGTTCAGAAAGATGTTATCAGCTATTTAAATTTCGCAAAATGCTAAAAAATTGATTTACAAAAAACTGACTCATTCAATGTATATTTGTTTTCGTTTTATTCAAATGTATGGTTTATGAAAAAGTTAGTCTGAAAAAATTAGAAAATATTACAGTCAGGATTTGTTGTTATAACAGATTTTCTTATTAAAATGTGGGATATTTGAAGTTGAGATACATTACCTACCTTAAAATTAAAATTCTGTCATTAAAATGCATTATTATTTATTCATGGACTTGCATACAAGGTTAATTATATATTTTAAACATAATAATAATGGGCAATATCGATCTTGAAAAGGTTGACGTATAGATAAGCTTCAATGTGTGGCTTTATATAGTTAGATCAAATCGTATACATGTATACCGATTTAATTGACTTGTAAGTCACTAAACTAAAACGTACATGTAAGTAGACATTTTAATTGGACTGTATATAACATCACTAATTCTAATCAACGAAGACTAGAAAATAACATGTCCCTTGATCACTGCGTTATAGATTGACAAGTCAATAAATCGGAAACTTAAAAAAATACTTTGGATCGGATGGGTCTCGAACCTATGACCTTTGCATTGCTAGCCAACCACTATACTGACTGTGCTATGAAGGATTATACTAGATCGTATCAACATTTCCTTTATATAAATTTTCTAGTATAAGCACGTATGGAAAATGATCAAGTCGTCAAGACGCATATCCGCTCGCCCGCAAGACCGACTTCCGGTAGCGAAAGGCCTTAATGAAAGCCATCCATTCTTTTAAGAATCCTATTGACAAATGTCGAATAGTCTGATTTCCGACCAGACGCCGAGTGAAACTGCGTCCGATCTGGATCCAGGCTGCTTTCAAAATCATAGAAAATCCCCGACTTTACATGCGTGTATGAAATATTCGGCGATGTTCTATAAGCCTCGAGATCTAGTTTGAAACTGAATATTAAAGAGTATGTTCCAGTTCTGAAGTGCTACATGTTTTCATCTGCACGCTAAATTTGTGTTTGATACAAACAATATACATGCACTGGTAAACATCCGATCTGGATCTTGAGTCATTCATTGTGACATTCGGGCGTTAAACCTTTATTATGGCATTTTGAACTGAATAAAGCCAAACAGAAGCAGTTAAAATTTTCAGCAGATTACATGTTTGCCATCCCTACGAAAAGAAGCAGACGATAATACGGAGCGTAAGTTACGTAACCTGTTTGTGAATGGTACAGTACGAAAATTAATCAACTTTCGAATCGGAAACGCACCAGAATACACTTTTTGACTTTTTTGCAAGCGATTCTGAATAATAAAATACGCCGAGTTAATGTATCTCAAATATCCAAACCGCTCTGCTGCTGAACGGATAACCATGTCATTTTCAGCTCGGAGCAGTTTTGTGAAGAAATATTTTCTCCGAAATTTCAAGTACTGTTATTCATTGCTGGATGTATATGATCCATATGATCAGGCACGTATATTATAAACGTATATTTATTATTTAAGTTGTGATTTTACTGATAAGTGTCCTATCATCATGGAGAAAGGACAAATGGAGAAGTATCCGGCCTGCTCGCGATTTATCGTGTCGTTCAATCAGCGGCGCTCGCTGGCGGCTAGAAAACAGCGTTTTTCCGAAAGTTTGGTGTTAATAGAAATGCTTTTAATGTTATCTTTTCGTTATAAATTTTAATACAGATGTTTTATTAGACCATGATCTCACGACTAGTACAGAATTTGAGGCGATAGCTTATAATTTGTTTGTTTAGTGAGTTTGTGAAAATGAGAGAGAAAACGTACAGTACTGTATTTTCCGTTTTTCCTACGAAAGTTTGGTGTTAATAGAAATGCTTTTAATGCTATCTTTTCGTTATAAATTTTAATACATATGTTTTATTAAACCATGAGCTCACGACTAGTACAAAATTTGAGGCGATAGCTTATAAATTGTTAGTTTAGTGAGAATTTGAAAATGAGAGAAAAACGTATTTTTTCGTTTACCTACGAAGTTTGGTGTTAATATAAATGCTTTTAATGTCATCTTATCGTTATAAATTTTAATACAGATGTTTTATTAGACCATTATCTTACGCGTAGTACAAAATTTGAGGCGATAGCTTATAAATTGATAGTTGAGTGAGGTTTTGAAAACGAGAGAAAAACGTATTTTTTCGTTTACCTACGAAGTTTGTGTGTGTCTATATTTCTCTGCCACTGTCTGTATTTATGTCTCTGTTTCTCTTTGTGACTGTCTCTCTGTCTGTCTGTTTTTCTCTTATCTCTGTCTGTCAGTCTCTCGCTTCTTCTTTTCTGTATCCATCTTTCTGTATGAATGTCTGTCTGTCTCTCTGATGATCCTCATGCGGAGAAAAGGTAAAGTGTGTCATAAAGAGCTTAATTTGAAAAAGGGGTAAACTATATTTCAAGAGACATACTCTATGAATCCGACATTTTTGCAGCCTGGTCTGGATTACAACTGTTTGCAATTGCAATAGTCATCATGTTACTGGTATTCAGTAATGAGAGGGTTAATCCAGTCATCAACCAAACCAGGTGCATTGATGTTTTTTTTTTTTTTTTTTTTGTTTTTTTTTAATTCAATTCTATTATCTTTATTTTTTGTGATTTGTATAATATATAAACATCATGCGGTTACAGAAGTCAAGAACACATGTTCAAGTTACACGCACGGGTAGCATTGATCTTTTTCATTAAAGTAGCAACCCGCTGGTGTGACTGTCCATCTTCATAGATAATCGGCATGTTCAAGAAGCATGGACTTCATGCTGGGACAGTTTTATGACGCTGATAATTGTCCTGCTAATTTGGTGCGGGTTCTGTATACGGTTACGTAATGTGTCACATTCCTTTGTGATGTGTAATATGGTAGACATTTTGTAAGTAAATAAAGCTAAGGACGAGTGTCAAACATTCTGGATCCAGATCAGACGCCGTGTTACGCGGCATCTGATCTTGATCCAAGTTGTTTGCAAAAAAAAAAGTAAAGTTGCGATCAGCAGGCAAAGAGTTAAGCAGTCAGTAAAATAGATTGCTTAATGCATTGGCTGCTTTATAATTTACTCCGTTATATAAGACATAAGTAAAGCAGAAAGAAACGGAGATCTCATGTTATCATGTTTGCAATTAATTTCTGAAGATAATGCAAACTGTTACCTCTTTCATAGAAATGGGACGGATAATATGTATATTTTAGTCTGGCTGTAAAACTAACCCTAAATTCATTTTTTTGAAGTAATATGTTAATAATTCTAATTTTCCTTTCAATAATAATATTGATCACATACGACATAATAATACAGTTACAACTTTGGCCGTTTTGGATTTTGGCCGTTTGACGCGCACTCCTTTCAAATGTCTCATTACATACAAAATGGATTTTTATTTTTGCTTCCAAGGAAATATTTCCTCCATGTAGAACATTGTAACAATGCATGAACACATTTTTAGAAGTTTAGAAGTTTGCTTAAGTTTTTATACGGAAGGAATTCTTTTCTTACGCGAGTTGGTCTAGTCATATCATTAGCCAGCAACCTTTGTAGGTCATCATTACTTTTTTCGCTTCAAGAAAAACCCTGGTATTTTAACAACCGAAAGATAAGTGTCACGGCTTTATATCAAGACCTTTTTTTTTAAAATATATAATATATATCGGACGAAAATTATGGATTAAATTCAAGTTTTTGAAACGGGACGTAGTATATATTTCGCGATCGCCTGCTCTCGTTTATCGACTATTTCATTTGGCCATCGCTCTTTAACTCGCCATAAAATTTGTCGATTTCGAAAATAAACACTTGCATTTTTACAACTGAAAGAAAAATATCTAAGCTTTCCTTTAAGACCATTTCTTTGAAAATCGGTGGAAAATTGAGGGTTTTATGAAAGGTTTTGTAACGGGGCGTGATATATTTATGCCCGAGTGCTTGCTCCCTTTTATCGGCAAATTCATTTGGAAACCACTCTTTAACTCGCCATAAAACGGATCAATTTTAAAAAATAAAATCTGTTATTTTTACAAGTGAAAGATAAATATCTTAGCCTTCTTTTAAGACCATTATAATGAAAATCGGGTGAAAATTAAGGATTTTATGTAACTTAAACTAACAGTAGGTAACCATTCAACACGATAAAAAACGCGATAGCCCGCTATCGGCGTACCGGTGCAGTTGAATTATCGATCGATTAAGCGTTATCGCACATACAGGTAACGGACGACACCATTTTCGGGAAAATGCAGATTTGAGTATAAGTTACTTCTCCATTTGTCCTTTCTCCATGCTATCATTAAGAAATGACATAAATCTTAATCTAGTAAAATCACAACAATAACGTCAGTTAATTGGCGAACTGTCAATTGTCTCATCCCACTGGTATCTAAACTATTTCAAATGAGAATTCTATACGTTAAGGCGAAATAAAAACCAGCTCATTTAATGTTGGTCGTTTGTACGGAAGCCGGATAGTGCCACTTTAGGAAATACTTTTTATTATTTTATCTTGAAAATTCAAGTTATTACCTTGAAAATTCAAGATAGTACCTTGAAAATTCATGATAGTTTCTTGAAAAATTCAAGATGGTATCTTGAAAGTTCAAGATAGCAACTTGAAAATGCAAGATTATAACTTGAAAATTCAAGATATTATCTTGAATTTTCAAGTTAATATATTGAAAATTCAAGATCGAGAAATTATAGCTATATACTTTGTGTGCAAGTAGAATCAAAATCCATTGAAAACTAGTTGCAAGAGTGTAAACGCTGTTAGATATGTGGCATTTTCAGCAATTCAAGGGCAGATACCTCTTGACCTATTGATCCAATTTCAACCATAATCACACTTATTCTAACTCTTGTGATCATATACAATCTGAGCAAGTTTGGGAAAGATTGGATAAAAAAGTATGGCCTCTAGAGTGTAAACACCCTTAAATATGGCGTTTTCAGCAATTCAAAGGTAGATATCTCTAGACCTGTTTGTCCGATTTCAACTATAATCAAACTCATCTAAATTCTATACCGGTACCGGTAGTCATATACAATCTGAGCAAGTTTGAGATAGATTGGGAAAAAAATGTGGCCTCTAGAGTGTAAACACTGTTAATTATGGCATTTTCAGCAATTCAAAGGTAGATATCTCTTGAACTATTGATTTGATTTCAACCATAATCGAACTCATCCGGACTCTTATGGTAATATACAATCTGAGCAAGTTTGAGAAAAATTGAATAAACAAACGACGGACATTCTAGGATTGCAAAAGCTCACCCTGAGCTAGCTTAGGTGAGCTAAAAAGACATGTGGGAGCTTAAAAGCAAGATGAAAGTAAATCAGAAAGCTCCTGAATGAGCTTCTGTTTCTCTTTCACCTTGTATTAAAGCAACTCCCAACCAGATGATGTATTTGCAAAAATAAAGAAAATACTCAAAACGAAATGTGTAGGTTATCGTGCATCTGGCATTAGAAAAATATGATCAATCTAAAAATATCCTTAAGAAAGGTCTTCAAATCTTAATTTTTGAGATATTTTCCATCGCTTTATCTGTTGCGTTTGAAAGACGCTACAGAAATTAATTACGGGCTCGGACATAAACCCGAGCCGAAATATGTTACACATTGAAGTACGTTAAATCAATCCCCCAAATTATTAGTAGGCCTGTGGTTGAGTGGTCTAAGGGGTTGCTTTATTTTGCTATTCTGTCCCCGCACGCCGGGTCCCTTGTTCGAAACCCACCAGAGCTCAATAAAATTTTTTTATTGAAATGCATTTTATAAACTAAATTTCTCATCCTAAACTAATTCTTACCCGTTCATATGCGTTTGACATATATTTACAAATTACAATTTTTAATGCTAAATCTGGTTGCGAGCCTCTACAAGCAGTCACCTGCCTTACACATCTAGATATACATTTGATTTATTGGCAATAATTAAATAAAGAGGTTTTACTGTACAGGAAAGTATTGTCTTGTCTGGAGCTTTGACCATAGCCTGGTTTATAGATAAAGCGGATGCAATATTCTGGCCTTCATCTTTATTAAATATTAAACTGATACAATTCATCTAGAATTAGGAAAATCACATCACTGTCGACATTTTAATAACATGTACACCATATAACCACATGCATGTCCAGATTAAAACATCTTCACAGAACACATTTTACAAAGCTTTCACTCAATTATCCCCTGAAACTTCCAACGGACATTTCCAGTTTACAATATATGCTGGTCCGTTTTAAACTATTTAGGGTTGTTTTTTAATAATATATTGCACAATGACAAACAGTGGTCCCTGATTAGAGGGCTCCTGCAGGAGCCCTCTAATCAGGGACTTCACTATTTGCATTAGACAAGTGTACTCTTCACAGGTACACTTTGGGTAAAGGACGCATTTATGCGTCACTTGGACTCAATGAGTTAAGCACAAGAGAAAAACAGTTTTGTTCCTGGTCAGATGTAATTCTTCTTCTGTCAGATCAGGATCCAAACTGTTTGACCTTAATAATTAGGTTTTTTCAGTTGAACTTATTCAAACCCAATACTTCAATTGGACAAATCTGGTTGATGATTACATCTAGTCCATCAGTTGATGATAAAATGTTATCAATCTTGAACTATTTAGTGCTGTCTTTAATATAAAATTATATGTATGCTGAGACAAAATTATCAACAGTGCTGACCCAGTTGCAAAATAACAAACATTGCAGACCCTGGTCAGAGGGCTCCTTGAGTGGCCTTCTGATCTGGATCTGAACTGTTTCAGACTTAGTTTGTATAGGATCAGTGTATTATTCAAAGATACACGGTTTTTGAAGGATGTGTATTGTCATTGCTCAGGTTGAAATAGTTAAATGGGAGTAATTTGGACAGGAGCTGACTTTAATCTTGAAGCAGACAATCTGTTTTTGTGTTTAATTTATGTCTGTTTCTGCCAACTAATTGAACTTTGGACTAATTGGATGGCTAAAAGAGAAGGAAGCAGATACAGAGGAACCCGTGTGATGCCCTACTCTTTTTAAATAAGAGTCCTCTGGTTCTTTTACATGCCTAGTGTATAGCACCGATACATTGGACCTCGATTTTTTTAAAGTCTCATCTGAAAAACTTGTTCAGACAGGGGATACCCCTGGATTGACAGTCTTAGGTGTTACCTCTAAACCAGTCCCCTAACTGAAGCAGTCAATATAGTAATTAGTACTGAAGAGGAAGGATTATTGTATCAGAGTTTTAAGGCAATATAGGAGTTCAATAATCTTCTATAATTGTAAATCTAAGTAGAGGGCAAGTGGAGTATTGTAGGTTCAAGTCTCCTATGACAAGGTAGTTGCAAAGTTGCAAACATTGACTAGCAAGTGTAATAAATAAAAGTGTTATGTTAGACTTAGGCTGTACAGGTCTTTGGTTCCTTTTAACCCTTTCAACACTAAGTAACTCTTGTGGGTTATTACGTTCCCTTGCGCATCATTTTAGTTACCAAAAACATAAATTAGTCTACTTGGAATTCTAGGTAGTTTAATAAATACTGCTCTAAATTAGCCAACAGTGTAGACTCAGATCAGAGAGCTCCTATAGGAGCCCTCTGATCTGGGTCTTCACTGTTTTCAAATGTAGAGAGTATATTGAAAACTGGTCCATGTTGTTGAAAGAGTTAACTCTTTACCCCATAGCCTGTTTTAAGTACTGAAGATATGAAACCACTGAAAGAAAGTTGAAAGTAAAGTACAATAGGCCTTAATGCTCATTCTGCTTTACTTTCAGCCTGCTTTAAGCTACCATCTGCTAGAATACAGAAAATATTTCTTATGATACATATGCATGACTAAAAAATTGAATCATTTTCTTCAGATGAATGATGAATTAATGATGAATTAAATGTGTGAACCCTTAGCCCGCCAAATAAATTGTCGTCTGCTATAAGTTTCAAAGTGCTTCAAAGTTGCTCAAAATTGCTGAAAATGTTGTCCGAGTGTCAAACAGCTTGGATCCGGATCCAAGCTGTTTGCATATGGAGCTATAGTCGTGAGTGGCAGGCTAAGGGTTAAAACGCATATCTATGGAGTAAAGGGTTATGGAAACCTAGTAAACAGTCAGTGCTAAGAATTACCGATGCTACATGCATTACTATAATTTAAGTACAAAATAAACAATAAGGAAAGTCTAGCTGCTTATAATAATTTAACATTACAAATGCTTCATACATTCAGCACAAGAATAAACAATAAGATGTCATGAAAGTTAAGGACTAACTACAGGGCTCCAGGTAAGAAGTAGTAAACTCAAGTTTTCCATTTCCTTCACCATGTTTGTACAAAACCACTTAGTGTGATACTCATCAGAATTGTCTCTTTAAGATGATTCTGATAAGTAGTCACACCATAGGGTTTAGTGCAGACATAACGATTTAAGTTTTCAAATACAGTGGAGAATCTGTTATTCTTTCCCAATAAACGCGTTTACGCTAAAACTATTATTTGCAGTGCAAACAGTTTGGAGCCAGATCAGACACCGGGTAACCCGGCGTCTGATCAGGCTCCAAACTGTTTGCCACCAAGATAAACAAGAATTATCAGAATTGTCCAAAAGTTGTTCTTTTCTACGTTTTAGTGTTTTGCGTTTGCGTTTAAACGGGAAAGAATAACAGATTCTCCACTGTACTCCCCTATCTGAGGCCCTGTAAGTATGACTTACTTCATGCAATCAAAAAGAACAAAGTGTAAATCTAGATTAAGAAATCAAAAGAATATAACCTGTACAAAAATAAATACAACTCCCATTATTTACAAATTCAAAAAATAAAATTCACCACAAAAGTATATTTTGTTTACAGAAAAGTACTTATTTCATAATAATATCATTCTAAATTTCAATTTTCAAATTGATTTTTCTCTCAAAGAATTATCAGATTCAAACTTGATTAAGTAGCTAAGCTACATTTTAACTTAACCCATTACTCAATAAATGTGCCTTTTTACACCTTTAATTTACACCTCTGAAGAAAATAATTAACACTTTATACAGTTATAAATATGCACCATAATAAATATTAATATGTCCTAGCACAATGTAGTTAAAAACAGTCTGAACGTAAAGCAGAATGCACCTTGGGGTGCATCCTGCTTCACTTTCATCCTGCTTTAACCCGCTATCCCCAAATTACACTGTTTTATGCCTTTAACCTATTCCACCACTATAGAAAATAGTTTCACTTTATACAATCATGAATGTGCACCATAAGAAACATTTTCTATAATCTAACAGATGGTTGCTTAAAGCAGGCTGAAAGTAAAGCAGAATGTGCCTTATGGTACATTCTGCTTTACTTTCAATCTGCTTTAAGTGGTCACCTGTTTTTAAAAACTACAAACAGGCTATGGAGTAACAGGTTAAGTGGTTACCTGTCTTGAAAACTAAACTAGACACAGGCTATGGGATAAAGGGATAAGCTAGTTTGTAATCATCAAGAGTAAACTGTGTGAATTAGGACAAGTTCATCTTTTGAGACTCTGTAAACAGAACCCTTCAGGACCAAGAAAGATGTTTGGTTCAGACAGATTTCTGGATTCCAAAAGTTTGGCAACCATTTCAAATTATTAAGTCATTTAAACCCAGAATGTTCATTAATGCAAGGCCATAGGAATGAAAAAATTCCAATACGAATCAGTCTGCTATTGTCCAGTGTTAAGCAGTCATTTTGCCCTTTTAGCTATAAATACATCTTAACTGAAGGCTTATTTAGAATGTAGACATTTGTCCTTTTTCCAAAGAATTCTTGTCCTATTTTCAGAGATAACACATGTCTAAGTTAGAGATAACACATGTGAAAGTTTCATTTGAAATTAATACCACAACAGACATCCTATCACCTATGCATACATTTCGTTGTGGGCGTGTATAATGAGGTACTAGTATAAAAGTTACACAATTATTTTCATAAAAAGAAAAGAACGAGTGTTCCCTTACAAGGTCATTATAATATCTGTGTACTGTGGCGTAGTGCTGAAACGGTTACCAGAATTTTGTAACCGGTTAATCATTGCTCGTAACCGGGGTTAACCGTAACTTAAATATGCCGACTGACACATCATTAGTCAGTAAGAGTTGGACGTTACACATGTACACGGAAGACCGTTCAACTGTTTTACCTATACACATTTACAAATTTGGAGACCGTTTGCATGCGTGTGTAAACGATAATAAAATAATAATATTGGTGCCAAAGAACTGTTTATGAATGTTATACTTTTTTCGAACTATTTTACCATGCATGCCGACGTAGGTCCTTCATAAATTGCAAAGAGAAGAGAAGTAGATCTATTGATCTTATAAAATGAACTTACATGTATACTGCATGATTATGTTGATCAATAAATCGTTTAAAAAGCGGCCATTTGATGTCTTCTCTAAATAAGTTGCATTTGTAAAATAATAATAACTCCAACACACGGAATAATTATGCGCGGCCGAATATGAAGACTAATCCCGCATTGTGTTATAGATATTAATTGGTCCCATTCTTGTCTTATTTTAAACCTTGAAGTGTAGATTCAGCTAACCGGGTTTTATTATTTTATCGTTTTTGATTGGGTGGTCAAAAAATATATTTGAAATTGACATGCGGATATTCCTGGAAACCCTTGTTTACGTTTTCCCTACGCGAACGTCATATATAGCTACTAGGGTAGAAGTCCAAAGCAAACCGAATATTTCGAGGTCAGAAGATTAGTAAGCGTGTCTAGTTCAACTGTCAAAATAGCGAAGGAAACAATATATCGAAGACAAGTTTGTTGTAAATAAAACTGTTCAATCGTCATTTATTGTAAAGACATGTGAAATAAGGGTTCTTTACCGCATCTTCAAATAAAATGACACGATGCAGCGAGTATTCAGTGTTGAGAACACCTGAAAAGTATATTGAATTCCTTACATAAAATACTTTGTTAACGGCATCGTTTTGTGTATTGAGCTCCGTGTACATGTTTACAAAAATCAGGAAACGCCCTACCCTTATCAATCAACATGCTACTGTATTTTAAAACTTAAATATCATGTATATCATAGAGTAAAATATTTCAACTTTAAGCGAACGGTAAACATATCTGAAGGTTGTAGCTCCCGTCATATGGGGCTTCATTATTGTTAAACAAAATGGCTTCCGAGTAACCGGTTACCGACTTTGTAACCGGTTAATCGGCAGTTCATAACCGTTAACGGTTACCCGGGTAATCGTTTCAGCACTACTGTGGCGTCACTGGCCATATTGTATCACAATGTAGAACTCCATGATAAATCAACACCTCTAATATAACAGAGCTTCAGATAATACGGCCAAAACAAAAAGCTGGCCACAGGCCAGCTTTTTGTGCAGGTCGCCTTTAGATAATGTGTACGCGTTGCGTGAATAAAACAAGGAATAAAGACATTTTTCTCATTATCTGGTCATGTTGGATTTGTATCACCCATTGATGGGCACCGCCATTTTATCTGTCACAATTTCACTTCCGGCAAGGGAATGCCCAATTCACCAACCAACCGAGCATTCGGAAATTCCGTAGCGGCGGCTCATCAGGCTCTCTTCTATGGAAATATTTCATTATAGACGTACATAATAAACCTGTATGCACTGGGTGGACATGATTGAGTACACAGGCTTATACCGACAGACATATCCCTATCATGTGTTTGGTTCGCCGCACCAGATTAGTGAATCAAGTGGACTGGCTGGTGATTCCAAAATGGCCGCCAGTGTTGTTCTTGTGGCAACGGGCCTTTTCGCACCCTATTTTTAGTCACTTCATACAAGACTACAGATACCCACGAAAAATTAAATTGCCTTATTTCCTATACTTTGTAGAAACAGGTTTCGGCCGTATATAGGGTTTACCTATAGTTATATTAGCAAGTAAACTTAAAAATTTCGACCATTCTCTCTATTTGCACAAAACAAAAGTGTACTTTCCAGCAGAGCTCAAGATAAGGGGAGTATTTCAAAAACCAAAATCTTTATTTCTACTTTACAGCCTTTGGTGTCACTACTCATTAGAATTGTCTCTAAGAGTGCTACAATAAGTGAGAAAATGTTGGATATGTGCAGGTAACTCCCTCTTATCTGGAGCCCTGCTTTCCACAGAACACATTTGTAACAGATGTGTATGCTCACCGCTAGGGTAGAATGAGTTAAGTTTTAAATTGAGATCATACATAGCATCTATAACTGTACTGTCGGACTAGTGCTGGGCAAACCATTCATTATAGACTTGTAAGGAAAAAATAGCGCTTAACTCTTTGCATGCTGGGTAATTTTTTTCCTCTGAAGAAAAAAATGTCATCTGCTACTGTTCTAAAAAACATAATTTCACATTTTCTTTTCACAACATGGTCAGAATGTCAAACAGTTTAGATCCAGATAAGCCACTACGTTACATGGCGTCTTAGGATCCAAACAGGTTTGTAAAAAAGTTATCATGGTTTCACCGCAAGCATGCTAGGAGTTATATACAAGACTAAAGTACTTTAGCAAATGTCCACATGAGCAGTAACTGTTTCAATACTACAAATCTGACTGTGTACCCCTTTACCCCACAGTCTGTTTCAATTTTTGAACACAGGTGACTACTTAAACCAGGTTGAAAGTAAAGCAGAATACACCTTAAGGCACATTCTGTTTTACTTTCAACATGCATTAAGCTACCACCGGCTTGGAAAATGAAAATATTTCTGATGGTGCATATTCATGACTGTATAAAGTAGAACTTTTTTCGGCAGAAGCGTAATACATTAAAGGTGTTAAAAGGTGTATATATGGGGTAATGGGATACAGAACACCTTTGTAACATACCATGCAACATTATAGTCCAACAAATCATTGGAACTACATCAGAAACTATGCAGCATATATGAGCAACATATTTCAGCAAATAAAAAGAGTAAAAAATATATAGATTTTGTTTAAAATGTATGAGCAATAGTAATATGCATAGGTTTTCCATGTTTGTCTATCTTTAGTACACCGCTGACATCACATGAAGGTTGTTGACAGCACACCCAGTGTTCTGTCTTTTACCGAGAAATTCACACTGTCAAAATAATGCTGGAATCTGAAAAATTGAAAACATACAAAAATGAGCTCAACTCATTCACCCCTGAAACTTTTAATGGACAATTCTAATTATAAATAAGTCTAGTCCATTTTTGACTATTCAGGGCTGATTTAAACAATATATTTCAAAATGACAAACAGTGTAGACCCTGATCAGAAGGCTCCTTAAGAAGTCCTCTGATCAGGTTCTACACTATTTGCATGGGACAAGTGTGATCCTCACAGGTACACTGTTTGTAAATGATGAGTATACTCCTTGTTAGGGTTGAATGTGTTAGTTTATTCACCCATTCACCCATGAGATTTCAAGTAAGGCTCAACTCTTTCCTCCCTAAAACTTCAAATGGACAATCCCAGTTTTCCATTTTAGTCTAGTCCATTTCTGACTTTTAAGGGTTGTTTTGGCCATGTTTTGCATTATGACAAACAGTGAAGACCCAGATCAGAGGGCTCCTTTCGGAGCCCTCTGATCTGGGTCTTCACTGTTTGCATAGGACACGTGTACTATTCACATGTACACTGTTTGAAAAGGATGTCTATATGCGGGACTAGGGTTCAAAGAGTTAACTGAACATGGCCAATCTTTTCTACTTTATTTCTCCACCAAACCCTTCGTAGTGAAATAATGACCTAGCTATTACAACGAGTATTGCTGAATCAGTATTACTGAAACTACTAATTTGTAGAACTTATGACACCAAACAGATGCAAGACAAAGTGGCAACTATATGCTTCTTTCAATTCTATATAAGCCTCTACTTGGATCGTATAATCACACTACACAAATATATTATTGCTTAACCCTTCTCCTGTGAATAGCATATACTAATGACTGATGCAATGAGTTGGGATCGAAATAAGATGCTGAGTTGCACATTTGGATCCAAACTGTTTGACAACAACAGGAAAGGAGAAGTCATTTTGTGTATGTAAATGACTGTTTTCTGAGAAGACAAATAATAATAAAAATGAAAATGTTGAAAATAAATGTTTTTACTGGAGACCCGACAGTATTTGTAAGACACGTATGATCCCCCTACCCTAAGAGTTCATATGACTGAATCAAAACACTAAAGAGTAAAGACAACCAATAGAGTTTGATATTTCAAGCACATGTATTTGCTATGTTTAGAGATAACAGTGAGAGTCTATGTATGACTGTACCTTCGTTTTGTGTTTGTAATCTGTCGACACTGTTCAAACCTGCATATCTCTCTCAGTGTTGGCATGTAGTCCATGTGCAGGTTCCTGTGATGTTTGTGGGCCACCAGAGGTATACAGTCCTGGATATTATCACACGCTCGGGAAACCTCAGCAGTTCTACTGAAATAACAGAAGATAATGATGTACTCATTTCAGCAGCAAATCCTAAGGTGTGAATACTCTTCTCCAACAGACTATTCTAATGAGTAGTTTACACCACAGGGATGAATGCATAATCAAAGATTTTTTTTTAAATACTCCCCTTATCTGGAGCTCTGTAAACAGAAGATAATGATGATACAGAGATGGACATATGCAATAACAGAACATAATGATGAACTCTTGAATTGACAAGGATTGCACATTGCATATCCAGGGCTCTAGATAGAGGGAGTAAACTGAACAAATCCAACATTTTCTCACTTGTTTCAGCACTTAATCCTATGGTGTGACCACTCATTAGAATCATCTCAGAGACTTTTCGAATGGGTAGTGACACTATAGGGTTTAAAGTAGAAACAAAGATTTTATATTTTGAAATACTCCCCTTATCTGGAGCCTGCATATCAGCCTGTTTCAAATACATGTGCCTGTATAATGAAGGAGATGGTAAACAAAGAGATTAAAACTTTCTGCTTTACCTTTTTTCTGCGGAAGGCATTTACCTATTTTAAGGCCTTTCGCTCACGGAAGTCGGTCTTGCGGGTGAGCGGATATGCGTCTTGACGACATAGACTTTTTTTGTACGTGCTTATACTAGAAAATTTATATAAAGGAAATGTTGATACGATTGAGTATAATCCTTCATAGCGCAGTTAGTATAGTGGTTGACTAGCAATCCAAAGGTCATAGGTTCGAGACCCATCCGATCCAAATATTTTTTTTAAGTGTCCGATTTATTGACTTGTCAATCCATAACGCAGTAATCAAGAGACATGTTATGTTTAGTCTTGTTGATTAGAACTAGTGATGTTTACGGTCCAAGTATATGTCCACTTACCTGTACGTTTTAGTTTAATGACTTACAAGTCAATTAAATCGGTATACATGTACACGATTTGATCGAACTATAAAGCCACACATTGAAGCTTATCAATACGCTAACCTTTTCAAGATCGATATTGCCTATTATAATTATGTTAAAACAATATAATAAACCTTGTATGCAAGTCAATGAATAAATAATAATGCATTTTAATGACAAAGTTTTAATTCTAAGGTAGGTAACTGTATCTAAACAACAAATATCCCACATTTTAATAAGAAAATATGTTATTACAACAAATCCTGACTGTAATATTTTCAAATTTTTTCAGACTGACTAGTTCATCAACCATATACACGTATTTGAATAAAATGAAAACAAATATACATTGAATGAGTCAGTTTTTTGTAATTCAATTTTTTATCATTTTGCAAAATTTAAATAGCTGATAACATCTTTCTGAACACCTTTATTCAAAATGTTTTTAGCTTTTCTTGTAATGAATGTTGTGGGCTACTTATTGGGCGAGAATTATAGTAATTAGCTTTATTCATTTTTAAGAACAAGACTGCGCGTTCAATAAACGCTTATGCCCCCGGTGGCATCCTTGACAATATATTCTGAATTTTTTCCAAGTCCAAATTAGGTCAAGGTCAAGGTCAAATTGAGCTTGGGTATTACTGGTGGGTTGGTAATGGTCCAAGGCAATAACTGTATAAGTATAGAAGCATTGTAGTAAGTAGTGTTGATGCTAGACGAAACGGTAAAATCTAGTTAACCAAGAAATAGCCCATTGAAAATATTCTAAGTCCAAATTAGGTCAAGGTCAAGGTCAAAATTAAGGTTGGGTGATATTGGTGGATAGGGAATGGTCCAAGGCAACAACTGTATAAGTATCCAAGCATTGGAGTAAGCGGTGTTGATGCTAGACGAAACGGTAAAATCTACTTAACCTGGTTACGGACGGACGGAAGGACGGACGGACAGGACGATTACTATATGCTCCCGCATCTGTCGATGCCCGGGCATAAAAATAAAATCATCAAAATTCTAGGTTTTTGTCAGAAAAAGAGACCTTAAAGACAAATCACACGATAAATTTTGCCTATATTTACACACATTGTTTCTTAGGCTATTATCATTCTTCATGAAAAGTTTCATAACAATCGTATGGAAACTACGCGCACATGCGAAGTACCTTAACTCGTTCAGTTCTGTTTTACTTTCAGCCTGCTTTATAAGGATACAGGATTAAGTTCTACAATTAATCAAATCAATCAGTCATTTACTGCAAACCAAATTTTTATTGACCAATGCCCCATTTCTCAAAAGTCAAAATACAGTGGAGAATACGTTATTCTTTCCCGTTTACAATACCGCAAATGAAATGCAAACACATTGCAATAAAATGGAGAAAAGGACATTTTTTTGACAATTCTGACTTAATTTTAATCTGAGTGGCAAACAGTTTGTAGCCTGATCAGACGCCGGGTAATCTGACTCCAAACTGTTTACCTTGGAACTAATAGTTTCAGCGTAAACGTGTTTATTGGGAAAGAATAACGTATTCTCCAATGTAGATCTAAAACTCTTGAAAATATTCCATTATAAAGTATATCCTTTTTGAAATTCTAAGTATTTAATAGTAACATGAATCTGAAAGCTACCATTTTCAGGTGATCACTTAAAGCAGGTTGAAAGTAAAGCAGAATGTGCCTTGAGCCGTATTCTGCTTTACTTTCAGTCTGCTTTAAGTTACATAAACTAGGGGATGGGCCGAATCTAATGTTGCAATAACTTGTGGCCCAACCCTTTTGTTTATATTAAACAAATTACATGATGCTTGTGTGAATATGTATACTAATTGAACAATAAAATATTATTAAACTAAACATAAACTAGGATTTAGAAAATATTTCTAATGGTACATGTTCATAACTATATAAATTGGAAATATTTTCTTCAGTGAAACAATATATTGAATGCGCTTGAAGGCGCTCCTATTGTGGGAAAGGGTTATTTAAGTTCAAACAAAAATCTAACCGGACATAATTCACACTTCATGCCATCAAAACATAGCTACGGGATAATATTATACAGTAAAGCCCCTCTATCACGACCACTGTAATTTGTTAATTATTAGGAAATTAAAACAGGTGACTGTTTAAAGCAAGGTGACAGTAAAACAGAAAGCTCCTTTAGGAGCTTTCAGTTTCACTGCCACCTTGCTTTAAGCTGTCGCCCGTCTTTTATACAATCAGTTAGCCTTCGTTTTAGTGGTCGTAATAGAGGGGTTTAACTGTACATGACTTACATGAATCCATCAGTGTTGGAGAGCCTGAAGGTTTCACTTCCTTTAAGGACTGGCAAAACAAACTCCTCTGAGAAGGCAGGATTGTTGGCACACAGCTGTTCTACCTGAGTTTGTATTGTATCAATGTCTTTATACAGCCTACAAGCTGCCCGAGTCTCTATCTCTACACCAAGTTCTAACACATCAGCCTCATCCACACAAGTGTTTACATGATGTTTGGGTAGACTGGTCTCCATACCACTGACCAGTCTGCCTCTCAGCTCTCGACCACTACGACCCTGTAGCCGACCAATCACTGAAGTATTTGACCCTGTCTCTAATACATCTAAACTAGACATGGTATCATACATGCTAGCAATGCTAGACAATGTCCTTGACAGGCATAGATTCTCTTCCCTGTTCCCAGTCTTAGTATCACTGTCATTATCACCAGTGTTATCCTCAATGGGCGTGTCTGTATCACTAGCTGCAGGGTTAAATATATCACTGGCATCTATTGAGGCTTCACTGTCGTACAGATCTTCCTGGATTCTCTTCCTCTTTGGAGGCACATGTTTACATGGTTTGTCTAGTGTTGCCTTGGCAACCGAGTCCACCACTTTGACTGCCATAGGTAACAGTACGGGTAAGTTACTGTATATGATGCTGCTATGTAGAGACTGTCTGAATACACCACACACTTCAGCCATGTAACTGGGGTTTGTACACTCTCCCTGCAATAAAATATACGTTATTATTAGCATACATATATGGGGAGTAATTCAAAAACTAGAATTCTTTATTTCCGCATTAAACACTATGGTGTCACTACTCATTAGAATTGTATCTTGGCTAAGGTTCTAATGAGTAGTCACACTATATTATGGTTTGGTGCAAACATAAATGAGTTTTTTTTTTTTTACTCCTATCTTGAGTAAAATTGTAAATTACAATTACATCCTTTGAATCATTTGTATTTAAATTGTTTCTTCTACCAAGCTCTACTTGGCAGGTATTTGCAAACAGTTTGGACCTAGATCAGATACTAAGTATATTTAAGTCTTATAAAGATCTATATCATTTTATTTCCAATTTAAGTTTCTTGGAATAAAATAGGAACAACTTGGAAATTTGGTTTATAAAATCTCATCAGTAGGACTTGGTCCAGACAGGGATTGAACTCACGATCCCTGGCTCTGAGCTTATAAACTTAAAACAAACTCTGTGCTCCAAACTCAGAGTTTTTCTCAGCTCATAACGCTGCGGCAAACATTTTATTTTATAACACACCATACACCGTGTATCCCGTGCTCAGCGACCCCATAAGAAGCTTAGAACCGTGAACAACAACAACAACTTTACCCTTGCACCCTTTAGTATTTGCATACATAATCATACTGTATTAATGTATCCAAATGACGTTACAAAAGTCAAATAAAATGTGCTTTGTAAAAAAATAGAGCCTTTTACATTTATCGAATCTGAGTTTTGAGCACAGAGTTTGTTTTAAGTTTTATAACCTCTGGCCCATGTATGGTAGTCGAGCGCATTACCACTGGACCATGTCAACGGCTCCTTATGGAGTAGTCTGCTTTACTTTAACCCTTTCCCACATAGCATATCTCTAGTATTGAATATAGGTGTCAACTTAAAGCAGGTTGAAAGTAAAGCAGAATGCGCTTTAAGCGCATTCTGCTTTACTTTCAGCCTGCTTTAAGCTATCATCTGCTAGAATATAGAAAATATTTTGTATTATACATATTTATGAATGTATAAATTGGAACTATTTTCTTCAGAGCAAGAATAAACTGAATGCGCTAAAAGGCGCTTCTATGGGGGAAAGGGTTAAACAGCTATATGTGTCTTCAATACTGAAAAGGGTTAACTCTGTATACAAACCTTGAGGAACTTGACAAGGCTGTCGAGGGTTGTTAGTTTATTTTCCCCACTTATACCCAGACATGTCTCAACACCGACAACATGTACTGGAGGATACTTCCTCGCTTCAGCATCATTCTCACTGCTAGCTAACCCTGTAGACCCTGACTTTTGTACAAACATCTGTGAGAAGGCATCGACTGAGGCTGAACTGTCATCCTCCAGTATTCTCTTTCTCCTGGTAGCTAGAGGTTTAACTGTTATAAAATCATCATCATCATCATCAAACTCTTTCCCTCCAGTCTCTGTAGTCTTCAGAGTGTGTGATCCAGTGAAACTTTCCTGAGAACAATCCTGCGAGTCTTCTGTAATGACAGGTAGTGGTGTGGTGGTGATACCTGGCCTCTGTACCTGCCTGTAGGTCTGTATACCACTGCCTCCCGACTCTAACATGTACTGCAGGGATACTAGACATTTCCTCACATCTTTGTTATATAACACAACTAGTTCGGACAATTTGTCCACATCAATACGAAGATTTTCAAGTAGAGCTATGATCTGTAAACGGCTGACAATGGATCGCTGAAATGATAAAAAAAACCTTTTAGTAACAAAATGAATTACAAATATGTTTGTAAAACACTGATGCCTGCACATTTGAAACATGCCTTCAGGATAGCTATCATATATTTATATGGCCGTGCCATGAGAAAACCTGCCTTATTGCATTGCAAACAGCGTAGATCAATGGCTAGCTGCCGCGGCGGCTGGTCTTGATCTACACTCTTTGACACCCACATGTATCTAAAGCAGTTTATGTAGCTGTCTGTATTATATACGTTTTTTGGCAGTGTAGACTGTAGACCAAACTCAGATACAGAGACTGGGATGACAACGGTGCTTTGTCTGTACAATGTTGCAATGCAATAAGGCAGATTTTGTCATGGCTCGGCTCATTATATATTATCTAGTATCAACCATGCAAGTAAAATTCCAGCCCAGCTATATAATATAGCAACTGAAACATCTTAGCTAGCTTTCTTAATGTTTTTTATTGGATACACAGATTTGCCACTGGCTTAGCTTGTCTACATAGTTTGCTTTGTTCATTACTACTTGACTGGGCTCAGTTTTTTTATTTTTACTTTAAGTAGTAATCTGCATTAACCCTTTACCCCATAGCCTGTTTCTAATTTTGAAGATAGGTGATCACTTAAAGGAGATTGAAAGTAAAGCAGAATGCACCTTTAGGTGCATTCTGCTTTATTTTTAGTCTACTTTAAGCTACTATCTACTTGGATATTGAAAATACTTCTAAGTGGTTGAAATTATTTTTTGACCAATGAGAGTTGAGTATTTTTGAAAACATTTCGAGGATTAATTTTTGTAAGTCGGTACTATCAAACACTAATCAACGACTAAAAAATTTAATCCTGGGCATGCGTATTTGGGTTGATTCGCAGGTGTTTCTTTGGGTGCGGCCTATGTCCATTTCCTTTGACATCTTTTTGTCGGTACTATTTAAAAAGGGTGTTTCGGGAAGAACAAACGTTTTGTTACTTCCAACTGACGGTATTGCTCTTTGTCGGTACCAAAAAAATAATTTCAACCACTAAATTGGTTAGTGTCTATTAGTCTATTTTAACAAAAGATTAAAAGTCCCTCGGGTGCCCCTCGCTTGACTTTTAATTTTTGTTTAAATATACTAATAGACACTAACCTATACTTAATGTGCATATTCACTATTGTATAAAGAGGACCAATTTTCTTCAGTGGAGGAATAAATAAATAACAAGAGGGCCTGAAGGCCCTGATAGCGCTCACCATTTGTAATGAAGCCTGATAGCTTTACCTTTGAATTTCACCCGTTTTATTCTAAATCCATTCAAGTTTGTTGACCTACTGTACAGTAGCATAGTAGAGTACATCAAAGGCAGATAACTAGAGCCTAAACAATACTGAAATGAAGCCTTTTTCTAGCATTTCAATGTATATCAAGGGTAGGTAACTATTGCAACAATGATTACATTTTAACAATAATTGCACTCCTTCCAGAACGTATAGCTACATCCTTTGTGTACAAGTAAAATCAAAAATCCATTGAAAACTGTAGTTTCAAGAGTGTAAACCCTGTAAAATATGGCATTTTCAGCAATTCAAAGGTAGATATCTTTTGATCTATTTGTCCGATTCCAACCATAATCACTTTTTTACGAACTCTTATGGTCATATACAATTTGGGCAAGTTTGAGAGAGCTTGGATAAATATTGTGGCCTCTTGAGTGTAAACACTGTTAAATATATCATTTTCAGCAATTCAAAGGTAGATAACTTTTGACCTATTGATCAGATTACAACCATAATTGAACTCATCCTAAGTCTTATGGTAATATACAATTTGAGTAAGTTTGAGAAGGATTGGATAAAATTTGTAACCTATAGAGTATAAACATCTTTAAATATGGCATTTTCAGCAATTCAAAGGTAGATAACTCTCGACCTATATGTCTGATTTCAACCATAATCAAACTCATCTGAACTCTTATAGTCATTTACAATCTGAGCAGGTTTGAGAAAGATTGGATAAAAATTGTGGCCTCTAGAGTGTAAACACCGTTAAATATGGCATTTTCAGCAATTCAAAGGTAGATTACTCTTGATCTATTTGTCTGATTTCAACCAAAATCGAACTCATCCAAACTCTTATAGTCATATACAATCTGAGCAGGTTTTAGAAAGATTGGATAAATACTGTGGCCTCTAGAGTGTAAACACTGTTAAATATGGCATTTTCAGCAGTTCAAAGGTAGACAACTCGTGACCTATTTGTCCGCTTTCAACCATATTGAACTCATCTGAACTCTTATGGCAATATACCATCTGAGCATGTTTGAGAAAGATTGGATAAATATTGTGGCCTCTAGAGTGTAAACACTAAAATTGTTGACGACGCACGACGGACATTCAAGGATTGCAATAGCTCACCCTGAGATAAAAAGTGTAAAAATGTGTATCTATGGGGTAATTGGTTTAGAAATTGCAGTGAGTGGTTGGTGTAGACATGTTTTACTGTTGTAGATCTCACCACCGGGGGTCTCCTGAGAGTCAGCTGTTCATATCTGCCATCAAACATTGAGGTAAAGCCGGGGTCTGAGGTAGTTAGGATTATAGGAATCTTGGTAGTCGACATAAACGTCTGAATGGCCGAGAGAAAACCCTTGTCTTCTTCAAAGAACACATCTACCTGAAAATAGTAGGTTAACAAATTGAATGAGACATACGGTCAAAACTCAATATTTCAAACTCGCTAAAATCAACCTTACCAGTATGTCATACGTTTAATTTTGATAACTCGATCTCACTTAAGTCGAACATACCCGTACTTCAAAGTTAAAACGTGGCTAAGCCACGTTTTAACTTTGAAATATGGGTATGTTCGAACTCTATATACAATCTGTGTGAGGGGCTTGATTATGAACAACAATTAAGTTCTACTATTATTACTATGACTACTGCTTATAATGTTACTACATCTACTGCTGCAATGGGTAATGTCAGACTTACCAGTATTCCTCCATATAATTGTCTATAACTAGAACTTGCTTAAGACCAACATACCCGGGTTTTTTTAAGTTAAATATTTGGGGCTATACAATCTGTTCAGAGCCCCAGTGCTGTAAAAACCCATCCATTTTTTAAGTTGAAATATGGCTTAGAAATATAGTTAAGTCTGACATAAGCAAGTTCAAAGTATCAAGATTTGGCTACCGGTATACATCAGCAATCTGTAGCGCGTTCAAGTACCGTATCGATGCAATCGATTGCATCGGAAAACGGTAACAATTCACTTTTAACAACCGTTAGGGTGTTACCGATTGCGAACGACACGAACGGCCTCAGAGGTAGCTCGCCATCCCCAACAAGGAAAACAAAATGGCTACCAAATGAATTTAATACAACCGGCGAACAGTCCCGACTTAATTTCTCATCAATAAACCAACATTTTCCGATACTTAATGTATCAAATAAAGGAGCTTACATCTGAGCAGCTAAATCTTATTTTTATATGCAGTAAAATTGATGCATTTCAGTTGATTAGTGCACTTTTGCTTGTGTTATTAAGATTCGCACATAAATCGTTCGTACCCTTGAAAAGTTAATAAACTTTGGGGCGCAATGAGTTATTATTGAAGAGTATCGGTGAACGTTAGATGTCGTACTATATGGGTTGTTTGCATCGGTTAACGTTAATGTTCGCTGGTACGGTACTTGAACGCCCTACGGGGCTTGCTACAAATGTTATACAGTAAAATCTCTCTATTACAACAACTTAATTATATATATTATTTCATTTTTAAGGCAGGTGGCTGCTTAAAGCAAGATGAAAGTAAAACAGAAAGCTCCTAAACATAAAACTGCAACCTCTCTTTTATATAATCAATTAGCATACTTCTTAGTGGTTGTAATATGGAGGTTTTACTGTACAGCTTGAATGTTGCAGTTTGCCTGTATCCTTTAGCACATTTGTACATTAACCCATTACCCCATAGCCTTTTTCTAATATATAAGATAGGTGATCACTTAAAGCAGGTTGAAAGTAAAGCAGAATGCGCCTTAAGGCCCATTCTGCTTTACTTTCAGCCTGCTTTAAGCCATAATCTACTAGGATGTAGAAAATATTTCTTTAGGTGCATATTTATGACTGTATAAATTGGAACTACCTTTGTTAGTGTAGTAATAAATTAAAGGCGTCAAAAGGTGTATTTATGGCGTAATGGGTTAAAACAAATTCTCAAGGCAAGTTATAGTTTAAAAGAGATGTAAAAATCTAACTAAACAATACTGTAATTTCTTTTTTCCCATGGTTTAACTCACTTTATATCTTAACCCTTAGCCTGCCAGTCACGACTTTAGCTCCATATGCAAACAGCTTGGATCCGGATGAGACGCCGAGTAACTCGGCGTCTCATCCGGATCCAAGCTGTTTGACACTCGGACAACATCTTCAGCAATTTTGAGCAACTTTGAAGCACTTTGAAACTTGAAGCAGACGAGAAATATAGCAGACGACAAATTTATTTGGCGGGCTAAGGGTTAACCCATTGAACCCTCAATGACACCATTTACAGCATTCCTGTGAATAAATATGTATCACAAAAATATTTTCTGGTAGAAAGTAAACTTCAGAATATATCGTAAGGAACATTCTGCTTTACTTTCAACCTGCTTTAAGTAGCCACCTGTCTTCAAAACTAGAAACAGGCTAAAAAGTAAGGGTTTAAAGGTGAGACTGGATCCTTATAGTAATTTGTATCGCCATCTTTTGTTTCAATAGTCAATGTAATAGTTCAGATGATAGATATTTGTAATGGACAGTTTTATATGAATATTCAGTCGGAGAAAGATTAGCCCATTACTCCATAAACACACCTTTTTATGCCTTTAATATATTTCACCACTGATGAAAAGTTTCCTATTTATACAGTTATAAATATGTATGATAAGAAATATTTTCTATATTCTAGCAGATGGTAGCTTAAAGTAGGCTGAAAGTAAAGCAGAATGCACCTTAAGGTGCATTCTGCGTTACTTTTAACCTGCTTTAAGTGGTAACATATTTTCAAAATTAGAAACAGGCTGTGGGGTAATGGGTTTACAGAGCAACAGATAAGAGTAGTTTTTCAAAATTTAAAATCTTTATTTCTGAATTAAACCCTATGGTGTCACTACTCATTAGAATCGTCTCTTCGATAACACCATAGGATTAGGTGTTAAAAATAGTGATAAAATGTGGGATTTGTTGAAAAAACTACCTCTTATCTGGAGCCCTGGGTTTAGAAAGGTAGCAATTAATGTAGATGATTAAACAATCAAGAAAGAGGAAAATTAGATATTTGGATATATAGAATTAAAAGGATAGAAAGAAAGGAAATTGAAAGAAAGATGGTACATAAAGAGAACAGAATGAATTATAGAAATAAAATATGGAGAGTAGATATAACCAAGAAATAAAAAAAAGCAAAGAAAATATAAAGGTGAGGGAGAAACTAACACAATGGAAAGAAGTTCTAGAAATATAGAGTGATGTCGGGTAATCCCGACAGTCGTCCAATCCCGTCACCCTTTTAAAGACTCTTAAATTCATAATGTTACCACTCCATATTCAAGGATTACCTGATTTTAATAATGACGTCATATATAAATGTAACGTCATAAAATTGATCGACGCATTCAAGACGCTTTCTTTCTGAGTATCAATCTCTTTGAATCAGCGACCTCATTTTTGACCCCGCAAAAATGCCACGTTACGTAATTCCATAAGCGAGTCGCCGAAATAAGGTATGCAAAGTTATTGTTTTTCTCAATCTAGTGGTGTGTATTGGAGTAACAATACCAAAGGTATCTATTAAGCTTCTTTGTAAAAGTCACGAAATGAAGCTTCATAAACTCTGTAAACAGATTTTGGGGGTGTCGGAATTACCCGACAATAAATATGTGTGGAGGCTAATTCCGTCACCTTTATGATCTGACCTACATAATTAATTTTAATTCCGTTTTCCTACTTCCTCAACGTCATAAACACCTAGATATATCAACTCCATTCATTAGATACTATTTAAAGAAGTATCATCGGAAAATATGGTATCTAGAGCTAGCCACATATATTATAATTATAGATGCGTGATATATTCAAATTAATGAAATTGAACGCCAATTAAGACCTGACTGAATTTTAGTCTAATAAAAAATTATTCTATATCTAAAGCTCTTCGAGTTGGTCTTTATCTGTACATTTACGTCTTTAAAAAGGAAAAGAAAATCAATGCTCAAATTCATAGAAAGTTAGGCACTTATTCATATCTAGCTAAAACATTTAATATAGACGCTTCAGGACAAAGGAATTTAGTACCCTCTTTCAAAAGGTAGATACTGCTGACAATTATCGTGGAATTGGCAGTCATAAGATTTTTAAAAGTCCATGTCAGGACTGGAAAACTATTGCCTGGTACTGTACTGGAATATCAAAACATCACAGTGTTTTTACACCATTCTGAATTCAGTAACAGCTAATTGGCAGAACACCCCTTCTGTTGTGTCATGTGACTTTTCACAAAAGAAGAAACCCAAACTGCATGCCTATTTATAGAATGTTACGAGGGAGAGATTCAAATGAGTGAGTGAATAGTTTTACCAACGGCGTTGTCACTGAAACGTCAGTGAATACCACAATAAATGATGTCTGCTAAATACGGCATGAACTAAAATTGAAAAAAAAAAGTTTTTTAAGTGAATTCCTTATCCGAATTACAAACAGTTAGAAAAGGTGAGACTATAATATGTTGGCACCTTATCTGGATTGAAAATGTTGCAAAAGTTATCATAATTTCACCATTATATATTGAATGGTAAGCGTAGAATCTACGTGTAATTTCTCCCTAATTGTACGAACATTCGCAGATTCAAATAGATATAGAGATTAAGACGAGTGCGTAAGATGCAGATCATGTCCACAGAAATGACATATTTACTGTGTTGCAGACAATTAGCCTGTATGTCTGACATATCCGCAGAGAATATAGAACCCTTTTGGCTGCGAAGAGTGCACACATACCTTTGTATATCCTATTTGTTTGATTCAGCTAGAAAATAAAGGGTTTATGTCATTGTTTTTAAAAACTCTGATTGGGTGTCGGGATTACCCGAATGGTGTCGGGGTTACCCGCCAGTAAGTTATACATGAAACCGAAAGTAACACACATATTTAATATAGTTCGGCACAAATCGTATTCATGGATTTCAGGGTAAATGGTGTGTTCGTGTAACTCCGATCTCTACGGTATTTTAGGAACGTTCGGAAAATCTATAACTAATTTTTTCTCTTAAGGTGTCGGAATTACCCTAAATTACTCTATATGGAATGAAATTTTTTAATTTTTTTATATTAAGATTAGGGAAAAGTAAGCCAGAAGGACCTCTTAATTGCACTAATGATTTTTGGTATTAGTATCAATCCTTTGAAAAATGCAATTATGTCTTATTATAATAAATTTAAATAAACAATTTTTATTTTTATTTAAACTGGTATATTTTATTAATTCATATTATCTAAATTATATCTCAAAAAATTTACAGGAATGGGAGTTATTATTTAATTTTAAATGATTAAAAAAAAATAAAGATTAATTATAAACTCATATTGATAATCATTATAATCAGAAATAATAAAATAGAACTATTTCATACCAGTGAGATACTTTCTCTATAAAGAACTCTTACAATTAATTGATGCAAACAATGACACCTATCTAAAGCCTATCTTCATGTTTGATGTTTTGTAAAATTAGACACAAACAATCAATTTCAATCAACCAAGGGTAACCACAGTTCACATCAATGACCAGTGAGGCATGACCAAACAAACAAACACACCTGTACAGGTAATAAACTGATTAGCTCAGTGCCACTTCAAAGGTCATGTGATGACCCTGGGCTTGGGCTGACAGCTGGGATGTCATATATCACTATCTACATAGCACCAAGGAAACTGTAGGTATATATAATCCCAACAGATTCTCCTAATGCCAACAACATCTCTACAAGCCAGGGAGCAATGAAGGTAAGAAAGTAAATACTGAAGTGACCATATCTAAACCTCTCCTATTAATGTTGATTAAATAAAGACATTAAAGGCTTACACATTATTTAGCTGTCTACAAAAAAAATTATACAAAGACTAGCTGCTAAATATGACTGCTTAAAACAGTTAAACCGGACATGACTTTTTTTTTTAAATTATTAGGTGTTTTACCGTGACAGGTGACTAAGTAAGGTAATAGTAAAACAGCTCCTACATGAAGCTGTCACCTGCCATTTAAAACATAGCCAGTTTCTAGTTTCTAAAATATAAAAATATCTTTTTATCATACATATTTATCATATGATTGTATAAATTGGAATTATTATTTTCTTCCGTTGAGGTGTAAAAAGTCTTATTTATGGGGTAATGGGTCAAGGCTTTACTTTCAGCCTGCTATAATTTGCTAAAAAATTAAGAAACTTTCTAATGGTACATATTCATGACTATAAATTGGAACTATTCTTCTATGAAGGAACTTTTTAAAGGTGTAAAAAGGCAAAAATTCTAGTTACCTACTTCTTGGTACTGACTATGTGCTTGTCTTATCACTACTAGCACTAGCCTGTGCTTAGGATCAGGAACAAAATGCAGCACTACATCCAAGACATTGGATGAAGATTCTAGTTACCTACTTCTTGGTACGGACTATGTGCTTGTGTTATTACTACTAGCACTAGCCTGTGCTTAGGATCAGGAACAAATTGCAGCACTACATCAGAGACATTGGATAAAGATATTCTAGTTACCTACTTCTTGGTACTGACTATGTGCTTGTGTTAGTACTACTAGCACTAGCCTGTGCTTAGGATCAGGAAAAAATTGTAGCACTACATCAGAGACATTGGATGAAGATATTCTAGTTACCTACTTCTTGGTACGGACTATGTGCTTGTGTTATTACTATTAGCACTAGCCTGTGCTTAGGATCAGGAACAAAATGCAGCACTACATCCAAGACATTGGATGAAGATTCTAGTTACCTACTTCTTGGTACGGACTATGTGCTTGTGTTATTACTACTAGCACTAGCCTGTGCTTAGGATCAGGAACAAAATACAGCACTAATTCAGAGACATTGGATGAAAATATTCTAGTTACCTACTTCTAGGTACGGACTATGTGCTTGTGTTATTACTACTAGCACTAGCCTGTGCTTAGGATCAGGAACGAAATGCAGCACTACATCAGAGACATTGGATGAAAATATTCTAGTTACCCACTTCTTGGTACGGACTATGTGCTTGTGTTATTACTACTAGCACTAGCCTGTGCTTAGGATCCGGAACAAATTGCAGCACTACATCAGAGACATTGGATGAAGATTCTAGTTACCTACTTCTTGGTACGGATCATGTGCTTGTGTTATTACTACTAGCACTAGCCTGTGCTTAGGATCAGGAACAAAATGCAGCACTTCATCAGAGACATTGGATGAAGATATTCTAGTTACCTACTTCTTGGTACGGACTATGTGCTTGTGTTTTTACTACTAGCACTAGCCTGTGCTTAGGATCAGGAACAAAATGCAGCACTACATCACAGTCATTGGATGAAGATTCTAGTTACCTACTTCTTGGTACGGACTATGTGCTTGTGTTATTACTACTAGCACTAGCCTGTGCTTAGGATCAGGAACAAAATGCAGCACTACATCAGACACATTGGATGTAGATTCTAGTTACCTACTTCGTGGTACTGACTATGTGCTTGTGTTTTTACTACTAGCACTAGCCTGTGCTTAGGATCAGGAACAAAATGCAGCACTACATCAGAGACATTGGATGAAAATATTCTAGTTACCTACTTCTTGGTACGGACTATGTGCTTGTGTTATTACTACTAGCACTAGCCTGTGCTTAGGATCAGGAACAAAATGCAGCACTTCATCAGAGACATTGGATGAAGATATTCTAGTTACCTACTTCTTGGTACGGACTATGTGCTTGTGTTTTTACTACTAGCACTAGCCTGTGCTTAGGATCAGGAACAAAATGCAGCACTACATCACAGTCATTGGATGAAGATTCTAGTTACCAACTTCTTGGTACGGACTATGTGCTTGTGTTATTACTACTAGCACTAGCCTGTGCTTAGGATCAGGAACAAAATGCAGCACTACATCAGACACATTGGATGTAGATTCTAGTTACCTACTTCTTGGTACTGACTATGTGCTTGTGTTTTTACTACTAGCACTAGCCTGTGCTTAGGATCAGGAACAAAATGCAGCACTACATCAGAGACATTGGATGAAGATATTCTAGTTACCTACTATTTGGTACGGACTATGTGCTTGTGTTATTACTACTAGCACTAGCCTGTGCTTAGGATAAGGAACAAAATGCAGCACTACATCCAAGACATTGGATGAAGATTCTCGTTACCTACTTCTTGGTACGGACTATTACTGCTGCTAGGATCAGGAACAAAATACAGCACTACACAAGAGACATTGGATGAAAATATTCTAGTTACCTACTTCTTGGTACTGACTATGTGCTTGTGTTATTACTACTAGCACTAGCCTGTGCTTAGGATCAGGAACAAAATGCAGCACTACATCAGAGACATTGGATGAAAATATTCTAGTTACCTACTTCTTGGTACGGACTATGTGCTTGTGTTATTACTACTAGCACTAGCCTGTGCTTAGGATCCGGAACAAATTGCAGCACTACATCAGAGACATTGGATGAAGATTCTAGTTACCTACTTCTTGGTACGGACCATGTGCTTGTGTTATTACTACTAGCACTAGCCTGTGCTTAGGATCAGAAACAAAATGCAGCACTACATCAAAGACATTGGATGAAAATATTCTAGTTACCTACTTCTTGGTACGGACTATGTGCTTGTGTTATTACTACTAGCACTAGCCTGTGCTTAGGATCAGGAACAAAATGCAGCACTTCATCAGAGACATTGGATGAAGATATTCTAGTTACCTACTTCTTGGTACGGACTATGTGCTTGTGTTTTTACTACTAGCACTAGCCTGTGCTTAGGATCAGGAACAAAATGCAGCACTACATCACAGTCATTGGATGAAGATTCTAGTTACCTACTTCTTGGTACGGACTATGTGCTTGTGTTATTACTACTAGCACTAGCCTGTGCTTAGGATCAGGAACAAAATGCAGCACTACATCAGACACATTGGATGTAGATTCTAGTTACCTACTTCTTGGTACGGACTATGTGCTTGTGTTTTTACTACTAGCACTAGCCTGTGCTTAGGATCAGGAACAAAATGCAGCACTACATCAGAGACATTGGATGAAAATATTCTAGTTACCTACTTCTTGGTACGGACTATGTGCTTGTGTTATTACTACTAGCACTAGCCTGTGCTTAGGATCAGGAACAAAATGCAGCACTACATCCAAGACATTGGATGAAGATTCTCGTTACCTACTTCTTGGTACGGACTATTACTGCTGCTAGGATCAGGAACAAAATACAGCACTACACAAGAGACATTGGATGAAAATATTCTAGTTACCTACTTCTTGGTATGGACTATGTGCTTGTGTTGTGTTATTACTACTAGCACTAGCCTGTGCTTAGGATCAGGAACAAAATGCAGCACTACATCAGAGACATTAGGTGAAGATTCTAGTAACCTATTTCTTGGTACAGACTATGTGCTTGTGTTATTACTACTAGCACTAGCATGTGCTTAGGATCAGGAACAAAATGCAGCACTACATCAGAGTCATTGGATGAAGATTCTAGTTACCTACTTCTTGGTACGGACCATGTGCTTGTGTTATTACTACTAGCACTAGCCTGTGCTTAGGATCAGGAACAAAATGCAGCACTACATCAGAGTCATTGGATGAAGATTCTAGTTACCTACTTCTTGGTACTGACTATGTGCTTGTGTTTTTACTACTAGCACTAGCCTGTGCTTAGGATCAGGAACAAAATGCAGCACTACATCCCAGACATTGGATGAAGATTCTAGTTACCTACTTCTTGGTACGGACTATGTGCTTGTGTTATTACTACTAGCACTAGCCTGTGCTTAGGATCAGGAACAAAATGCAGCACTACATCAGAGTCATTGGATGAAGATTCTAGTTACCTACTTCTTGGTACTGACTATGTGCTTGTGTTATTACTACTAGCACTAGCCTGTGCTTAGGATCAGGAACAAATTGCAGCACTACATCAGAGACATTTGATGAAAATAATCTAGTTACCTACTTCTTGGTACTGACTAGGTGCTTGTGTTATTACTACTAGCACTAGCCTGTGCTTAGGATCAGGAACAAAATGCAGCACTACATCAGAGACATTTGATGAAGATATTCTAGTTACCTACTTCTTGGTACGGACTATGTGCTTGTGTTATAACTACTAGCACTAGCCTGTGCTTAGGATCAGGAACAAAATGCAGCACTACATCAGATTCATTGGATGAAGATTCTAGTTACCTACTTCTTGGTACTGACTATGTGCTTGTGTTTTTACTACTAGCACTAGCCTGTGCTTAGGATCAGGAACAAAATGCAGCACTACATCCCAGACATTGGATGAAAATATTCTAGTTACCTACTTCTTGGTACGGACTATGTGCTTGTGTTATTACTACTAGCACTAGCCTGTGCTTAGGATCAGGAAAAAATTGTAGCACTACATCAGAGACATTGGATGAAAATATTCTAGTTACCTACTTCTTGGTACGGACTATGTGCTTGTGTTATTACTACTAGCACTAGTCTGTGCTTAGGATCAGGAACAAAATGCAGCACTACATCCAAGACATTGGATGAAGATTCTAGTTACCCACTTCTTGGTACGGACTATGTGCTTGTGTTATTACTACTAGCACTAGCCTGTGCTTAGGATCAGAAACAAAATACAGCACTACACAAGAGACATTGGATGAAAATATTCTAGTTACCTACTTCTTGGTACTGACTATGTGCTTGTGTTATTACTACTAGCACTAGCCTGTGCTTAGGATCAGGAACAAAATGCAGCACTAGCCTGTGCTTAGGATCAGGAACAAAATGCAGCACTACAACAGAGACATTGGATGAAAATATTCTAGTTACCTACTTCTTGGTACGGACTATGTGCTTGTGTTGTGTTATTACAACTAGCACTAGCCTGTGCTTAGGATCAGGAACTAAATGCAGCACTACATCAGACACATTGGATGAAGATTCTAGTGACCTACTTCTTGGTACGGACTATGTGCTTGTGTTATTACTACTAGCACTAGCCTGTGCTTAGGATCAGGAACAAAATGCAGCACTACATCAGAGACATTGGATGATAATATTCTAGTTACCTACTTCTTGGTACAGACTATGTGCTTGTGTTGTGTTATTACAACTAGCACTAGCCTGTGCTTAGGATCAGGAACTAAATGCAGCACTACATCATAGATATTGGATGAAGATTCTAGTTACCCACTTCTTGGTACGGACTATGTGCTTGTGTTATTACTACTAGCACTAGCCTGTGCTTAGGATCAGGAACAAAATGCAGCACTACATCCAAGACATTGGATGAAGATTCTAGTTACCTACTTCTTGGTACGGACTATGTGCTTGTGTTATTACTACTAGCACTAGCCTGTGCTTAGGATCAGGAACAAAATGCAGCACTACATCAGAGACATTGGATGAAAATATTCTAGTTACCTACTTCTTGGTACGGACTATGTGCTTGTGTTATTACTACTAGCACTAGCCTGTGCTTAGGATCAGGAACAAAATGCAGCACTACATCAGAGTCATTGGATGAAGATTCTAGTTACCTACTTCTTGGTACTGACTATGTGCTTGTGTTATTACTACTAGCACTAGCCTGTGCTTAGGATCAGGAACAAAATGCAGCACTACATCATAGACATTGGATGAAGATTCTAGTTACCTATTTCTTGGTACGGACTATTTGCTTGTGTTATTACTACTAGCACTAGACTGTGCTTAGGATCAGGAACAAAATGCAGCACTACATCATAGATATTGGATGAAGATTCTAGTTACCTACTTCTTGGTACGGACTATGTGCTTGTGTTATTACTACTAGCACTAGCCTGTGCTTAAGATCAGGAACAAATTGCAGCACTACATCAGAGACATTGGATGAAGATATTCTAGTTACCTACTTCTTGGTACAGACTATGTGCTTGTGTTATTACTACTAGCACTAGCCTGTGCTTAGGATCAGGAACAAATTGCAGCACTACATCAGAGACATTGGATGAAAATATTCTAGTTACCTACTTCTTGGTATGGACTATGTGCTTGTGTTATTACTACTAGCACTAGCCTGTGCTTAGGATCAGGAACAAAATGCAGCACTACATCAGAGTCATTGGATGAAGATTCTAGTTACCTACTTCTTGGTACGGACCATGTGCTTGTGTTATTACAACTAGCACTAGCCTGTGCTTAGGATCAGGAACAAATTGCAGCACTACATCAGACACATTGGATGAAGGTTCTAGTTACCTATTTCTTGGTACGGACTATTTGCTTGTGTTATTACTACTAGCACTAGCCTGTGCTTAGGATCAGGAACAAATTGCAGCACTCCATCAGAGACATTGGATGAAGATTCTAGTAACCTACTTCTTGGTACGGACTATGTGCTTGTGTTATTACTACTAGCACTAGCCTGTGCTTAGGATCAGGAACAAAATGCAGCACTACATCAGACACATTGGATGAAGATTCTAGTTACCTACTTCTTGGTACGGACTATTTGCTTGTGTTATTACTACTAGCACTAGCCTGTGCTTACGATCAGGAACAAAATGCAGCACTACATCAGAGACATTGGATGAAGATATTCTAGTTACCTACTTCTTGGTACGGACTATGTGCTTGTGTTATTACTACTAGCACTAGCCTGTGCTTAGGATCAGGAACAAATTGCAGCACTACATCAGAGACATTGGATGAAAATATTCTAGTTACCTACTTCTTGGTATGGACTATGTGCTTGTGTTATTACTACTAGCACTAGCCTGTGCTTAGGATCAGGAACAAAATGCAGCACTACATCAGAGTCATTGGATGAAGATTCTAGTTACCTACTTCTTGGTACGGACCATGTGCTTGTGTTATTACAACTAGCACTAGCCTGTGCTTAGGATCAGGAACAAATTGCAGCACTACATCAGACACATTGGATGAAGGTTCTAGTTACCTATTTCTTGGTACGGACTATTTGCTTGTGTTATTACTACTAGCACTAGCCTGTGCTTAGGATCAGGAACAAATTGCAGCACTCCATCAGAGACATTGGATGAAGATTCTAGTAACCTACTTCTTGGTACGGACTATGTGCTTGTGTTATTACTACTAGCACTAGCCTGTGCTTAGGATCAGGAACAAAATGCAGCACTACATCAGACACATTGGATGAAGATTCTAGTTACCTACTTCTTGGTACGGACTATTTGCTTGTGTTATTACTACTAGCACTAGCCTGTGCTTACGATCAGGAACAAAATGCAGCACTACATCAGAGACATTGGATGAAGATATTCTAGTTACCTACTTCTTGGTACTGACTATGTGCTTGTGTTATTACTACTAGCACTAGCCTGTGCTTAGGATCAGGAACAAAATGCAGCACTACATCAGAGACATTGGATGAAGATTCTAGTTACCTACTTCTTGGTACTGACTATGTGCTTGTGTTATTACTACTAGCACTAGCCTGTGCTTAGGATCAGAAACAAAATGCAGCACTACATCAGAGACATTGGATGAAAATATTCTAGTTACCTACTTCTTGGTACGGACTATGTGCATGTGTTATTACTACTAGCACTAGACTGTGCTTAGGATCAGGAACAAAATGCAGCACTACATCAGACATATTGGATGAAGATTCTAGTTACCTACTTCTTGGTACGGACTATGTGCTTGTGTTATTACTACTAGCACTAGCCGGTGCTTAGGATCAGGAAAAAATTGTAGCACTACATCAGAGACATTGGATGAAGATTCTAGTTACCTACTTCTTGGTACGGACCATGTGCTTGTGTTATTACTAGCCTGTGCTAGTTACCTACTTCTTGGTACGGACTATCAGTGTTACTGCGAGAGCGCGTTTCTTGCGTTTTTGACGCAACAAAATCACTTTTGACGCAACTAAATTCAGCAAGTGCGTTTTATGTGACGCAAGTCAATTCTGCCGAATAACTGAAACCAAAAATGTTATAATCGTCACATTTATTGAAAGCACGCAGCCGACGCCGGAGTAAATACATATGTATGAATTCCGTGTTGGACGAATGTCGATTACGAAATTGACAGAGTGCGCTAACGGCCATTTTGGTTGTTTTGACGGGTGCATTGTGGGTATTAGAGTTCAGTTCAACTGGCATATAAACTCACTCGAGTAATTAAAAGTCGAAAATTGAAATGGGCGAAATATATTAAAAACTACGACGAGTCGTGTTTGTTATTTAATTAGATCCTCAGATCTAATATTATTACGTTTGAATATACTTTTTAATTGTTTCCTTTGAAAATGATTAAAACTTTCGTAGGTACCGCTAATCACCATTGTTGTTTGTTAATTGAACTCACTTTGCTAAAGTAGACGCTTGAAAGTGTTTTACAGGCTCAAACATCGTCTGCTAAAAACGTAGAACATCTGACTTCATTCTTCATCTCTTCAGCACCCAAACAAAGAGAATGAAATGCACAGATTTGTGGTAGACTTTCTATGTCATTTAGTTAAAGGGATCAATTTATTTACCTTCGTCTGTCTGCCCACGTGTCTGTCAGTTTCATTTTACGATAAATATTAAGTGACTCTTAGCCTTAGGGTATCGAAGCCTTTTATATTTTGACAAATGTTGTTGTCTGCATAAAGGCTTGACACATAATCATTGATGCATGAGACATTACCCTGAAAAATGGAAAGCCTCCAAGAACAGAAAACTTTTTGCTTGTTTGAAGTAATAGTGAAAAGCACTGACAGTACACATAGATCTACTTCACTGGTGAGGTGTTATAGAAGTTCTGTTATAGTTAGACCGTTTGTCTCTCAGTTTTAATTAAGTGTGAAATAAAGACACTGAACAACACACTAACTAATTTATTCAATAGTTCTATCTATTAACGTCAAAAAACTTCAAACTATCCTGTGACCCCCTAAATTTCCAAATGACCCCAACATTTTCATCAAGGGGGTCAAGAATGACCCTCTAAAATTTCAGTCCTGCAGTAACACTGGACTATGTGCTTGTGTTATTCCTACTAGCACTAGCCTGTGCTTAGGATCAGGAACAAAATGCAGCACTACATCAGAGACATTGGATGAAGATATTCTAGTTACCTACTTCTTGGTACGGACTATGTGCTTGTGTTATTACTACTAGCACTAGCCTGTGCTTAGCATCAGGAACAAAATGCAGCGCTACATCAGACACATTGGATGAAGATTCTAGTTACCTACTTCTTGGTACGGACCATGTGCTTGTGTTATTACTACTAGCACTAGCCTGTGCTTAGGATCAGGAACAAAATGCAGCACTACATCAGACACATTGGATGAAGATTCTAGTTACCTACTTCTTGGTACGGACTATGTGCTTGTGTTATTACTACTAGCACTAGACTGTGCTTAGGATCAGGAACAAATTGCAGCACTCCATCAGAGACATTGGATGAAGATATTCTAGTTACCTACTTCTTGGTACGGACTATGTGCTTGTGTTATTACTACTAGCACTAGACTGTGCTTACGATCAGGAACAAAATGCAGCACTACATCAGAGACATTGGATGAAAATATTCTAGTTACCTACTTCTTGGTACGGACTATGTGCTTGTGTTATTACTACTAGCACTAGCCTGTGCTTAGGATCAGGAACAAAATGCAGCACTACATCAGACACATTGGATGTAGATTCTAGATACCTACTTCTTGGTACGGAATATGTGCTTGTGATATTACTACTAGCACTAGCCTGTGCTTAGGATCAGGAACAATATGCAGCACTTCATTGCTCAATAATACCATATAGTATTTCATTTACTGGTGCCAAGGATCTTAACCCATTACCCCATCAAAAAATCCTTTTTGCTTATTCATCCACTGAAGAAAGATTTTATAGTCATGATTCTGTATCATAATAGTAATATTTTTATTTTCTAGAAGATGTAAGCTTAAAGCAGGCTGAAAGTAAAGGCTATGGGGTAAGTGGTTATCTTGTTTCAATTTAACCAAACCTAATTGTGTTAGCAGACGCCATAAAATACTCGGGCAACATGATTTACCTCAGCCGGGCAACATGATTTACCTCAGCCGGGAAGAAATCCTCATGTACACTGTGAAGAACTGTATAACTAATAATGTAACACCAACACTACAAACGAGAGAATAATTCGTGGAACAAACCTCATCAAAGAGTATCATAGTGGTGCTAGTCAGGTTGATGGCCTGTGTGAATCCCTGTGTAGTATTATCAAGCTTCTTTACATCTTCCTCTTTTTTCCTTCTCTTCTTGTCTGGGCATTCATCTGCAATAATAGAGTCAAGTAGAGATTTACTATAATGTTTGTCAACCTTGTTGACCCTTTAAAGCACATCCTGCATTACTTTCAACCTTCTAGTGGTCACCTGTTGGCGATATAATGACATTTTCTGTAATATAGGGTACAATAGAAAGAGTAAGCTTTGAAACAATTCATATATGTAGCTAGAGTTTGTAAAATGGCAATAAATGCAAAACTAATGAAACTTAAGCTGCATGGATCAACTAAAATATAATTTCTTTAATTTTGATCTGTGTGGTATCATTTTATACTAAACTTAATATAGAGATAACTGTTTACTTATTATTAGAAAACAATGACATTCACCTTAGATCACCTGCAATGCATTCCAGCTGTTTTCCGTACTGCAGTTCTTGTGCAGTAACAAAATTTGACATTTGCCAACAATTGTTGGCATCTCATTTTATCACATAAAACTATTAAATTCCGACACAGTAATAAAGCCATTCAATAAATGATAAATATCCATATATGGGCTCTGGCCAGCTCTGGCGCTGCAGAAAATACATATGGCAGAGGGACTACAAACTATGGCTTCAGTTGACTTAATGTTTTTAAAATGTTTATGGGATAAATAGAATCTCACATTCGTGCTCATTACTAACTTATTTTTTATAAACTTGTGATGATGCATCATTACAGGGCTTTAAGTTGAGGTAAATCCTTCTTATAAAGGATTCTAATAATCCCTTTAAGTCTTCTAAGCAACAACAAAACCTTATTGATTTGGCAATTTTTAATGTGATTAAACAGGAGTTTATAGTTGCTTTATTTCCATCATATTATTTTAGTAAACTCTTTTATTAAGAATGAGAATTAATGAGTACTCATGTAAGGTCCTATATAATAACAATGAACAGAATGAGCTTTTCTCATTATTGAATGGAGGAAGACCCCAGAAACTGTTTAAGTTTGAAATCGCCAACTGGGTAGAACCACCAACCTTCCACAAGCCAGCTGGAAGGCTTCCCCACATGAAAAATCCTAATGACCCTACTGGGATTCGAACTCACAGCGATGAGGAAGCGATGAGGAGCTTAGTCATTTAAGTCACAGGGACTATACCACGCAGATGGAGCAAAATAACGTGGAACTATAGTCAGGTCTATAGTGACTATTGCTCCAACAGAACACCGATGGTTCGACCCGCAGATGGCCCATTCTAAGTTTTCATTGGTTCGACAAACGATGTTATTCTGTGGACCTTAATGCCTATGCGTCGACCTCACTTTCTATGGACTATAGACCGGACTATAGTTCCACGTAAAGTTGCTTATGGTTGATTGGCCTTCAGTCAATCTGCCTCTTACCTTTATCAGACTTGTTTCTTTTTCTTTTCTTTTCTTTTTTGTTGACCTCAGATTTCGTATCAGTTTTCTTGTTAAAAAAGTTTGCAAATGAAGTTGACATCTTGGCATTTGGTGGCTTTTCAAGTTCACCAGAAACTGTAAATAAATGACATAAAAAATAAATGTACGACTTTCGGAGAAAACAGTCAATTAGACATTGCAAAGAATTTTAATTAATATCAGGGTCCAAGGTCATGAAGAGTTTTAGATTGTTCTCAAGCATTGAAGCTTTTGCTCAAATCTAACCAAAAGCTGAACAAAAGCTAGAGAATTATCTCAAGTCTTTATAACCTTGAGACAAGTAATAATATTTCAATGGTATGATTAAACAAGAGACACAATGACCCTATATAGCTCACTTGGTACACTATGTAAAACTTGACCAATAGTGACCTAGATTTTGACCTAACATGACCCACATTCAACCCTGGACAAGATTTCAATGAGGCAAACATTTTGAGCAAGTTTCATTCAGATCTAATGAGATTTGTAGCCTCTAGAGTGTTAACAAGGTTTTTCTATGATTTGACCTAGTGACCTAATTTTTGAGTGGGCATGACTCACATTCAAACTCGACCTAGATTTCATCAAGACAAACATTGTCATCAAGTTTCATGAAGATCAAATGAAACTTGTAGCCACTAGAGTGTTATGGAACAATTGTGTACAGACGGACGACGGACATCCAGCGATCCTAAAAACTTTGTGCCAGGTGAGCTAAAAAGAGACATTAGCAGTCAAATTTAGATAAAGTTAAAACTTCTAAAAAATAAATTCACTATAATAAATGGTGTAAACTAATTTTCAATTGTTTAATTCAATCTAATACAAATGTATAAATAATTTATCAGATGGCATGTAATGTCTGGTTTATGATTCACTTTCTATAAATTATCATTGAAAAGGCTTTGATGGAGGCAATAGATTTTTTCTACAATAATGAGCCGATGCTGAGCAGAGCTGCAAGGAATGTGATGATGCTTCATTACATGGCTTTAAATGGAAGAAAATCCTTCTAATAAAGGATTCTAATAATCCTCCAAAGTCTTCTAAGCAACAACAAAACCTTACTTATTGTTGGAGTCAATTTTCCGAACCACATGACCATCCTCACATATAGCTGGTACATGTGTAAAAGTTTTTGAAGTAAATCCCTCAAATAGTGTAGGAGGAGTTAGCTGCACAAGAATTTTTCGCTATATACTCTATATAAGGAACAAGAGTTGTCAGAGACAACAAAGCTCGCCACCGGCACCTTTAGAAACTTAAAAGCACACTCAAGGTCACAGAGGTCAACCTTTTTGCCTGCATGGAAAGGTCTTGTCCATATACACTGGCAAATCAAATATGAAAATAACACCTCAAGGGACATAGGAATTATAAGCATTTTTGAAACGCAGATTTCGAAACCTAAAACCTTACGCAACCATAGTTCAAGGTCAAGGACACTGGGCTAATTTTTTTGCATGCATGGAAAGGTCGTGTCCATATACACATGCATGGCAAATATGAAAGAAATATCTCAATGGATATATGAGTTAAAGAAATTTTGAGAAACCTAAACGCAGACTTTGAAACCTAAACGCGGGTCCTAAGTTCAAGGTCAAGGTCAGAGGACTCAAACATTTTGCATGCAAGGAAAGATGTTGTCCATATACACATGCAAACTGAATATGAAAGGAATATTTCAATGGACATAGTAATAAAAATTTTGAGAAACCAAAACACAGATTTCAAAAACTAAACATGGGCCCTAAGTTCAAAGTCAAGGTCACAGGGGTCTAAATTTTGCTGTGCCTGGAAAGGTCTTGTCCATATACACAAATAAACCAACTATGAAAGCAATACCTCAAGGGACATAGAAGTAAAAGACATTTTTCAAAACCGAAACACAGTCCCTAAGTTCAAGGTCAAGGTCACAAGGGTCCAAATTTATCTGTGCATAGAAAGGTCTTGTCCATATACACACACATACCAACTATGAAAGCAATACCTCAAAGGATATAGAAGTTAAATGCACTTTTCGAAACCTGAATGCAGATTTCGAAACCTAAACACAGGCTCTTAGTTCAAGGTCAAGGTCACAGGGGTCTAAATGTTTCTGTGCATCGAAAGGTCATGTCCATATACACATACATACCAATTATGAAAGCAATACCTCAAGGGACATAGAAGTTAAAGACATTTTTCTAAACCTAAACGCAGATTTCGAAACCTAAACGCAGGCCCTAAGTTCAAGGTCACAGGAGTCTAAATTTTTCTGTGCATGGAAAGGTCTTGTCCATATACACACACATACCAACTATGGAAGCAATACCTCAAGGGACATAGAAGTTAAAGGCAATTTTCGAAACCTAAACGCAGATTTCGAAACCTAAACGCAGACCCTAAGTTCCAAGTCAAGGTCACAGGGGTCTAAATTTTTCTGAGCATGGAAAGGTCTTGTCTACATACACACACATACCGACTATGGAAGCAATACCTTAAGGGATATAGAAGTTAAATGCATTTTTCAAAACCTAAACGCTGATTTCGAAACCTAAACACAGGCCATTAGTTCAAGGTCAAGGTCACAGGGGTCAAAATTTTTCTGTGCATGGAAAGGTCTTGTCCATATACACATACATACCAACTATGAAAGCAATAACTCAAAGGACATAGAAATTAAAGGCATTTTTCTAAACCTAGATTCCGAAACCTAAACACAGGCCCTAAGTTCAAGGTCAAGGTCACAGGGGTCTAAATTTTTCTGTGCATGGAAAGGTCTTGTCCATATACACACACATACCAACTATGGAAGCAATACCTCAAGGGACATAGAAGTTTAAAGGCATTTTTCGAAACCTAAATGCAGATTTCGAAACCTAAACGCAGGCCCTAAGTTCAAGGTCAAGGTCACAGGGGTCAAAAATTTTCTGTGCATGGAAAGGTCTTGTCCATATACACACACATACCGACTATGGAAGCAATACCTCAAGGGACATAGAAGTTAAAGGCAATTTTCGAAACCTAAATGCAGATTTCGAAACCTAAACGCAGACCCTAAGTTCAAGGTCAAGGTCACAGGGGTCTAAATTTTTCTGTGCATGGAAAGGTTTTGTCCATATACACACACATACCAACTATGGAAGCAATACCTCAAGGGACATAGAAGTTTAAAGGCATTTTTCCAAACCTAAACGCAGATTTTGAAACCTAAACGCAGGCCCTAAGTTCAAGGTCACGGTCACAGGGGTCAAAAATTTTCTGTGCATGGAAAGGTCTTGTCCATATACACACACATACCGACTATGAAAGCAATACCTCAAGGGACATAGAAGTTATAGACATTTTCTTTAAATTGTTTACGCCTTTCACGCCGACGACTACACCGGGGGTATTGCAATAGCTCGTCATGTACTACGTACAGGGGAGCTAAAAACTACAAAGGGCCATAACTTCTGTCAAAATTGTTGCAGCCAAAAATACAAACCACATGACCATCCTCACATATAGCTGGTTCATTTGTCAAAGTTTGAAGTAAATCCCTCATATAGTGTAGGAGGAGTTAGCTGCACAAGAATTTTAACAGACAGACGGACGGACAGACAGAAAGCACAACACCAATATGTCTCCTTCCCCTAAAGGGGGGAGACATAATTTGTGCAATAGAAATGGGATTCACTGCAATGGAAAACAGTTTTGATCCACATGAGATGATGCATAATATGGCATCTCATCAGGAACCAACTCTGACCCTGTTATGAAAAGAAATGGTGCTTTTTTAAGAACAGCAGCTTGATGAGTGTAGTAGATTGAGGGTAATAAAAGACCAATTATGGTTTTCATGAAGTACACACACTGCTTTATCTTACCTGGCTTTTTAGTTGGAGTATTACAACCATGGCTAGATGCTACCTGATGTGACTGAGTCGCTTCTTGTAGTTGAGACAAGATGTGACGCCCATTACGTGAAGCTGAAGCATTCACCTCATGCACCTAAAATAAAATGAAAATAATTGAAATTTTGCAATTTGGGATATTTCATAGTATACATTTGTTTCATAGGTACTGAGGGAACAGTCAAATCATTAACCAGAGGTAGCAGGGAAGACCTTGAGAACTGTTGCCCGAGGCCAACAGTTCTCAAGGTCTTCCCTGCTACCGAGGGACAATGGTTTGACTGTTCCCGAAGTAACTATCAAACAAATGATTTATTACCTGACTCTCTATTTAAGCCAGGCTGACTGAATGGCTAGATCTATCTATACAAAATTTGAACAACACGTATTTATAAATTCTAGAGATGATCTTACGTGTATATTTAATCTTAATTCAATTCAATACAACAACTGAATGTGAACATCACTGTTTTGTAAAAAAGATGTCTAATATATTCGTATTTTCAATTACCATTGAATTATTATTGTTTCTTATTGACTGAAATTGATTGACACTTTGTCGAAATTACGTCATGTATAATATGACGTCATTATTTTTGTAACGTCAAAATGTGTTTAAACAAGAGTTGTCAGAGAGACAACAAAGCTCGCCACCGGCACCTTTAGAAACTTAAAAGCACACTCAAGGTCACAGAGGTCAACCTTTTTGCCTGCATGGAAAGGTCTTGTCCATATACACTGGCAAATCAAATATGAAAATAACACCTCAAGGGACATAGGAATTATAAGCATTTTTGAAACCTAAACGCAGATTTCGAAACCTAAAACCTTTCGCGACCTTAGTTCAAGGTCAAGGACACTGGGCTAATTTTTTTGCATGCATGGAAAGGTCGTGTCCATATACACATGCATGCCAAATATGAAAGAAATATCTCAGTGGATATATGAGTTAAAGAAATTTTGAGAAACCTAAACGCAGACTTTGAAACCTAAACGCGGGTCCTAAGTTCAAGGTCAAGGTCAGAGGGCTCAAACATTTTGCATGCAAGGAAAGATCTTGTCCATATACACATGCAAACTGAATATGAAAGGAATATTTCAATGGACATAGGAGTAATAAAAATTTTGAGAAACCAAAACACAGATTTTGAAACTAAACATGGGCCCGAAGTTCAAAGTCAAGGTCACAGGGGTCTAAATTTTGCTGTGCCTGGAAAGGTCTTGTCCATATACACACATAAACCAACTATGAAAGCAATACCTCAAAGGATATAGAAGTTAAATGCATTTTTCGAAACCTAAACGCAGATTTCGAAACCTAAACACAGGCTCTTAGTTCAAGGTCAAGGTCACACAGGTCTAAATGTTTCTGTGCATCGAAAGGTCATGTCCATATACACATACATACCAACTATGAAAGCAATAACTCAAAGGACAGAGAAGTTAAAGGCATTTTTCTACACCTAAACACACATTTCGAAACCTAAACACAGGCCCTAAGTTCAAGGTCAAGGTCACACGGGTCTAAAAACTAAACAAGAGGGCCATGGCCCTTAATTCGCTCACCTGAGGTCATTGTGCCTTAGCATAATAGGCAAGACAACATTTTAATATAGCTGTAAATGGAATTATCTTCCGGACAAAAAAAAAATGACAAATTGGAATAACTTAAAAAAATATTGTTGGCAGAGTTATGGCCCTTATCCATGACACTTCTTCTTATCAAGCTACATGTATTTCCATATGATTATTTATTGCGCACTCTGCTTTACTTTCAACCTGCTTTAAGTTATCATCTACTAAGATATAGATACTATTTCTTATATCTTACATGTTTATGACTGTATAAAGTGGAATTATTTTCTTTAGGAGGAATAAATTAAAGGCGTAAAAAGGCATATGTATGGGGTAATGGGTTAACATCAGTAGAACTGGAGTTATCTCAAAGACAAGAAAATATGACACTGGGAAATATCTCAAAAATGACATTGACTTTTGTAGGACATGACCCAAGTTATAAAGTTTCTAACTTTAACAAAGTTATGGCTAAGATTAAAGTTGTGGACTGACAGACAAACAAATGGACAAACAGACAAAAAAGCAGACAGACAAAAACAATATGCCCCCAACTGCAGGGCATAAAAATATAGCAGACAACACCATATGCTGTGAACCTCATCAGCTGACCAGCTGACCTGAGTTCAGTTATGTAACTCTGCCAGTAGGAAATTTGGCTAGGGTCTAACTCTTATAATGCTGAACTGCTGTCTGCTATACATATTTTGAATGTGAATTATGACCTAGATATTTAACCGACCAGAACCATTTGAACAAACTAGGTAAAGGACATTTAGAAGTGTCACCATGCTAAATATCAAAGCTCTGGCCATATTAGTTTCAGTGGAGAAGACGTTTGAAATTTTCACTATATAACTTTATGTAAAACTGTGACCCCCGGGGCGGGGCCAATTTTGACCCCAGGGGCATAATTTGAACAAACTTGATAGAGGACCTGTAGATAATGTTATGTGCCAAATATCTAAGCTCTGGCCCTTGTAGTTTCAGACAAGAAGATTTTTTAAGATTTCCTTATTTTTTCACTTTGGTTGCCATAGCAACCAGAGTTCTATATTGTTTTCAATTCTTTGAACAAATTTGAAAGAGCTTGACCCAAGGAACATTCCTGTAAAGTTTGGTTGAAATCTGTTCAGCGGTTTAGGAGAAGATGTCATTTGAAGCAATTGTTAACGACGACGCACGACGGACGACGACGGACACAGGGCCATCCCAATAGCTCACCTTGAGCCTTTGGCTCAGGTGAGCTAAAAATGCATGTAAAAGTCTTTACATGTAAAAAAAGTCTTTGCATGTAAAAAATGAATGTAAAAGTCTTTACATGTAAAAGTCTTGCCCATATACACATACATACCAACTATGAAAGCAATACCTCAAGGGACATAGAAGTTAAAGGCATTTTTCGAAACCTAAACGCAGATTTCGAAACCTAAACGCAGGCCCTAAGTTCAAGGTCAAGGTCACAGGGGTCTAAATTTTTCTGAGCTTGGAAAGGTCTTGTCTACATACACACACATACCAACTATGGAAGCAATACCTTAAGGGATAAAGAAGTTAAAGGCATTTTTCAAAACCTAAACGCAGATTTCGAAACCTAAACACAGGCCATAAGTTCAAGGTCAAGGTCACAGGGGTCAAACTTTTTCTGTGCATGTAAAGGTCTTGTCCATATACACATACATACCAACTATGAAAGCAATACCTCAAAGGACAGAGTAGTAAAAGGCATTTTTCTAAACCTAAACACAGATTTCGAAACCTAAACACAGGCCCTAAGTTCAGGGTCAAAGGGGTCAAAAATTTTCTGTGCATGTAAAGGTCTTGTCCATATACACACACATACCAACTATTGAAGCAATACCTCAAGGGACATAGAAGTTAAAGGCATTTTTCAAAACCTAAACGCAGATTTTGAAACCTAAACGCAGGCCCTAAGTTCAAGGTCAAGGTCACAGGGGTCAAAAATTTTCTGTGCATGGAAAGGTCTTGTCCACATACACACACATACCAACTATGGAAGCAATACCTTAAGGGACATAGAAGTTTAAAGGCATTTTTCGAAACCTAAACGCAGATTTCGAAACCTAAACGCAGACCCTAAGTTCAAGGTCAAGGTCACAGGGGTCTAAATTTTTCTGTGCATGGAAAGGTTTTGTCCATATACACACACATACCAACTATGAAAGCAATACCTCAAGGGACATAGAAGTTATAGACATTTTCTTAAAATTGTTTACGCCGTTCACGACGACGCCGACGACTACACCGGGGGTATTGCAATAGCTCGCCATGTACTACGTACAGGCGAGCTAAAAAAGGAAGACGTTAGATCTGCAAGCGGTTTGTCGCTTTTATTCGGAGTTACTCTTAATTTTAGGTCTATAACTAAATATAGCCTTTTAAGGGGATTATTCGGGAGAGAAAAAATGACCCGATCAACTCCGCAAAACAAAAATCTGTATCATAAAGACGCCTTATTTGGTCCCGCGATGCAGAAAAGTTTTGCGCACCATTTTCGCGCATGTAACAGTACGATGTAACAGTCAACTGTTGCCCGCTGGCCTCAATCTGGTAAATATTTTGGAAAACAGTCAAAAATGCTTAATATTCACTTAAATAGAGAGTCAGGTAATAATATAAAATGTCACAGGTGTATTCTCATATCTGTTTCAAACAAGAGAAATGTTCCTTTTTCCTGCAGTAAACACACATTCCCCATGAAGATGAGATATTTTCAGATACAGATGCAAATTTTATTTTCAGTTGCTAAAATATCAAATTATAGCTTTTAGAACTCTTTGACAGGAGTGAGTTTGGTCTATTGTCCAACCAACAGAACTTTGGTCATATGGAGACTACAGGTACAGTGTTGCCATACTATAATAGTACTTGACTTTCAAAATGAAAGATAAATCTATACTTAGTAATTTTTTTATGATTAGTGCATGAGCACTCTGTTTGCTTCATAAGACAGCTCTATTTGCATTGTCTTACAAAAGGCAGCCACAAGAGATCTTCTCTCACTGTACTACATTGTAGTCTAGTTCAGAGATCTCACTACTGTTACATTGTAGTCTAGTTCAGAGATCTCACTACTGTTACATTGTAGCCTAGTTCAGAGATCTCACGACTGATACCTTGTAGCCTAGTTCAGAGATCTCACTACTGTTACCTTGTAGCCTAGTGCATAGATCTCACTACTGTTACCTTGTAGCCTAGTTCAGAGATCTCAATACTGTTACCTGGTAGCCTAGTTCAGAAATCTCAAGACTGTTACATTGTAGCCTAGTTCAGAGATCTCACTACTGTTACCTTGTAGCCTAGTTCAGAGATCTCACTACTGTTACCTTGTAGCCTAGTGCATAGATCTCACTACTGTTAACTTGTAGTCTAGTTCAGAGTTCTCACGCCTGTTACCTTGTAGCCTAGTTCCTGTGCTAGAGCATACACTGAGCATGTTTTTCCACAGCCATTAGGGCCGACCAGCAGCATTGTGTTACACAGGGAGGTATCATCCTCGCTGTCTTCACTATCCAGGTCAAAGTCACTGTCATCATCCCACATGTCATCCGCATCAGCTGAAACAATGGCAACAATTGATCATGTTAATGTGGTTGACTCACCATCTTAAATAATCCATAGCAAAGATTTGTGTAACGCATTGCCCCATAGTCTGTTACTACTAGTTTTGAATCCAGGTGACCACTTAAAGCAGATTGAAAGTAAAGCAAATTCCGTATCTAGTTTTGTGGGGGGAGGGGGGAGAGACTACCACAAATGCTGCAACTGTATTTTGTAACATTGTAAGAGCAGCAAGACATAGCGAGTCATATCTGGGATCCAAACTGTAAAGATGAACATGGCTTCAGGCAACTCTTACAGCACTCCACCCCCTGTCTTATGGTGCATATTCAAGAAGGGTTATTTTCTTCAAAGGAGGATGCATATGGACTATGTTGGTGACAAGTCTTACCTGCTTTAGAGACAATCTTGCCCTTGTTCTTCTTCATCAGTAACTTCCTTGCTTTTCTGGCCTCCTTATCTAACAGCTGTTTCCACTCTGACAGCCAGTTCTTCAGCTTCTTCAAGATGGTACTGTTACCCAACACTTCTGAGGACTTCACAGGACAATACTTCTCTGTCCACAGACTCTGACCTGAAGTGAGCAAAATACAGTAAAACCTCTCTACTACGACCACTAAATTGTCTTAAATAGTAGTCGTTTAAGACAGGTGACTGCTTAAAGCAATGTGAAAGTGAAACAGAAAGCTCCTATAGGAGCTTTCTGTTTCACTTTCACATTGCTTTAAGCTGTCAGCTGTATTTTATACAGACAAATAGCTTTCTTTTTAGTGGTCGTAATAGAGAGGTTCTACTGTACAGTAAACCCTATAACAATCATTAACAAGGGCCACTATGGCCCTAAATCGCTCACCTGGTACACCATGGCAAACTTGACCTAGATTAGGACTGGCCATGACCCACAATCAACCTCTAGAGTGTAAACAAGATTTTCCTATGATTGGACCTAGTTTTTGAACGGACACAATCCATATTTGATTTTGACCTAGATCTGATGTAGGCAAAAATTCTGACAATATTTCATGCAGATCTAGTGAGATTTGTAGCTTCCAATAGGTTAACACTGTTTTTCTTTGATTTGACCTAGTTTTCAACCAGACATCATTCAAAATTAACTGAGCTAGATATCAATGAGGCAATCATGTTGAGCAAAATTCATTAAAATCCAATGAGAGTTGAAGCATCTAGAGTGTTAACAAGTTTCCCCTATGATTTGACCTAGTGACCTAGTTTTTTACTCTAAATGACCCATATTCGAACTTGACCTTGGTATCAATTAAGCAAACATTCTGACCAAAGTGCATAAAGATCAGATGAAATTTATAGCCTCAAGAGTGTTAACAAGGTTTTTCTATGATTTAACCTAGTGACCTAGTTTTTGACCGGACATGACCCATATTCAAACTTGACCTAGATATCAATAAGACAAACATGCTGACCAAGTGTCATCAAGATCCAATGAGATTTGTAGCCTCTAGAGTGTTAAGGTTTTTCTATGATTTGACCTAGTGACCTAGTTTTTGACCGGACATGACCCATATTCGAACTTGACCTTGGTATCAATTAAGCAAACATTCTGACCAAGTTTCATCAAGATCCAATGAGATTTGTAGCCTCTAGAGTGTTAACAAGGTTTTTCTATGATTTGACCTAGTGACCTAGTTTTTGACCGGACATGACCCATATTCGAACTTGACCTAGATATCAATGAGACAAACATTCCGACCAAGTTTATTCAAGATCCAATGAGATTTGTAGCCTCTAGAGTGTTAACAAGGTTTTTCTATGATTTGAACTTGTGACCTAGTTTTTGACCAGACATGACCCATATTCGAACTTGACCTAGATATCAATGAGACAAACATTCTGACCATAATTCATTAAGATCCAATGAGATTCGTAGCCTCTAGAGTGTTAACAAGGTTTTTCTATGATTTGACCTAGTGACCTAGTTTTTGACCGGAAATGACCCACATTCGAACTTGACCTAGATATCATTGAGATAAACATTGTGATCAAGTTTCATCAAGATCCAATGAGATTTGTAGCCTCTAGAGTGTTAACAAGGTGTTTCAATGATTTGACCTAGTGACCTAGTTTTTGACCCAACATGACCTACATTCGAACCTGGCCTAGATTTCTACTAGACAAACATTGTGATCAAGTTTCATGAAGATTGGATGATATTTGTAGCTGCTAGAGTGTTAACGAACCAATTGTGGACGGACGACGGACATCCAGCAATCCTAAAAGCTCACCTTGGCACTTCGTGCCAGGTGAGCTAAAAAGAAGGCTAATTGATTGTATAAAAGTCATGGGGCCAATTAAAGCAAGGAGCTTTCTGTTTTGAGTTCACCTTGCCACTTGGCTTGATAATTAACAAAATTAAGCGGTCGTATTAGAGAGGGTTTACTGTAGTACATTTTATTTCAACTGACAATTCTCAAGGCTTTATTTCTGAAGGAAGCAAACTTCTGTAGAAGCATTGTGCTTTACTTTCACCTTGCTGCTATCGTTATTTAAAAACTCTGGATACTTAATGGACATTTTCAATCTTTATAAGTGGCAACTTTTAAAGCCAGGTGACTGCTAGGACAGGTTTTACAGTAGTGTGGACCTTAATGATACACTGTATAATGCAGAGTTTAAACGTATCCAAACTGTTTGCCAAGTTAATATCACAGTTTTTGTCGCTAGTGTGCAGAGTTAGGTATCCTAGTGTGTCTTAACCAGTTTTCACAGAGAAGTACCATCAAAACTGTACCACTCTAAAAACAAGTGTTTATAGTATTCAAGACAGGTGGCAGGACAACAACAACGCAGAATTCTCCTGCTTTTAGTGCTCACCTCTATTTAACGATCACCTTGCTGTCTCAGTCAATTATCACTTGTAACAGGTTTGACTGTATACATACTAGAAGCAATGCAGTTATTGACTCATTCAAACATGAAAACTCAATACAGTACAGCTAACATTCTTTTCAAATGTACAAAAGCTGTTATCAGAAAACACCTCACACAGAGCTCCAGATAAGGGAGGTATTTCTAAAACTTAAATCTTTATTTCTGCTTTAAAGCCTATGGTGTCACTACTCATTAGAATCGTCTCGAAGAGACGATTCTAATGAGTAGTAACAACATAGGATTGAGTGCTAAAATAAGTGAGAAAATGTTGGATTTGTGCAGGTAACTCTCTCTCTTATCTGGAGCCCTGGGTCCAAGGTTATAAAGCTTTTGAGCTGAGTCTGATATTGTTCTCAAGCATTTGATTGGTCAGATTTGAGACTAGGCTCAAATCTGACCAATCAAATGCTTGAGAACTTCTCCAGACTCAGCTCAAAAGCTTTATAACCTTGGAGCCTGACCTCACTCAGAAATGTTTCTATATTTGTTACAAAATCTCTTACAGCTTCCTGAGCCAGATTCTGCAGCCTTCTTGGGTACAGGAACAGGCTCTTTCTTCTCCTGGTCTTCTGCTTTCTTCTGTAACTTCAGGCTTCTTCTTCCTCTTTTCTTTGGTACAGTCTCTTCATCTATCACGACTACTGGATCAGGCACAGATTCTGTACAGGTGAGAAGATGTTTTTCTTCCCCGTTTAAAATTACAACGAGAGCACCACAAGCGGTACATTATACGCCCACTGGCAAAGAAATATATAGTTTTATCAAAATTTATTCTAACTTGTAGACACTTAGAGCTCTGAGAGCATAAACAATACTGAAATAAAGCCTTTCCAGCATATCTGAATACACCAAGGGCAGATAAACAAACACAATGATCCAATTTCAATAATAATCAACGCTTTCATGAACTTAAAATCCTATAATTATACTGTGGGCAAACATAATCAAAATCCATTCAAAACTGTAGTTGCTAAGTGTGTTAACACTGTCAAATAAGCCTTATACAGCATATTTGAGTACACCAAGAGCAGACAACTCTGTAATGAAAAATCAAATAAATCTCAAACTTAATTCAGCTTCAGATCTTGATGCATATTATAACCTTTCTGTGAAGTTTCATTAATATCCTTCAAATAGTTTTCCAAGAAAACTACGGACAAGCTTTTTATAGCAAATTTGAGTACATCAAGGGCAGATAACTCTAACGAAAATTTGAATGAACCTCAAACTCAACTCAGCTTTACATTTTGATGCATATAACATTTGACTGAAGTTTCATTAATATCCCTCCAATAGTTTACCCAGAAAACTCCAGACAAGCTTTTTATAGCATATTTGAGTACATCAAGGGCAGATTACTCTGTAACGAAAATTCAAATGAACCTTAAACTCAACTCAGCTTTACATCTTGATGCATATAACATTTGTGTGAAGTTTCATTAAAATCCCTGTAATAGTTTTCCCAGAAAACTCCGGAAAAGCTTTTTATAGCAAATTTGAGTACATCAAGGGCAGATAGATAACTCTTTAACGAAAATTTGAATGAATATCAAACTCAACTCAGCTTTAGATCTTGATGCAAATAACATTTGTGTGAAGTTTCATAAATAATCCTCCTATAGTTTTCCCAGAAAACTCCGGACAAGCTTTTTGTAGCATATTTGAGTACATCAAGGGAAGATAACTCTGTAACGATATTTCGAATGAACCTCAAACTCGACTCAGCTTTAGATCTTGATGCAAACAACATTTGTGTGAAGTTTCATTAATATCCCTGTAATAGTTTTCCAGAAAAACTCCGGACAAACAAAATGTTGACGGACAAACGGACGAACGAACGGACGACGGACAGGGCCATGCCTATATGCGACCACCTCTAGAGGTGAGCGTATAAAAATGACAGCTTTTTGATAAATCCGACTCTCCTGAGTAGTCATTGTAATCTGAGTTGCAAACAGTTTGGATCCTGATCAAATGCCTGGTTTCTTGTTTGCAATATAATTATTTTAGCTATACACATTTATTGGGAATGAATACCATTTTCTCCAATGTATTTGTACACCATACATAACATGTGTCTAGTCAGTGCTTTAATTTTTTTATTTTAGATTGGAAATAAGAGTAAATGGTTCATAGTAAACTAGCTATCATATATTGAATCTTTTTTAGGGTTAGGGTCAGAGCTTCAGATAAGAGGGGGTAAACTGAACAATTTCAACATTTTCTCCTTCATACCATCACCAAATCCTGTAGTGTAACTACTCATTAGAATCGTATCGAAAAGACGATTCTAAGGAGTTGTCACACCATAGGGTTTAATGCAGACATAACAATTTAGTTTTTTAAATACTAAAGCAATACTTGTTCCCTATCAGCAAATGGTGAGTAATTACAAAGAGTTAACCAAAACTTTCACTCTTTTGGGCTGGGTAATTTTTTCTTGTGAAAAATGTGTCATCTGCAACTGTTCTGAAAGTGGAATTTCTTTGTAAAACATGGTCAGAGTGTCTAACAGTTTGAATACTGATCAGACACAGTTTTACATGGCGTCTCATCAGGATTCAAACTGTTTTGTGTTATTATGGTTAGGGATCTAAATAACAGACAGGTTGACGAACAGCCAGACATACAGTAAATAAACCCACTGGTTTTACCAGTAGGACAACTATTAAAGAATGTTCTAACAGAGAAACTTTGATTTAAGGCTTGTAACCTAAGTTTGACACAAACGATGGATGGAAACTGCAGGTGTGTGTTACCTGTGAGTTCTGCTGGCTTGTTGTGTAGCAGTGACTGGTACACCTTGTTTACAGGGTAAGATGGGTTGTAACTGGCCACCTCATTCAGACACTCCTCCATAATACCCTCTTCCATTCTGGCATGACCACTGAATTTCTGAAAGAAAATGACAGGTCAGCAGCAGCAAAACTTCAGGTTCAACTTACTCATTCATCGCTGAAACTTCATATTGACAATTCCAGCTTCCAATTAAGTCTAGTCCATTATCACTTTTAACACATTGAGTCCTAGCGACGAGTATACTTGTCATTAAAAAAATCATATACCTGTCAAGTGAACACTTGTCCTATGCAAATAGTGTAGACTCTGATCAGAGGGCTCCTAAAGGAGCCCTCTGATCAGGGTCTACACCGTTTGTCTTTTTGTAAAATAAATTGCAAACAGAAATTGTCCATTAGAAGTTTCAGGGGTGAGTAGGTTAAGGGTTGATTTTCACACTTTGCAAATGATAGAGGGCTCCTTTAGGACAAATGTACTCTTCAAAGGCACACTCTTTGATCATGTCTCATAAATGCATCACTGGGGCACAATGAGTTAAACCTTTTCGCTCATACATAGGCTTTCCAGGCTTCTTGGTTTTCCTAACAGAAATACTTCTCATGCGTCTATCCTGACCTTGTAATGGAGACCCAGGAGTCTTTTCCTTCATACTGGATAAGAAGCTGCTTAACGTTAAAACGTTCAGATTTATACAGTCAGGAATATGTACAATAAGAAAAATATTCAATATTCTAGCAGATGGTAGCTTAAAGCAGGGTGAAAGTAAAGCAGAATGCACCTAAAGGGATTTTTTACTTTCAACCAGCTTTAAGTGGCCACCTACCCGGTATCTTCAATACTAGAAAGAGACTATGGAGTAAAGGTATAAAGGATTTTTCTACTTTACCTCCTATCTGCAGCAGCCAGCTGCCTTAAGGTTGACTGTCCCTATCAATTTTCATAGAACCATTGCAAAATCAATAATTTAGGTTGTTATCATATTTAAAAATAATATTTTGATTACTATTTATTTTTTATTTTTGACGGATAAACTGTCAGCTTATTCAACTACTTTTTTTCTTCAAATTGTCACTTTCAACCAAAATAAATGGATATAATCAATAGGTAAATCATAAGTAACATCATGAGAGAGTTTTTTTTACATATGGGATCAGTTCACTGCTATTGAATGAAGAAAAGTTGTAAAGTTCCCATTCAATCTGCTTCAAAAACCACCAGTGTTGAAGAAGCGTTTCTATACTTCATCATCGAAGGATACATATTCATTGTATAAGGTTTCTGCTTTATTTGATGTAAGAGCATACCTTGAAGTAGTCCAGATCAACCTGCATGCTGCCCCTTGTTATGACACTGTTGAATGTAGATATTGGAAGCACTGGGTCAGTACAGCTATAGGGTCGTACCTTCAGCTCCACATTGCTCAGCGTCCAACTTCTATCTGAGACAGTGTCAAGTGGGATCTATCAAATAAACATATCATATTCTTAATTTCCACACTAACAATATTGATATAACAAGTCATACCGCACACCTGGTTTTTTCAGAATGCCAAATACAGATACTATCATAGTAACAGTTAAGACGAGTATTTTAACTATCCGGAGACACATCTGATCATTCGTCACATCGTAAAGTATGCTTGAAACATAAAGGTGAATATGTTTTCAAGTTCATTTAACCATTACCCCCACAAATACGCCTAAAATTTATTCTTCCACTGAAGTTAATAGTTCCACTATGTACAGTCAAGTATATGTAACATAAGAAATATTTCCTATATCCTAGCTGATATTAACTAAAAGCAGGCACATTTTGCTTCACTTTAAACCTGCTTTAAGTGATAACCTGTCTTCAAAACTAGAAACAGGCTAATGAGTTAATAATCAGGGAGACACACATTGGAAATAAGTGGTTTATCAGGGCTCCATATAAGGGGAGTATTTCAAAAACTAAAATCTTTATTTCTGCTTTAAATCCTATGGTGTCACTACTCATTAGAATCGTCTCGAAGAGACGATTCTAATGATTAGTAATACCATAGGATTTGGTGCTGTATGAGTGAGAAAATGTTTGATTTGTCGCCCTTATCATGCACTGGAGTCCTGGCACAAGTTTGTAAGAGATGTGTTAGACACTGATGCACTGTCATACCTGTTGGACATGGTTGTGTTTAGGCAGAGGTGGATAATCTGCTTCTACAATGGCTGCTATCCTGGAGGCTGTCTGTTTACGTAGTTCCTCTGGTACACCACTCATCAGAAACTGCTGTCTCTGTTTGGCCTGCTCAGGATCTAACACTGGCTTGGCTGGGGATGCTGGCTGTGTCTTGGCTTTACCCATCAAGAACAGAGGAGCCAACTTTCCTGTAAGGTATAATTAATCCAAAGATACACATTTTAAGACCTTAATTTATTCCACTGCTGTAGAAAACAGTTCCACTTTATATTGCCATGAATGTGCACCAAAACAAATATTTTCTTAATTCAGTCATATATGCTTGTATGTATTTGAGAAATATTTTTAATATCCCAGCAGATGGTAGCTTGAAGCAGGCTGAAAGTAAAGCAGAATGCCCCTCTAGGCACAATCTGATTTACTTTCAACCTGCATTAAGTGTTACTGTACAAACCTAGACAGAGTTCCCATTCACGCACAGATGTATGTGATTCACATATAATTCTAAAAAATCACGCATAAAATCAATGCCCTGAACGTGCATGCACGTACAGACTTATGTTGCAGATAATGCCGAAATCGGATGTAAGAAGACCCATTTTATTAACAAACTACAAAATACAAGTTAAACGTCAAAGTCCGACAAGTCAATTTGGATTTGTTTTCATTTTCCTTATAGTGTCTGTCAGGCGCTTGACAATTCTTATCATTCTTAATACGTAAAGCGCCTGGTTCACCCGCATCGCGAATCCGATGATTTAGCGGTTTAAAATAGATTGTGGGAATTCCCGTCTCTGTGCGTAATAAAGTCGCTATTTTTTCTACCATTTTTTGTTTTTATAAGAATTCAATACTTATTTAGAGGAAGACGTGTTTGAAAAATGCTGGCAAATGATTTTTAAAAAAAAAGTCCGGTCATATGTCTATTTCTGGTCACTTTCGATTTCAAACAGCGACGCCATTTTTTATGCGAAATCCGACAACACAGTCGAAAAACTGGACGGGTTATCAGATGTATTTTATCTCGTCTATTAACAATGTTGGGGAAAATGCCTGATTTAATGAGACAGTCTAAGCATAGGCCTACGCATTCGTGTAGTCTGCAAATATGTCGGCTAAGTCTCAATTGACGGCCTGGTTAAGAAATAATGTGAGAGATATGTACAGTACACATTGAAACAAATGAAATGAAAATTTAGCGGCGGAACCACAAATTTCCAAAGATCATTCCTGGTGTGTATCCATTGTTTGAATAACGGATTGCTACTTTGTAATAGCTGTACCTCTAGACCACGGTCTAAATCCGCAATACAGTTACGGTATCGCAACTAACTTTGTAATAGAAGAAACAGAAACGAGAGCACCGCAAACGGGTGCTGGACGCTAGACTTTCATATACTTGAGACGGCTACATTTTTCAAACTTAAAGAATGTGTATGGGTGTTTAATGCCTTATTGATCATAGAAATTTGTAAGCAACAACAACTCAAACATACTTGGACAGTCTACATTCCATTTAAAGTAAACTATAAGTCAAAACAAGGATAATAACTCTGGAATGGCACATCCCCGTTCACCTTTCTTGTTTGAATGAGTTGCCCTTTTGATATAACACAAGTATTTAAAGTTTCAAGTTAATACCTTTGACAGTTATTAAGATATTTCAATTTACAAGTTTTAAGTAAATAAATCAAGGGCAATTACTCTGGAATTAGAAATCACAGAGTAACCTACCTTGTTTTAATGAGTTGTCCTTTAGATACTTAACAAGTATTCAAAGTTTCAAGTTAATATCTTTCATAGTATTTTAGATATGTTAATTTATAACTTTAAGTAAACAAGAGGGCCATGGCCCTAAATTCGCTCACCTGAGGACATTGAAGTTTGTACCTAAGTTGACTGGGCAAGACAACATTTTAATATAGCTATAAATGGAGTTATCTTCCGGACAAGAAAACATGACAAAAGTGAATTTTGTTGCCAAGCTTATGACCCTTATCCATGACACATCCTCTTATCAAGCTATTTCCATTTCCGGTAAATGATAATTATTTCACTAGCGTCAGCAGAACTGGAGTTATTTTCCTGACAATAAAATATGACAAAGGGGAAAACAAAATATTGCTGCCCTTATGCACTAGGCATTTTCTCTCATCAGTTTCTTTCCATACATAAAATTTCATTACAATAGCATCAGTAGACCTGGAGTTGTCTTCTTGACAAGAAAATATGACAAAGGGAAATAACTAAAAAAAACAATGATGTCAGAGTTATGGCCTTTGCAAATGGCACTTCCTCTCATTAGGCTCTTTCCAAATAGGCAATTTCATTTTACCCATTACCCCATAGCCTGCTTCTAGTTTTGAAAATAGGTGGCCACCTAAAGCAGGTTGAAAGTAAAGCAGAATGGGTCTTAATGCACACTTTGCTTTACTTTCAAACTGCTTTAAGCTACCATCTACTAGGATATAGAAACTTATTTCACATCTTACATTTTCATGACTGTTTAACCCTTTCCCCCATAGAAGCGCCTTTTAGCACATTCAGTTTATTCTTGCTCTAAAGAAAATAGTTCCAATTTATACATTCATAAATATGTATAATACAAAATATTTTCTATATTCTAGTAGATGATAGCTTAAAGCAGGCTGAAAGTAAAGCAGAATGCGCTTAAAGCGCATTCTGCTTTACTTTCAACCTGTTTTAAGTGGACACCTACATTCAATACTAGAGATATGCTATGGGGGAAAGGGTTAAAGGGGAATTATTTTCTTAAGTGGAGGAATAAATCAAAGGCCTAAAAATGCACATTTATGGGGTAATGGGTTAACAAATGTCTGAACAAACGACTGAACCATTTCTAAACTTTAGCAGACAACATGTTCAGTTCTGTTGGCCTGATCACTGAGGTCAAATATTATGTAAGAGAACTGTAGCAGCAGCAGTCTGGGAGCTTACCCTTACCAGACTGAAATGATGTCTGCTAAATACCTTCTGTGTGTAAAAAATGTACATTTTTATTTTTTAGAAAATGTTAAGTTGGTAAATGAGTGGCAAATAGTTTGGATCCAGATTAGATGCAGCATTATGTTGCATCTGATCTGGATCCAAACTGTTTGCAAATATTGGTTATTTGCCCATAGTATATTAAGGGTAACTCAGGTAAATACAGTTCTGCCTAAATCAAAAATACTGTAAAACCTGCCTAGAGCAGCACTTAAACTGTGCAGGGTGGTGTCAAATGTGACCCTAGGGATTTCATTTTAACAAACTATAGAGAGATCCACCAGGAGATTCTACTGTACAAATATCAAAGCTTAGGGCCTAGTAGTTTTGGGCAAGAAGATTTTTTAAAGATTTTTGCTTTTTTGCTTTTTCAAGCAGAGTTTGTGCTTTTTTTCATTTTTTTTGAACAACTTCTGTAGAGAAGCATCCAAGGAACATCATGAGCAGTTTGAACTCTCCCTACAATCGGCGGGTTTCAGAGGAGATGTCGTTTGAAGTAAAAGTGAACGGACAGACGGACAGACGTACTACGGACGGTGAGCGGTCACAATAGCTCACCTTGAGCCTTTGGCTCAGGTGAGCTAATAAAACAAGGGTAATAACTCTGGATCCACAAACCTCAGGGTTACCTGTATTGTTGTAATGAGTTGCCCTTTTGTTACTGAATAACTATTCAAAGTTTCAAGTTAATATCTTTCATAGTTATTTAGATATGTTAATTTACAATTTTGAGGTAAATAAAACAAGGGCAATATCTCTGAAATGACAAATCAAAGAGTTACCTGCCTTGTTGTAATTAGTTGCCCTTTTGATATTGAATAACTATTCCAAGTTTCAAGTTAATATCTTTCATAGTTATTTAGATATGTTAATTTACAATTTTGAAGTAAATATAACAAGGGCAATAACTCTGAAATGACAAATCTCAGGGTTACCTGCCTTGTTGTAATGAGTTGCCCTTTTGATACTGAACAAGTATTCAAAGTTTCAAATGGATACCTTTGATAGTTATTGAGATATGTTAATTTATAATTTTTAAGTAAATAAAACAAGGGCAATAACTCTGATATGACAAATCCCAGGGTTACCTGCCTTGTTGTAATGAGTTGCCCTTTTGATACTGAACAAGTATTCAAAGTTTCAAATGGATACCTTTGATAGTTATTGAGATATGTTAATTTATAATTTTTAAGTAAATAAAACAAGGGCAATAACTCTGGAATGACAAATCCCAGGGTTACCTGCCTTGTTGTAATGAGTTGCCCTTTTGATACTGAACAACTATTCCAAGTTTCAAATGGATACCTTTGATAGTTATTGAGAAATCAACTCTTACAAAAACCTTAAGCAAAAAACTTAACCGACGCAGACGCTGACACAGGGTGACGACAATAGCTCGACTTTTCGAAAAAGTCGAGCTAAAAATGTTTCATATATGCACCCTCTGAAATTTGTTTGCACCCCCAAAATTTAGCCCTAGAGGGTACATGCACCCTCAAAATTTAAAGCCTGTGGGAACCCTGCTAGAAACAATCCATGGGGCTAACCCATTACCCCATAAAGACACCTTTGTTTTACTCCTTCACAGAACAAAGTAGTTCCAATTTATACAGTCATGAATACACACAACAAGAAATATTTTCTTTATCTTAGCATATGGTAGCTTAAAACAGGCTGAAAGTAAAGCAGAATGTGCCTTAAGGCACATTCTGCTTTACTTTCAACCTGCTTTAAGTGGCCACTTGTCTTCAAAACTAGTAACAGCCTAAGTGGTGATATGATAGGAAACAGATATTGATATACTTGCTTTTGGAGCTCACATCTTCAAAACTAGAAACAGTCTATGGGGTATTGGGTTAAGGGTTAACAGTGGTTTACAGTACAACACAAGCATCAAGTATCATACCACTTTATCATACCTTTTTTCGGAGTTCCAGTTGATTTCTTTGGGGTTGCTGATAAAGTTTTCTTCGGAGTACTGATTTTTTTCGGAGTATCTGATTTAGTTTTACTTTTCTTGGGTGTGTTCTTTAAGCTTTCTTTCTTTGTCGTTAAATCCACTTTAGTTGTACCATCATTCATCTCTTTCTTAGGTAAGCTGAGGGCCTTGGCTGAGCCTTTTGGTCGTCCCTTCTTTTTAACAGTTTGAGCTCCGCTTCCTTCTTCATCATCTGAAGATATCACAATATTGTCCAGAGAAACTTCCTCCATCGAAGGCAAGGATTTCCCAACAAGCCGTGAGCTTCTGCGAGTTGTATCTGTATCTTTGTCCAACTTTTCAAGCTTGCCATTAGCTTCAGTCGCTTGTTTTGGTGTATTTTTCTTGTCTCCATGTTTTTCCGATACATCTGCTTTCTTCAGTTTGGTTTTGTATTTCTGCTGCCGTTTTCTTGCTTTTTCTAGAAGGGCTTGAGCCTTTGACAACTTGATCTTTACCTGAAAATTTAATTGGTAGAATACATCAGGACTCCAGATAACAGGGAAGTAGACTTCAGGAACAAATCCAACATTTTCTCACTCGTGTTTGTACCACATCCTATGGTGTTACTGCTCATTAGAATGGTCTTGAAGCAACACATCAAATGAGTAGACACTATTGGGTTTAATGCAGAAATCACCTTTATCCAACAATGTTTATGGCAGGTAACTGGTTCTTGGGCTATATGCTTTACTTTCAGTCTTTCATCATGCTTTAAGCTATCCTGTATTTAACATTATCAACGAATAATATGGAACATGGATTAATATCTATACAATGTTCCATTGAGTTCAACTTTGAGTGGTTATAACAACATAACTTTATTCTACATTAAACATTTCAATACCGTATTTATCTACAGAATGAATTGGGTATTTACCTGTTGCATTGCCTTCAATTCGTCATCTCCACTACTGCTACTCTTCCCACACCTGAAACAGCAGAATCACTTTCCATTGTTAGGAGGTTGATATTGATACTATTGAGTGTTCCCCCAGTTATGTCATTGATCATTTTAACCCTTTACTCATTAGCCTGTTTCTAGTTTTGAAGACAGCTGATCACTTGAAGCAGGATGAAAATAAAGCAGAATGTGCCATAAGGCATATTCTACATTACTTTCAGCCTTCTTTAAGCTACAAACTTTCAGGAAAGATATGTCCATGTATTCAATAGAGGTCTCCACTTTTGAAAAAATCTGGCCCACTTGGGCCTCTAAATACAGACACTACAGTCAAACCTGCGAACAACAGCCACCTGTGGGAACTAGCAAAACTGGATGTTGTTCACAGGTGGCTGTTGTTCGCAGGTGTGCAAAATGGCCAAGTTCTCATTAAAGATTTTTTATATGTAAAATGTGTTATACAAGTACCCATTTTATTGATATTTCCTGGTCCTGTGTTTTATGAGTTTGATAATAACAAATGAAAGAATTAATTTTGCAGTTTGCCCTTTCAAAAACATTTCTTTTTTACAAAAATGTGTTTACATATCAGGTTTTCCAAAAATCTTTGTAGAGTAAATGGATTTCAATTAAAAAAAATTATTGAATATATCAACACAGAAGTGTTGTCTGCTTACATCACTGAACTCAGGGCTCCAGATAATTTTGCTTCTAATCAGTACAGTACTGATCAATTTTGAAAACAATCAGTCCCCAGATTTTTTAATCAGTACACATAGATTTGTAATTCATCGGCAGATCGCGGGTTAAATGTTCAACTTTAGAAGAAAGGAAAAATAATGCCTCAGTAATTATGCTATACAAAGTTTGAAATAACCTAATAGTTGTAGACCATAAACATCTACATCCATCCAGAAATCTCAACTTTGTCATACCCTTTTCTACTAGGACACAGTATCACTCAAACTCATGAATTATTTCCACATACCATCAGACTTTGGAATAAACTACCACACAGCACTAAGGCCAGTGACACTATCACAAGCTTTACTGCCAGCCTAAGAATTAGATCTCACAACCCCTAAATGCATAAGTTGTTTTAAACTTATTTAACCTCTGTTTATAATTGATCTTTCAGCTCTGCATTGTTTATCATTATGTTTACTATTTAACACTGTCCTCAAACTCCCTGTCATTGTCAGAAATTAACAGTAGGGAGTAATAAAGTAGAGGTAGAAGATAAAATGCTAGATTCTTAAGTTAAAAATCGTAATTTACCTACATGTATGTAAATAGTATCTAACATTTTAGCCGCTTATATATGCGGGTTTTTTCTCCGCCAATGAAACAAACGTTCGAATTGATATTGTTCAACAAACTACCACCAGTTTCTTTGTTGTTGTTTCTGCTAAGGTTTATAGTCCCTGATAAGCTTTATCAGATGCGTCATCCCATTGTCTCAGGATTGGGACAATGGTCAGCATCATGCCTATTATTGAGTGGACTTTGATTTTTAAAGTCTACGGCACCCGGTATTCCCAGGCGGTCACCCATCCAAGTACTAACTAACCAGACTCGACGTTGCTTAACTTCGGCGATCGGACGAGAACCGGTGTTTTCAACGTGATATGGCCGTAGACACCACCTGTTTCATTAGGTGTTAGTTCCCTTTTAAATCAGATAGCTGACAACCGACGGTGTTCAACTTTCTATCGTTTTTCTGACTCTTCCATGCTAAGATTGACATTTTGTTGCGAGGTTTTGAACCAAAACACTTTTCGGAGAACTTGGATTTTATCGTCCATATATCAATGCAGATTATAGATGTTTATCACATAAAACCGACTCTGGGAGTGTTATAAAGCCATTCAATAAACTATAGTGAAATATCAATATTTGGGCTCCGGCAGTACCTGCTCGTCTACGAGCGCTGCATGGCGCTGGGCGCCAAATGACGTCATTTGCCATGGCGTTACTGTAAACAATGTCAAGTTTTGGCGGAAAATACATATGGTGGAGAGACAAAAAACTACGGATTCAGTTCACTTAAAAGGGTTTTAAAGTGTTTATGTGATAAATAGGATCTAACATTCGTGCTCATTATTTATCATTCTTAATAAACTCGTTGACTAAAACAAATATAACGCTCGCCAAGGCTTGCGTCATATTGTTTTAGTCAACTCGTTTATTAAAAATGATAATTAATGAGCACTCATGTAAGATCCTCTATATATGCGAGTGCGTAGTAACGTCCCTTTGCTAACGGTGCGCAAGTAAAAAATTACCATACGATAAAACGAATTCAAGCTTCATTACGAGACCGCAAATCAATAAAATTTGACATGTCGCGGTTGACTATTTGCAAATATCGGTATGACAAAAACTCGGCTTTTGAATTGATACACGCATCCCCGAGAATTTCTCGCGTCCCCGAGAATTTCTCGCGTACACAGTACTTCAATATTTTGAAATTAACGCGTACACAGTCAAAACCTTCGCGTATTTCACTGAGTACGCGGGCTTATCTGGAGCCCTGGAACTGTTATATAGGTAAATGATATGATAATGTCACAATTTTCTATGCCATACATGACTGTAGAAACAAACTAAATAAGTAAATGAAATAACATATTTAATCTAGATTAGGTGATAATAAACAATCTCCCAATCATATGCAACAATGGACATCTTCAATATTAATTGGACAAAATATTAACAATTTCCATGACATTGGTTAAAATCTAATGGGGCTTCTTTAAACACACTGGTAGGTTGCATATTAGCTGTCATAAACACCATAGAATTCCTTCCAAACTATGTAATCAAGTACACCCATAACAACAAATGGCAGCCAACAACTGTGAATTTTCACACAATCTGGCTGCTGTTCAGGGTAAAAGGTGTCACGAAAGGCCAATATGAGTGGCTGCTGGCCGGGGTCCACAGGTGGCTGTTATTCACAGGTCAATTAAAGAAGGAAATTGGCTGGGAGGAATTCAGACTGGCTGTTGTTGACAGGTGGCTGTTGTTCGGAGGTGAACGCTCACACAGGTTTGACTGTATTTCTTAATACAAATGTATGGTAAGTGAAGTTTTTCAAATGTTTAATTCATCATGTCTCTATCAAACCATATGCTGTGACTATTCAGAACCATTGCCAATCGAATATATTATGCTACTGAGTAGTCACAACAGAGGGCTTTTTTACCTTCTATAATAGAGGCCGAAATTCTGTGACTTCTCAATTGCAAAAAGACTATTTTCCTCCCAATTTTGGTGAAGAATTTCCCAAATATACAATGCTGAATTACCCCCAATATATATGGACATGTGATTCTCCCTGTCTCCAACAGTAACATTTATGAATAATTCAAATATGTTAAAATTAGAATGGTCTTAGTGTACCTGTCCTGTTTTCAAGCATAGAATTAATGCCACTTTCTATTTATTTAAGTCCTTCGATCTATTTTGAGTGTCATTTATCACGAAAGTCAGTCTATATTTTCCCAATTTGGTTGAAAATCACGCTTGAATTTCCCAAAACGAAAGGCTAATGCCCCTTCCCAATTTTTGGAACAAGACTGCGCATTCAATAAACGCTTATGCCCTCGGTGGCATCCTTGACAATATATTCTGATTTTTTCTAAGTCCAAATTAGGTCAAGGTCAAGGTCAAACTAAGCTTAGGTATCATTGGTGAGTTGGTAATGGTCCAAGGCAATAACTGTATAAGTATCAAAGCATTGTAGTAAACAGTGTTGATGCTAGACGAAACAGTAAAATCTAGTTAACCAAGAAAGAGCCCCTTTAAAATATTCTAAGTTAAAATTAGGTCAAGGTCAAGATCAAAGTTTGGTGATATTGGTGGATAGAGAATGGTCAAAGGCAACAACTGTGTAAGTATCAAAGCATTGTAGTCAGATGTATTGATGCTAGACGAAATGGTAAAATCTAGTTAACCAAGAAAATAGCCTATTATTTAAAATATTCTAAGTCCAAATTAGGTCTAGGTCAAAATCAAAGTTTGGTGATATTGGTGGATAGGGAATGGTCCAAGGCAACAACTGTATAAGTATCCAGACAGTTGGGTAAGCGGTGTTGATGCTAGACGAAACGGTAAAATCTACTTAACCTGGTTACGGACGGACGGACAGACAGGATGATTACTATATGCTCCCGCACCTGTCGATGCCGGGGGCATAAAAAAGGCTCTGCAACATGCTCTAACTTGAGAAAGAAAAGAGAAAAGGTAAAACTCAATACATGTCCCCTATCTGTAAATAGTGGATGAGCCATTACAGAATAACTGACAGATGGACTGACACAGACAAACAAAGCATATACCTGTGTCAAGCAACCACTAAATTTTGCATGCTGATCTTTAAAGACAGGTGACTGCTTAATGTATGGAAAGTCCTGCAGAAGGCTCATACAGAAGCCTTCTGCATGCCCTTTGTCATGCATTCAGCTGCTGTCTGCCATGTATACTACAAATATACTGTCTATTAGTGGTCGCTTAACACTGGTTTGACTTAATTCGCTGTATCATCGGTTGGATACTAAAAATGTTCAAAGTATGCCTGGTATAGTTTCTAACACGTTCTCCATCTTTATCAAAGTTTTTGTAAGATATTCACTTACCTTTTCAGTTTTAACTTTATTGGAGTTTTATGATTAGTGTCCATCTGAAATGCTGTCACTTTGTATTTCTTTCTGGTGGATCTTCTTGTTTCTTGAGTGCTATCTAATGATACAGCACTTTTGTCAAAATCTGAAGAATCTTCTTTCTTTCTTTTTCTACCTCTACCTGGAGTTTCAAACACAGAATCACTTGTAGCATCCAGACTTATTGTCTGAATTTCTGACTTAGTTTCCTCCACTTGTTTTTTCTTAGGACGCCCTCTCTTACGCTGTATTACCACCGGTTTGTCATCAACATGAGATACTTTTTTATCAATTGTTTGTTTAGACATACTTAAGCCTGCTGACCCAAATGACAATGTAGCTTGTTTTGTTTTGTCAGGAAATACAGTTTTATCGCTGCCTTTCATAAACTTCTCTTTCACTACAACCAAGCCATCATCTACTTTTGGCTCTTCTGTAACATCTTCCTTTTTCATATTCACTTTGTTTACCTGATCACGTAAATCATTTTCATTGCTCTTCAACTTTGATTTTCCTGTTGATTTTACTTTTGTGAGACCTGATTTTCCTTTTTTACTATTCACAGATTCAGTTTTAGATGTCTTTTCTTTGGGTTTAGCCGGGGTTGATGTTTTACTGAAAAAGTTAGCTATACCTTTGTTTACAAAAGGTTCACACTTAATCTTCCCATCTTTAACTTTAATAATTTCTTCTTTATCTTCATGAAGTTTTATATCTTCAGAATCCATCAGCTTTGTAAACTCCCCAGACTGTTTATCACTATCTGTCTTTGTATCATCTTCAGCCTGGCTCTCCAGAGACTGCAGGTATTCTGTGTAGGACATCTCTACCGCTGTTTTCGTTGGCTCAGGTTTGTCTTCAATGTTTTCTAGAAATTCTTCGTATGAGATACCTGCCACAGAATCCTTGTCTTGGGAAACCTTTGCTTCTACCAAACCGTTCTTCCTCAATCTGCCTTTCTTTTTCTTTGGTTCCCTATCACTGCTTTCATTGGTCCCTGTTGGTACATTTTTATCCACACTAGCCGCCACATTTGGAACCTTTTCATTAATTATTTCAGTTTTTTCATTTAAATGTTTCACTTCATCAGACTTTTCTTCTGTTTTGGTGTGTGTTTCCTCCTTAGATTTCAACTTTTCTTTATGCTTGTGCTTTTTCTTTTTCTCGTGTTTTTCAGAGTTTTTAATTTCCTTCAACAGATGCATCATTTCACTTCCTTTCAATGTGTTCTTCTTTACATGTTTAACACTTGAATCTTTATTTTTAATGCTATCACTAGCACCCTGTGTTTGCTCAACTTGTTCTGCTGCAACATTATTTTCACTGACACCTGTTGATGCCTGAACTGGTTCAGGTGAAGGCCTAACATCTTCACCTGCTTCAATACCCCTTCCCTTGCCTTTTGTAGCTGTCTCTTCCAAAGTTTCGCTTTTATCGTTTTCTTTTGTTTTTGCCTTGTTTTCATCTTCAGTTTCTGAATCACAAGTAATTCTTACATCTTTGCATGTAGATTCACCTGAATATTCTTTATCTCTTGTCTTCTGTTTTTGCACTTCAGTGTTTCCTACTTGTTCTTTTCCACCATCATCTGTCCTAGACTGGTTTTCAGACTGGTTTATATTATCACTGCTCAAATCTGACAACAATATGACAGAATCGGACTGGTCTAAGCTTTCACTGTTCTTTTCTTGATTTTTGATGCTCTTGTTGGAACCAAAGTCTAACTCTTCCTTACAGGTTTGTTGGTTGGATTTATCAGTGACTTTAGCTGACCATTGGGGAAATACTAGATTGTTGCAAGAAATCTTGTTTTCTTTTTCTTCAAACACTTTTTCTGTAACATCTGTTTTGTTTAAGACAGGAGCTGGGCTTTTAGAAAAGAACTGCAACAAACTTTTTTGTTTTGATACTACATGCAGGTCCTTCTCCGGCGTTTTGAAATGGTCTGTTATTTTCTGCATGCCCCTGGACTCTGACTCTGCTTTCTTTTTTCTGTTTGAAATCTACAATAAAGTTTGTAATAATTTATAGAAAACTATACTTAAGGAAGTATATCAACATCTGTTTCCTATCATATTACTTATGCTACATATTCATGACTGTACAAATTAGAACTATTTTCTTCTGTGGGTGAATAAAGTTAATGTGCTAAAAGGCGCTTCTATGAGGAAAAGGGTTAAGGCGCATTCTGCTTTACTTTCAACCTGCTTTAAGTGGTCAAATATCTTCGAATTGAGAAACAGGTTGTGGGGTATTAGGTTAAAATTCTTAAATCCTTAGCTCCACCGAACCTTCTTACTAGAATCAGATAAAGCCACAATTCTGGAAAGATACAACATAGATTAATCTGGACACAGCTAACATTCTACTCCATAAATACACCTTTTTACACCTCTAACTTATTCCCCGACTAAAGAAAATGATTCCATGTTATACAGTCATGCATATGTACTAAAAAATATTTTCCATATCCTAGCAGATGGTAGCTTAAAGCAAGTAGAAAGTAAAGCAGAATGTGCCTTTAGGCACATTCTGCAGTACTTTCAACCTGCTTTAAGTGGTCACCTGTCTTAAAAACTAGTAACAGCCTAAGTGGTAATATGATAGGAAACAGATGTTGATATACTTCCTTATTGTCAATGAAGAAACACAACATTCTCAAAATAAAGATGACTGCTTCATGAAGACTGGATATGCAGAAAGTTCCTAAAGGAGTTTTATGCTTTAATTTTGTTTAGCATTAACCCATAACGCCATAGCTTGTTTCTAGTTTTGAGGACAGATGACCACTTAAAAGCAGGTTGAAAGAAAAGCAAAATACTCATTACTTGGCGAATTCAGCCTGCTTTAAGCTATCATCTGCTAGAAAATATTTCTTATGGTAAATATTCATGACTGTATAAAATGGGATCATTTTCTTTGGCGGAGGAATGAATTAAAGGTGTAAAAAGGTGCATTAATAGGGAAATGGGTTAAGCTGTAACTTGTATTATACATTTTAAGCGTCTTCTTGTTAATGGTCACATAAGCGACTGTCTGATTGATACCTTGTCCCTTTCTTCCACAATGCCAGGCTCCATCTCTGTAAGAGGCATCTGTTTGGTCAGACTTTTCTATGTTTTACTGGTGGTTTCTACACATCACTGCTTTCAGTCATTCTATCACTGTCATTGGGCCTAAATCAAAAACAATATTACATTAAATGTGATGATTTTTCATGTGCAATTTGTGCGGATACTGCATATTTTTCATGAAATTAGCATTATTGATAAAATAAAAGATGTGTCCATTGTACACAAATCCAGAGTCAGAGTTCCCACAGGCTTTTAATTTTGAGGGTGCATGCACCCTCTAGGGCTATTTTTTGGGGGTGCAGACAAATTTCAGAGGGTGCATATGAAACGTTTTTCTGTTTCTTCTGATGCGAGGACGCCAGGGACAAAGTATGATGAGGCCGGGCCGAAAGGCATATGAAGTATCTACGACGAGTGGCCCCATTACAAAGTAGCAATCCGTATTCAAACAATAGATACGCACCAGGGATGATCTTTGGAAATTTGTGGTTCCACCGCTAAATTTTTATATCATTTGTTTGGATGTGTACTGTTCGTATCTCTCACATTATTTCTTAACCAGGCCGTCAATTGGGACTTAGCCGACACATTTGCAGACTACACGAATGCGTAGGCCTATGCTAAGACTGTGTCTCACTAAATCAGGCATTTTCCCCAACATTGTTAATAGACGGGATAAAATAATCTGATAACTCGTCCAGTTTTTCGACTGTGTCGTTTGGATTTCGCATAAAAATGGTGTCGCTGTTTTGAAATCGAAAGTGACCAGAAATAGACCTATGCCCGGACTTTTTGTTTTAATCATTTGTCAGCATTTTTCAAACACATATTCCTCTTAATAAGTATTGAATTCTTATAAAAACAAAAATTGATAGAAAAAATAGCGACTTTATTAGGCACAGAGACGGGAAATCCCACAATCTATTTTAAACCGCTTAAGGATGTCGGCCTGTCTTTTTGAACATTATGAAATTTCCGAAAAATTTTACCAACTCATTTTCAAAAAAATGTTAAGAACTCATTTTCGGTGAATGCATACAGTAATAAAATATTATTTTCCCGGGAAAAAATTGGATTTTCGTTCCGGAAGGGACTTTTTAAGTTTTATGTCCTATTCGTAGTTTACAGCATACACTGTTTTCATAGGTAGGTTGCATTTTGTTACATCCGATTTCATTTCAATTTCTCAGAATAAAAGCATGAAATTTTCATGGTAGTACAGTTTTAGTATAAATTATAGATAACTCAATAGATAAAATGAATTTTTTTTGAAAAAAATTATTTTTGGTAAAAATACACCAAAAAGTGAAAAAATGAGAAAAAATGGATTTTTAGATAAAATGATCTATATCTTTTTTAAAAGATCCGGGACCCTGTGTTTTTATTTGCTATTTCACTAAAACTTTATGTTTGCAAGGCTAAAAACAACAAATAAAAAATTTGGTAATTAGTTTGCTACAATTTGTAGGGCAATTTTCACTGTGCATTATTCTCCCATTATAAAAAAGTGGGTGGGGTAAATTTTACTCCTTTCCGGTGAAATCAAACATTTTTATTTTGGATCTTGAAAAAACATTATTTTCAGGGTTTATTCTTACTATGGTAATATAAATTAGGATACTTTTTGTACAAATAGATTGTTTAAATAAAGATTGAAAAACAGTAGTACAAAAAAGTAGGAGTTTTTATGAAGCTTCAATTTTAGGGGGGTAGCCTTGAAATATCTCAAATTGTGAAAGAGAAAGGTCCGGTACCCCCACTTTTTTCACCAGTTTTGTCATAGAAACTAATTTTACTGTCTGTATGCAAAGTTTGAAGAATTTGGTAATTACTTTCCAAAGGTGCACCTACCCCCTTAATCATCATATTCTCGATGCGGGTGAACCAGGCGCTTTACGTATTAAGAATGATAAGAATTGTCAAGCGCCTGACAGACACTATAAGGAAAATGAAATCAAATCTAAACTGACACGTCAGCCTTTGACGTTTAACTTGTATTTTGTTGTTTGTTAATAAAACTGGTCTTCTTACATCCGATTTCGGCATTATCTGCAACAAAAATCTGTACGTGCATGCACGTTCAAGGCATTGATTTTATGCGTGATTTTTTGAAATTATACGTGAATCACGTACATCTGTGCGTGAATGGGAACTCTGCAGAGTTACTGCGGTATTGTAATCTTCTGCCAAGTGTGTAATATTTACAGTAACACCTCTTTGCAAAATAGCTTACATCATGCATGGCTCCCAACAAACGATATAAATTTTCATTTTATGACAAAACTACAAAGCAGGTAGGCATCTAAATCTTTTTATGTATGGTTTTCAGAGTTCCCATTCACGCACAGATGTACGTGATTCACGTATAATTTTAAAAAATCACGCATAAAATCAGTGCCCTGAACGTGCATGCACGTACAGACTTATGTTGCAGATAATGCCGAAATTGAATGTAAGAAGACCATTTTTATTAACAAACTACAAAATACAAGTTAAACGTCAAAGTTCGACAAGTCAATTTGGATATGTTTTCATTTTCCTTATAGCGTCCGTCAGGCGCTTGACAATTCTTATCATTCTTAATACGTAAAGCGCCTGGTTCACCTGCATCGCGAATCCTATGATTTATTGGTTTAAAATAGATTGTGGGATTTCCCGTCTCTATTTGTAATAAAGTCGCTATTTTCTCTATCAATCTTTTTTATATAAGAATTCAATACTTATTTAGAGGAAGACGTGTTTGAAAAATGTTGGCAAATGATTTTAAAAAAAAAGTCCGGTCATATGTCTATTTCTTGTCACGTTCGATTTCAAAACAGGGACGCCATTTTTTATGCGAAATCCGACAACACAGTCGAAAAACTGGACGGGTTATCAGATTATTTTATCCCGTCTATTAACAATGTTTGGGAAAATGCCCGATTTAATGAGACACAGTCTTAGCATAGGCCTACGCATTCAAGTAGTCTGCAAATATGTCGGCTAAGTCTCAATTGACGGCCTGGTTAAGAAATAATGTGAGAGATATGTACAGTACACATTGAAACAAATGAAATAAAAATTTAGCGGCGGAACCACAAATTTCCAAAGATCATTCCTGGTGCGTATCCATTGTTTGAATAACGGATTGCTACTTTGAAATAGCTGTAGCTCTAGACCACGGTCTAAATCCGCAATACAGTTACGGTATCGCAACTAACTTTGTAATAGAAGAAACAGAACAATGTTTCATATGCACCCTCTGAAATTTGTCTGCACCCCCAAAAATTAGCCCTAGAGGGTACATGCACCCTCAAAATTTAAAGCCTGTGGGAACCCTGCTGATCTAAGGATAAGCGGTCAATTTTCAAGGTATTAGGTAGATCAAGCAATATCCCTGTCTGTACGCAGTGTCAATTCTAGGTTCAGAGATTGTGAGAATCCCCGACATTTTTACCAGATCACTTATGGTTTTAAAGAATGTGCACGGAATTCAGGCATAAAAAATAAACATGTTACATAGAGAATCTACCGTAAGCTTTATTTAATACAAGCATGGCTGTAATCGTCCGCAGATAACAACAATAGAATACCATTCAGATCTCGTGTATACTTTAATAATCATTGTCACCACACCATTTGTACTTAATTCCCTTGATTTTGCAGTGTTAGATCTTAATACTTATTATTCGGGACCAAATACAGTGTTTCCCGTTCCATTTCCCGAGAATTATTTAGCGTTGTTTTTTCAATTTTACTTTATCCCAACACCAACGAACCAGTCCTAATGCTAACCCTGAGCGCTATGGAGGGAAGCCATTACTACCGATTTTTAAGTCTTTGGTTTGACTCGGCCAGGGATTGAACCCACAACCTACCGCACTGCAAGTGGACGCTCTAGATACCACTGAGCTATGCAGGCTACCAGGTATTGTGAGGCAATGAACAAGACCAAAATAAAAACAAAACTAATTCTATGAAGGGTGTCTAGTCCAGCTAGTCAAGGTCTTATGTGTGCAGGGGTAGCTGCAAGTTTTGACCCACATTCATACTTATGATCAAGCAACCTTATACCGGTGTATATGTTATACCGTTGTAATCCGAAAAATCCAAATAGCAATGACGTCACTTCATACCGGAAATTTACATAGAGAACAGTTAAACTCCCGCATCAACTGCCAAATCCATAAAAAGTGTCCATTATGAGCTTTTTCATGTAAATGTACACTTTTCTCGATAAAAGTTCATATTTGCAAAGAAATTCCAACACATTTCTAACATTTTCAAGTGACCATTTTGTTTTTATGCCGGAAATTCTCTATACACTAGTTATGCTGCGCATCTTACGAAACTGTTTCCCGTCATTGACTAAAATCGCAACATCTTGGACATTATTCTACACGAAGACTTTTTTCTATAGGAATTTTCGGCTGATGCACCGGTAATACAGAAGAAATGACGTCTACCTTTTAGTGTGTATCGGCTGAAATTAGGTAAATCATCAGAAAACTTATGGAATTTCTTGCCGTTTTGACGTTTGCATTTCATAAATAAAACGTCCATCAACCGAAAATAACCAGGGCAGCAAGTATAAATGGTCTTTGTAATTATTTAAGTTTTTGATTACATTTATGATTAAGACCACCGGTAATAGAAAACAGAAGCATATCCTGGTTCACCCAATTTCCGGTGATCTAAGGATTCGTCTGACTATTTCTCATCAATTAATAAGGTTTTTAACTAAAAAATATATTAAACATATAAAGTAAACATTTCTTTATGATTTTCAGCTTTAATATATAAATACACCCATAATTTGACATAAATAATCATAGTCGACTGTAGCGAGTGCGCCGCCATGTTTGTTTTGGTTACTCGTCCTATTATCGGTGATGAGGTAAAATGACACCCGGAATAATTTTCAGGTATCGGCTTGAACTTCTATCAAACATTATTTAGAAAGGCTATCTGTTAACATAATTTTTAACTGAAAAGTTGTAATATTTTCCGTCACATTTTTTCACAGTGGGGGAAATGGAATATGTCACATTATACAAATAGGTTAAATGGTTTTATATGGGGAGAAAATGATTTATCTTGCGTAATTAATAAAAAAAATGCACACTTTCCCTTTAGGAAAGTTTTTTTTTGCTTTATACACATTAGTCTTGAGCAGCAGCCGAAAGATAAACGGAAGTTACGATTTTACACATAATACTCGGAAGTCACCGGTAATAGGATGTCCACGGTAAACGGGTCAATGGCAATACTTATTGCAGGTGATAATGAATTGCAAATTTGCAATAATATTCAACATGATCAGACTTAAGTATGATTGCATCCTGGTTTATTTCACCAACAAGATTGGATGCATTTTAAAAGTTAAGGGTGTAAATCAGAGGAGGTGAGAAATGATGATACATGACGAGGATAATATCGGGGAGCCATTTTTTAAGGAAATCCGTGAAATAACAGCAGCTCTGTTGCCTATTAAATCAACTCGCCCTCTTGGTAATGAGGGTAGAAGTAATCAAATACCCGATAGCAGGACATGTTCGCTCATGACAAATACCTGTTTAACAACTACGGAAAATTTGTTGTCAAAATTTTCTTTCTGTTTGGGCTTGGCGGGAAGTTGGGATAAAAACCGCAATGTTACATTCGAATAAAAAGTACGCAAAAGTATCGTGATTCTGATTATAATTTAATTCCGTATAATTGTTTATACCATATTTCGCTTTAGATGTCAATATAAATGGAAATCCATGCTTTATTAAAATGATTTAACCAATTAATAAACATTTTATTAAATACGAATATACTACTTCTCTTTTACGGTGCAGACATAAGAACAACTGTGTCATAATATTGATCAAATAAGATGTTAACGGCCCGATATTACTTCGTCCCCTGTTTCCATAACCAACGTTGGTGACATTTTCACTGACAAACTACTTAATGATAGCTGTGTGAATTAAATATTGATAGTTAGAAGAGGTGATATGCATTCATGTTTCACATGCATATTAGTGAGCATGTCCAAATGAAACAGATTGAATGAAATGGTGCAAACTTGAGCTACCTGCTGTATTACCAATAGATATGGTAATCATAATCCGCCGTAAATGGGATCAGCATATCCTCCATGCTTGACCATCTACAGGAAGTCAAAGAAAAAAATCCATGCCTGACACTGTCCTACAAAATCAGAATTGTCGTACAGAAATTACAGACTAGGTGTACAAGTTACAACAGCGTCAACACACCCACAATCTTGCATCGGCAGACAGCCTCACCTTATTTTAAGGTGGTTTGCCGGTCAGCTTATTCTGTGTCAGAATTCTTTGAAACCTTGATTAAATTGAACTATACCTTATGGAGAGTGAAAATTCGTTAAAATAAAAAAAAGTTACAGTGCCGTTTTTTTCTGTCAGGACCTTTTGTCGAGAAAAGCTCCTTTTTTAATAAACAGGAATATTTTCTTTATAAAGTGATATAACTCAATAATTTCTGTACATTCAAGTAAACTGTACATAGACTATAAGATATTGGGCAAACAAAAGTATTTCATGACATATATTCTGGAAATATCAATATTTTAAAAAAGTCAAATTCTGAAAAAGTCACTAAATCTCAAATTACAAAAAATCTAGCTGTTTAACATACACTAATATAACTCTTATTAGATAGATATAACTTAATTCTACTAGTCACAAAAATTTAATGAAAATCTACAGTAGAATTTACATTTTATACATGATTTCCTAAAATTCTGACAAAATGTTAACACAAAACGAGTAACCTCCCTTGAGTTCATCTTAAAAATGCCGTCAGCTCTAAATAATACCATAAGTCAAACTGTAATAAGGGATCATTAAATACGGTAGCCAGTAGATCTTTAAAGGCAAGTGACTACTTAATGCATAACAAAAGTAATGCTTAAAAGCTCCTTTAGGATCTATCGTTTAGCATTACATGTACTTTTGTCCTGTGTTAAGCTGCCATCTGTCATATAGGCTATAAATCCTCACAAATTTAGCTGTCACTTGACTATACTTGCATCTGATATTATTCATTATTACGTGACTAAACATTATCTGTCCTTTGATCACTGCGTTATGAATAGACTAGTCACTAAAATCGGACAATTTGTGAAAAAAAAGTTTTGAAGCGAGTGAGAATCGAACCTAGAACCTTTGGATTGCAAGTCAATCACTGTACCAACTGCGCTAACAGAGAAGACACTAAAGCAGATCAAACTTTTCTTTATCTAAATTTTCTACTTAATAAGCAGGTGCCGCAAAGATCGGGTGAAAGTCATCAGCATTTCCGGAATTCAAAATGCGGGCTGCCCGCTGACGAAACACCTTAACATAAACACAGTACCAACAGTGCTCATTTTTGAAGGGTGAGAGAATTGGTGGAAAATTCCTCTTATGTTGCCAACACTCCTGACTTGATATCATTTAAGCAGGAGCTGCCAACACTGACTTCTAGTTACACCTGATACCTGAAGTAGTACCTAATGATGCCTCTCACAGCAACCACAACAGGATTCACTGTTCGAGTTGAAGGGACAAAAACTGATCTCTATCAAGCTTCTTCCATTCCTATCATTTCTACTTTTCTTGTGACAGGTGACCTGTCAATTAACCCATTCCCACATAGAAGTGCCTTTTAGCTCATTCAATATATTCCTCCACTGAAGAAAATAGTTCCAATTTATACAGTAATAAAAATAAACCATGTTAAGTATTTTCTATATTCTAGCAGATTGTAGCTTAAAGCAGGCTGAAAGTAAAGCAGAATGTGCCTTAAGGCACATTCTGCTTTATTTTCAACCTGCTTTAAATGATCACCTATTTTCAAAATTAGAAACAGGCTATGGGTAAAAGGGTTAAAGACTTTTCCTCAGTTCATAGAGAGAGTCCCCCCCCCCCCCCCCCATTGTTCTGGAGGTGTCAATGTAACTGTCAAATCACGTCCATCACAATCTCAGTTTATCTGGTGAGGGTCAGATTATACTCATGCTCTAGTGATTTTCAATGATTATTTCTAACCAAACTATCAAATATAAAGGTAGAGTCTCACATAAGACGATTCAATGGTTCAAGATGCACTAGACCCATGCTTTTTGCAAGGAAATTGACAGTAAATAATCTGGCAAGGCGTTATGACCAAAAGGTCGTCAGGAGATGTCTTTAAGTAATGATCATGACTGATTGTTTTAATGTATAACCCTTTACCACATAGCCTGTTTGTAGTTTTGAAGACAGGTGACCTGTTATAGCAGGTTGAAAGTAAAACAAAATGTGCTTTACGGCGCATTCTGCTTTACTTTCAGCCTGCTTTTAACTTTCATCTGCTAGGATTTAGAAAATGTTTCTTATGGTACTATTTCCTTCAATGGAGTAAGGAATTAAATGCGCTAAAAGACGCTTCTATGGGGGAAAAGGGATAATATAGATGCTACTGCAGATGAATTAAAGCAGGAATCTTTTAACAGGTAACCATATGCTAATGTATGGTACTAACAATATTTGAGGCAGTTTAAGACCCTAATTACCAGTTAGCCATGCGGCACCTTGCTATATGTGGTTTGATTATCGCTCATAACCGGTTCAGACAGGTCTCTGCAATATATTATTCGGTCAGTCTTCCTAAAACTTCACACTGATGAAAGCTTTTATTCAACTTTATTGACAATACAGTAAATGTCTCTATTATTAGATCTAAAAAATTGTGTTGCTTATGACAGGTAGCTGCTTAAAGCAAGGTGACAGTGAAAGGAGCTTTCTGTTTTACTGACACCTTGCTTTAAGCTGTCACCTGTCTGTTATACAATCAATTTGCCTTTGTTTTAGTGGTTGTTATAGAGGTTTCACTGTACATATCATAGGATCATCTTTGAGTTTCTTCTATTATTACCAGTCTTCTTCAATTTAAAACCCAAATTTTTAAGTTTTTATCATTGTCAATATCAGGTCTTTGTAAAGTAAGTGATTCTTAGGATGAGGTTAATATTAAAACCCAGCAGGATGTGAATAAGCTTAGCTTAAGATCACTGGATGATATACATGTATTATACTTGGACTAAGTAAATTTGAACCATTAGGGATCACATCTATCATTAACCTACCTAAGCATTATTTTGCATACACTTGACCGAAACACTTGGAACTGAAAACCAATGCTGTATAGATGATAAACCCACTTCTCCATTGGAGCTCCTTGGAGCATCTCTATCTACAACTCCATATAAGCACCACAACAAGTATTCATTGATGATTTTAAATACTGGTAGCAACCTAAAGCACAATGAAAGTAAAACAGAAAGCTTCTAAATAACTAATTTCTGCTTTACTTTCATTTTGCATTAGGCAGTCTCCTGCCTTGAACTCATTACCTCAGAACCTGCTTATAGCATTTAAGATAGATGATGAGCTAAAGCAGGTTAAAAGTAAAGCAGAATGCGCCTTAAGGCTCATTCTGCTTTACTTTAGGCCTGCTTTAAGCTATCATCTGCTGGAGTATAGAAAATATTTCTTGTGATAAATATTGATGATTGTATAAAGTGGAGCTATTTTTTTCAGTGGAGGAATAAATTAAAGGCGTAAAAAGGCGCTTCTATTGGGGAAGGGTTAACATAGTTTGATAACATTGAAGGATTCAGTCAAGTGGAGATATTGCTGAAGTAAAGGAGGTAAAGCTTTTTCAACCTTTTCCATCAAAGCTTGTTTTCAATTTTAAAGATAGGTGGCTACTTCAACCAGGTTGAAAATATAGCAGAAAAAACATTTCTATTAGCTTTCTGCCTTACTTTCAACCTACTTTTGGCTCATCTGTCATCTGACAAAGGTTTCTGCAACTCGTTTATTAGGGCAGGATAGTTTTACAAGTGTTTCTATGAAAGAAAAATCTTGGAGGGAAAAGATTAACTCTGCGCACACTGGTTATTTGTTTTGTTTGCAACAATGTTGGTCTGCCATTGCTCTAAAAATAGAATGTTTAAAATTTCTTTTAAAAACAAGGTCAGAGTGTCTAACAATTTGGACCCAGATGAGATGCCGCATAATGCGGCGTCTCATCTGAATCCAAACTGTTTACACACATGACTCCACAGCAAGCATGCAAAGAGTTAAGAGTTTCTATGGTCAAGAATGTAACCAAACTTGATATTGATTTTAAATTTTATTTTGTACTTACATAGCATCTTGACTTTAATGACAATCACAAATTCCTTTCACAATCACCCATTTTGTTTGTACATCTTATTGTGCACACAGATCAGACACAGACATACAGCATGTGATTACAGTCTCTATACACATTGTATCAGTTAAATGTTAAGAGAGATTTATATTTTAGTTCCAACAAAATTTCATTTAACCCATTAGCCCTTAAAAACGCCTTTTTAGGAATCTATTTATTCCTCCACTGAAGAAAATAATTCGAATTTATACAGCCAAGAATATGTACAAGAAGAAATATTTCCTATATCCTAGCAGATGGTAGCTTAAAACAGGTTGAAAGTAAAGCAGAATGTGCCTTAAGGCACATTCTGCTTTACTGTCAACCTGCTTTAAGTGGTCACCTGTTTTCAAAGCTAGAAATAGGCTAAGAGGTAATGGGTTAAAACTGTAACAGTAGTGTTTTCAAGATCAATACAAACCCCTTACACCTTCCAATAAATACAAATCACAATCGATGGGATACATCATGGCACAAGTCTTGTACTTGCAGGGTTCAAGATGAGAGGGGAGTCAACTTAACTTTTCCAACATTTTCTTTAAACCCTATGATGTGACTATTCATTAGTACCATCTCTTCAAGATGATTCTAATGAGTAGTCACATCATATGGTTTAAAGCAGACATATAGATTTTAGATTTTTGATATACTCCCCTTATCTGTAGCCCTGTTTGTACTGCCCTGTTTGTACTCTTTCGATGTTTGTGCTTTCCTACAAAGGTTTTGATCTGATCAGTATAATCTTACTAACACAAATTTCCAAATGTCATGTGAGCGAAAGAAATGAAACAACATATACAACAATATGCAAGATACACACAAAATCCTTGACACACAAAGAGGAAGACTTAACGATTAAGTTTATACTTCTGTGTGCTTTTAACCCTTATCATGCTAAGCGCGACTTGGCTAATGTTTGCAAATAGTTTGGTTCCAGATCAAATGCTGCATAATGCAGCATCTGATCTGGATCTAAACTGTTTACCACCCATATTAAACTTTTCTTCAGTTTAATAGCATATAAACTATATTTGAAATTATTTTGCAGACAATTAATTCAAAGTAGACAACAATTCAGCGTGATAAGGTTTAAGATACTAAAAATGCTCTTTATGGTGATCTTTACATAACCAGATACCTGCCCTGCAGGCAAGGCCAGGACACATAATACAGAAAGGAAAGATCTCAGCTGTTCAAATCTGTGTTGACCAATTACATCATAACTAAGCCTTTTAATACTCTCAGATTTATTCCTACACTGAAGAAAATGCATTCATAAATATGTATCATCAGAAAAAAAATCTAAAAGATGATCGCTTATAACAGGTTGGAAGTAAAACCGAATGCGCCATAAGACGGATTCTGCTTTACTTTCAACCTGCTTTAAGTAGTCAGCTATCTTCCATACTAGAAAACAAGCTATGGGGAAATGGGTTAATCAACACTTGAACATAGCTTGGTATGACAATCTGCACCTTTCCCCAAAACAAAAATATAGCTTGGATACCGTTATTGTGACAGGTGGATGCTTAAAGTGGACTGGAAGTAACGCAGAAAACTCATTATTGGGCTTTCTACATTACTTTCAGCCTGTATTAAACATCTATCAGGATGCTGGCTTTTTCACAGGGCACGGTAAAAACATCCAAAGGTATCATTATAAGAAATAGGTAAATGTGTTCTATGGAGGAATGGGTTAAAGACAAGCAACTACTTAATGCAGGTCAAAAGTATTACAATAACAACGTATACAAACTTTCTGCATTACTTCTGGCCAGCATTAAGCTACCATCAACTCTATAGACTACAAGCATGATCTGTTCAAAGGTTGCTTAACCCACCTTTGCTTTTTCAATTCATTATTTGACTTCATGTATTTAAAATATTCCATAAAAACATATTCAATTCATTCAAAGCACGTACCAATGCTGAATATATGGCGACAAAACAGAAGATCATGCAGTGACACAAAGGTCCATCCAAAAAATATCAAACGAATGAAAGCAAGTTTCTTCTGTTACTGTGAAGTCAAATATTTATAACAGATCTATTGCTCTTCAATAAATAATTTGTAAAAATTCAAGTTATACGTTCAGTCATTAAGCAAACATTGTTCTGATGAAACCTAGATAGTTCCATCTTATACTGTAATGAATATACAACCTATATCCTAGCTGATGGTAGCTTGTAGCAAGCTGAAAGTAAAGCAGAATGGACCTAAAGGCCCATTCTGCTTTACTTTCAACCTGCTTTAAGTGGTCACATGTCTTCAAAACTAAAAACAGGCTATGGGGTAATGGTTAAGTGGTCACATGTTTTCAAAACTAGAAGCAAGCTTTGGGGTAAAGGGTTAACACTTACCAGAACAGGGTAGAACAACGAAAATACAATTGTGTGTGGAAAAGGTTGAGGCTTGAAAAGGAGTTAATGTGAGAGGGAAAAGATGAAACTGTCAGTAAATCTGTAGTTTGTGTTTAAAAATGAAAATGATATGAAAATAAATAGATCTACATGAAGAAATTAAAACATTAAATGAGAGTCGGCAAAAATCACAACACATATCAAGACAAACACTCGCACCAACTTGCACACCGTAATATAAATATGCTTAAATGACTAGCTGAATGATTCCTTTTGCAATTTTTTTTTTATACTTTCTATGTTATGCCTTAGTATTATTACTACATCAATGTTATCTGATAGTAATGTACTGAAATACTGTTTAGGTAAAACTAAATTTACTGACTGAAAGCTGCTTATTTTTAAAGCAAAGAAAAGCCATCTTGTTAGAATGTACCTACTGCAGACTATATAAATACAAAGAGAGAGGAGCTTTGCAACTGTATGCCTGAAAATTGCACATGGCTTTTGTCATGTAGACAAAATATGCCTCCATAGATATGCCTTTAACATATTCAATTTATTCCTCCACTGAAGAAAATAATTCCAGTCAATACAGCAATTAATTGGTATCATAAGAAATATTTTCTATATTCTAGAAGATGATAGCTTAAAGCATGCTGAAAGTAAAGCAGAATGCACATTAAGGCGCATTTCACCTTATTTTAAACCAGCTTTCAGTGGTCATCTATCTTCAATACTAGAAACAGGCTATGGAGTAAAGGGTTAAGTTGTATCTATCTTGCTCCCTCCATTAATATATCAGCAATAGCAAGAGAAAAGATCTTCTTACACTGAAAACAAGGAAGACCCACACCAGCAACATTTTCATTGTGTTTTATCTGTGAGTATCAGTGTTATGCTGGGTCAAAAAGTCTGTTATCGTTCTCAAGCATTTGATTGGTCAGATGTGAGCCTAGGCTCACATCTGACCGATCAAATGTTTGAGAATTACATGTACTTCAGACTCAAAAGCTTTATAACCTTGATCCCTGGTCATTTCTGATCGATGTCTGCAGAGTTTCCACTATTTTCTCTTTCTCACATCACTGCTCATATATATGTGTGAGATAATGGGATTATCATTAGTCAAGAATTAAAGTTTTAACTTGGGCCACATTTTATTCATATTGTAACAAATTCTAAATACATTAAGCAAGTAACTCAAATCCTTGCTAAAATGGAAATCATCAAACATACTAATACAATTAAAAATACTTCAGTATAAACAGATAGTCCTAGATAGAAGATTCAATGTGAATTGCTTTACATACCAATAAAATTCTATGCAGAAAATTGATGTCTTCCTAAATGAATGATGAACAAATTAGTAAATGAGACTACTAACAAAGCTGTTTAAAATGACAAGTCTCCATCAAACCCTATGATGCTACTACTTATTTAATTGTCTCTATAACCCATTACTCCAGAGCCTGTTTCTTGTTTTGAAGATAGGTGACCACTTAGAGCAGGTTGAAAGTAAAGCAGAATGTGCCTTAAGGCACATTCTGCTTTACTTTCAGCTTGCTTTAAGATAACATCTGATAACATATAGCAAGTATTTCTTATGGTATATATTTATGAAGATATAATTTGGAACTATTTTCTTCAGTGGAGGAATAAATTAAAAGCGTAAAAAAGGGGTATTTATGGGGTAATGGGTTAAGATGATTTTAATGAGAGTTGATATCATAAGGTTTTGTGGAGACACAAGTTACTATTTGAAACCATCTCATCTGGAGCTCCATTAACAATACAATCAGGTGTAATCTGCTTATTGCAAAAGTGGACAATGCCATTCTGAAATCGTTTTAATGGTAGCACAGTAACACTACATTGAAATGGATTTATATCTCAATCTCTCATCAATCTGGAGCACTTCAGCAACACAAATTCATTTAAAATATCATTGCATAAAGATAATTGCAGAAAAAAACAGCAAAGAAACATGTGAATTTGGTACTGACATATATAATTTATGTCATTATTAAAAGTATGTATGTCAATTCAACAAGTTCAGACCTTCATACCTCAATACATTTCAATCACAGAGTTTTCAAGAACATGTTAAAATTCTGGTTATTTCTTATCACAAACACGCTGTCAATGGCATATAGTGGTGTATTCTTGATGCCAGCCTGTAGTCTTATATATAGAATAACTCTATAATGTCGTCTGTAGTGTTATGTGTACAGTTGCTGTACTATCTTTTCTATTGCACAGTGTTCAACACATAGCTTACACTTTAAATAGCACCTGCTTTATGACAAGCAGATCTCGCACTTCTGTTTCACTTTGATATTCTTTGGTGTTATGCAAATTCCTTCAATCCATTTCTTGGTGTCGCTAATCAAGCATATGCTTCACTGTATGGACAGGTTTTGCCACCACTGTCTGATAGTTTGAAGCTAATACATTTGTATTATCCAGGGCCCCATATAACAGGGAGTAAACTCAAGTTTTCCAACACAATCTCCTTCCTGTTTGTATTTGGCCCTAAGGTGTGACCACTCATTAGAATTGCCTCTTTGAGAAGATTCTAATGAGTAGTCACATCATAGGGTTTATTGCAGACAAAAAAAATTCAGTTTTTAAAACTTTTCCCTTTAATATCTGGGGCCCACTTCTCTATAATGACAAAGCTTCTGCTCAATATCACAAAGTTACATTGTCTAATATATCATTCCAGCACTATGCCCTAGCTAAGCAGGCTACGTATTTCTTTATGTATGTGGCACAAGAAGTCTACATAAGAGGCACTGCCATTTAATCCTTTGTCTTCTACAAGGAAATGATTAAACCATGGTTCAAGCTTGTCTCTCTGCCGCACTATTGTCAACTGAAATTAAAGGTAAAAGTAACATAGCAATGACATCTCAAGAGACAAATGCCTGATTTATATACAGAAAGCTCTTACAAGAGCATCCAGTATCAGTTTAATCCTGTTTTAAGCTACCATGTGCCTTAAAGACTGTCCATTATTCATTTATGAATATCTGCCTTACCCATTACCTCATAGCACATTTCTAGTTTTGGAAGACAGGTGACCACTTAAAGCAGGTTGTAAGTAAAGCAGAATACACCTTAATCCGCATTCTACTTTACTTTCAGTCTGCTTTAAGCATCCCTCTGCTAAGATATAGACAATACTTCATCAAAATAAAACTACTTTCTTCAGAGTAGGAACAAATTAAAAATGTATAACTTATGAGCAAAGGGATGGTATAACTGCCTATTCACAGAAACTATTGTTAACTAGCCCCTCCAATAAGATGAATATACAGTCTTTAAGACCGATGGTAGCTCAGTGTAAAACAAAATTTCAACGATAAAGCTACTATTATGAGGTTTTGGTTTTACTTTTCAAATGATCTCTTGGCTTCTCAAACATGACGGGTAATGTTTCTCATGTGTAACTGAGGTTGTGCAATTCTAAAATGCCAAAGTTCTATATTTCGAATTTGCTTACATAAAATTTACCCGTATTTCATCACCTGAATTTTGATCTATCTTAAGCTAGTGGCTGAACATACGTGTATTTCATAGTTAAAAACGTGGCTAAGCTACGTTTGTAACTTTAATTTCCGAGAAAGTGTGACTTAATCGAGTTCTAATTATTGAATTTCAACTCTATAATTAAAAACTTAAGATTCAGCTGTGACTGTCAGACAAATACAATGCCCCTTAGCTGCAATCACCACATGCTCCATCATTCACTGGCTGCTTAAAACATGTTTATAGTACAGACCTGACTAATGTAAGTATTGCAAAATAATTTAATATTGTTTGTTTTCATTACATTTGGTTAGCTGTGATTGGCTGTAATTTTTGTTTTTTTGTTTTGTTTCTCCATGAAAAAAATAAAATTCAGGCCACACCTTGTCAGGACTACTTTCCCTTAGTCCAACTGCTCTTCACAAACGCTGCATGAAACAGGATGCCAAATGACGTCGACGTTACTACATAACGTCGCGTTTTGGCAGGGTATATATATGGCGGAGGGACTACAACCTACGTTTTAAAAGCGTTAATAAAGAACATTCGCGTCATATTCTCTATTTAACTACTTTCTTAAATTCAGAAGTGATATTAAATTATAAGGAATAATTCAGAATATTTATTGTATTCATGGAGGTATGATAAAAAAACCTGGTCACACTTTTGTATGACACCGCTTCGCGGTTTCATACAGTGTGACCAGGTTTTTTTATACCTCCATGAATACAATAATTATTCGAATTATTCCTTAAATGAATAAGACAAACTTAAAATTACTTACTTTCATGTATCTATTTCTGTTTGTCCTCATTTTCTTGATGACTTCTCGAAGACTCTGTGAAGCTTCATTATCTAGGTCCATCAGACGACACTGAAATCATAATTAATAATTTTATCAAGAAGGTAAATTTCAATGCATATATTTTACATTGACTATGAAACAAGTTTTTGACAGTCATACTGTGGAGAAGACGTTATTCTTGCTTAAACGGTATTAAATGCAAGTCAATTAAATGTAGAAATTGACAATGACTTGTCTGCTTGAATATGTTTTCAGCTTTTTTATTCCTAATTCAAACTGTTGAAATATTGATACCAATGCCAAACAGTTTGGATCCCGATCAAACACCATGTTATGTGGCGTCTGAATGGGATCTAGACTGTTTGCAAAATCGACTTATGTTGCCTATAGTGCTCAAAGGAAATATTGCTTATTGTGCATATTAATGACAATTTTAAAGAGAAACTATATTCTTCATCATCATAGGAGGATCTAAATAAAGGCGTTAAAAAGCGTTTTTGTGTGAAATGGGATGCATAAAAAGGCGTGATTATGATGTATGGGTAACTTACCTTGTCAATGTCAATCTGTGCTGCACTCTGAACACTGAACACTTGCTGTATCCACTCTGGGTCTGCATTGTGCCCAATCCACATAAACATTGACACACCATTCTCTGAAATAGTGCATCTACAATGTTAACTCTTCTCACCATGAATACTCATATGAAACTCTTTCCACTACGAACATCTATCATCTGAACTATTACCTTGGCTAGTAAAGTAAGGAAACTTCACCATTAAAGAGTACAGACAAATATCAAGACATCCTGTAAGAAAACAGTGCATACCCTAAGGCCTTATCAGATATCTCCTTCAGGTGTGCAATCAAAAAGCTTCAATATAAGCTAATAGCAAGGGACTCTTTTCTCTGCTACAACATTCAAGAAACACTATAATCCAGATATGTAATGACAAAGTTCATGCAAGATTGTTGAAATAAATAAGATGGCTGCATTATTCAGAGTCAATGCATTAAAAAACAACAAACATTGTAGACCCTGATCAGACAGCTCTAATATGAGCCCTCTGATCAGGGTCTACACTGTTTGGATAGGATAAGTGTATTCTTCACTGTTTGTAATGGATGTGTACACTCATCACCAGGGCTAAAGGAGTGTACACAAAGTTGACTGTACCACAACTGTAAGGCTTATGCACATTATTCTTTGCATGCTGGTTAAATTTTTTCATCTGTCACAATTGTTGTTTGCTACTGTTCTTAAAATACAATTTTCAAAGTTCTTTTCAAAACTAAGTCAGAGTGTCAGTTTGGATTCTGGCCCATGCATTGAGCCTGAGATTGTTCTCAAGCCATTGATTGGTCAGAAAGCTCAAACCTGACCAATCAAATGCTTGAGAATAATCTCAGACTCGACTCAAATGCTTTATAAGCATTGACCCTTATGAGACCCAATGTTATGTGACGTCTCATCAGGATCCAAACTGTTTGCAAAGGTTATCACTATTTCACAGCCAGCATATGAATAATTAAGGCTAAACCTACAACTCTAGAAACACAACAAACTCTAGCCTCTCCTGAGCTCTGCATGAATTTGCACTAACTGTTGTACACCGTTGGAATCATGATCAGACATTGAGTAACTCTCAGTCACCTCTAATACTCAATAGTTCCACACATTGGTCACAAGAAATGGCAGATAAATCAACTGCAAAATCAATTGCTGTAAACACACCAGCCCAATGCTTATAAAACGTTTATTGACTCTAAGTTAGTTCTCAAGCATTTGATTGGTCAGATTTGAGCCTTATAAGCGCTCGAGTTGAGCCTGAGTTCATTCTGAAGCATTTGATTAGTCAGATTTGAGCCTAGGCTCAAATCTGACCAATCAAATGATTGAGAACGAACTCAGACTCAACTCAAACGCTTTATAAGCATGGACCCAGTTTGCAGACAAAAACGAACTAATATGCAGACAGTTAACGACAATTTTCACTTATATACAGATTGTTGAGCTTTTGGCCGAATTGAAATTCACTGACAGAAGAGAAAGGCTTACCTAATAAATATACACCATCATCTCGTAATCTGTCTGCTGAACACCTCAGAGCTAGAGGAAGCTCATTCGATTTAGGGTCCAAATCATGCTGAAAACACAATATACATAATTATTGCATGCTGGGAAAAAATTTTGTCTGTAAAAATTGCCATATCCTTTCCACGCCCATAACGTATTAAAACGTTTTGACGTTTATGGCACATTTTGGCTTCCATAGAATGAAAAGTTATGATTCGCACATCGCGTTGGTAGACTTTTCTGAAAGGCCAGGTCCGGCACTTCCTATTTCTAGAATATCAATGGTCTCCTGCAAAATGTGACACTTTCAGGCAGCATCGAAAATGGATCCAGACACAAATTTGCAAGATTGGAAAAAGGCGAATAATAGCACTCATGCTGGAATTCAGTAACACTGACATGTCAAAACAAAGCTCACAAAGCTCAAATTGAGCTCAGGATCCACTTTCTTTTTTTTCTTTTTTTTTTAACTTATTCGCCCATTGCGTGAACGCGATTTAAATATAGCGCCTCTAAAAATAGATTGTCACTTTCAGTTTCGTTTTGACACGTCAGAGTAGTTTTAAGATGTCAGAGTGTAGTGTTTATTCAGAAAATGAGCTCCAAACTAGTCCAGTAGTGTCTGTGTTATGTGTACAAAATCGGTCAGGCTTGCTAAGGATATGAAACTGTTCTAAAATAGAATTTTCTCAATTTATTTTTCAAAACAGTCAGAGTTGCACAGTGTCTCATGACTCTCATCAGCATCAAAATGTTTTCAAAGCTTAATATGGTTCTGCATGCTAAGAGTTTTTGTACAACATGATAAAATATTTAGGCTTAACCCTTTACTCCATGGCAGCATATTTTAAAACAGGTGCATTCTGCTTTACTTTTAACCTGCTTTAAGTGGTCAACTGTCTTCAAAACTATAAATAGGCTATGGGGTAAAGGGTTTACCCATTTCCCTCATATAAATTCTTTACATCTTTCCTAATCCCCTTACAACGGTATATAATAATATATGCAACAAACATGTTTATATTCAGTAACTAAATACATAAGGTATGATTTGCCTAAACTACATCACAAAACATCAGCAAAAACTTGTTTTTAATAATGAATTGTTCACTACTTTCCATTCTTATTCTGTTGTAAAATGACCTGCCAACACCTTTATTTTATTGCAATTGTCCAATTAACCCACCCCATGTCCTGTTTCTAGTTTTGAAGACAGGTGGCCACTTAAAGCAGGTTGAAAATAAAGTAGAATGCACCTTAAGGCAAACTTTGCTTTACCTTTAGCCTGCTGAAGAAAGTTGATATTTGGTGTTATGTTATATTGGTAACTTACTATGGCTGTGAGTTGCGGGTAGAAGAAAGCTGATGATGATTTGACATCCATAGAATTGATGAGATGCATCAGGTAGCTTCTATCATCTGTTGATATATCTTGACCTGCAACAACAACGGTAAATACAAAGTCATTATCTGAGATGGCCTCTAGTCTGGATTGAAACTGTTCTATGATGTTAGAAGATTAATATGATGCCAAAAAGTGAATCAAATACGCCTCAACAACACAAACAATCGCGGATTATACTCACATAGGAACACCATATTTCAATTAAAATATCATTTATTTCACCCAAAGTATCATAAATAAACCACTAATTTGCCATTTTCATAAACTCATAGTTATCGATTATGATATCATTTTAAAGTGGTATGATGCATCTGGAACGGTACAGCAAAGCAATGGTATTTTACTGCAATGGGACCTTAAAGTACATACCTCCCTGAATGCCGTCACTCTTGATGACACAGTTGCCATAGAGAGGCAGTAGTTTCATACACTCTGGCAAGATCAACTGTCCTGCTGATGACGGACTGGCACAGTTCTTACGATAACACGCCAGGATGTTGGCCACCTGTTCCATTATGTGCTCCCTCATCTCTCGTGGTGTTTTGTTAAGAACATTTCTTATGGCTGAAATTAAAATGTCAGATTAGTGTCAATGTCTTTAATCTTCATAATTATGTCGGCTCCAATGCCAATGAAATTTAGACTTTTTTAGCCTTTTTATGTCAGCTCTAATACACATTTAGCACCTAGCACAGATTGTGCACTGTAAGAAGTACAAAATTAAATCTAGCAGAATTTACCCTTAGCATTACAGTGTAGCTCCATTACTTCGCGGTCCGCTATTTCGCGAAAGCCAATATATCGCGGTCGCGGCTTGGACCCCATTTTTTCCTATATGTATACTAAACGTCAATAAAAGCCGAGTAGCGATCATTTCTGTTTCTTTCATAATTATATCTTCCTTTAACAGGTCGCTATAATTGCGTAATCAGTGTCAATTATCACCATCTGTGGACTGCGCGTGTGTCATCCCGCTGCGTTGATTGACAGGTGCACTAACAAACAAACAATAGGCCTTGAGTGAACTCGCGCATGCGCGGGTTTCCCTCATTATTTAGCAATAATTAGCAAACTAACCTGATTGAGTAATAACTATCAAAGTCGACTAATCCGCATTAATAGCAGTGGAGAGATAACCACAGACATTAAAATCACAGTTATTCACATTTTGATACATCAACAGACGCTTACAATTATAACTGCGATTCGTACCTGATAACAACGTACTCGAACAATGTCGGCCACGAAATGAATAAAATTTAACCTGCGAACTGTAAATTGGTTTCATTGTTCTTTCAATTTTATACACCGCGGTACATTGTTTTTTGACAATTCAACCGAGAAAATCTCGTTTTATCCGCTTTCTAATCGCTATATAGGCATTAAGTGTGATTTCCACGAGTAACTGAATTTTTCTGATACACACATTTAAATCAAAATGGCGGCCGTTGTCAAAAAGAAAGTACTCATTTGGTATAATACACATGAAAACGCTGATGCTAGATATGACAGTACATATAAAGAATTGCTTTGACAAGAAATAACAAGGTAATCAACCAAGAAACCGTGTTTATTGCATGACATTGATATAATAGAGTTTGGCAATGGAAAATACAACAGAATTTAGTTCAGCTCAGAATTGGGCTATATCGCGATCCGACCACATCGCGGATTTCATTTCGTGGACCCCAACTTCCGCGATATAATGGAGCTACACTGTATTATTATTCCTAGGGCACTCCCCAGGATTCACTTCAGATTCTGACTTCTCTAATTTAACAAGGTTTTTTTTAGTATTGTTGAGGAGCAAACAGAATTTTTACAACGGTCCGATGAAAGTTGTGGCGTAAATCTAACAATTTTCAGAAGAGGCCCCGCATTTGGTAATTTAAAAACATAGTAGAGTCAAACTTCAATATCTCAAACTCACTTTAGCCAGGTTTTTAACTTTGAAATAAGGATATATTCAACCTGAACAAGGTTGAAATAATGAAATTCAACAGTAGAATCCTAGATATTATTTAGATTTTTTTACTAACCTTGTATAACTTTTCTAAATACCTAGCTACAAGACATTGCAAATGGACTGTCAATAATTTTTTCCAAATAAGCCACTTACCATTTTAGACATAAGCTCAATAGTGCCACTTACCATGTTTCGACATGTAGTTTATAATACCACTTACCATGTTTGGACATGTAGTTTACGAGTGTATCTAGTTCACAGTTTCTAAACAGATCAGCCAGCTGTGTACAGCAGTTCCAGGCCTGGTTATGGATTCTCAATCTTCTTTGACCACTAACACTTGTAAACAGCACAGCCACTTGCATGTATGCACCTTCTTGTTCACTAAGTTTATCATCATGTTTAATCTCCACACACAGTCCCTGGTTACTGTCTATAGCACACATTTCTACATCCGTAGTGTTTGACATATAAAAATTGCCCAGAAAGTCCACTGGCCGGATACCTGTTCAATTGGGAAAATAAAACCATATACAGTAAATCCTGTGTTAATTGGGAAATTAATTAAAACTATATTTTAACTCTTTGCACGGTTAATGAATAGTACTCAGTAGTTGCAACATGTTTACAAAATCAAACTATTTTTCTGTAGAAACTAAATAAATTGTGTAATAGTAGATGGCACAAGGTGATGACCATAGTCTAATCAATATACAGTCGAATACCGTTACCTCGATATTCGATACGTCGATACTCCGCTTACGTCGATATTTTTCGCCGGTCCCGGCGAATTCCTTCTTTATCTATATAGTAAATCCCTCATTTGCTCGATATCGTTTCGTCGATATTATCGGTTACGTCGATGTAATTTTTCAGAACCATAGCAATTTTTCTCACCCTTACGTCGATATCTGCTTCACCGTGACCGCACATCGCACATTCGGCAAACATTGAATGGAGGTGCGAAAATAGCTCTCGGCCACCGTGACTGATTGTAGCACCAAATGTGTGAATATGTCCGAAATTGCACCAAATCTGCACAATCTGCACGAACGATAATCCCATCTTAATTGCACTGTATCAATATTATGAATGATTTCCCGAATAATTTTGGTTACGAAGTTTGCGTTCATATTTTCGATGACGATTCTGTCAAACCTGAGTCAAATATGGCTGCGATGTTTAAATCAGATTACAGAATTCTTTGTAGTGCAGACTGAAAGATCCGTACAGCGAATAAGTGTAGTGAGATCAAACAACAGTAACATTTCATTTCATTTCGGATTTATTTTTATCTTAGTCAGTTCAAACACACCGCTTCTGTTTGAAATGCCGAAATAATTCGCCGGCGTTTCGAAATCGGACACACCCTTTTGAAAATTAAACATGTAAATAATTTACGCTTCCTAGAACCCCTTGCGTTGAAGGAGGAAGATGTGACAATGTGACAAACAGCGTCACCGGAAGTGTAAACAGTTCACTGTGTTTGTGTGATGAAATGTGTAGACCTAATTTTATGTTATAAAAATGTGTTAGCACTCATGCGCTGGATGTTAATGTTGATGAAATCAGGTAGATTTACCAAATATTTTCTAAATATTTGCCGTGTATTGTCTCTGTCATCTCTTCTATTATTTTGTGTCGCTGTTTGTGTTTCCATTTACGATAATTGTTTACTCGCTGCCGCATATCATAAATCTAATAGACGCGTAGAATCTCTACTTTTCAAAATACTGACCACCTTCATCAAGTTAAAAACTATGTCAGAGAATTGAAGATTATGTCAGATTCTACTTGCCTACGCATTTATTTTCAATTACCAATCATTTAACTGTCGATAAACACTAGGATCGAGTATAACGCATCTTCAATATGACGATACAGATCTCAAATGAGAAACTCTCATTAGCTCGAACTTTGGATACGTCGATATTTTTTCACAGTCCGTTGAACTTCGAGGTAACGGTATTCGACTGTACTCTTTCCTGAACAAGCTCTCTTTTCAAGTCTATAGTTTACTAACAAGAGGGCCTGAAGGCCCTGATATCGCTCACCATTTGTAATGAAGCCTGATAGCTTTACCTTTGAATTTCACCCGTTTTATTCTAAATCCATTCAAGTTTGTCGACCTATTGTAGTATAGTAGAGTACATCCAAGGCAGATAACTAGTGCCTAAACAATACTGAAATGAAGCCTTTTTCTAGCATTTCAAAGTATATCAAGGGCAGGTAACTGTTGCCACAATGATTACATTTCAACAATAATTGCACTCCTTCCAGAATGTATAGCTACATCCTTTGTGTACAAGTATAATCAAAATCCATTGAAAACTGTAGTTGCAAGAGTGTAAACGCTGTAAAATATGGCATTTTCAGCAATTCAAAGGTAGATATCTCTTGATCTATTTGTCCAATTCCAACCATAATCACCCTTTTTCGTACTCTTATGGTCATATACAATCTGGGCAAGTTTGAGAGAACTTGGATAAATATTGTGGCCTCTAGAGTGTAAACACTGTTAAATATTATCATTTTCAGCAATTCAAAGGTAGATCACTTTTGATCTATTGATCAGATTACAACCATAATTGAACTCATCCAAAGTCTTATGGCAATATACAATCTGAGTAAGTTTGAGGAAGATTAGATAAAATTTTTGACCTCTAGAGTGTAAACATCTTTAAATATGGCATTTTCAGCAATTCAAAGGTAGATAACGCTCGACCTATAAGTCTGATTTCAACCATAATCAAACTCATTTGAACTCTTATAGTCATTTACAATCTGAGCAGGTTTGAGATAGATTGGATAAAAAGTGTGGCCTCTAGAGTGTAAACACTGTTAAATATGGCATTTTCAGCAATTCAAAGGTAAATAACTCTTGATCTATTTGTCTGATTTCAACCATAATCAAACTCATCCAAACTCTTATGGTCATATACAATCTGGGCAAGTTTTAGAAAAATTGGATAAATACTGTGGCCTCTAGAGTGTAAACACTGTTAAATATGGCATTTTCAGCAGTTCAAAGGTAGATAACTCATGACCTATTTGTCCGATTTCAACCATAATCAAACTCATCCGAACTCTTATGGCAATATACCATCTGAGCAAATTTCTTAATTGAGAAAGATTGGATAAATATTGTGGCCTCTAGAGTGTAAACACTAAAATTGTTGACGCCCGGACGACGCACGTCGCACGACGGACGATCAAGGATTGCAATAGCTCACCCTGAGCTAGCTCAGGTGAGCTAAAAAGTATTACATTTTTGTTGGGATTTTAAAAAATTTAAAATATCCAGATATGATTTACAACAGGGTTATACTTATCATCAGCTACATTACCTTGACTTGTCCTCACCCTAACTATAGCATCAAAAGCTCGCTGGCTCATAATGTTATTCTTTAGATCTTCAATGAACCGGTCACCATCTAAATCAGCCTGAAATCAAACAAAAATTCAAACTATAATAACAAGACAAGACAGTATAGGGCCATGGACTGCAACATTTGTGTCATCTGCTACTGTTCTTACAATATAATTTTCTAAATTTCTTTTCCATGGAAAGTCAGAGAGTCCAACAGCTTGGATCTTGATGAGACGTCTTAATAGGATCCAAACTGTTTGCCCGTATAATCAAGATTCTGCTGCTAGCATGCTTAGATTTTGTATCCTCTACATAGAATCCAGACTCACTTTTTGATAATTATCCACTTTTTACATAAGGAGGTGCGAATCTATGATAATGCTCACTGAATTTCTTTAAAATTCTCTCTACTTTCTACTTTGAGTATAGATGCACTTAAAGGACTATATCAAATATAGGACTGTCTGTTTACCTGAAAGTAGCTGTACTTGTACATGTTGCCACTGGTCAGCCTACAGATGTCTGATATGGTGGCAACATCACAGTAAGAGTTAGGGAAGAGGAAGATATCTACACTACAGCCGACAGCTACACACTGCTCACCAAGCTGACTGTAGAACTTTGACTGCGGTGTCAGGATAGACTGAAATAAACACAGGTAAAATATATTATGCATGCCACAGACAGGATTGTCATGGAAAACAAGATAACATATGATACTTGCAAGTAGTTTGAGGTTTCATTCTAACTGGTTTCCGTTTCCAAAATCAAATGCTTCAGATAAAGTTAAATCTGCCTTAAGGGGGTAGGTGCACCTTGGTAAAGTAAATACCAAATTCGTCAAACTTTGCATACTGATAGTAAAATTAGTTTCCATGACAAAACTGGTGAAAAAAGTGGGGGTACCGGACCTTTCTTTTTCACAATTTGAGATTTTTCAAGGCTACCCCCCTAAAATTGAAGCTTCATAAAAACTCCTACTTTATTGTACTACGGGTTTTCAATCTTTATTTAAACAATCTATTTGTACCTAAAGTATCCTAATTTATATTACCATAGTAAGAATAAACCCTGAAAATAATGTTTTTTCAAGATCCAAAATAAAAATATTTGATTTCACCAGAAAGGAGTAAAATGTACCCCACCCACTTTTTTATAATGGGAGAATAAGGCACTGTGAAAATTGCCCTACAAATTGTAGCAAACTAAATACCAAATATTTTATTTGTTGTTTTTAGCCTTGCAAACAAAAAGTTTTAGTGAAAAAGCAAATAAAAACACAGGGTCCCGTACCTTTTAACAAGAGTTGTCAGAGAGACAACAAAACTCGCCATCGGCACATTTAGAAACTTAAAAGCACACTAAGGGTCACCGAGTTCAACCTTTTTGCCTGCATGGAAAGGTCTTGTCCATATACACATGAAAATCAAATACATGTATGAAGTTACACCTCAGGGGACATAGGAAATATAAGCATTTTTTGAAACCTAAACACAGATTTCAAAACCTTAACCCTGGATCTAAGTTCAAGGTCAAGGTCACTGGGGTCCAAATTTTTCTGTGCATGGAAAGGTCTTGTCCATATACACATACACAAACATACCAACTATGAAAGCAACCCTCAAGGGACATAGAAGTTATAGACATTTTTCGAAACCTAAACACAGATTTCGAAACCTAAACGCGGGCCCTAAGTTCAAGGTCAAGGTCACAGGGGTCCAAATTGTTCTGTGCATGGAAAGGTCATGTCCATATACACACACATACCAACTATGAAAGCAATACCTCAAGGGACATAGAAGTTATAGGAATTTTTCAAAACCTAAACACAGATTTCGAAACCTAAACGCAGGCCTTAAGTTCAAGATCAAGGTCACAGGGGTCCAAATGTTTCTGTGCATAGATAGGTCTTGTCCATATACACACACATACCAACTATGAAAGCAATACCTCAAGGGACATAGAAGTTATAGGCATTTTTCGAAACCTAAACACAGATTTCGAAACCTAAACGCAGGCCTTAAGTTCAAGGTCAAGGGGTCAAAAAATGTATGTGCATGGAAAGGTCTTGTCCATATACACACACATACCAACTATGAAAGCAATACCTCAAGGGACATAGAAGTTATAGGCATTTTTCGAAACCTAAACACAGATTTCGAAACCTAAACGCAGGCCTTAAGTTCAAGGTCAAGGGGTCAAAAAATGTATGTGCATGGAAAGGTCTTGTCCATATACACACACATACCAACTATGAAAGCAATACCTCAAGGGACATAGAAGTTATAGGCATTTTTCGAAACCTAAACACAGATTTCGAAACGTAAACGCGGGCCCTAAGTTCAAGGTCAAGGTCACAGGGGTCCAAATTTTTCTGTGCATGGAAAGGTCTTGTCCATATACACACACATACCAACTATGAAAGCAATACCTCAAGGGACATAGAAGTTATAGGCATTTTTCGAAACCTAAACACAGATTTCGAAACCTAAACGCTGGCCCTGAGTTCAAGGTCAAGGTCACAGGGGTCCAAATTTTTCTGTGCATGGAAAGGTCTTGTCCATATACACACACATACCAACTATGAAAGCAATACCTCAAGGGACATAGAAGTTATAGGCATTTTTCGAAACCTAAACACAGATTTCGAAACCTAAACGCTGGCCCTGAGTTCAAGGTCAAGGTCACAGGGGTCCAAATTTTTCTGTGCATGGAAAGGTCTTGTCCATATACACACACATACCAACTATGAAAGCAATACCTCAAGGGACATAGAAGTTATAGGCATTTTTCGAAACCTAAACACAGATTTAGAAACCTAAACGCGGGCCCTAAGTTCAAGGTCAAGGTCACAGGGGTCCAAATGTTTCTGTGCATGGAAAGGTCTTGTCCATATACACACACATACCAACTATGAAAGCAATACCTCAAGGGACATAGAAGTTATAGGCATTTTTCGAAACCTAAACACAGATTTCGAAACCTAAACGCGGGCCCTAAGTTCAAGGTCAAGGTCACAGGTGTCCAAATTTTTCTGTGCATTGGAAAGGTCTTGTCCATATACACACACATACCAACTATGAAAGCAATACCTCAAGGGACATAGAAGTTATAGGCTATTTTTCGAAACCTAAACGCGGGCCCTAAGTTCAAGGTCAAGGTCACAGGGGTCCAAATGTTTCTGTGCATGGAAAGGCCTTGTCCATATACACACACATACCAACTATGAAAGCAATACCTCAAGGGACATAGAAGTTATAGGCATTTTTCGAAACCTAAACACAGATTTCGAAACCTAAACGCGGGCCCTAAGTTCAAGGTCACAGGGGTCCAAATTGTTCTGTGCATGGAAAGGTCTTGTCCATATACACACACATACAAACTATGAAAGCAATACCTCAAGGGACATAGAAGTTATAGGCATTTTTCGAAACCTAAACACAGATATCGAAACCTTAACGTGGGCCCTAAGTTCAAGGTCAAGGTCACAGGGGTCCAAATTTTTCTGTGCATGGAAAGGTCTTGTCCATATACACACACATACCAACTATGAAAGCAATACCTCAAGGGACATAGAAGTTATAGGCATTTTTCGAAACCTAAACACAGATTTCGAAACCTAAACGCGGGCCCGAAGTTCAAGGTCAAGGTCACAGGGGTCCAAATTTCTCTGTGCATGGAAAGGTCTTGTCCATATAAACACACATACCAACTATGAAAGCAATACCTCAAGGGACATAGAAGTTATAGGCATTTTTCGAAACCTAAACACAGATTTCGAAACCTAAACGCTGGCCCTAAGTTCAAGGTCAAGGTCATAGGGGTCCAAATTTTTCTGTGCATGGAAAGGTCTTGTCCATATACATACACATACAAACTATGAAAGCAATACCTCAAGGGACATAGAAGTTATAGGCATTTTTCGAAACCTAAACCCAGATTTCGAAACCTAAACGCGGGCCCTAAGTTCAAGGTCAAGGGGTCCAAATTTTTCTGTGCATGGAAAGGTCTTGTCCATATACACACACATACCAACTATGAAAGCAATACCTCAAGGGACATAGAAGTTATAGGCATTTTTCGAAACCTAAACACAGATTTCGAAACCTAAACGCGGGCCCTAAGTTCAAGGTCAAGGTCACAGGGGTCCAAATTTCTCTGTGCATGGAAAGGTCTTGTCCATATACACACACATACCAACTATGAAAGCAATACCTCAAGGGACATAGAAGTTATAGGCATTTTTCGAAACCTAAACACAGATTTCAAAACCTAAACGCGGGCGCTAAGTTCAAGGTCACAGGGGTCCAAATGTTTCTGTGCATGGAAAGGTCTTGTCCATATACACACACATACCAACTATGAAAGCAATACCTCAAGGGACATAGAAGTTATAGGCATTTTTCGAAACCTAAACACAGATTTCGAAACCTAAACGCGGGCCCTAAGTTCAAGGTCAAGGTCACAGGGGTCCAAATTTTTCTGTGCATGACAAGGTCTTGTCCATATACACACACATACCAACTATGAAAGCAATACCTCAAGGGACATAGAAGTTATAGACATTTTCTTAAAATTGTTTAAGCCGTTCACGACGACGACGACGACTACACCGGGGGTATTGCAATAGCTCGTCATGTACTTCGTACTGGCGAGCTAAAAATGATATAGATCATTTTATCTAAAAAATCCTTTTTTTCTCTCATTTTTTCAATTTTTTGTGTACTTTTACCAAAAATATTTTTTTTCCAAAAAATTTCATTTTATCTATTGAGTTATCTATAATTTATACTAAAACTGTACTACCATGAAAATTTCATGCTTATATTCTGAGAAATTGAAATGAAATCGGATGTAACAAAATACAAACTACCTATGAAAACAGTGTATGCTGTTAACTACGAATAGGACATAAAACTTAAAAAGTCCCTTCCGGAACGAAAATCCAATTTTTTCCCGGGAAAATAGTGTTTTATTTCTGTATGCATTCACCAAAAATGAGTTCTTACCATTTTTTTGAAAACGAGTTCGTAAAATTTTTCGGAAATTTCATAATGCTCAAAAAGACAGGCCGACATCCTTAAATCAGAAAAGAAATCATGTCAATGTTGTTATTCAGAAACAACACACACAATTATATTACCTTTTCCTTATCAGTTCCGAGAAGTTTCCTGTCATCCCTATTTTTCAGTTTTCCCGGTGCCTCACCTATGGGCAGTGAGGTGTGGAACAGGTACAGTTTACCTGTCCTGTCTGCAGACTTGAGGGCATCAAGACCAGCCTGTATCACTGGGCCTAGTATTACCTCAGTCTCTCGAGAATCTGCAAACATCTGTGGGATCTGGGTCAACAAACTGAAACAAACAAACAAAATTGGTGTTAAGCCATTACTCCATAGATATGCATTTAACTACTTTAAATGGACAATTCCAGTTTCCATTTAAGTCTAGTCCATTTCCGACTTTTAAGGGTTGTTTTTGTCAAAGTTTGGCATTATGACAAACAGTGAAGACCCTGATCAGAGGGCTCCTTTCGGAGCCCTCTGATCTGGGTCTTCACTGTTTGCACAGGGCAAGTGTTCTATTCACATGTACACTGTTTGAAAAGGACGCCTATATGCGGGACTAGGGTTCAAAGGGTTAATCTATTCCTCAACTAGAAATGTATTCCTCAAGAAAATAGATCCAATTTATACAATCATGAAAATGTATCAAAATAAATATTTTCTATATTTTAGCAGATGATAGCTTGAAGTGGGCTACAAAGTAAACAAGAATGTGCCTAATGGCGCATTCTGCTTTACTTTCATTCTGCTTTAGGTGTAAGTGGTCACCTATCTTGAATACTAGAAATATGTTAAAGAGTAATGAGTTAAAAAGAAATTTTGATTTTAACCCATAGCCTGCCACTCACGACTATAGCTCCATATGCAAACAGCTTGGATCCGGATGAGACGCCGAGTTACTCTGCGTCTCATCCAGATCCAAGCTGTTTGACACCCGGACAACATTTTCAGCAATTTTGAGCAACTTTGAAGCACTTTGAAACTTGAAGCAGACGAGAATTATAGCAGACGACAATTTATTTGGCGGGCTAAGGGTTAAAAAGAATTAAGCCATATAATGTGTTGCTTCTAATGGCAACAATAGCATGTATACAGCAGATACTCAAAAAAGAAACTTGGCAGATTGCTGGATTTAATGCAGGACAAAAGTGATGCAAAAAGCTCTAGAATGGACTTTCTGCATTACTTTATCATGCATCAAGTTTCCATCTGTATATAAGATTTCAAATCCATCTGGCCTGTTGATCCTTTATACAGATTTGATTGTACATGTACAATACAACTGAACGATTTGATGATAAATGTCTCACCTATCAATAACAGACTCAGATTCTGCCAGGGTAACTAGGAATCCATCCAGTAACGGTACAAACATATCCTCTATATCTGAAACAACCAGCATCTGTGGCTGAGCCAAGGTTCCCTGAAATACGATAACACATATGTCAAAGCATGTGTGACAGAAACGTACAGAAAATTATACTATACATGTAATATGTCTTGAATGAAGATGGGTGTATACAAACAGTAAAACAGTTGGACTCACTAAAATGATGATTATTATGCTACCTTAAAATTTTGTAAAGGTGTCAGATTAATGCAGGACAAGATAAATGCAAATATGAAAACATCCCCCTTTGATTATGAACATTCTTTTTAAAACAATCAACAGAAAAAACAATCATCAGCTATTTTTTACTCTTTTTTTTTAATCAAGTTTCATTATTTTAAACTTTGTGAGTTAAGAACACTAATAGCTAGATAATGCATTGCTATTTAAGACAAAACAGATATTTTTTCTGCAACAGGTATTTAGTTTTCGATAGTTAAAAAAATCAAGAGACCCAAAGAAACACAATTGAGTCCCATCAATTTTTCAGTCCGATATTTCATTCAATTTAGGTTTTGTTGTAATGACTACTGAATATGTAATTTGACTCATACATCAATGGAGTAGTGGAATTTTGCATATTTTAATGCTGGCATCTCTGGTGGTTTCATGTTATGTTCTTTAACACCCTGCTAGCAGCGGATATGACTGCAACAGTGATAACCTTTGCAAACCGTTAAGACCCAGATGAGACGCCGCGTAATGTGGTGTCTCATAAGGATAATGTTTTTACAAAGCTCCTGGTAATTGCATCTTCACTAGTATATGTTAACAGTTACAAGAGTAACTCAGCATTAATTTTCATCTTGGCCAAAACTGATTGACACTCATCTTTGAAGATTTTTTCTAAATAAAAGGTATACACTTACCTTGACATTATAGAAGTGAATCTCTTTATCATAAGTTACGAATCCTACCCGGATCTCTGACTCTTCTGCACCAGTCTCTCTGTAAGACAAACATTTCGTTTAACTACTACACTATCTATCCTTATACTTGACAAGACTATTTCTTTTAAATTTTAATCTTTTATAGACTGAAATGACTTCTTGAGCACCGAAATTATGCTCAGAGTCAAAGGGTTTATTCAGGAGAGGGTCTCTGTGTACTAGTAATACTTGGTGCTGTATCTTAATCTTTATGATTCCTGCTGTACACTCTAAGTGTCCTTTCTCACTAACAGCGCTTCTTTTCAGCAAAACAATAGGTATCAAGAGAAATATTTTTTGTGAAACCCTAAAGAACCAGGGATGGACAGACAGACAGACTGATCTGGTAAATCTCTATGTTGATTTCTTATCTTTCTTAAGTCCAGTTCAAATTTGGTCAAGATCAAATTGAAATCAATGTTGGGTGATATAGGTGAATTGGGAATGATCCATGGTACGACTCTATAAGTATCCAAGTTTTAATAAGCAGTGTTAATCCTATACGAAACAGTAAAATACTGTTATTTTCGTACTGATGGGCAGGACAATCTGGCTCCAAATAAGAATGGGTAAATTTTACATATCCAAATGTTCTCCACCATGTCTCCTCTAAACCCTCTTGTGACCACTCATTAGATTCCTCTGTTCAGGATGTAGTCACAACATAGGGTTTGGCGGAGAAGAGAGTTAGTATTTGACATACCAACCATAACTTAAGCTCTGATGAACAGTTCAATTTGGTTATCCCAGAGGTGCCATTTCTCCGGATTTTTCCGAAAACTTCTTTTTTTATCCTAGCAAATGGTAGCTTAAAGCAGGCTGAAAGTAATCACGTTTGAAAAATAGAAAATCTTAGAATTTTTCAAGATCAATTTAAAGCAGCCCTTTTTTACCTCATACCCACAAGATAATCACTATGTGTCCCCCTTTCAGTAGATCAGCAGTAAACTTAACCAAAAGTAAATACAATAGTAAAATCTATGTGTACATGCTTATTATAACTTACTTTGGTAAATTAACTAGAATCTCTTTTTTCAGTTTCTCACAGATGAGATGAACCAAACCACTCTTGACACTGTTGTAGGACACATCAATCATGAAGATAAATGCTGGAGCTTTTGGCAATACACCATTCTGCAAGAGATAAAAGAAACAACATAAATACCTTGTTCGGGCAACAGTGGCAAGCATTGCAGGGAGGGTATGGCTGCCATTTCTCCGGATTTTTCCTAAATATTCGGATTTTTATCCTAGCAGATTGTAGCTTAAAGCAAGTTGAAAGTAAAGCAGAATGCCCCTTAAGGCGCATTCTGCTTTACTTTCAACCTGCTTTAAGTATGCTTGGAAAATAGAGATTTTGGAAATCTAAGGATCTTTCAAGATCAACTTATGGCATCCCAAGGAGGGTCACTGTAGGGAAGGAACACTGTACTATTATTCAGTGTTGCATTTGCCTTGTTGCTGCAAGAGTAAATACATTCTTCTATTTTCTGCTTTTCAGAGTTCAAATACCACACAGCATTAAATACATCATGCTACTAAATAGACCATCAACACAGACTCCCAAGTAACTCACTGGTTCATTTTACCCCCATGAAACTGTATTTGTTATCAGTACTGGACTAGTGCAAGCTATAGAAGGTAGCTTCTCTTCTGAACAAGGCTAACACATTTTTGTGAAAATATTAAGATGATGCTTACTTTACAATAATCTTTTGTAGCGACAAACTCATATGACCCCAAGAACAACTCTGCCCTATCATAGCTGTCAACTCTTCTTCCTGTGTGGTCCAGGTGGGCAAAATATTCATTTGGAACTGTAAAGACAAACAAGTCATTCAATATCTATCGAATAAATACATAGCAATAAGCTCTCCAAAGTTAAATGCAAAAATCAACAAGATGTGCTTTGGGGTTTTGTGGGCCAAAATTCTGGGAATAAAGGGCCATAACTGTGGTGTTACTGGTACTGTCTCGCTAGTGGTACTCCAGTTGGACTTGACAATATTTCCATTTGCATGTTGTCAAGGTTTCATAAAGAAAGTTAATTTTTTGCAAATTTTCAGTGAATAAAGGACTATAACCCCTGTATTTCTGGTGTGATCTGGCTGATTATCCAAATTGCTCCAGACATTCTGACCATGTATGCAATTAAACAAGGTTTATACAGTGCTAAACTGTAACCTCTTGAAAATAGATTCATGAAGTTTTAAATGTGTAAGATAAGTTTTTTAATGTTTCTAGATTTGCAGACAAGTGACCACTTAAAGCAGGTTGAAAGTAAAACAGAATGTACCTAAAGGCGTATTCTGCTTTACATTCATCATGTTTTAAGCTACCAATCTTTTAGACTTTAGGTTTTTTCTTATGATACATATTCATGACTTTAAAAATATTAACTATTTTCTTCAGTGAAAATAAGTGTGTTAAAATGGATATCTATGGAGTCAAGGATTGAACCTACCATCTGTTGCAGCCCCACAGAAGGCACACTGGAATCTGCGTCCTCCATCAATGAACATCATGTAAGGGTTCATGTATGCCTTACATCTCTTACATCTCACAGGACCCAGCTCACCAAGATTGATTACAGGCGGTGGGTTCTGTAACACAATGTAAAAGAGGCAAAACATTACTGAGGGCTTCTGAAAACTTCAGTACTGTAGAAATTGTGTATCATGAAAAGTTTTGTATTGATTTTGAATTGACTAAAGTCCATGCCAATTTTCCATTTTCTAAAATCAAACTTGTAAAACAGCTTTACTTTAAAGTCAGAAATATATTTATTCAACCATTGTATCAAACAAACTCTTCAAATTGAGAGATTTTATATTTACAAATTTTACTGTCCGTACCTAATAAACCCAAAAAAAATCTCCTTTACTTTCAACCTGCTCTAAGTGGTTATCTGTCTTTAAAACAAGAAACAGGCAATGGAGTAATGGGTTAATTGTTTGACTGAAACAGAATAACACAATCAAGCAAGTTCTTACTTCATCTGGTCGCAGTCTGGCAAAAGGTGAAACCGTCAGTGCCATTGGGATGTGGCTATTTTTGAGCATGTCAGAGGTACACGGTATATTGTACATAGTAGAGCGCACAAAGGCTGGGTTACAGTTGCCTGAAACAAAACAAAGCACTTGTTACAAACATATTAACACATATTCTGGAAAAACAAAGTAGTAAACAGCCTAACCTGTTACCCTTTCTTTCAGAATACTTTACTTTCAGACTTCTTTAAGCTACCATCTGCTATGATATAGGATGGTTTGTTTCTTAACGTGCATTTCTGCCATCAATGGGTTTGGACGCCCCAGAGAGAGGGAAGCTGATACAGAAAACCCAAGTGTGATCCCCTACTCTCATTATTGACAGAGTTCTCTGGTTCTTTTGGATGTCTAGTGTAAAGCACTGACACATCAGACCTCGGTTGATAAAGTCTCATCCGAAGGACTTGGTCTGGCAGGGATCAAACTCATGACCCCTATACCGCAGTAGAGTGTGCTACTACTGGATCACGTCCGCTTGTCTAGGATCATATAGGAAATATTCTTTTTGTTGCTACGATATAGGAAACACTCTATATGTTGCATATTCAAAACTGTATAAAATAGAATTTTTTTCTTTGGCGGCGGAATTAAATGCGTAGAAAGGCGTATCGATGAAATAAAGGGTTAAGCCAGACACAAGCAGTGTGCCAATAATATTCAAACTGTGTCATTGGTAGTAACGCCTTTAATGCTTTTATCTGTTCCTTAGAGATTCCTTTTTAATTCTTCAACGTGGTCCACATAAACTGTTTAAGCATTCTAAAACATGTCTGCTTAAAGATAAAAGTAAAACAGAAATCTCCTTAAAGAGCTTCTAGTTCTGCCTGCTTTCAGCAACACAATCTCTTCACAACTGAAAGAGCTATGAAGTTTAAAGTAAATGAGTGAATGACAAGTTGACAACAGTTCACCTTGATCTTGTGTGACAAAATCTTTAGTGACTAAAGGAGATATATGACCTATGTAATTCAGGGCTCCAGATACGAGGAAGTAAACTGAACAAATCCAATATTTTCTCACTCATTTTAGCACACATTCCTATGGTGTAACTACTCATTAGAATCATCTCTATGAGATGATTCTAGTAATTGTGACACCATTAGGGTTTTATGCAGAAATAAAGATTTTATTTTTCAAAATTCTCCCCTTATCTGAGGCCATGCCTCTAATGCTTACCTTGATCCTGTGTGACAAAGTCTGTAGTGACTAGAGGAGGTACCTGACCTCTATTGGCAGTAGAAAAAGCACCACATCGACTTCTCCTATCATCTTCAATCACTTGAATCTGTAGATATAAACAAATTGTTTTCATGAAGACAAGTATAATAGTAATTTACAGTGTACCTGTGAAGAGTACATTTGTCCAGGCAAACAGTGTACACTGGGATAAGAAAGGAGTATTCTGATCAAGGTATGTACATTTGTTATTTTGCAATTGTATAGATCAACCCATGATAGTCAACAGCAGACTAGATTTAATTAGGATCTGGAATTTTCCAAAATTTGAAGTTGAAGGGGACAACTAGTTGTAGGAAACTTTTATACTTAACCCTTTCCTCAATAGATACTCCTTTTAATGCATATAATTAGAAAATAGTTACACTTTATGCAGTAATGAATATCCAGCATAAGAGATTCTAGTTTTGAGACATGTGACCACTTAAAGCAGGTTGGAAGTAAAGCAGAATGCGCCTAAGCTTCCATCTGTTAGAAAATAGAAAGTTTTTTTTACGATGCACATTTATGGATTAATAAGTGAAACTGTTTTCTTCAGTGGTTGGAATAAATTAAAGACATAGAAAGACGTATTAATGGAGTAATGGGTTAAGGCAGGCTGAAAGTAACCTGCTTTAAGTGATTACCTGTCTTGAAAACTAGAAACAGGTTATAGAGTAAAGCGTTAAAATTCATTTTCTAATGAATAAATAGGAACATTTTAACATTCAAACAGTCAGAAAATCAATTTAATGATCAGTAAGATTACATACCAAACACATTAGTGTAATTTGTTTACAGTAAAGGTATTATCTTTATAGCATTGAGCCCAAGGTTATAGAGCCAAAGTTATAATTCATTTGAGATAAGCCCGAGATCATTCTAAAGCATTTAATGGGTCAGTTTTGAGCAAATAGCTCAAACCTGACCTATCAAATCCTTAAAAATGATCTCTGACTCAAATAAAACACTTTAGATCTTTGGATCCAGGTTTTCTTTCCAAATTCAGTTTGTAAGAAACAAAACTCTTTAAATTGTTCATACTGGACTTGGCATCTGATCTGGGTCCAGTCTCTTTTGTTGTGGAGGCTGCATGGCAGGGGCAGAACCTGGAGCCCCAGGGCGATGCTGTTGGGGTCCGCCATAACCCTGGTTGAACTGTTGGGACCCTCCAGAGAATTGACCCTGAGACATATCCGGCTGGTTGGAGCCCGGGAACCCACCCATCTGACCTTGACTTATAGGAGGGAAGCCAGCTGGTGGCTGATTAAAGCCTGCAATAGAAATAATGTTTTATGGTTAAAAGTTTTATACACATTTAATTAACAGTTGCGTTAATTCTCAAATAAGAGGTGTTTTTTTTCAAATACTGAATGCTTACATCTGACCAAACCCTATGTTTTGCCTACATAGGAGATTTGATTTGTTATAATTTTATGTTGTTTTTAACAGTATTTCAATCATATTGCGACGTCCAGCTAATTACAGGTGGACTACACATTAGGATTATCTTGATGAAACATTCAAATGAGACATCACACATTAGGGTTTGGTGCAGATTTAATGTGAAAATTGTTGGAAGTAGTTTGCTCTCTCTTATCTAAGAGAGCTAAGAATAAATTTCAATTGCTATCTCACCTGTCAGACTATAAAATGTTTACTCTTTTATTCATTTGTTGACCCTTTACTTCATAGATACACCTTGTTTGCATTTAATTCATTCCTCCACTGAAGAAAATAGTTCTGATTTATACAGTCATGAATATGTAGCAGATGGTAGCTTAAAGCAGACTGAAAGTAAAACAGAATGTGCCTCAATATGCTTTAAGTAGTCACCTGCCAACAAAACTATAAACAGGCTAGGGGTAAAGGGTTTAGTATTTTACTCTTTTCTTGTCTTTTTTAATATAAATTTTCCAGGATAAATAACAAATGCTGCTGAAATCCATTCATGTAAGACTGAAGAGTTTTATATTTAGCTTGTCTAAAGATAGTATGTATGTCGGTCATTAGGCAAAATGACTGCTATGCACGACACTGTTTGCAACAACAAAAAGTTACAAAACTCTTTTCAACAAATATTGTTAGAGAGTATATTGTGTAGCTTACCAGCTGCGCTTGGACCCGATAGACTTGTGGGTGGCTGTGATCTCATTTCCATCCCAACTGGTGGTGTCTGACCATAACCCTGGGACCCCTGCTGCATACCCATTGATGTGGGTGGGGCACCCATGCTTGTAGGGGGCATACCTGGAGGCATTCCCATCCTCTGTTGTCCTCCTGCACTACTAGATGGTGCGCTACCAGGAGGGGGACCAAAACCACTGGATGGTGGAGGACCAAAGCCACCAGTAGGTGCACCTCCATAGCCACTGGAGGACGGAGGTACATATTCACCTGAAGATGGTGGTGCATAACCTGTAGATGATGGTGGTGCATGTGCACTAGTGGCCGGCTGGTTGTAACTTGTAGATGATGGAGGTCCATAACTATTCATAGGTTGCCCTACATTTCTAGGTGGGCCTGTTGTGTTGGCTGATGGTAGACCTGAGCTATGTGGGGGCTGAGGAGCACTGGTAGGGGGCTGACCCATGCCCATGTTTGGAGGTTGGTTCACTGACATTCCAGTTGATGTATTAGGGGCCATACTACCAGGAGGTGGGACACCCATACCTGGACCCTGGTTTCCTGGTGGTGGCATTCCATAACCAGCTGAATGGGGTGGATTCACTCCCTAAATTAGAAATTGAAATACTATAAATAAATTTGCACATTATCCAATATCCATATTACCTCTCTTTTTTTCATCTTCCTCTTTTATCTTCATCCCTACTCGATCATCCAGTGAAATGTGAAATTCCATTTAGTCATTTAAAGCATTCTGCTAAATTCTATTCTTTTCACATTATGATAATGATGTGTTTGTGTAACACTATACCCTATGATGACTATTATAGTTAAATCCAGCCTATTTGACCTCTAAATAACCTCAACATTTTGTTGAAAACCTGGTTAACGAGAGCACCGCAAACGGGTGCTGGACGCTCGACTTTCATATACTTGAGACGGCTATATTTTTCAAACTTAAAGAATGTGTATGGGTGTTTAATGCCCTATTGATCATAGAAGTTTGTAAGCAACAACAACTTAAACATACTTGGACAGTCTACATTCCACTTAAAGTAAACTATAAGTCAAAAGAAGGACAATATCTTTGCCTGCTTTACCTGCCTTGTTGTAATGCGTTGCCCTTTTGAAACTAAACAAGTATTCAAATATATTGGAAGTTTGAAATTAATAACTTTCTACGGTTACTGAATAATTTCATATACAAATTCTTAGTCAAACAAGGGCAATAACTCTGCAATGACAAATCCCATGGTTATCTGCTGTGTTGAAAGGTGATGCCCTTTTGAAACTGAACAAGCATTAAAAGTTTCAAGTTAATACCTATGGTAATTATTGAGAAATTTCAATTTACAAGTTTTATGTAAATAAAAACAAGGGCAATAACTCTGGAATGGCAAATCCCCGGTCACCTTTCTTGTTTGAATGAGTTGCCCTTTTGTTATAACACAAGTATTTAAAGTTTCAAGTTAAAACCTTTGACAGTTATTAAGATATTTCAATTTACAAGTTTTAAGTAAATAAATCAAGGACAATTACTCTGGAATCACAAATCACAGAGTAACCTACCTTGTTGTAATGAGTTGTCCTTTTGATACTTAACAGGTATTTAAAGTTTCAAGTTAATATCTTTCATAGTTATTTAGATATGTTAATTTACAATTTTTAAGTAAAATAAAACATGGGCCATAACTCTGTAATGACAAATCCCTGGATTACCTGCCTTGTTGTAATGAGTTGCCCTTTTGATACTAAACAAGTATTCAAAGTTTCAAATGGATACCTTTGATAGTTATTGAGATATGTTAATTTATATTTTTTAAGTAAATAAAACAGGGGCAATAACTCTGGAATGGCAAATCCTAGGGTTACCTGCCTTGTTGTAATGAGTTGCTCTTTTGATACTTAATAACTATTCAAAGTTTCAAATGGATACCCCTGATAGTTATTGAGATATGTTAATTTATAATATTTAAGTAAATAAAACAAGGGCAATAACTCTGAAATGACAAATCACAGGGTTACCTGCCTTGTTGTAATGAGTTGCCCTTTTGATACTGAACAACTATTCCAAGTTTCAAATGGATACCTTTGATAGTTATTGAGAAATGGACTCTTACAAAAACCTTAAGCAAAAAACTTAACCGACGCAGACGCAGACGACAGGGTGACGACAATAGCTCGACTTTTTGAAAAAGTCGAGCTAAAAATGTATCTTGTGATACATATTCAGGACTGTATAATTTGAAACTAATTTCTGAAGTGAAAGAAATTAGTTGCGTAAAAAGGTGCATCTATGGAATAAGGGGTTACGAGAGGCCCCTACTAAATGCAAACCAGAGCCTAACAGTACTTACCATAGGTTGACTACCTCTTGGAGGTTGTCCTGATATGTTCATTGCCCCCATCTGATTGGCCATCTGGAAATACAGAAGTATTCAATAGTCTACCATTAAAACTCTCTATAATAACCACTAAAGACTTTAAGTGTGTGAATTATAGGCTTTTGAAAAAAGATGACTGATTAAAGCAAGATGAAAGTAACACTTACAGGTTTTACTTTCACCTTGCTTTAACTCTTTCCTCCCTGAAACTTTAAATGGACAATTCCAGCTTCGATTTTTGTCTAGTCCATTTCTGGCTTTTAAGAGTTGTTTTTGTCAATTTTGGCATTACTGACAAACAGTGAAGACCCTGATCAGAGGGCTCCTTGCGGAGCCCTCTGATCTGGGCCTTCACTGTTTGCACAGGACAAGTGTACTATTCACATGTACACTGTTTGAAAAGACGCCTATATGCGGGACTAGGGTTCAAAGGGTTAAGCTTTCACCCGTCTTACATACAATCAATAAGCCCTCTTTTTAGTGACTGTTTTAGAGATGTTTTACTGTACTATTCAATACTATATCATATACTATGCCAAACTTCCCAACGCAACACCCCGGATATTCTAAACAAAATATGAAATGATCAACTTCTGTAACACCTTTACTATCTGTTTGAATGCAAACATAACTGATATTTGTTCCTGGTTTTTGGATGGTTTGATTTGTAAATGTCCATTTCTGCCAACTATTGCCTAATTGGACACCCCAGAGAGAAGGGAGCAGATCTCTCTGGTTCTTTTGGATGCCCTGTGTAAATGGTAAAGCACTGATACATCGGACTTCAGTTTATAAAATTTCATCCGAAGGACTTGGTAGGGAAGGGGATCAAACTCACGACCCCTGGTACTGCTGCCGAGTGTGCTACCACTAGACCACGTGTGTCGTTATTCTCTTTTTTAAACTATGTAATTCTGCTCTATTCCATACTGCTTCAAAAGGGACTTAAATTTCCTATTTCCTAACCTGGTGTGTTGATGGTATAGGCCCTTGGCCAGGCCCAGGTCTGACTGGCATTCCAGATGATACAGGACCTCTAGCTGGCATGCCCCCAGGTCCAGGAGGAGCACCCCCTCTAGGGGCAAACATTCCAGGACCTCCTGGTCTGAACACAAAACAACAAAAACATATTAATTACATTCATTTCAAGTAAAATTGACAGTAAACAAGCAAATGTGGTAAAAAGGGGGATAACTCTTGAAATATTAAAATTAGAGTTAACCCATTACCCAAAGCCTGATTCTAGTTTTGAAAATAGATGACCACATAAAGCAGGTTGAAAGTAAAGCAGAATGCGCCTTAAGGCGCATTCTGCTTTACTTTCAGTCTACTTTAAGAACAGAACAAATCTTTTATTACATCTCTGGCATACAAACATGCAGTACGAGGTATTGTTATACATCAAATTGTTAATGTTACGTGACCAAATGGCGTGTTAAAGTTCATATTATATAAAGTGCTAATAGTAGTATGAACTAGTACAATTCCAAACAATATCTTGAAAAGGAGTATTCTTGATTTTTCTAGAATATAGAAAATAGTTCTGATCATACATATTCTTAACTGTATAAATTGGAACTATTTTCCTCAGTGTAGAAATAAATTAAAGGCGTAAAATGTGTATTTATGGGATAATGGGTTACGGGATTTGTCACAGTACATAGGTCAGATGATACTGAATACTTGAGTGACTGATTTAGGTATAAGTGCTAAAAATAGGTAAGATATTCAGTTTAAAGTTTGCTGCTTAAACTTTTTAACCCAAATGAAAGAATGATGTTTTATGGACTATCAACACAAATGGTCAATCAGAGCTGAGCTTGAACCCGAAAGCATTGGCAATCCTAAGGCAAGTACAACAGTCTTCCTTATTCTTCAAATAGTCGAGCAAAATCTCTATTTCAAGTAACAGTGATCTTTCCTTGCTGATCTTTTGATCCCAAAATTTAATGCAATCAATAGCATTACCCTATGGTGCTATAATTATATCTGTAATTATCCAATCCAATAATAACGACAAACTTAATTGCTTAACCCTTATCATGCTGAATTATTGTCAGTAAGAAAGATAGTATGATGGTAAAGGAGTTTCTTACCTTTGTCCTCCATACTGAGGGTCACCTTGGGGACCTCCATAAGCACCTTGACCTGGCATAGGAGGCTGAGGACCATTCTGTACTGACTTCACTGGACCACCAAACTGACCAGGTCCTGTACAACAAAATAAAACAATTATGGTCTAGATCTACATTATTTGCTATGAAATGTTTGGTTTTATCATGGTATGGCTCATGTTGAGCCATCACAGACAAACATTTTGATATAACCTATTACTCCATAGTCCATAGATACACATTTTTACGCATCTTATTTATTACTCCACTGAAGAAAATGGTTCCAATTTATACAGTCATTACTGTGTATCATAAGAAAAAGCTTCTATAATCTAGCAGACTGCAACTTAAAACAGGCTGAAAGTAAAGTCCATGTAGAAAGCTTTAACTTTCAACCGACTTTAAGTGGTCACATATCATCAATACTAGAAATTAACAGCAAATTCATTGAGTATGTAAGTTTTTATAACAGAAAACAGACTAGGGTTGTAAAAATGTCAATAGATGCTTTACAAAGATTTAGTAAAATAGATTTATTTCATCATGAAATATTTAATAACTTGTGAATTTGACCAAAAATCCATGCTAAAGAACATGAATCATGATCAACATCTGTTTCTGCCATTTTATGCTAATAAGACATCCCAGAGAGAGAGAACATGATATAGAGGTACCCTTGTGATGCCCTTCTCTTTTTCCAGAGCCCTCTGGTTCTTTTACATACCCAGTGTATAGCACTGATACATGATGGGACCTCAGTTTAAAGTTTCATCCAAAGGACTTGGTCCCGGGGAAACAAACTTACTAACCCTGAATTGACAGTCTTACTGTCTACCACTAGACAACAGTCTGACTGTAGTACAGAAGAGACCAAAGCCAAATCAAGGTTTGGTGATATGGGTAGATTTGTAATGGTCCAAGGCAACAACTGTATAAGTATCAAACCAAAGCAGGCAGCAATATTTACACTTGATAAAATGTTAAAGTCTGGTCAACCTTTACAAATGGATGGATAGTCAGACAATCACTATTCACCTGCTGGTACAGAGCTGTATCAATAAATGCCTGAGGAACAGGGCGCCAGATAAGGGGAGTACTTCAAAAACTAAAATCTTTATTTCTGTATTAAACCATATGGTGTCACTACTCATTTGAATCGTCTCGAAGAGACAATTCAAATGAGTAGTAACAGCATAGGATTTGGTGCTGAAATGAGTTAGAAAATGTTGGATTTTGTCAATTTACTCCCTTATCTGAAGCCCTGAGGAATAAACACTATGAAGGGAAGGACTAGTTTTAATAGAATGGTTGACAGATACGAATACCTAATAAACATACCATGCATGGCTTGTCCATTGTACATACTGGTTGGAGGACCTGGTGGACCTGGTTGCTGCGGACCTCCATATCCAGATGGAGGGCCATGTCCAAACTGGCCAGGATGTTGGGGATTCATCATGTGACTACAATGAGTCCCAAACCTATAGAAAAAAATATTAACAATTATGCATAATTTGAAAATGCGTAATTCATGGCTAATCCTATTTGCTTCAAAGCAGCGATCTGCCTTCCTACTGGTTCTTGGCAGAGGGGATAATCTCTCATTCTCTGTCAACCGAAAGTATTCTCTATCCACTTACTGCCTAAATTTTTCCAAAACTCTTGCTGACAAAGACTGCTGGGTTGGTTTTTTTTCACTGTAAAATGACAACTTCTGATGCAAATATCACTTGTCCAAACAGAAAAGACTTGCTCCAGGCAAGTGCTTGATGAACAAAGAATGCCTTTCACAATATTAAGCCCCAGAACAGCTGCAAGATAGGAAGGTATCTGGGGTATAATTGTATGCAAACACAACATTGCAATCATCAATTCATGGCCATTGAAACATCTCTGTCTCTCTATAAACTTTGTTAAAACGAAACTGTTTACAAAAGTGTAACGCTGTTGTATTTTATATCCATTTTGACAAAATTTGGCAATTTGACCAAACGATCCTAACTTAAACATACCAAAAAAATTAAGTGATTCTCAACCAGCTGTTACTGGGTTGAGTTTATGGTAAATGATGAGAGATTCGTGTAAGCAGTCCAGTTGCTCAGTCGGAAGAGCACTCGTCCTGTGAGGGGTTCCGGGTTTGAGTCCAGTCTGGCTGCATATTTTTCTCACCATGTTACATTTGGTGCCAAATATGTAATCAATAGCAACGGAAATGACAAGAAAATATATTTTGTGCTAAATCTCACATGCTATTTGTACTCTGTTGCATGAAGTACAAAACCAATGAAAGAGACACATACAAAAAGGTCAAAATAGGCAAATCCATTTAAACAAGTTTAACAACTCGAACGGCCCCACATAATATCCATTTCAACCAATCTGATAGTTTAACAAAAAACATACATGTGATTCTACAAGTAAACAAAGCCAAAAATTTCAAAACCGTATCATAGGTTCCTTAACGGAATGTTATCTGGCATCTGCTACACAAGATTGATCATTTCAGCCACAAAGTGCAAACGGGTTACCCTATCAATTAAGTATATCGTGTAACCTAGATTATCAAATAAATCTGAGTGTTAACATGTTCATTAACATTATAATATAGTTTGAATATTATTATAACAGATAAAACAAATCAACATCATACATTACATCCGCTCAGTCACACTTTCGACTTTTATATTTACGCAAATGTGTTGAGGCTTCAAAAATTTACAAGGAGGCAAGGGAATTAACACAATCACTAAATCAGAAATTCACATAAACCCCAATCAAAAATGAAATACATCACTATATATATGGTACCATTTCAAACTCAAAACGGATTTTTTTTTAATCTTTTTTACAACTTCTAGCCCAAACATGCTGGTTAACAGACCGGTGAAAAAAGGAAAACATGTCATTGTAGGAATGGACAGATACAAACTACTGTGGAATTTGACTGCTATTAAATCAACTTACAATCAAACGATGAGCAGTTCCTGTCGTATGACAAATAGTATTTACTGCTCAAAACTGTAGTTCCACACCATTAGAACAAATTTGTGTCGGCGAATCACAAATGCACGAAGTGTCAACCGGTGTACCGAGTTTTTGGTATAATTAAGTGTATTTAGGCCTCAGAATCGAATGCTTATATGAAACTATGATGTCTAAATTCAGTTTTATACAGGTATGTGATGAACCATGTAAAACTACACAGCGAAAAAATGAAAACAAATTTAACAACACGAATTTACTGCCACGTACAGGAAGATCTTTTCCGATTACACATGCGCAGTTCGTGCCACGTAAACAGGAAGTGGGTTAAGAATCCAACAAGTTTACCTCTTTAAAAAGAATATTAAAAGGAAAATCTTAATATAATCGGCAAATCACAAGAATAACGGAGCATTCAAGCAACACACTGGATAGCCAGTGTTTTACCAACAGGTTGCCATGCAAGAGTAAACAGCCCACCATTTTGTCTTTCATTTCGAAGCGACTATGGGGGTTCGGAGGCGCTAGCCCCTGATTGTTCTGTTAAAAAAGGTATGCAGAATCCGATTTTGAGGTCAAAATCCCGTTATTTTCAAAGATAGCCTATTTATCAAGGGCTTCTTTATAAACAGTAAAATGTCATTATTTCCCGCACTTTTTGGGGACCGGCAAAGTAAAGGCTTCCACTTTTTCAAACAGCGCTGATTTTGAAACCAAGTCACATTTTTTGGAAGATGAAGAAATTTCAGCATCTAGCATTGACTTTTGTCCCATACTGTACACCATTCTTCTGGATTTTGTTTCTTTTCTTAAAGTGCTACAAACATTTTTTTATCAAACTTTCTGTAGATCTAGTGCCTGTGACAAAAATTAATAGGCCAAAAAAAAAGAGGAGATAAGCACCTTGCTGAAAACTATAGACCAGTGTCCTTAACATTTGTCATCTGCAAACTTTTGGAGCACATTGTATGCAGACATCTAATGACACATCTAGGCAATAACAAAATACTCACAAACCTAAATCATGGCTTCCGACCAAGTTACTCGTGCGAGACACAGCTTTTGACCACACTAAATGACTTCCTCCAAGAACATGACAAGGGACACCAGACAAACGTGGCTATACTAGACTTTTCTAAGGCCTTTGACACAGTACCACACGACAAACTACTGCACAAGTTACGACACTATGGAATCCAAGGGAGTATCCATACATGGATGACAAACTTCCTAACAACCCGTAAAATGCAAACCATTGTAGAAGGGAGTCAGTCAGACGAAACAACAGTGGACTCAGGAGTACCCCAAGGAACAGTTATTGGTCCAATCCTGTTTCTTTGCCACATAAACGACCTCCCAGACTGTGTAAAGTCATCCGTAAGACTATTTGCGGACGACTGTTTACTATACCGAACCATCAAAAACAATTCAGACCAAGAAAAACTACAAACCGACCTAACCAACCTGGAAACCTGGGCAAAAACTTGGGGTATGAGATTCAATGCAAAAAAATGCTACATACTTTCTATAAACAAATTTTTTTCTCCAAATTCTACCAACTTAATAGTCACTTCCTTCAAGAAGTACAAGAAAATCCATATTTAGGCATACATAAATATATCCAAAGACTTAAATGGAATGTGCACATAAATCAAGTATGCAAAAAGGCCAATGCAACTCTTGGGTTCCTAAGAAGGAACCTTAGAAGTGTACCGGAAAATTGCAGAAAAACGGCATACATCTCAGTAGTGAGATCAATTTTGGAGTATGGTGCAACCATCTGGAATCCATACCTCAAGGGTGACATAGACAAACTAGAGACAATTCAGAATAGGGCTATTAGGTTCATAAAAAAGAACTACAAGGACAGAGAGACAGGAACAATCACAAGAATGAGAGAACAACTGGAACTGGAGACCCTTGAAGACAGGAGACTGAGCCTCAGACTAATACTAATGTATAAGGTAGTAGAGGGCCTGGTACCAGCTCTGCCAATATCCACTTTCACAAAACCGTTAAAACCAAGAAGAAACATCAAAGCAACCAAATTCAAAGATTTCAGTACAAATAATATAATAGAAAACCAAGTATGCAACAATGCAAGAGGGCTCACAGTACCAGATAGCAAGACCCACCAATACAAACACTCGTTCTTTGTAGACACAGTGATACAATGGAACAAACTGCCAGACAGCACAGTGCATGCTGATTCCGTAGAGGCTTTCTAAACAGCCCTACGAGATTATCGCCAATTCTTACCCGTCGTGTAAAAGCTTTTATAGGATTCTACGACGTATTGATACAGATACAGATACATGAAATTGTTAGATCTGCATAAAATACTCAATATTCTATACTTTATATTATAACCTTAATAATCTGAGTCTAGTAGAGTAGGTCATTTACATAATGTATAGAATTTTAAAAATTTATCTTTATATATCAGTACAGGATACATGTGTCACAGACCCTACAGACATTTGTCTGAATTTATGTCCGGAAAATCAGCTAATTGGCATTATTCCTGGAGTATGGAACTTAAAAATAAATGTTGAATGGTCAAAGCCAAGTCATAGGATAAAAATAAACTTAATTTTAGCTATTTTCTTTATACAAAAATTGGTACAGTATGTTTAAAATCAATAGGGGGTGAAGAACAAAAACACATAACAAAGTGATCATTTAGTTTAACCAAGCATTTTTGGCGGTACCAAAGGTATCACTATAACTGAACCAGCAGCAGAAATAGTAAAGATTTGGCTTAAAACAAGGGTAAAATACAATAAACTCTTTTCAAAAGTCTCTCTATGAAACACTGTACAAACTTACCTATTTTTCAAGTGAAACAGCATAACATCGAAAAATGGCTAAATAATGGACACAAAAATAAGTTTTTCTCTTAACACGATTATACCTATGGTTTCATTATTTTGGGCATTGACAATGGACCAGTAGGTTATTGTATTGGAAAATTACAGATATAATTATAGCACCATTCGGTAATGCTATTGATTGCAAACAAATGAGTCTTTACTCCACCCATTACTCGAATACTCTTGTACAGTCTGGGACCCTTACTTTATAAAAGATATAAACAACATTGAAAAAGTACAGAAAAGAGCTGCTCGGCAGTGCTCGCTTTATGTAACAGACAGATATAGGAACCTATCTAGTGTAAGTGTCATGATCAACAACCTAAACTGGAAAAGCCTAGAAGACAGAAGAACTGATGCCCACCTAGTCATGATTTGTAATATCTCACATAACCTAGTAGCAATCCAGAAAACTGACAGACTTAAGCCTCTAGTTATACACTCTCGAAACACCCACTCACTAGCTTATAAATCAAATTCCATCTTGTAGAACTCAAATCAGGCAACAAACTTTTTTCTTCGGACAGTAAGTAATTGGAATAACATCCCCATAGGACATGACAATACTGCCATCAAATCAAATAAATAAAACCTTTCTATTACGACCACCGAATTGTGTTAAATACTAGAGGTTTAATACAGGTGACTGCTTAAAGCAAGGTGACATTAAAACAGAAAGCTCCTAAAGGAGCTTTCTGTTTTACTGTCACCTTGCTTTAAGATGTAACCTGTCTTTTATACAATCAATAAGCCTACTTTTTAGTGGTCGTAATAGAGAGGGTTTTCTGTAGTCCATAAGCAAATGATTCATTTACATAGTTTTAAATTGTTTTCACTGCCTTACACCTTACAATAGTTGTTGGCAAACAGTTTGGATCCAGATCAGACACCGCTTACCGCGGCGCCTGATCAGGATACAAACTGTTTGACACTCAAATATTTCTTAAGTCAAAATACCTGAAATTTTAATTTGAGAAATAAAAGTAGACGACAGTCTTTTAAAATTGATGACGTCTTGGCAGTGAAGGGGTTAAGGACACAGGTATTGTCTGCTCAACAATGCCTATTCATATCCTTGAGTAACAATTATTAAACAGGAACTGTGTCACATTAAGTGACGGATACCCCAACGTGTTTATTGACACTCAAATGCATTTTGTTGCTGTATGCCGACCAGTAAATTTACTAAAATGGTACGCGACGCCCCGCCATCCCAAAATGTACTTGCACACCAATTCTGGTTCTCTAGCTGATAAATAGACAGGCGATGTGCAGTGAGTGAACACGTCTTTTTCAAAGATAGATAGATAGATTTATTTCGGTAAAAAGTGTACATAACATGGCAAAGCATTATTAAAGCAAAACATATAAGAGCCATGTAATGCGCACTAGAAACTAGCAACCACCTTGCGAATAAGTGTGCATACATCTTCATTATGACACTAGACTAATTAACTCAGGGTAGAAATAGTGAAGAAAACTCCTACTGAAGCATTCTGAATAAGTTTTATCCTGCATTAAACAGACAGCTCCATACCAGACAAAATATGGGTATTCACTAGAGTGATCGCTTAATACAAGATTGACTGTAAAAGTTGACAATGATTACCAAGTTTCATAATAAACGGCTGGTATGTTGCAACCCAATAATTGAACCCTTTACTTAGTGCTAGGAAGGTGATTGTAATGCCCAGGTAAGTATGCATGTTAATGGATACCTTGTTTGTCGCAATAAAAGCTCTACAGAGCTTATATTGATTGTTTACCATATGCGACGTTAAATAAAGCGTGCCTTTGCCTTTGCCTTTGCCTCCATATCTTATTTAAACTATTGAAGAGAGATGGTTGCATAAAGCAGGCTGAAATTAAAGCAGGATTCATTCTGCTTTACTTCCAGTCTGCTTAAACTATGTACAGTCTGCTTAGATAAAGGATTTTTATTGTGCATATTCACGACTGTATAAAATTAAACTATTTACTTGAGTGAAGGAATAAATTAAATGTGTTAACATGAGTATCAATGGAGTAAAGGGTTGATTTAGGAAAACATGTTTAGCATGTACCACAGGTTTGATTTATAGTCAGACCTGTATTTAATAGGCAGTCTGTTCCTCTACCTTTGTTGTGGTTCTGGGGCTTATTTGTCATAGGGAATGTTTTCTGTTTATTAGACCGAGGTGATTTCTTCTGCTACAGTGGAGAAAACGTTATTCTTTCCTGTTTACACGCAAACGTAAAACACTAAAATGCAGAAAAGGACAATTTTTTGACAATTCTGATTTTTAGCTCACCTGGCACGTAGTGCCAAGGTGAGCTTTTAGGATCGCTGGATGTCCGTCGTCCGTCGTCCGTCGTCTATCTGTCCGTCCGTCCGTCCGTTCACAATTGTTCGTTAACACTCTAGCAGGTTCAAACCTCATTGGATCTTAATGAAACTTGGTCACAATGTTTGCCTCAATGAAATCTAGGTCAAGTTTGAATGTGGGTTATGTCCGGTCAAAAACTAGGTCACTAGGTCAAATTATCGAAAAACCTTGTTAACACTCTAGAGGCTACAAATTTCATTGGATCTTCATGAAACTTCATCAATATGATTGCCTCAATGAAATCTAGGCCAAGTTTGAATGTGGGTTATGTCTGGTCAAAAACTAGGTCACTAGGTCAAATTATTGAAAAACCTTGTTAACACTCTAGAGACTACAAATTTCATTGGATCTTCATGAAACTTCATCAAAATGTTTGCCTCTATTAAATCTAGGTCAAGTTTGAATGTGGGTCATGTCCGGTTAAAAACTAGGTCACTAGGTCAAATTATCGAAAAACCTTGTTAACACTCTAGAGGCTACACATTTCATTGGATCTTCATGAAACTTCATCAATATGATTGCCTCAATGAAATCTAGGCCAAGTTTGAATGTGGGTTATGTCCGGTCAAAAACTGGGTCACTAGGTCAAATCTTCGAAAAACCTTGTTAACACTATAGAGACTACAAATTTCATTGGATCTTCATGAAACTTCATAAAAATGTTTGCCTCAATGAAATCTAGGTCAAGTTAAAATGTGGGTTATGTCCGGTCAAAAACTAGGTCACTAGGTTGAATCATCGAAAAACCTTATTAAAACTCTAGAGACTACAAATTTCATTTGATCTTCATAAAACTTGATGAAAAGGTTTGCCTCAATGAAATATAGGTCAAGTTTAAATGTGGCTTATGTCTTGTCAAAAACTAGGTCACTAGGTCAAATCATCGAAAAACCTCGTTAACACTCTAGAGACTACAAAATTCATTGAATCTTCATGAAACTTGAAAAAAATGTTTGTCTCATTGAAATCGAGGTCAAGTTAGAATGAGGGTCATGCCCGGTCAAAAACTAGGTCACACTGTGTACATGGTTACATGGTTACCAGGTGAGCGATTTAGGGCCATAGTGGCCCTTGTTCATTGTTATCTGAGTGGCAAACAGTTTGGAGCTTGATCAACCGCCGGGTTTACCCGGCGTCTGATCAGGCTCCAAACTGTTTGCACTGGAAATACTACTTTTAGCGTTAAAGCGTTTACTGGGAAAGAATAGCGTTTTCTCCACTGTAAGAGCTAAAAGGAAGGCGGATTGGTGGTTTTAATCCAAACAGGCTGATTTGAAACAAATGAGATTAGCCGCAATCATCTTCCTATAATCATCATCATGTCATCTCATCATGCACCCCTCATCATTTATGGGCGCTTGTCTCGCAGATCCTGGCAAATCTAGCTCTTCATTGGCAGACTCAACAATTTTACCGCCCGCACAATAGTTATGATCCACTAAAACATTGTTTTTCTTTTATTTCCGCACCTGCCACTCGTCGATTTGCAAACTTTTCCACTCAGGGCTCGATTTCTCACAGGACCGGACACGATTGCTTTTTTATAGAAAAATATATATACCTTCTGACGATTTTTTCTCTTAAAAAAGCAATCGTGACGGGGCCCCTGTGCGCAGTCAAGCATTACCCATCTAAGACTTTAAGTTACACTGTTAATTTCCCATAGACCTAAAGTTAACATTTTGCATGTCTTTTACATCTATTAAAAATATACTGTCACTCTTTAGGATATTCTTTTTGTGACGTCACTTTATTCGACAATGATTTAGGTTTTTTCTCCGCCCTTAAAAATACTGTCAGCTTATGACTTTCGCTATGGGCGATAATAGAACGTTTTAAAGAGTGGTAACTTCAAATCAACTTTTGGCATTTTCTGTACAAGTTGCTTCCCTTTGTACTATCCTTAACGATTTGCCACCATTTTGGAAGAGGATATTTGCAACCTAGACAATGTAATGACGCTGTTTCTTCAATTTATTTGTCATAACGTTCTTTTTTCTTTCTTGATATATATAATTATAAACAATGTGACGTCGTAAGACAGCGACGTCATTTCCCGCGTTACGTACATGTCCGCGCTAAATTGGTATTCACAACACATTTTTATAAAATATGAATAAAACGATTCCAAAGTCAGCGTTGATAAGCTCGGTGTAATTAAATAAATATAAGTTGTCAGTTTGCGTGACATTCAAAATGTCAACCCTCGAAAACAAGAATGTCACCCTCGGCTACGCCTCGGGTGACATTCTGTTTATCGGGTTGACAATTTGAATGTCACACAAACTGCCATCTAATATACTAAAGGAATTTAGAAACGCAACGCGAACTTTGGATACATATATTGCCTTTGTTTATATAGCTTGGTTATACAAGTTATATATCATTTTCAACGTTAAACATTTATCAACATGTTGCATCCTCAGAAATTGTGCATACTTAAAAAGTGTGATGGAGAGATGACGTTGAGCAAGACGCGTCAGTGTTGAGTCCCAACGATATGGTCAATATCTGGTATGACCCTCATGTGCCGCCATGGCAGCGCGGATAAGCCTATGCAGAGAGTAGATGAGTCCATTTTTTTTTGACAAATTGAGATGTTTTTCCACTCCTTTTGCAATGCAGACCACAATTCGCCATGTGTCGCTGGATGACGTCTCCGAACACGTCTGTTCAAGACGTTCCATAGATGTATAAGGGGCGAAAGATCGGGGCTGTACTTTTCCATGAAAAAAACACTCCTCCATCAATGCATGGACAACAATTCTAGATGAAGTACCTGCAGCCAATTCACACGATGTTGACGTCGAGGCTTTGTTAACGGCTATCCTACGTATGGTTTTCATGCTCTGATTCCGGCGTTCCGGAGCCTGTTTGACAAAATTCGTGCGCATGGTCTGGTGTTATTAGTACCTCTAAAATTTCTGGCGTTTTTTTCGGGTGTCTGGAACCTGTGACGTAAGTGTGTCAGCCTTATAAAAACGTCTTCACGACGTGACGTTACTCGAGGAAGGACAGGTCAAAGATTGTCGTTCGTTGTACCAATGGTACGCAGACGATCATACAGCCTTGAAATAGTGCTTTTATGCACAGTAAGATGATTTACAACGTTAGTCTGAGAACTTCCGTTAATCAGCACCCGAACGATTTTTTTCTTTTAAAATTTACTAACTTGGTCTTACTGATGATTTTTGTAATGTAACCGAACAGGTTTACTCTATACACTTACCTGTAGTCACGTGACCTTTAGTTTACGCTAAGCCCGTGCTTCTCGTGATATCAGTGGGCGTTCGACGACGTTTTTTCCATAACTGGGTAAGTGTGTCTCGGTGCAGTCACGGAAAAGTCGTGCAAAATATTGAGAAAATATTTGTACATGAATATCTTACGTTTAAAAAAGTTGCCTTTCTAATTCCTTTTAGTATATTTATATAGTATATTACTATATATACTATATTACGTTTTATCACATAATTTGCGGTCTGGGAGTTGCATAAAGCGTTTGTATAAATATCGTAATCCACTAGTGGAATATCGTTTTTTGGGCTCCGGCCTAACTTGTTCGTCCATAAGCGCTGCATGTAGCGGGGTGCCAAATGACGTCATTTACTATGACGTTAACGTAAACAACGTAACGTTTGGCGGAAAATCTATATAGCGTAGGGTCTACAAACTACGGCTTCAAATCAATTTAATAGGTGCTTGAACTTGTAATGTGATAAATAGAATATCACATTCGTGTTCATTATTTATCATTTTTCGATTTTTCGCCAAGGCTCGCGTGATATTATTTTAGTCAACTCGTTTATTAAAAATGATAAATAATGAACACTCATACAATATCCTCTATTTATTACACTATTTGAGTTACAATGTTAATTTCTCATAGACCTACAGTTAACATTTTGCATATCCAAAATATACTGTCACTCTTTATGATATTCTTTTTGTGACGTCACTCTAAAGGACATTACTTTTTTACTCCGTCCGAAAACGTACTGTCAGCATTGACATGACTTTCGCTATTGGATATATTAGAAGGTTTTAAAGAGTGGTAACTCCTAATCAACTTTTGGCATTTTCTGTACAAGTTGCTTCCCTTTGTCTATTCCTTAACGATTTGCCACCATTTCGGAAGAGGATATTTGCCACCTAGACAATGTAAAGACGCTCTTTCTTCAATTTACTTGTCATAACGTTTTTCTTTCTTTTTTGTAATATAATATTATTATAAACAATGTGACGTCATAGACGGCGACGTCGTTTCCCGTGTTATGTACATGTCCGCGCGAAATTGATTTTCACAACACATTTTATAAAATACGAATAAGACGATTCCAAATCCAGGGTTGATAAGCTCGGTGTAATAAAATAAATATTAGATGTCAGTTTGCGTGACATTCAAACTGTCAACCCTCGAAAACAAGAATGTCACCCTCGGCTACGCCTTGGGGTGACATGCTGTTTCTCGGGTTGACGATTTGAATGTCACGCAAACTGCCATCTAATATTTATATAATAGTATATAAATATTAGATGGCAGTTTGCGTGACATTCAAATTGTCAACCCGAGAAAAGAATGTCACCCCGAGGCGTAGCGAGGTGTAATAATTAAAATTATTACACCTCGCTTTGAGTTACAATGTTAAATTCCCATATACCTACAGTTAACATTTTGCATGTCTTTTACATATATCCAAAATATACTGTCACTCTTTATGATATTCTTTTTGTGACGTCACTCTAAAGGACATTACTTTTTTCTCCGTCCGAAAACGTACTGTCAGCATTGACATGAATTTCGCTATTGGCGATATTAGAACGTTTTAAAGAGTGGTAACTTCTAATCAACTTTTGGCATTCTTTGTACAAGTTGCTTCCTTTTGTCCATTCCTTAACGATTTGCCACCATTTCGGAAGAGGATATTTGCCACATAGACAATGTAAAAACGCCGTTTCTTCAATTTACTTGTCATAACGTTCTTCTTTCTTTCTTGTAATATAATTATAAACAATGTGACGTCATAGACGGCGACTTCGTTTCCCGCGTTACGTACATGTCCGCGCTAAATTGGTATTCATAACACATTTTATAAAATACAAATGAGACGATTCTAAAGCTAGCGTTGATAAGCTCGGTGTAATAAAATAAATATTAGATGTCAGTTTGTGTGACATTCAAATTGTCAACCCTCGAAACAGGAATGTCACCCTCGGCTACGCCTCGGGGTGACGGTTGACAATTTGAATGCCACGCAAACTGCCATCTAATATTTATATAATATACGTAAGTACGTCAAGATATACCGTCAAAATATACTTGACAGAGCTGTAGATAAGTTTTTTTTAACGTTATTGGTTGTTTGGTAGAATTTGATAGTTACAATGTTAATTTCCCATAGACCTAAAGTTAACATTTTGCATGTCTTTAACATCTATCCAAAAATATACTGTCACTCTTTATGATATTCCTTTTGTGACGTCACTCTAAGTGATAGTATTTTTTTTCTCCGCTCTTAAAGATAATGTCACCCTATGCTATGATTTTCGCTATGGAAACGTAACAGAATGTTTAAAAGAGTGGACCACTTGATAAACGATTTGCCACCATTTCGGAGGAGAATATTTGCCAACTAGACAATGAAAAGACGCCGTGTCTTCAGTCTTCTTGTCATAACGTTCTTCTTTCTTTCTTGTAATATAATTATAAACAATGCGACGTCATTTCCCGCGTTACGTACATGTCCGCGCTAAATTGGTACTCACAACACATTTTATAAAATACGAATGAGACGATTCCAAAGCCAGGGTTGATAAGCTCGGTGTAATAAAATAAATAAATGTATTAGATGGCAGTTTGCGTGACATTCAAATTGTCAGCCCTCGAAAACAAGAATGTCACCCTCGACTACGCCTCGGGGTGACATTCTGTTTCTCGGGCTGACAAGTTGAATGTCACGCAAACTGCCATCTAATATATTTATATAGTATCAAATGCTTGAGAACGATCTCAGACTCTACTCAAACGCTATATAATCTTGGACCCAGGAAAAGACGATATTTTGCTCTATACTACTTTTTGCCACTCGACAAAAGGGAAATGACTGCTGCATTCTGTAATCACCACTCAATATTAGCATTCATTCCCTTTACATGGGAGGTATTTCATTAGGAATGAAGATTATAGCCCTTTCAATCTAAATGACGTCATAAAGTACAGTTTTGATCCTGATCAGACGCCATGTAACTGTTTGCCACTTTTTTTTTAATAAATTAAACCTTTACCACTTATCCTGTTTCTAGTTTTGAAGACATGTGACCACTTAAAGCAGGTTGAAAGTAAAGCAGAATGTGCCTTAAGGCACATTCTGCTTTACTTTCAGCCTGCTTCAATCTGCTAGGATTTAGAATTTTTTTCCTATGGTTCATTTTCAAGATTGTATAAATTGGAACTATTTTCTTCAGTGGAGGAAAAAAATCAAATATGCTAAAAGGCGCTTCTATGGGGGGAAGGATTAAGTCAGCTATACTGTCTTAAATCTAAGTTTGGAAGCAGATGACAATATAGTGGTGAAGGGGTAGAAATATCACGATAAATTTGATCATGATTCATGAAATGGTTAATGACCTATTGATTGATGCTTTGACCAGTTGATCTTGAACACATATACCGTAGGTCACACAAGTAGTTTGTAGAAAGGGCGGGAAACCAATACTGAACACTTTTGGATAATTTATTTTATCGAATGGCACTCCAGTTTACTATCCATTGGACCCGCAGACTTCAAATTGACAATTCATGATTCCAGTTAAGTCTGGCACATGTTGGCTAATTTTGGTTTATTTTATAATATATTTAACAAAACAAACAAACAAAACCGTGCAGACTCTGATCAGAGGACTACTCCGTTAGTAGTAGAAGTAGCAGTAGTCGTCGTAGTAGTAGTGGTAGAGTAGAGTTGTAGTAAATGTATAAGTATAAGACGAAAAAGCAGCAGTAGTAAAAGTAGTAGTAGTAGAAGCAGAAGTAGAACTAGTAATAGAAGTAGTAGAAGTAGTAGTAATAGTAGAAGTAGTGTTTGTAGAATTATAATGTAGTAGCAGTAGTGGAAGTGGTAGTTATAGTAGTAATAGTAGTAGTAGTAGCAGCAGCAGTAGTAGTAATAATAATTGTAGTGATAGTAATAGTAGTAGTAAAAGCTATAGTGATAGAAGTAGTTGTAGTAGTAGTAGATATGTTGTAGTGGTAAAAGTAGTAGTAGTAGTAGTAGCAGCAGCAGCAGTAGTAGTAGTAGTAGTAGTAGAAGAAGAAGTGGTAGTAGTAGTAGCAGCAGCAGCAGAAGTAGTAATAATAGTGATAGTCGTATTGATAGTAGTAGTAGTAACCGCAGCAGTTGATGTGATAGTAGTAACGACAGAAAAGTAGAAGAAGATATCACAAATGTTGGCGTATATTTAAGGAGTGTTTTTAACCCTTTCCCTTGCCAAGCTCTATAACACTTCCACAGGCAAACGGATATGATCCAGATCATATGCCGCGTAACGCGGCGTCTAATCAGGATCCACACTCATACCAATTTTTCTTACGTCCTAAACGCATATACATGTAATATCATTTATCCCATTACCCCATACATACGCCTTTTTACGCCTCTGATTTATTTCTCCACTGAAGAAAAAATAGTTTCACTTTATACATTTATGGATATTCAGCATAAGAAATATTTTAGAAATCCTAGCAGAAGGTAGCTTAAAGCAGGTTGAAAGTAAAGCAGAATGCGCCTTAAGGCACGTTCTGCTTTACTTTCAACATGATTTATGTGGCTCCCTATCTTCAAATTAACAGGCTATGGGGTAATGGGTTTAAAAGTAAAATCAGGCGAAAAAAGCAGACGATAATATGACAGCGACTGTGTAAGAAGGGCATTTCCGCCATAATGGCAGTGAAAGGGCTAAAGAGCTGCTGTTATTTACTTTAAACTTCGTATTGTTAATCTGATTATGTTCTACCCTTTGTGCACAGTTCATCAGTTTTCGCTAGGTGTTCTATATATAATGATCTGTAATCGCTGTTGACATTTCACCCTTCCTCAATAAACTCAACTCATGAAATACCGGAAGTAAGACCTCTTTCACGGACACTCAATAATATTAGGTTCATTGTCGGCCTTTAAGACAGATTCAAGCTTAATACAAGGAAAATAGGAATGCTTAGTGCAGGGTCAAAGTAATGTAGAAATCTTTTACTTTTACCCTGCATTAAGCAATCCCCTGTATACAGATCTTCCTTATCAGCGGGTTGCTGTAGAGAGGTGATACATATGTACAGTAAAACCTCTCCATTACGGCCACTCAAACGAAGGCTAATTGGTTGTATAAAAGACAGGTGACCGCTTAACCCTTTCCCCCATAGAAGCGACTTTTAGCGTATTTAATTTATTCCTCCTCTGAAGAAAATAGTTCCAGTTTATACCCTCATGAACAATTACCATTACAAATATTTTTTATAGCCTAGCAGATTTTAGCTAAAAGCAGGCTGAAAGTAAAGCAGAATGTGCCTTAAGGCACATTCTGCTTTACTTTCAACATGCTTGAAGTGGTCACATGTCTTCAAAACTAGGAACAGGCTATGAGGTAAAGGGTTAAAGAAAGGTGACAGTAAAACAGAAAGCTCCAATTGGAGCTTTCTGTTTTCCTGTCACCTTGCTTTAAGTGGTCACCTGTCGTAAACACCTAATAATCAACAACATAATTTAGTGGTCGTAATAGTGAGGTTTAACTGTAATTATATAGTGTGCTCATAATAACCAATAATATAACAAACTCGCCCATACAGAAATTTGGTTCCGAGTTGTTTTCCGAGAATTTATGAATGAAGTTTTTAAAGATCGCTAGACGGGGATTTCATTGGACTTCTTCAGTTCAATGCGGCTTTGTTTAACTAGCCTAACCTCGAAAACAGGGCGTATTTCATAAAGAAAACCTTGTCTTTTGACTCATGTCTTTTTATATCCCTATTGACTGGCTGAAATATTACAAAATTGTTGTTAGAATTATTGCTAATTTCTTAATATATTTGTGGTTTTTATGTTGTTTTTTTCTACTTAAAACCAGTATCAAAAGTACAGTGTCAGAGAATAGTTGTGAACGGTATTTGATCTGGGACCAAGCAATCGAGGAAAGATGATAGCCGCGACATGACGGACGAACAATGTTGTTCTGAACCAATCGCAGTATTACATTAATGGTGTCAATTTTCAAGTTCTTGTCGATTCACTCTTAGCCATCAGCGCCATATCATAGGTGCTCGCATGCTGGGTCTCTCTCCAGCTTCCAACCCCCCCCCCCCCCCCCCCCCCCCCCCCTCCCAATTGAATTAATACAAGCAATAGACTTTTCAGATTCCATATAATTAGTATCTGAAGTTCTATACCATTACAAAAGACAGTTTTCTGACCAAAAAGGAAATGAAAAATGTTCGACTTCAGCGAGGTGGACTTATTTAAACATATGAAATACCGATAATGCGATTTAAGCGTGTTCGAAATACAATGTACTAGTACTAATCGAGTTTTTGATTGTAATGAATAGACTGTAGCAGGGGTACCTTTTCGCTTGCTGCTGTGTCGTCTGGTTTGCAATAGTCTGCTATTGTCATTTGAAAGTCATTTAAGTTTGATAAACCGGAACATAAACTTCAAATAGTTTGGATCCTGGGTAGATCAGGAGACGTCTTAGTAAAATAGTTTTAAACACTTAACATTTTGGATCCCGATCAGACGCCACGTCAAGCGGCGTCTGATCAGGATCCAAACTGTTTTTACACTCATTTCAATATTTTTTAAGTCATAATACCTAAAATTCAAATATTTTGAGAAATAAAAGCAGACAATGGTTTAAAATTGTCGACGTCATGGCAGTGAAGGGGTTAACCGAAACAACTCACGCTGATTGGCTGCAAAGATCAAATAGATTAAGCCTTTACCTCAAAGCCTGTTTATAGTTTTGAAGACAGGTGACTACTTAGAGCAGGTTGAAAGTAAAGCAGAATGCGCCTTAAGGCGCATTCTGCTTTACTTTCAGCCTGCTTTAAGCTACCATCTGCTAATATGTAGAAATTATATCTTATGGCACATGTTTATAACTGTTTAAATAGGAACTATTTTCTTCAGCGGAGGAATAAACTAAATACGCTAAAAGTCGCTTCTATAAGGGAAAGGGTTAAGCCTTTGATATGCTTTAATGTTTGGTGAAAAATACAGGAATATACTTTTACAACATAGTATAGACGTAGAAGAATGTGGAAAAATCCTAAACAGGGGTGGAGTTTTTTAATAACCAAAATGAAATTATTATTTTAGTGTTCAAGCGAAATGTATGACAGAAAATAATCGGCAAATACATGTACACGAACCAGTTTTCCATAAATTTACTATACTTGGCTGTTATTCATAATGTATAACATGTACAATGTTAGTTTGAAATGATGAAATGGCGCGCTTTCATTTTATTTTATTTCGTAATTTTTAAATGAAATAAACATTAACAAGTGCGCCAAGACCTACATTTCTGACATTTTAATTGGTTGAAAAATCTCGGTCAAAAGTGAAAGCATAACGTCTGCGACGGAACATATCAAATAGCTTATAAATATCAAATAGCCCTTTGTTGAGTATAATGTTATATACAAAACTAATGAGCCGCGCCATGACAAAACCAGCCTTATTGCATTGAAATATTGCGCAGAGTCTGTACTACAGACCAATCACCGTTGTCATCCCTGAGTCTACACTGCCAAATACCGTATATAATACAGATACATACTATGCTTTGTATGCATATGGGTGTCAAACAGTGTAGATCAAGACCAGTCGCCGCTGGTCTTGATCTACACTGTTTGTAATGCAATAAGGCTGAGTTTATCATTGTACGGCTCATTAATGTACATGTAATTTGACACATACGGTTATGAATGTATTCATTTATTATAAGTTTATTAACTGATTCAGTGTGGTAGAATTGTTTCCTAGGTATTGTCGATAAGGTATGACCTGTCAGTTTATGGATATTCGGTCTTTTTCCGTAAGCTATTTTTATCTTCCGGAAACAACAATACAGTGTATAGTAAATAAACCATTCAACGATAAATAAAGTACATGTGTATACGGAAACTTCCGATGGTATCAACGAAAGTTGACGGAAAGTGATGACTGACAGGTCAAACCTTATGGATAATATACTATACAGGTACATGTATACACTATGTTGTCATGTTAGTTTATATAATTTATTATGCATGTCACAAGAAACACTATATGTTTCTTATAAGTCGTTCGCGGAAACATATTAGTCACTTCCGTGTTTTATCGAATTTCCCAAGATAAGTTATTGCCAGCATTTTATATGAGGACTTTAAGTGTGGTTCCTATTGGAACGGGGATGTCCCGGAGTTATTTTTGGTATTCAAGGAAAGGGGTAAATTAAGCTTTGTGAGCATTTAATAGTTAATACCACGTACCCCTTTCTTACATATCTTAGTCCTTATCGTTTTAAGCGCGACTTGGCTAACATTTGCAAACAATTTGGATCCAGACCAGACGCCGCGTTACGCGGCGTCTGATCCGGATCCAAACTGTTTGTCATTCATATTAAACTTTTCTTCTGATCAAAAACTATTAAAATTTATTCAAATATTTTTTCACAGACGATGTATTTGAAGCAGACGACAATTCAGCATGATAAGGGTTAGGATAGTACAATAAATCTTAACCCTGTACTGCCAGGATAAGTAGTCTGCTTCAAAATTGTTGTCTGCTTTTATTTGTCAAATTACATACATATTTAATTATTTTTGACGAAGGTCTGATCAGAATCCAAATTGTTTGCAAATATCGATATACACTAGTAGTTATTAAACAAACATGTGTTTAAGGCAGGTGACTGCTTAAAGCAGGGTGAAAATAAATTCTCCAGTATAAACTTTCTGCAACATTTTCAAAGATATCTAACTCTTTGAATGCTGTGTAATTATTATATTTGTCGGCTGTACCATTAACTCTCCTGTTGAAAATGCAAACAGTATAGACCCAGATCAGAGGGCTCTTATGGGAGCCCTCTGATCTGATTTTATATTGTTTGCTAATTTAAAGCAGTGTTTACTAAATTAACTAGAACTCCAAGTAGACTGGTTCGTGTTTTGGTAACTAAAAACTCCACAAGGGAACATAATAACCCACAAGAGTTACTAAGTGTTGAAAGGTTTGATTGAGTACGGTGAGAGCCTTAATCTCACCAAGGACGTTAAACTACCAAATAAACAAACATTTTTTTTTCAGCAGAGTTAAATTATATCTACTTAGACTAGCATTTACACATTTTCAACCAATGATAAAATCTAGTTTTAAGGACGCATGCTTAAAACCAAATGGTCTGATTGAGCAGGGGACCAGGCTGGACCATGTACTTTTACATTTTCTTACTGAAGATGAATTGTGAGTGCAAAATTAAGAGACATAGACTGTTAGAGACTGCAATGCTGTGACATCGTGTTTTCTATTTTTAGATATGACATTTTTTAAGTATATATTGATTCAAGAAACTCCATGAATGAAGATTGTTATATAGAACTGTAGATTAATGCGAGAATCTCCGATCAGCAGGATACGGTTTAACTTTGTTTCGCATTATAGATGATGTTATGCTATAGTTTACATAAAGTTACTGTAATTGTATATTTTGCTTTTCAATCTACTTATGGTACAGTGGAGAAAACGTTATTCTTTCCCAATAAACGTGTTTACGCTAAAACTATTATTTGCAGTGCAAACAGTTTGGAGCCAGATCAGACGCCGGGTAACCCGGCGTCTGATCAGGCTCCAAACTGTTTGCCACCAAGATAAAAATGAAATATCAGAATTGTCCAAAAGTTGTTCTTTTCTACGTTTTAGTGCTTTGCGTTTGCGTACGTTTGAGTTTAAACTGGAAAGAATAACAGATTCTCCACTGTATTACAATTCTTTGAAAACCCCAATTTCATACATTTGCACACCCGTCTACATGTACAGCATTACTTCCACCTAGTGCTACGCTGAATATCTTGTTAAACCCATTAACCTATAGCCTGTTTCTAGTTTTGAAATAAGTGATCACTTAAAGCAGGTTGAAAGTAAAGCAGAATGCGCCTAAGGCGCATTCTGCTTTACTTTCAGCCTGCTTTAAGCTTATATCTACTTGAATATAGAAAATATTTTTTATCATACATATTCATAACTGTATAAATTGGAACTAGATCTATTTTCTTCAGTGGAGGAATAAAGTATAGGCGTAAAAAGGCGTATTTATGGGGGAATGGGTTAAAAAAGATATTTCTTATTTTGCCTGCAACAGCTGTCGTCTGCTACTGTTCTAAAATATTTTTTTTAAAAACTAGTTCCATAGTCAGAGTGTGAAACTCTTTGGATACTTGTCAGACGCCGCATCTGATCAAGATCCCAACGCATACATTTTGTAGAATAATCTATTTGGCATTAATTGTACACTATAGACGAGTTCTTGATAATCGGCCTCTCACCTGGATCCAAACTGTTTTCCACAATACTTCCTGAAAGAAATTGTCCACAAATAAACTTTGATAAATTGTTGCTGATGACAAATTGTTGCTGACTATACAAATGCATGTAGTGTGCAGAATGTGGTTGAGGGCCCCTAATGAAATCGGGTCAATGTCGGTCAATATCGGAAACTCTACGGAGAGCGATCGGACATACTCGTTAACTGTCGACCCGTTCAGAACCATGCTAAGCATAGTTTTGAACGGGCAGACAGTTGACAAGAATGGTCTATCGCCCGCACGTACAGTACCGAGTCCTCAACCTTGAAATGGTACATGGACATGTACCTACATGTACTAATAACCTTTTCGTTGTGAAGACAACCACGAGTTAAAGGAAGGTAGTTCGATGGTTTTTATACCACGCGCTACTTCTAGCGAATGTGATTTAGCCGAAACACGATACGACCGTACTGGTAATACATTTATGTCATTTTATGGCAATACGTGATTTAACTTTTTTCCAAATACCAGTCATATCTTACTTGACAGACTAAAGTGTAAAGTTCAAGGTACTCACATACCAGCAAATGCATATTTGACAGACCAGAGGTACGTGTAAAGTTCAAGGTACTCTGATACCTTAAGGAGATATTCAAGCGTCTTATTTCGACATGACGATGCAAAGAGAATAGAAATATACTTTTCTATAATTTTTATTAATGGTTCAATCCAACTCCAAAACAAATTAAACTTTATAATTACGAAGATTCTATAGAAAACGAACCGATAATATACCAAGATAAAATCCAATATATTATATACATATATAATATCCAATAGGATTCCAATATCTTCAAAATAAATGAGTATAGAAAATAACGCTTGTGGTAAATTAACAACATCAAACCACCCGATTTCCTTGTTGATTTCTGAACAACGAAAACAACAAAAAACAACACAGGTACAGTGGAAAATCTGTTATTCTTTCCCGTTTAAACGCAAACGTACGCAAACGCATTGCACTAAAACATAGAAAAGGACAACTTTTCGACAATTTTGACTATTCATGTTTATCTGAGTGGCAAACAGTTTGGAGCCTAATCAGACGCCGGGTTACCCGGCGTCTGATCTGGCTTCAAACTGTTTGCAATGGAAAAAATGGTTTTAGCGTAAACGCGTTTATTGGGAAAGAATAACGTTTTCTCCACAGGTATATCGTAATAAGTAAAAACGCCTCTATTACAACCACTAATTTATGTTATTAACCCCTTCACTGCCGTGACGTCATCAATTTTAAAAAATTGTCGTCTGCTTTTATTTCTAAAAATTACTTTTTAGGTATTTTGATTTAAGAAATATTGAAATGAGTGTCAAACAGTTTGTATTCTGATCAGACGTCAGCTCACGCGGCGTCTGATCAGGATCCAAACTGTTTGCAAATAACCATCGTACTCGGGGTATGGCAGTGAAGGTGTTAAAGACAGATGACAACTTAAAGCAAAATGAAAGTAAAGCAGAAAGCTTCCCAATGAAGCTTTCTGCTTTACTTTCATCTTGTTTTAAGCTGGCACATGCCCTTTTTAACACCGAAAACGGTGGATGAAATAGAGGGGGTTTGTCAGTATATATAGATTCAATATTTTAACAAATGCAATGTACAAGAAACTACATGTTTAGAGGTCATCCATCAAAACGGGTCGATTTCATTCTACAGGTATATACATGTATTTCATTCTACAGGTATATACATGTATCTGCATAATGTAATGTAGGACAAAATTCATACAGACAGTTCCAATGGAAGCTTTCTGCAATAATTTTAACCCTGCAATGAGCTTCAACAGTAATGTTGGGCATCCCATTTCTGTCTTGTTTGGCCCCTGAACATATGTTTGTTAATTACGTAAAGCGCACATAGCTAACACGTATATCTACTTACTATAGTCACAAAACACACCACGTGACCGTAAGTTAGTTATGCCACTAATCAAACTCAACTTTTGATTCAAACCGTAAATCTGTCGATTTCAAACGGTTGGAATAACTTATTCTCTCCCATTTAAAGCGAGACCAAATGTAACCGCAACGCAACAAAATTAGAAAAAGACAATTTAGTTTTCAACTTCTGACAATTTAGTTTAGTTAGGTACCCAACAGTTTGGAGACATGTACGGCGCAAAGTCACTCGGCGCATGATTCTGATATCGTTCTCAAGCTTTGATTGGTCAGATTTGAGCTTTTGCTTAAATCTGACCAATCAAATACTTGAGAATGATTTCACTCAAACTATTTAAAACCTTGGACCCAGATCTAAATTCAAACTGTTCAACATCCTTTTGAACTGTTTAGACGGGAATACTAGAGTTTAACTCCCTATAGACAGGTGTTCCTATAGGCCAAACGGCATACAAGGCATATAGAGAAGATGTTATTGTTTCCCAATTTAAACGATTGTGTGCTAAAACAATATTTTCAACGGAAACAGTTCGGAGCCATATTAGACAATGGTTTCAAGTTTTATTCAAATAATATGCATAAGCCCTGCTATTTGCAGGCAACATCAGCGACAAAACACATGATATATACATTAAACCACGTGAACCACAGTGCATAATGCCCGTATTATGTCATGGGAAACCCGTGCATCTGATCAGGCCCTAAACTGTTTGCCACTCTTATAAAAAATAAAATATCAATCTTTTCAAGCACCTGTCATTTTCTTCATTTGTTCTGCTTTGCGTTTTTAATCACCTTTGATTAAACCTTTCTCTCTCAAAGACCCCAAAAAGGCGCATTTTCAAACAGTTTGGATCCTTATCAACGCCTCGTAACGCGGCGCCTGATCAAGATCCAAAATGTTTGACACTGGATATTATAGCAGTCATACTGCCTTAAATCGAACTTTTAAACGACATTGCAGACAACAATATTGAAGCAGACGACAGTATGGCGGTAAGGGGGTTCATTAGAAATTTGGCGGTGAAAGGGTTCGGAAAGAATTTACCTTTTAAGGATTTACTTCACTTTATTGTAAATTTATTTGTCCTTTACACTTTGTAAGCACATGTAAGTATTCCACGTGAAACGCTTTTGAACGCACAACTCTTGTTGGTAAAGAGCACTAAATAATTCTGGTTTACTATTAATAATAAAAAATACATTACTATTGTGGGGAAAAGAGCGCTAGATAATTCTGGTATACAATTACTACTAATAATAATAATATATACAGTGGAACCTCTCTATTACGACCACTAAAATGTGTCAAATATTAGTAGTTTAAGACAGGTGACTGCTTAAAGGAATGTGAAAGTGAAACAGAAAGCTCCTATAGGAGCTTTCTGTTTCACTTTCGCATTGCTTAAAGCTGTCACCTCTTGTTTATACAGACAATTAGCCTACTTTTAGTGGTCGTAATAGAGACGTTCTACTGTAAATAAATAAACAACAATAATAATTAAACGGGAAATGATAGCGTCTCCTCCACTGTAAACTTCTACTGTTTTATGTTATTTTCCAATCATCATTGGCGCTGGTGTAAATCATAAAGACTAGAAATAATGCACCGTACAAAGTTGATGATTATGACTTGAAAGTATTTTAATAAAATACATGTATATAGAAAGACCGAAGTAAACATACAAAATATCTCATGGATCTATCACAGTAAACATACAAAATATCACATAGATATACATATATAACAAATGGGACAAACGTCAGCTACATGTATCTGATACAACGCCATACCCAATGCGCCTCTTAAAACATTTAGCAGGGTTATGTTTTTTATGAAACAAATCTTATATCCATTTTAACCCCTTCACTGCCATGACGTCATCAATTTTAAACAATTGTCGTCTGCTTTAGTTTTTCTAAGTTAATTTTTATGTACATGTATTTTGACTTAGGAAATATTGAAATGAGTGTCAAACAGTTTGGATTCTGACCAGACGCCGCGTTACGCGGCGTCTGATCAGAAACCAAACTGTTTGCAAATAACCATTGTGCTTGGGGTAAGGCAGTGAAGGGGTTAAGAGACTCCCTGCAAAATGGGCATATGAGAAACAATGCAGAGCCAAATAAGACCCAGCAAAACACTGCATCCAATCTAGGTCTATATTGGTTGCTTTGTATGATGATATGCAAAATGATGAAAATGAAGCATGTTCAATCCGGTATTGGGCAACTAATCCTCACATATGGCGCAAAACACATGATGACAATTTTCCTAAACAAAAATGTATAACACAAAATCGATACTTCAGGATGGAATATTGGGGTAAAGTCCCATTCAAAGGAGTAACACTTCGTGCTAAGCGTGACTATAACTCTTTGCATTGCTGGTTTGTCTGAAACAATTGTCGTCTGCTACTGTTCTAATCATAGAAATTTCTAAATTTCTTTTCAACACAGGGTCAGAGAGTCAATAGTTTAAATCCTCAAAAAGAGGCTGATTGAATGCATAAAAGGCAGGTGACCGCTCCAAGCAAATTGACAGTAAAACGGAAAATTCCTTTAGGAGCTTTCTGTTTTACTGTCACCTTGCTTTAAACAGTCAACTGTCGTGAATATCTAATAATTAACTCAATTTAGGGGTCGTACTACAGAGGTTGTACCGTAGACCAAAAACCGAGTTAATATTGAAGACAACGCCATTGAGGCCGACGATAATTTAGCACGACTGATACGCTAGTCGACAGAACTAGGGTGTACACCACATGGTAAAAAAACCCATATATGGCAAACTTCTCATGTAATCGATGGCAAACTTCTAATTTAATCCGTGGCAAACTTCTCATATGAACACAATATTAATGAAACAGTTTTGATTATCTTATAGTACGTCGTATATGACAGTACATGTGTATAAATGCAAAATGTACAGAAGCGATATCCAACCCCTTCAACGTTAAATTCGACTGCTCTACCATTTACAAACAGTTTGGTTTTATTTGATTTATTATGATTGATTTTACATCGCTTTTAACAGTATTTCAGTTATTTCGATGTCATGCTAATTACAGGTGGAGGAAGACCCCAGAAGCCCTTTAGGCACTGTTTCGGACACAAATCGGCAACTGGGTAGAACCACCGACCTTCCGCACGCCAGCTGGAAGGCTTCCCAACATGAAATATCCGAATGCCCGGACCGGGATTCGAACTAACAGCGGTAAGGAGCTTAGTGATGTGACAAACATTAATTTTGCAAATTCAAATTTTAATGAAATTGTTTGATCCTATGTCGACACTAAAGCCAAGAAGTTTGCATTCTGCGTCTAGTATGAATCCAAGCTGTTTGTAAACTTATGTGTAAACAGGCGTGGATGTGAAGAGGTTATCTAAAATGGATTTTGAAAATGCATTGGAGAACAGATATTTCCCAATAAACGCGTTCATACTAAAACAATTATTTCCAATTCGAACAGTTTTGAACCAGATCAGACGCCGGCAATCCGGGGTCTGATCTGTCTCCAAGCTGTTTGCAACTCAGATCAAAGTAAATAGTCAGAATGATGAATACGCCCTCATTTTCTACATTTTATTGAATTGCGTTTGCATTTAGTTTTGTTTAAACAGAAAAAACAATGTGTTCTCCGCTGAACAGAATGATTGATAAATGAGCATTGCACTGGATATAGTTAACTGGTAAATAATATGATAATGACATGATATTGTACTGACAATTGTGGCATGATATTGTACTGACAATTATGACATGATATTGTTCTGACAATTATGCCATGATGTTGTACTAACAATTATGCCATGATACTGTTCTAACAATTATGACATGATATTGTACTGATCATTATTCCAGACATTTTCTGACAATTAATGACATGATATTGTATTGACAATTATGGCATGACATTTTCTAACAATTACGACATGATATTGTTCTAACAATTATGACATGATAATATTTACGGACAATTATGCAATGATATTTTCTGACAATTATGACATAATATCGTACTGACAATTATGACATGTTATTGTACTGACAATTATGCCATGATATTTTCTGACAATATGACATAATATCGTACTGAAAAATATGACATGATTATGACTCTCAATGATGCTTGGAAGCGCGTGTGCAAACAGTTTGGATCCTGGTCAGATTCCACGTAACGCGGCGTCTGATCAGGATTCAAACTGTTTGACACTCGTATGTATTGAATTTTACTTTGAAACGATCTTGCAAATAATGAAACTGTGAAGGGGTGAAAACACTCACGGACAATTTGGAAGTGAAATGGTTAGTTGGCGATGAAATGGTTATCGTTCGTTCATTATACCGGGTATATTTGTTTAGTAACAAGTTAACACCATATGCATGTATAATACTATTACAGGAAAGACAGAAGACACAACCTTTCTTTTTGCAAACAGTTTGGACCTAGATCAGCCGTCGAGTACCTCGACATCTTATCAGGTTTACAACTGCCTGTTACTCGTCACCCTTTTTTCTATCAATCAAAATACAAACCATCTTAATAATAAAAGGCATGCAAATGATGTAGCAGTTAACGAATTCATACGATGAGCCTGATCGCGGTCTACATTATCTACACAGTCCATAGAAAAGTTTCTGAGAGATGGTAACCATAATACAGTGTAGACTCGGATCTGACGTCGCGTTTTCAACGCAGTGGCTTATCTGATTATTTATAAACACTTTGATAAATAATTTGCAAACGCTGAGAATCGTTTCCTCGCCCTTGACAGTATCTCGTGTTTTAATGTGGATCATCAGTCACTCAACATTACATTATCTAGCCAATACAAACCATACAAGTAAATATAATGTAATGAAACTGGGGGAGCATTAAAATCACTTGAACCATGGACCAGGCTGCCGTTGACTTGATAGTATACATGCTGTTCTTTTGGCCGCCCTTAGCAAGACGACGGCTGTTACGTTCAATATGCTCACACTATTTCCCAATTACACTCAAGTCACTATAATAGTTCGTGCATATTGCTCATCTCTTCCAGGCTGAAATAGAAAAAAAACCTGAATATAAATTTGATTGAACTTAAACATAATTATGGACAATTAAAAGTCAGCGTTATCAGGAAATTACATGAAATGCTAGCTTATTTGTACAAACCAAAGAATCGATATTATAGATACAGTAAAATCTCTCTATTATGGTCACTAAATTGTGTTAATTATAAAGTGTTTACGACAGGTGACTGCTTAAAGCAATATGACAGTTAAACAGAAAGCTCACGTAGGACAATTCTGCACTACTGCTTTAAGCTGTTACATGTTTTTCAAACCCTCATTTGGCCTTATTTTAGCAAGCGTACAGTGGAGAATCTGTTATTCTTTCCCAATAAACGCGTTTACGCTAAAACTATTATTTGCAGTGCAAACAGTTTGGAGCCAGATCAGACGCAGGGTAACCCGGCGTCTGATCAGGCTCCAAAATGGTTGACACCAAGATAAACAAGAATTATCAGAATTGTCCAAAAGTTGTTCTTTTCTACGTTTTAGTGTTTTGCGTTTGCGTACGTTTGCGTTTAAACGGGAAAGAATAACAGATTCTCCAGTGTAATAGAGAGGTTTTAGTGTACATTTAGTATACATATAGGCTTTCTGCTTTAAATATATGATAGAATCAATAATAGAATCAATAAATATGTTACATACAGACAAGCTTTCTGCTTTATTTGCATTTGGCTGTCATCAGTGTTAATGAGTTATAATTCATCTTCCTTAAACTCTTATCATGCTAGCAGACGAACAAAATGCCCAGCATGCATATGGTTAAGAAACATCCACCACTCTTGAACACGAAAAACAACTAGAAAACCGATCAGAGAGCTCAGCTAGTGATACAGTGCTCCCTTCCTACATGTATAACGGCCCTCCCAACAACGACCACCTCCTTACAACCACCCTTCCCACAGTTACCTATAAAGGACAGTTATATCTAACGCTTTTATTGTTGCAATATCGTCTGCTTAAAATGGTCGTCTGCTGTTTTTCTCAAAGTGTCATAATGGACATTTTGACAGAAAATAATTTAAAGACGAATGACAAACAGCTTGAATCCAAATCAGACGCCGTGTAACGCGGCTGATCTGGATCCAAGCTGTTTGCAAATATAAGACAATTTCCCTCCCTATAACGACTCCCACCGAACAAGGCACACCTTTTTGGTGTCCCATTGGGTGTCGTTGTAGAGAGGGAGCACTTTATTACATTCTCTCAACCATACAACTGGGGCCTTGGCATGCGATTGCTAGGACCATCGATTAACAATTTAAGAGGCGTTAGATACACTTTATTTTTTAAAAATTAGGCTAATCGTATAAACGAACAGTATACATGTAGACCCTGATGAGACACCGCATTGTGTCACCTATCATCAGGATATACACTTTTAACTCGTGTTTGACAATGTTATTTTCATGGACCAGGAGATAGGATTGGACTATGATGGACGAAAGCAGGGCTGCCATAAGTTGATCATAAAAATTCTAAGATTTCAAATTTTCAATTTTTCAGACGAAATTATACTAATCGTACCTTTACCCCATAGTCTGTTTCTTGTTTTGAAAACACATGACTGCTTAAACAGGTTGAAAGTAAAGCAGAATGCGCCTTAAGGCGCATTCTGCTTTACTTTCAGCCTGTTTTAAGCTACGATCTGCTAGGATAAAAATCCGAATACTTAGGAAAAATCCGGAGAAATGGCAGCCCTGCGAAAGTCAGGACCCTCACCGTGATTTCGCATCTGTTTCTGACGTATGTTCACTGACTGTTTATTCCCGGGTAGCGGCGATACAGAGTTTCTTCCTCCAACTTTTGTAAGGGTTGAATTCTGGCGTCTTTGAACTTGGAATCGTTGTATAAAGCCTCGAGGTATTCTTTTCTGCTGCGTCGCTTTCTACAGAAGACACATTTGGACGAACATTAGTTTATTTCTAAAGATGTGTTAACCAGCTTAAACGCAACTGGTTGATTGGTTGATTGATTGGTTGATTGATTGATGTGGGTTTACGGCACATCGACACAAAAAATGGTAATATGGCATCGAGAAACGACCACATACAAACGCTATACATTATGCAAACACTAAAACAAAAACTCAATCAACGAGTGTGTAAAAGCAGGAGAGAAAACATGAAGACATATAGATCTATACGTCCATCCATATACGCATCGGAATGATTTTAGGAAGATGATTTCGGCAAGTTTCATGCGCTGTTAAGCAGCATGAGACCAAAACCACCGACCTGCCTTTCGTTTAGTTTTTGGCAGAGGTTTAACTTTTGTGATAAAAAACCCTAAATACATGCAGTTAAAACGGACTACACTTTATTGGAAAGTAGAATAGTCTATTTGAGATTTCATGGATGTATAACTGAACTATACCTTTATTTTCTCTTGTTCAGCTTCTTCCTCTTCGTCATCTGTTGGCGGTAAACTTTCACACGAAGAATAATCCTCCCATTCGGTCCCATCTTGCTTGTCTCCAAATACATCATCAAGATTCGATCCTTTTCCTGTAATATATCCTGTTGCCCCCTTCACGTCCCCGTTCTTGCCTGGTGCGCCTTTCGGTCGGTGACCGAGTCTTTGGACCCTTTCCCCATCAGAGCCAATTTCGATAATTTCGGTCAAGTCTGAACCACCTGAACTATTTGTCTGAACGGAAGTCCGCGAAACGTTTGAACCTTTAAAACAAAAACAGAATACAGTAGAACCTCTCTATAACAGCCACTAAAACGAGGGCTATTTAATTGTATAAATGACAGGTGACAGCTTAAAGCAAGGTGACAGTAAAACAGAAAGCTCCTAAAGGAGCTTTCTGTTTCACTGTCACATTGCTTTAAGCAGTCATCGGTCTTAGACACCCAATAATCAACAAAACTTAGTGGCTGTTATATAGAGATTCTACTGTAATTAACCATCTCTATTACGACCACTAAAACGAAGGCTAATTGATTGTAAATGAGGCAGGTGACGGTTTACAGCAAGATGACAGTAAAACAGAAAACTATTAAAGGAGCTTTCTGTTTTACAGCCATCTTGCTTTAAGCAGTCACCTGTCGTAAACACCTAATAATTGCATTAATCTAGTGGTCGTAATAGAGAGGTTTTACTGTAGTATCTCTTCAACGACACTCAAAATACTTTTTTTTAAGTTTCTACGACATATCAGGTATACTGATGCAGATACTCATTTGGTAGCGTGTCCTACATTTACACAGACTCGTTATCCATTAAAGGAAATGGGATTAATAGCTCTTCGTCATTCAAGTATATATTTCGATTGTAACAAACAAACAGTAGAAAATCGGCAGCTTTTATTAGAAGAACAAATACGAAAATGCCCAGGTACATAGACTCTCTGAATGATTCAAATGGTAGCTATTAAAGCTTGTTTTATGAAAAGGTAATGGAGCTTTATTTATGTACATGTCAAAGAATGCAGGACGTACAGTTGAGAAAGCGTTACTTCTTTCCCAATAAACGCGTTTACGCTGAAACTATTATTTCTATTGCAAACAGTGTGGAGCCAGATCAGACGCCGGGTAACCCGGCTTCTGAGCAGGCTCCAAACTGTATGCCACCAAGATAAACATTAATTATCAGAATTGTCCAAACGTTGTTCTTTTCTACATTTTAGTATTTTGCGTCTGCGTGTCGTTTCGTTTCGTTTAAACGGGTAAGAATAACGTTTTCTTCACTGTATTTGGCTATTTGCAGCGTTGCTAGGCTTGACAAACTGTAAGGCGTATATTTGAAATATATAATTATTCATACATTGTTTGTTTAAACTGGAAAATCTCACCTTCTCTTGTAAGTATTTTTTCGTCTTGTAAGATGTCTATTCCGAAAAACTTGGCAATGACTGAGGGGAAACGTAGGTCCAGCAACAGTATTATAAAGCCCGCTAGTATACAGAAAATACCTGGAACAAAGCACAAGAAATCCTTTTATCCCCTTCACTGTCATGACGTCATCAATTTTAAACAATTGTAGCCTGCTATTATTTCTAAAATTTCAATTTTAGGTACTAGTATTTTGACTGAAGAGATATTGAAACACTCTGGATCCTGATCAGACGCCGCGTTACGCGGTATTACAAAATTAACCTTATTACAGAACTACATCTTCTTAGTTCTTACAGTTTGTTATTTATTTGTGTATTCCCTACATCTGTTTGGATGTTGTGCAAAATATATCAAAATATAATTAAGAATGTTACTAACAATATTAAAAGTACATGTATATCACAATCGTAGCAGATGATTTTAGCAGACGACAGTTGAAAGGACTAAGTTGCAAACAAAATCTTTGATTAGATTTACTGCAAAAATTGACCCAAGACCACACACCAAAGTGTTTGATATTAGCTCGACTACGGAACCAGGGGTCGTTAGTTCAATCCCCCTGTCGGACCAAGTCCTTCTGATCAGACTTCATAATATCGAGGTCCTATACATCAGTGTTTTACACAGGACATGCGAAAGAGCCAGATAACTCTGTCAAGTAGGACATCACGCCCGGGTTTTCTGTTTCAACTTCCCACAAACCAAACCATCAATTGAGTACAAATTTTAATTTGAGAGCAACTGCTCTGTACTACATGTGCATTTCCAGATGATATTGGTTAACTCATTGGGCCCTAGTGACGCATACATGCGTCCTTTACCAAAAGTGTACCTGTTAGAGTACATTGGTCTAATTCAAACAGTAAAGTCCCTGATTAGAGGGCTCCTGCAGGAGCCCTCTAATCAGGGACTTCACTGTTTGTCATTTTGCAATATATTATAAAAAACAATCCTAAATAGTCTAAAATGGACCAGCATTTATTGTAAACTGGAGTTGTCCATTGGAAGTATCAGGGGATAATGAGTTAAGGAATGATATATACCTATGCAATACTGCTAGTTTTCCTTACCTGTTCCAAGACATAACCAGAATGATATCCCATACTGGAGTTCCAAGGTGCTTTCGAAAGGAATTTTCAGATCAGTGGGATTCCTTAAATAATGTTTGATGACGTTGGCAGTGCACATTGCTATACCCGTGAGAATAGAGAAGTAAGCTCCGTATCTTAGCAACACAAAGATCAGGATGTTGGCTAAAATCCATAGAGGTAACGCGGCCCTGTTAGAGAAAGGAGAACAATAGAGAAATCAACATAAGCATGGCGACTTATAGTCTGCTTAACTATTTGAATGCCCAAGTAAATGTGTTGTCTACAACAATTGTCGTCTGTTACTGTTCTAAATTTAGAATTTTCAAAGTATTCTTTTTAAAATAGGACCAGAATGTCAAACAGTTTGGATCCTGATGAGATGCCGCGTTACGCGGCATCTCATCTGGATCCGAACTGTTTGCAAAGGTAACTAACATTTCTCGCTAGCGTTTAAAGAGTTAAAATGTCAGCAGGAAGCTATTAAGTCAATATCAGTTTAAGAATGTCGTGTTTCTTTAAAGACACTAAAAACCAAACTATGTATTTGCAAAACAAAAAAGAGAAAGAAAGAAAAGACTAAAATAAAAGCAAATATGTGGCATTATCAGGCATCTGTCATTAAGAATATGATCAGCCTAAAACCATCCTCAAGAAAATTGAGACCACAAGGACGAAACTGATCTTGATTCATTTTTGTTTTAGTTTCCTATCAGTGTGTGAGTCTCGGAAGTCAACTTACCAGAGGCACATCTTGGTGTACAGCCCCGCAGCTCGGTAGAACCGACCCCAGCGGATCCCCTCTCCGTCAAACGTGAAATATTCAGCAATCCAGAGAACCGGAAGTGGAACCCCGCGGAATTGAGCCAGTCTGTATTCCTGGTTAAAGTCACTCGCTGAAAGAAAAATAAAGTGTCAATACCCTAATAGACATTTCTCTGTCTCACAGTCTCTTTGTCTATGTCGGTCTGTCTCTCTCTGTCTGTGTATATGTCTCTCTCTCTCTCTCTCTGTATATATCTTGCTCTGTCTGTCTATCGGTCTGTCTGTCTGTCTCTTTGTCTCTGTATGCTCCTCTGTATCTGCCTCTCTGTCATATCTCTCTTTCTCTTTCTGTCTCTGCCAGACAGTCTCTCTATCTCTGTCTCTCTATATATCTCTATTTTTCTTTCTATATTTTATATATAAAAAAATCTGTCAGACATTCCCTCTCTCCCTCTCTGTGTATGCGCCTCTCTCTCTCGACTCTCATACTCTCTCTCTTTCTCGATCTCTCGAATTTCAAACGTTTTATCTTATTTGAAAACAAGTATTCATTATCTTTAACGTTTCATCTGTAACTTGAAAAATATTGCTGCATGACTACTGAAAGCTTACCGAATGGTCCAAATCCCAGCCTGCCTTGCTGCGAGGACCAGCCGAAGTGCTCGTTATAGTCGATAGTCTCATTCAGTTGATGGACCGGGTCACCTATACGATAAAACAATACATAATAGTTATCATTTAGTAACTGCTGAATCACGATAGGATAGACTGATCGATCAATCGAGTGAGCGAGACAAAGAGACACAAAGAGTGGCAGAGAGAAAGAGAGAGAGAGAATGAGAGTGAGAGACAGATAAATAACGAGAGAGAGTAGATGTGTTGCGTGCATGTGTGTGTGAGAGATATAGATAGAGGGAGAGAGAGATGCGAGCTCTCTCTCACAAACACACACATGTACATGTAGCACGCACGCACACAGCACGCATGCACGCGCTGAGGCATAAACAGGCTGGCAATCATATGCAATATACAAGACACACAAACAGGGACAGAGAGAAAGACACACAAACAGAAACACGGACAGAGAGGGCGAGAATGGACGCTGAAATAAATACCTTTTAAAGTAATATTGATGCCCCGTAGTCCGATGTGCAGGCCTATGTTAGCGCTGATGTCTTTGCCCGTACCAGCCTTGTACTTGGTGGCGGTATGGATCGTCGAGGACTCCCACTCATACCCGTAGTTAGTAACTGAAAACAAATACAGATACATGCATCAGGGCTCCAGAAAAGAGGGGGTAAATTGAACTTTTTCTCACTAATTTCAGCACCAAATCCTATGGTGTTAGTGCTAATTAGAATCGTCTCGAAGATGAGTAGTGACAACATAAGGTTTGATGCAGAAATAAAAAAAAATCAAACCAGGCTACTTCCACCATGAACGTAAAATCTTTCAGTGATGGCATTAAAAACAGATCACAATTTCACCCTTTCTGATCATGAATAAGATCGGTGCTCTTTAACCCTTTCACTGCCCTTTTGGTGTGTGTTTGATTCACCGTTTCATTGTCGTCTGCTTCAATTTTGTTGTCTGCAATTATTAAAAGATAAGGCAATACGACTGAAGAAATTTCAAAACGATTGTCAAACAGTTTGGATCCTAATCAGACGTCGCGTTACGCGGTGTCTGATCAGAATCCAAACTGTTTGCAAATTACCCTTATACTCGGAATAAGGCAGAGAAGGTGATAATTAGGTAGAAAATACCAATTTTTTCACGTGTAAAATACTGCAACGATCCCAATATGACAAGCCGTCCAGCCTTTTGATTGGTCAGAACCGACGCATTTGTTTGTTTCAATATCCCCATTGCACGTTTTTCTCAATCCCACGGAGAGACTCACTTGCTAATCCATTCAAAGAGTCCGATCCATCCTTTGTTCACCACTCCTACGAGTTGATGTTACCGACACAGTTTGACCCGAATCTTTCGACCTTAGCCCATTCACCCCTGATGCTTTAAATGAACTGTCACAAATTCCAATTAAGTTAAGTCCACTTCTACATAAAAGGATTTACTTTACCAAAACAGTGCAAAATTTCGAGCAGTGTAGACCCTGATCGGAGGGCTGTCAGTAGCCTCCAGATAAGGGTCTACACTTTTTGCATAGACCAAGTGTACTCCTCATAGGTACACTGTTTTGTGTTAATTTTTTATGCTGTCCCCCAAATAAAAAAAGGAGAATAAAAATCTTTTGTAATCAAGCCGATTACTAATATGAAGATTCTATTTAAACACCGTATCTTTGTCCCCAATTTGATTTTTCCTATAATAGCTATGTTAATCTTTTTCTTTTCCCTTTTTTTTTTTTTTTTTTTTTTCGTTGTTTTGGTTTTTGCACCTTTCGCTCACTTCCCCCCCCCCCCCTCCCATTTACTTTACTTGTTGTTATTGCTGTATCTAATTAGGAGCTAACGCTCAAGATATCAAACCACATTACCACTGTCTTTGAGAAATATCAACCTTTTACATGAAATTATTGATACGTATTTGTTCACATGTTTTTACAAAATATTTGTAAACTGTGAGAAATAAAAGAATGTTCTGTTCTGTTCTGTTCACCTGAAATATGACCTTCTTCAAATAGCAAAATTCAACCGTATATACATGACCTTTATGTAACTGATCTTATATCTAACCATTTCATCGCCACAGTTAACAAAAACCGGTTTATCATACAAAACGTATAGATTTCATATCAGACGTCTGATAAATTTGCATTCGGATATACCGGTATTTGGCATCAAATTGCTAACGACCAATGTTAGCAGACGATATTGAAAAGGCTTAACCCTTTGAACCCTAGTCCCGTAAAATAGGCGTTCTTTTCAAACAATGTACATGTGAATAGTACAATTGTCCTGTGCAAACAGTGAAGACCCAGATCTCTGATCAGGGTCTTCACTGTTTGTCATAATGCCAAACATTGACAAAAACAACCCTTAAAAGTCAGAAATGGACTAGACTAAAATGGAAACTGGAATTGTCCATTTAAAGTTTCAGGGAGGAAAGAGTTAAAGCATGTATAATTTGATGGAGAAATATGTAGAAGACGTTTGAGATTTGAGCACGATCAGCACATTATAGTTCACAGACATAACAAATATAGTATAAAGCAGAGTAACCCCCACGTGCAACTGCGGATCAGGATCTAGATCTTCTACTACATACAATAGTAGCTCTAATCGAATGATCAGAACTGTACAACTTTGATCTGGCAGATCATGAGAGATCAAGATCTACTGTTCTGAATAGTAGAGTGACTGTTGTAGTACAGTAAAACCTCTCTATTACGACCACTAAAAAGAAGGCTTAGTCTCTACATAATAGACAGGTGACAGTTTAAAGCAATGTGAACGTAAAACAGAAAGCTCCTTAAGGAGCTTTCTGTTTAACGTTCACCTTGCTTTAAGCAGTCACCTAACTAACCAAATTTAGTAGTCGTGGAAGAGAGATTTTACTGTACATCATTATCAGGACTATCTCATGGTTTCTAACGCGGTGGCTATTCTGGGTCTATACTGTTTAATCCCTACACTGTCTTACCCCGAGTAGGAAAGTTATTTTGAGACAGTTTTGAAACTGATCAGACACCGCATAACTGTTTGACACTCATTGTAATATGTATTAAGACAAGTTACCTATTTTTAAATTTCAGAAATAAAAGCAGACGACAATTGTTAAAAGCAGACGACAAGTGTTAAAAGCAGATGACGCCGGGGCAGCGAAGGCGTTGAAATTGAAGCGAGTATTTGATTTACTTACTTAGTATAATCCCGCCGACGAAAACACTGCAGGTGACCCAGACGAACATGAAAAACCTCTGAAATAACGAAAATAAACATTAAATAACGAAAAATAAACATATTGTTCAATTTTGAACGATTACCGAACGACCTTTGCTTTATAAGTATAAATGCTTAATTTAACAAACGACAATAATGATGAAAGTTGACACCATTCGGCAACAAAAGGGTTGAATAATCACAGTTCATGGATATTTCAAAGTTCTTTCAAAGGGTCGTAGAAACACCGAACATTGAACTTTTAGCAGATTTGCGGTAACTACTTCATCTGACTGATTTTCTTTATTTTCTGTCTAACTCCTTCACTGTCTTACATCAAGTCAAAATTCCTAAAGTTAAGACTTGAGAAATAAAAGCAGACGACATTTGTTTAAAACTGATGACGTAATGACAGCGACGTGTTAACTATCAGACAGTCGTCCAAAACCAACACTTTCTATATAGGATTCTTCTTTTAATGGGTTATATTATTTATATGTCCGTACAAAAATAAAATAAACGATATGAAATATATTTCTCAGTATATTGTGACTACTCATTAGAATCGTATCGAAGAGGTGTTTTCTTATGAATAGGTTTTAATGAAGCCATTTAAAGTTTTCAACATTAAGAATGTCCGTCTTATTTTAGTATAACCGTACAGGGACCCGTTTCATAAAACTTAATACGACAAATGTTGTCGTAAGTCAGATTATAAAAGTCTCAATTATTATTTTATTTCTCCATCTGATCCTGTCTTGTGACATCTTTTTGGAATCGTTTTGAAACTTGTTGACTCCTACTACAAGTTTTATTCAGCGCCATAATTCATTCTCTGCACGTGCAATACAGACGCATTGATGTTTAAGGGGAGGGTGAATGTTATGTTGTAAGTCGGTCCTGAATGCGATTTAAATTTATCAATATCCAGATATCTATTAAACTGCAATTTCTCTTTCTTAAGTCACACTCTTTAGGTTAACATTAATGGTATATTATTTAATATGCATAAACATGCATTATCTATTTGTATATATGAATGGCACGCTCCTTGAGTTTACATATAGATAATTGACTGGTACGTGATACCATATTCTGAACCGATAACGATTCATCCCGGCGACAGATTATTCTACTATGGGCGACCAAAGTGTGCCTAAATATGTAGAATAATGTTCTCAAGTTACAGTTAAGTTCCGTCGTCACAACAAAAGAGCGCTCATTGCTAGTTTGAAAGATTGTAATAGCTGGTAGAAGTTTAAGCCCGATTACAGTTAAGCAGAGGGTTACTCATGATATTTTTGCTTTACTTTCAATTTGCTTTAGGCAGCAACCAGCCAGGCGGAGTATTTAACTCTAGTTATCTCTTAAGAGGTCGTAAAAGTGGGATTTCTCTGTATTACATACAGTAAACATATCTAGTACGACCACTAAAAAGAAAGCATTTTGACTGTTTAAAGGACAGCTGACAGCTTAAAGCAATGTGACAGTTAAACAGAAAGCTCCTAAAGGAGCTTTCTGTTTTACTGTCACATTGCTTTAAGCAGCCACCTGTCTTATGCACCTTATAGTTAATACAATCTAGTGTTCGCAATAGAGAGGTTTTACTGTACTTCGTTTTATTATCGCTCGAGCTTTATGAACTGAATACATAAAACGTAAACGACCTGAAAGGAATAGAAATGAAAATAACTTTGATATTGTTTACCGACATGTTTGTGACATTATGGGAAGGGCCGAATATAATATTAAATAATAATTTGTGGCCAAACCATTTTGTTTAAATTAAACAATTTTTATGACGCTTGTGTGATTATGCAAACTAATTGAGCAATTAGATATTATTAAACTAAAAATAAGAAATGGATAATTGAGTTAGGAAATGGTATTCACATACCAAACTCGGAGTTTGATTGATAGAGTACTTTAACCTGTATTTCAAAAGCATAGATAATATAATAAGAGTCACACATCAAGATTGACTTTCCCGCACTATTTATTAACATAATGAATTATTTCCAATTCATATTGAAATCGAAAAAAGAGGTTGAACTCTAAACGGTAAAATCCAATCCAACCTATGAGGGTTTTACCCATGGATAATGATACGATTAAATATGGAGATACTTTAAATAGTATTTGATATTGACAGTCGACGTTTAAATGCTTCAGATAAAAACTTTCACAGATAACAAATATCTTTCGTAGTTTCAGTTTGCATCAGTGAAGTTTTTTTTTTTTTTTTTTTAAACCACTAGGTCTATTATAAGAGAACAGAACGGTTCTGTTCTGTTCTATTGTTATAAATAGAATGTACTGCAAAATCAACTACATGTACAGTGGTCCCTCTCTACAACAACATCCATTGGGAGACATATATTATGCGCTTTGCTCGGAGGGAGTTGTTACAGGAGGGACAATTATTAGCCTTAGTGTACTGATCATGACGTGGCTTACATTTGAAAACAGTTTGAACCAAAGTTCAAATTGTGTATCCCTCGCCTCTATGTTTTTTTCTGTCAAACTATTATACACGTAACTTTTCAGAAAAAGCGGCAAGCGACAATATTGCAGCAATGAAAGCGTAAAACATAATGTTCTTGTTTGGTGATCAACGGCAATCATTGTTGTGATGAGGGAATCGTTGTTCAGGTGGCAAGTGTACAGTGGAGAAAACGTTATTCTTTCCCAATAAACGCGTTTACGCTAAAACTATTATTTGCAGTGCAAACAGTTTGGAGCCAGATCAGACACCGGGTAACCCGGCGTCTGATCAGGCTCCAAACTGTTTGCCACCAAGATAAACAAGAATTATCAGAATTGTCCAAAAGTTGTTCTTTTCTACGTTTTAGTATTTTGCGTTTGCGTACGTTTGCGTTTAAACGGGAAAGAATAACAGATTCTCCACTGTAGCGAGGGAGTACTGTATATGAAGTATGACATTTGGCCTATATTTTTCTATAACCAGAACAAAAGTCTCTTTATTACACATGTAATTTGTTTTACACCTTTATCATGTTATCGGACCAATGTTGATCGCTTCAAAATTGCCGTCAACAAATTTAAAGTACAGTCGAACTTCGATATCTCGAACTCGTTTAATCGAACTATCCGATAGTTCGACATATGAACTGCATTATTTCATGCTCGGTTATGTTGAACATACCCATATTTCAAAGTTAAAACGTGGCTTGGCCACGTTTTAACTTTGAAATACGGGTATGTTCGACAAAACCGACTTCGAGATATCGAAGTTCGACTGTAAATACAAACCTGACATTTTAACTGAAATAACATCAATATCAGTGTTATTAAAAGTTTTAACCCAGATCAGACGCCGAGTAAACAGACGTCTTATCTCCGGATCAGAAATTATTTTTGGCAATATTAGTCCAGTCAATTTTCTAGCGGCGGAATCGTGATTATCTGTGCAAACAGTTTCGACCCAGAACGCAGCGTTTCATCTTGATCCAAACTGTTTGACAATGTGACCCTTTTTTAAAAAAAGAAATTTTGAAAAATTTCTGATTTTATAACAATAGCAGACGACAATTATTACTGACGGGGGAAAATACCAAGCATGCAAAGAGCTCAGTACAACTCTGCCTGGCCAATGATATAACTGTCTGTTTAAGACGTTCGTAGACGAAATATTGTCTGCTAAAGTACGTCGACTGCAATTTTATGCAAAATTCTTGTAAAATTATACATAAATCATGATTATATTGATACATGTGCCAAAAAGTTTAGATCCTGGTCGGACGTAACGTTAATTTTTGCCTTTTAGTCCCTAAAAATACTATAGTATTCATTTTTCTTAAAAAAAAACCCCGCTGTATTTATGTTATTTTGAAATACATCATAAAACTTATTTTAGATAGTAATAAAATGACTTCACTTAAGTTGAAGCTGGAATTGCCTATTTAAAGTTCAGGTGCAAATGCGTCAAACATAGTCCGGAAAAATATCTCGATTTCACATTTTATCTATTTTGAATAAAGAAATGTTAAATATGAGTTTCAAGCAGTTTTTTATGCTGGATCATTTTAATTCACATATGCCGATAGATGAATGGATCAAGTTCAAGTACTTTATCAAACAAGGGCAGACTTATCCTACTTTACACACCCTTTTTCGTTATGTACAGTGGAGAAAACGTTATTCTTCCCCGTTAAAACGCAAACCAAACGCAAACGCATTGCTTTAAAATGGAGAAAAAAACAAACTTTATAATAGTTCTAGCCATTCATTTTAATCTGAGTGGCAAATAGTTTGGAGCCTGGTCAGACGCCGGGTCACCGGCGTCTGATCTGGCTCCGAACTGGTTTCATGAAAAATAATAGGTTTAGCGAAAAACGCGTTTACTTGGAAATAATAACGTCTTCTCCACTGTACCTTAGGCAAGGCCCTGTGTGTAATTTGATATAAAATCAACTGTCACTAACGACTGGCTTGTTTTCATAGAGCTAACCGCCCCTGTACTTCAAGTTTAACTTATTTCCCTAAACTGTCCTCTGCTTTAAAGTGGCGTCTGCAAATATTGGCAACATCAGATTTTATGTGTTTTGCATTGGCTGATGGAAAGACTGGCGAAATACTAGTAGTCAGTCGTCAGTATACTGTACGTCTTTTCAAATGCGCGGTTACAGCGGAGAAGACATTGCTATTTCCCTTTTATTAACCATTTCACTGCCAAGTTTATTATCTAAACCCTCTTACCGCCAAAATATCGTCTGTATTGGTAAATGCCGTCTGCAATATTTTAAAAGTCATATTTAGGGCTGTTTTAATTGGAGAAATGTCGATACGAATGTCAGACAGTTTGGATCCTGATCAGACGCCGCGCTACGTTTACTTTCAGTCTGCTTTAAATTACCATCTTCTTTATAGGATAAAGCAAATAGTTCTCTTGGTGCGTGTTCAAGATTGTATAAAGTAGATTTCATCTAACAAATAAACTCCCTTAACCTCACAGATTAACCCTTTCCCTTATGGAAGCAACTTTTAGCACATTCATTTTATTCAACCGCTGAAGAAAATAGTTCGAATATGAATTATACAGTAATGAATATGTGTCGTATTTAATACTTTCCTTATTCTAGCAGGTAATAGCTTAAAGCAGGCTGAAAGTAAAGCAGAATGCACCCTAAGGCGCATTCTGCTTTACTTTCTACCTGCTTTAAGTAGTCACCTATCTTAAGTTCTAGAAATAGGGTTAACGTACGCAGCATCCAGCGGCTAGTTGGGTCATAACGAGGTATTCATCGACCACGTTAACACGTTAAGTACAATCAAATCATTTTCTTCAGTAAAAAATAAATTGCGTACATTATCATATAATGGTTTAAAGGGTTAAGTGTTAATAGGACGTTAACCACAGAACCAATCAAACAACAAGTCGTAAGGGCTGCCATTAGTTGATCCTGAAAATTCCTAAGATTCCTAAGATTTCCAAATTTTCTATTCTTCAAGCGCGATTACTTAAAGCAGGTTGAAAGTAAAGCAGTGTGCGCCTAAGAGGCACTACGCTTTACTTTCAGCTTGCTTTAAGCTATCATCTGCTAGGATATATATTTTTTTAATCGTACATGTACATATCCGGAGAATAGGAAACCCTGATTTGTAAAGAGATATCTTACGTCCTTTCCATGGACTCCTGGCAGTATGGCGTAGAAAGCTAGAGCCAGTATACACACGGCGAAGATGAAGCCAGCTTCCAGTATATCTGCCTGCCAGGGCGTGTGGTCCTCGTCATAGTAGGTTGGCGCGCCATTCGTCCTGAACGCGTCATAAATACCCTCCTTCACAACACCAGATCGTTGACTTGACGCCATTGTTCCTGCAATAGTAATGATCGCCAACATCATTATTATCATCAATATTGTCATAAATTACAGTGGAGAAGACGTTACTCTTTACCGTTTAAATGCAAACGAAACGCAAACGCAAAACACTAAAATATGGTAAAAATAATGTCAGTTTTAATAAATTCTAACGTTTAATTTTGATCTGAGTGACAAACTGTTTGGGGCCTGATCAGACGCCGGCAAACAGTTTGGAGCCTGATCAGACACCGGGTTACCCGGCGTCTGATCTAGCTCCAAACTTTTTGCAATGGAAATAAACGTTTTAGCGTAAACGCGTCTACTGGGAAAGAATAACGTTTTGTTCACTATAAACATGTAGGACATCATAATCAACATCGGCATTGTCACTGTCATCAGCAGCAGCATTCTATATCCACACAAACTAAACCATTACTGCCTATCGTTAACAAAAGTAGTCAGCAGTAAACAGTATAGACCCGGATGAGACACCGCAAATTGTGGCTGTTTGCTATTTCATAGGAAATTATCTGCTTTATGGACAAACATTGAGCAGTGTTTTTAGATCACAATTGAATAGTTTTTATGAAAATTTCCAGAGAGCACATAGGGAGAATTCATTGCAATATTCAAGAGAAGTGGGGATCAATGCAGTCAAATATAAAAACAAAACAGGGTTTCTTGAATTGTTCATAATATTTTACGATCTGAGTGACAGACAGTTTGGAGCCTGATCAGTTGCCTAAGTATTCGGTTTAAACATAAACTCCCGATATACACAGGCTAATGGATAAGTCTGGCTCTAATCTATTTGCAATGGACGCAACACAAAAACAATCAGAGATTACGACAGCAAGAGAAGACGACAGAAACAAACGACAGCAATAGAAGTCGATAGTAAGAGAAGATGGCAGCAACAAAAAACATAAGACGATAACAACAAAAACTGACAGCAAGAGAATGCGACAACTACAAAAACGACAGCAAAAAAGAATACAAGAGAAACCCAACCGATAGCAAGAGAAGACGCCAACAGCAAGAACAACAGCAAGAGAAGTCGACAGCGACAAATACGAAACAAGTGAAATACAACTTTCACCATACAAGTGTCACCACTATTTACTTCAAGTAAAACAAGGAAAGGACGCGAAATTTAATTTCAATATTGACATGAAAAACTTAAAGTTTGCAAAATACATGTAAAACTATAGTTATGAAATGTTAAACAAGAATATTGATAAATAAAAGCAAAAACATAAAGCAAAAAAGTGGTTAAATGAAATAAAATAAAAAATAAAGATATACATGTAGTGATAGTGATAAAAATGACAGATCTACTACTAATACACGTACTGGCAATAATGGTAATAATAGTAATGAATTATAATGATAACAATAATAAGAATAATAGGATAATAATAAGAATAGAAATAGCAAGACTATTTATCATCATCAACAAAAGCAGCCCAGCAGCAGCAAAATCTTTATGAAAATAAGTGTGCTATTGCTTTTATAAGTAATATTATTTCTGTTGCATTGTTATTACGACTATATTTAACATTATTATTATTATTTGTTGTTGTTGTTGTTGTTGTTGTTGTTATTACTAATATAATTGTAGCCATTACCAACAGTGATTAATGTATGTTGTCTTTTTATTCAGTAAAATGTTTTCTTTTTTAATTAAGTTCACTATTTCAATATAAAAAACTAATTTTACCTGTTAAATAGTATATAAATGTTGCTAATCCAAAGTCTGTTACAGTTGTGCTCGAAAACCATGCTCTTCCCTTTTTTATAGGGTCCAGTACATGTATACACTAAATATTGTGACGTCATTTCAAAATCCCAGACTTTCCTAAGGTTCACGATGTCATAACATGTAACCGAATTGAGCAAGTTGCTGCTTACAATGACTAATTAAAAACACTGCGACCTGTTTTAATCGCCATTATTTTAGATGTCCAAGTCAGGTAACTACTTAAACGGTGATGCAAGTAAAGCAGAAAACGTCTATGGAAGCTTCTTGCATTACTTTTAGTCTGTTGTATGCTGCCATCTATCTTAAACCCGAGCTAATTTTAAAATGCGATATCGAAGAGTTACAGTGGAGTGGTAAATGTCTTGTAGGAACTTGTTATAGCTCTTGGTAATTCTATATCGAGAGGTAGTACAGGAGAACAAGAGTACTGCCTGGTGGGTGATAAAACTAGGGGTTCCAATTTTGGGAGCGCCTAATAGCCCGTGTATAAGAATAGGCTTATCTCAACCAATCAAAATAGTATTAAAGCACTTCCTTAAACATTTAAACAAATCGCAATATGTTTAGAAACAATAAGGAAAGTAATAAAACCAATAGCTGTAAGATTATCTCATACAGTATAATCGAAGCGTTCTAGACGGATTTGTGACATTAGAGACATTTATTTATTTATTGCTAGATGACACGGACAGACATACAGTAAAACCTCTCTATTACAGGGTTCTAGATAAGAGGGAGTAAACTGAACAAATCCAACATTTTGCACCAACTCCTATGGTGTTACTACTCATTATAATGGTCTCGAAGAGACCAGTCTAATGAGTAGACATACCATAGGATTACATGCAAAAATACAGATTTAAGTTTATAAAACATCTCCATCATCTGGAGCCATGCTATACCACCACTTACTGAGTTGTTTGCTGATGGTATTTTATGCAGGGTGTTGCTTAAAGCAAAATAAAACTAAAACAGAAAGCTTCTACAGAAGCGACATTTCTGCAATTTTTTAGGTTTCTTGCTTTAAGCTGTCACCTGATTTAAATACCTTCATTTAGAATCATTGCCAGTGGTGGTATTGGCGAGGTTTTACGGTATTTAACCCTTCTTCTGCCGTTACAACGTCTGCTTTATAAATGTCGTCTGTAAACTTTGTATTTTAATGTAAGTCTCCTTCAGTTGAGTGTTAAACAATCTGGATCCTGATCAGACGCTGCGTAAAGCAGTGTCTGATCTAGATCCAAACACAGACGGTTGTAGTAAAAGAGTAAAATGGTCAGTTAATCTATGTAGGTTAATTTTAGGTTTAAAACTCTTTGAATGATTGGTAGTTTTTTTTCCGTCTAACAATAATCGTCTGCTATTTTTCTAGAAATAGAATTTTCTTCATTTCTTTTAAAAAAAAAAAGGCCAGCGTGTCCTACAGTTTGGATCCTAATGAGATGCGGCCTCTCACCAGAATGCAAAGTGTTAAGGATAACATGATTTAACATGATTTAGCCACTAGAGTGCTATAAGGGTACGGGTTAGGGTTAGTCATTACTGTACTGCAATTTTGACAACTGAAAATGATCCTCGCGGACATAATTATGTATTCATAACGACATACATTCGAACTTATGTTAACCATTTACCCCATAAATACACTTTTACGCTTCTAATTATTTAAACATTAGGAAAGGTAATTATCACCAGGCTGTAAGTAAATCATTATAGATCTATTCATTAACCCTTTCACTCTCATTGACGCTTAAAAGCGCGTTTGCAAACGGTTTAGATCCTGATTAGACGCCGCGTTACGCGGCGTCTGATCAGGATCCAAACTGTTTTAAACTCGTTTTGAAATTTCTTCAGTCATACAACCTTATTTTCTAACTTTGAAACGACATTGCAGACAACAAAATTGAATTAGACGACAATGAAACGGTGAAGGGGTAAAACTATCACATTTGGCAGTGAAAGGGTTAACGGTGCGAGTAACCTGTGTTTTTTAATCAAAAGCAGTCTGTGGAGTAGCGGGATAAGCTACACATATAAAAATATATAATATAAAATATAAAATAACACGGAAATAAAAAAATAAATGAGACTAGGCACCCTTACATTAAAACTGGACAACTCCAATATATAAGCATGGAAGAATCCACTATAGGTGCAAAGGGTTAAGACTGATTGCAGCTTATATATATATATATATATATATACAGTATAATTATTTGGTTCTGTGTTAAGTGGTCACTTCTCGAAAGCTATCGCTGCTATTCTTGTGGTCGCTTTACGCAACTTTAGCTGCAAATGAAAAAAATACCTGTATAATGATTAGCGTAATGAGCGGGATTGTTTTGGAATTGCGAACACTATTGACCAATATAAACCACTTATACGACAGTTGTGAGTACCCACATGTCCAACACGAGAGTTGATCTGAGTCTACACTGTTCACAGTGTCCGAGTTCTCTGTTCTTACGTATTCAATATTTATAATATATATAAACATTTTGTTTACCATTATAGTTAATGACATAATATAAATTTCATTACTGTTGAATGGTCGTTAAAACGAGTTTACCACATTTAACATAACCTTACCCCGAGTACAGTGGTTACCCGGTATTTACAAACAGTTTCGATCCTGATCAGACGCCTCGTAACACGGCGTCTGATCAGGATTCAAACTGTTTGACACTCGTTTCAATATTTCTTACGTCAAAAAGATTCAAAATACCTCAAATTTAAATTTGAGACATAAAAGGAAAGCAGCGACATGACTTAGTGCACGTAATCCATGTATATTTGCGTACCTACCCTAGCTCTAGGTAAGAGGGGATGGGAGGGAGGGTTTAACCTGAGTTTAGCGGCTATTGAGTAAAAATAAACTCAATAACTAATCTAAATGGGGGTTACCCGTATTTCAATCTTTAAACACGGTTAAGGCGCTTTCCTGCAGTGCTCGCTCAATACAAATCTTACTGTTTACACAAGTTCTTAATATGTTACTTATGTTTCTACATACATGTACATGTATTACTTTTTATTACCGCTAATTCGATACAAAATGTTGAATTTTACATAAAAATAAAAATTGTTAGATTCAATTGCTTATCCCATATAAACTATTTTGTTTTCTCAATTCAAATACAATAAAAACTCGATACTTCAAACTCGCGTTAGTTTGAACATACCCATTTTTCAAAGTTACGCGTGGCTAAGACACGATTTAACTTTGAAATAGCCTCAAATAGGGTATGTTCGACTTATGCGAAATCGAGTTATCGAAATTAAACTTATGACATACTGGTAAGTTCGATTTAAACGAGTACGAAGTATCGAGTTTCGATCATTGTATATTCAAACTACCACACTCTTAACGATCACTTTCAAGACGATTCCAAAGAGATATAACAAGACAGGATTAATAAATAATAATTGAATCTTTTATAATCTGCTAACGACAACATTTGTCGTACGAAGTTTTATGAAACGGGATCCAGACTTGTCTTATGTTGTTTGTTATTATCAATGTAGTGAAGAAAACATCTTTAAATAGTAATAAAAAACGAAAAACAAAGAATAAACTGAAATCAATTGGAAATGGAGTTGTTTATTAAAAGTTTCAGGAGTGAATGCACTTACACTTGATTGAATGTATAAATGTACAGTGGAGAATCTGTTATTCTTTCCCAATAAACGCAAAAATACGCAAACGCAAAACACTAAAACGTAGAAAAGTACAACTTTTGGACAGTTCTGATAATTCATGTTTACCTTGGTGGCAAACAGTTTGGAGCCTGATCAGACGCCGGGTTACCCGGCGTCTGATCTGGCTCCAAACTGTTTGCACTGCAAATAATAGTTTTAGCGTACACGCGTTTATTGGGAAAGAATAACGTTTTCTCCAATGTATGAATGTATGATCCATGAATACCTTTAGTTCTTCCGCCGCCGAATAAATTTTCAAGCAGTTTACACCCGGACCAGAAACTGAATAATTCTGCTTCCGACCAGAATGAAAACTGCATGTCAATTGCCAAGATTTCAAAAGTTACAGACAAAAACATACAGACTAGTTTTACATTCAAATATTAATTTTATGTGCAGCATGTAAGATAAGTCGGGCCATACAATGTTAGTAAACGGCGTAAGAGTGCTTTGCTAAGCATCCTGTACGATGTTTTATGCAATAAAAGTCATTGATTGATTGACTGATTGATTGATTGGTGGATTTTTTGTGTTAATATGCAGACTACTGACCTGGTATTGATTTGAACCAAATACTTGCCGCGGATTTACACCAAAATCACACATGTCGACACTTTTCACAAGTTGATAGAAATATACAAGTTTGATAGAAATACAAAACTACACATATATATCCCAGTTGGTAGGCCTTCGCCAAGGTGCTCCCTACACAAACACCCATCAAATACAAAACGTATGTTCGTGTACAACAGCCTAACCAATACAGTGAAGAAGACGTTATTTCCCCTCTTTAAAACGCGAACGAAATGCAAACGAGTTCCAATAAAAATATAAAAATGACAACTTTTAGAAAATTCTGACTACTCATTTTTAACCTAATGGCAAATAGTTTGGAGCCTGATCAGACGCCGGGTTACCCGGCGTCTGATCGTTCTCCAAACTAGTTGCAATGGACATAAGAATTTTGAGATAAACGCGTTTATTGGGAAGGAATAACGTCTTCTCAACCATACGTATGGTTACAATGAATCGGTGTTGGTAAGATACATGTCTGTCAAGATATGTTTTCATCACTGGGCTCAGTGTTATTCATGAAGTCATAAAGCTGATCAATTGACGTAGTGGACTCTATTCAATGTTTTGTGATGTGTTTAAATAGTCTGGGTATCAGGTGTGTATGTCTTCTTTGTAAACAAATTAAAATAAATGACTGGCAGTAAACATTCTCACATAGCTAAATAGAGTCCGAAACGGTCGCGACTTGCGTATGTGTAAGAATATGTGAAGCGAGACGTTAATCTGTGTGTGCATGTGTTAGGGAGAGAGAGAGGGGGGGGGGGAGAAAAAGAGAGAGAGAATGAAATAATGAGAGAGAGAATGAAATAATGAGAGAGAGAGAGAGAGAAAAAAAACACCACAGAGACAGCCGGACAGACAGAAAGAGACATATACGGACAAAGACAGATAGATAAAGATACACAGAGACAGACAAACATACATTTATACGGAGATTATTACTAACAATTACAATAACGACTCTATTTCATGTGGTTTCCATTATTTGGTAGCAAGCAAACCAATTTTCAATTTGGTCCACAATTGAGATAAAGAAAGAGACAGAAATACATACAGACTTACAAAAACGCAGACGGACAGAGAATCAGACCGAAATATAGAGGTACAAAGAGGTAGACCGTGACAAAGAGACAGGCATGCGGAATATTGAGAGATAGAAAGAGGGGAGATGGAGCGAGAGAGAGAGAAAAACAACAATATAGAGACAGACAGACAGACAGACAGAAAGAGATACATAGACGAACAATAACAGATAGATAAAGATACACAGAGACATACAGATACACAGAGATTGAAATAAAGAAAGAGACATACAAAAACGCACACGGGCAGAGAGTCAGACCGAAAAAGTCAGAAACAAAGACAGAGAGAGAGAGAGAGAGAGAGCGGAAGAGACATGCATACATAGAGAGAGGGAAGAGCTACAGAGAGATAGCCATGCAGGCAGACAAACATTTTATATCGAGAGACAGAGAGAGAGAGACCGAGAGAGAGAGAGATGGAGAGAAAGAAAGAGAGACAGAGAGAGAGAGGGAGAAAGAGCGAGAGAGCGAGAGCGGGGAATAGACAGAGAGGGAGGAGATCATCAGGGATGTCATAACTTGATCATGAAAAATCCTTAGATTTCCAAATTTTCTATTTTTCCGCAAGCGCAATTTTACTAATTACACCTTTAACCCTTTACCCAATAGTCTATTTCTAGTTTGGAGAAACGTTGCCGCTTAAAAAAGGCTGAAAGTGAAGCAGAATGCGTCCTAAGGCACATTCTGCTTTACTTTCGGCCTGCTTTAAGCAACCAAAAATCCGAAGATTTCGAAAAAATCCAGAGAATTGGCAGCCCTGGATTCTTAGGTTAATAATAATAATAATAGTAATAATAAAATAATAACGACTCTATTTCATGTGGATTCCATATGAATATTTTGGTATCAAACAAACAAACCAATTTTCAATATGGTCCACAAACAACATTAACATACCGGCACGTAGGAAGCAAAGTTGGAAGGGGTGTGTGTGTGTGGGGGGGGGGGGGGGTTGAACACTAACACTCTTCATCTTTACATTGGCCCCTCTTCATTTAGGGGTCACCGCCGATTTCTTGTCTTTTGACTACGTTTTTTTCCAGCGGAGCTGCATGGTTTCTATTTAGACCAACATTTTCAACCATTCATATTTGATCAGAAAATTTAGAATTAAGGGTGTATCCAACCCATAAGCGATTTTTTCAAAGTATCAAACTTTTTTCTATCATTTTTTTTTTTGGAAGAGCTATTTATGATGAATGAAAAAATGGAAAAAATATAAATGGTGGTGTCCTTCTTTTTGAGCTACAGCGATTTGAAAAAGGTATGTCAAATTTGGACTTTTTCTCTCAAATTTTACCCATTCAGAGTACAAGCTTCAGTAAAATCTATTTCAAAACAAAACAAACATGGTAATTTGGGTTTTCATTATTTATTTCATGTCTATGGTGGTATTTTCACATATAGGAACCAAATTTAGACAAAGCAGGCACTAGGTTTGAACAATATGGATCCTCGAATATCAAAAATATGCTTTTTATAGGGCATGATTTAATTAGATTTTTTATTTTATGAAAAAAAAGTAAAAAAGTTTGAAAATGAAATAGTTCTAGTATTAAACTTTTTCTTATATTCTACCAAATGAAGGCCAATGCTAAGGCAGTTCGAAATATGAAAAGAAATTGAAAGGTCAGTGTTGAAAACTTTGAGTTATTAAAGTAAAAAGAGTTATCTCCCCTTACAAAATTTACAAAAAAGTACCATATCGATGATATTTAGAGCTTTATAAATTTCACATTTGGTGCCTGTTTTTTCTTAAATTAGTTTTTGTATGAAGAAATACTACCATAGATAGGAAATAAATAACACAAAACCAAATTATCATACATGTATTTGTTTTCATTTAAAATTGATTTTATTGAAGCGGGCTGTTTGAAAAGGACAAAATAAGAGAAAGTGGGTGGGGTAGATTTTACATGGCCATGGAGCCAACTATTGTTCACCAAAATGTACACTTTTTCTATTTTTTCATTCATCTTAAATAGCTCTTCAATACAAAACCATCAAAAAGTGTTTTCATATACTTTGAAAATTTCTTAAATTAATGACATTGATACACCCTTAAGAGCACTTGTCTGGTTGGATAGTAGCCAGGACTCCAAAATAGGGCAGTATTTCAAAACTTTAAAATAAATTTCTGCATTAACCCTATGGTGTAACTGCTTATTTGAATTGTCTCTTCGAGACGATCCAAATGAGTGGTAACACCATAAGGTTTGGTGCTGAAATGAGATTTGTTCAGTTTACTGCCTCTTAGCTGGAGCCCTGAAACTGTAGCCAGGCTGGTCTATTCAATGTTTACTACTGTGCTGCTGCAATCATGCTTCTATTTTAAGATATGACATCTTAAATCTTTTTATAGATATACAGAGGAAGCTAGGTGTACTTCGTTTTAATTGTTAACTATTTGTACATTAACTATACATTAATAGCAATATAATAAATGGTCTCAAGTGAGTTAAACACAATTGTGTTGTTTCATCATTATATTTACAAGAGTGATGTGAAAGAGAATCTATTGTTTTGTTTTGCATTTCTGTACATTATAGTTTTGCATTTTAAATACAAGTTACTGTTTCCATTGTATACCTGTATTTTTTCTTTTCAATCCAAGATATTACAATTCTTTGAAAACCTCAATTTCATTCAATTTTGCACACCCATCTATAGCATTAGTTCATTTTGCTGAATATCTTTTTTAAAGATATGGCAAAATTATTGGGGGGGGGGGGGGGGGGGGGGGGGCATGCCTTTAAAAATCTTCTTCAGTTTCTGCAATGCCCAGCTCTTTAATATTTATCACATAGCATTGCCTTGTGATCCTCTACCAAGATTGTTAAAATTATAAACCCGGGCCAAAAATGGTCCACCCTTGCCGGCTTGGGCTTTTAGTTTTTAATAGGAAAACTTTTAAAAATATTCTGCTCTGAAACTGTACAGCCCATATCATCTATATTTGCAAACAGAATGGACCCAGAAAAGACAGTTCCTGTAGGAGCTCTCTACGAGGACTACTCTGTTCACTTAAAGAATTTTAAAGATTAAGCTGAAAATACGAATGTATAAGTGTCATTCTGAGAATTCAAGATTCGTTATTTATAATTGAATATTCAATAGGTACAGGCAATATAAGGCCCAGTTAAAACGACGTTTTAACAAATAGCAAAGATATAGAACAGTGAAGTTTCATATTAAAAGAGAAGGAACATACCAAAGATATTAAATAAGCCCTTTACTCAATGGAATATTTCTAATATTGAAAAGCGGTGACCACTTAAACCAGGTTGAAAGTAAAGCGTAATGAGCCTTACTGTGCATTCTGTTTTACTTTAAACCAGCTTCAAGATACCATCTACTAGAGAACAGAAAACATTTATTTTGATATTCAAATATAGCCCCTCCATTTATGAATATTAATCAAATCATTTACTTAAAAGTAGACTACAATGTACATGTTTTTGAAAACGTGGAATGTTATCTATTTCAGTAGCATTTCTTTTCCTAGCAAACAATGTATACTCTGATCAGGGAGCCCCTTAACGAAGGTATCTCATCTGGGTCTACACTTCCATCAAAAACTACTTTCGACATAATTAGCGGGCTAAAGGTTAATAGTGTAACAGCCGGTCAGAGGCTCAGCAGCAAAAAACAAAGCCTATATGAAACCATCGCGATATTAACCCCTTACCGCACATTGCATACAGTGGAGAATCTGTTATTCTTTCCCGTTTAAACGCAAACGTACGCAAACGCAAAACACTAAAACGTAGAAAAGTACAACTTTTGGACAGTTCTAATAATTCATGTTTATCTTGGTGGCAAACAGTTTGGAGCCTGATCCCGGCGTCTGATCTGGCTCCAAACTGTTTGCACTGCAAATAATAGTTTTAGCGTAAACGCGTTTATTGGGAAAGAATAACGTTTTCTCCACTGTAGTTCTAGTTTTGAAACCATGTTATCATTTAAAGCAGGTTGAAGCTAAAGCAGAATGCGCCTTAACCCTTTACCTGATAGTCTATTTTTAGTACTTAAGATAGGTGACTACTTAAAGCAGGTTGAAAGTAAAGCAGAATGCGCCCTAAGGCGCATTCTGCTTTACTTTCAGCCTGATTTAAGCTATCATGTGCTATAACATAGAAAATATTTCCAATAATACATATTCATTACTGATTAAATTGGAACTTTTTTCTTCAGCGGAAGAATAAATCATATCCGCTAAAAGGCGCTTCTATTGGGGAAAGGGTTAAAATGCACTAATCTTTATTTTCAATCAGCCTTAGGTTACCATTTGCTAAGATATAGATCTAGCAATTATTTTTCTTTTACTTTCTCTAAATATTTATGACTGCACAAATTAAATGCGCTAAAAGGCGCTTTTATGTGGTTATTGGTCAAAATGTGCGATTGTTAGACCGGTACCTAAGGAATAGTGATATAAAGCCATATTAAACGAAAGGTACAGATTACATCAGTTGCAAACTAAAATATGCGGCATGTAGAAAACTTGATTCATTGTTATAAATTTCCTGAACAGTAATTTAACTTTTCTATAAATTTAAAACTAAAATGAATAATTGAAACTACAACCAGCAAATGTTCATCACTATATTACAATTTGAAGCATTATAAGTGACTAGTGCTCTAGTTGCTAAGCAACCGAATAAAATCAGAAGTAAACAAAAGCTCACATCTCAGTCTGATCAAAATGTATTCAGCTTTTGGTAGATATTTACCTTTAGTGACTTTTAAGTTAATCAACAGGTTCCTGTTTACCTTAAACAGCTCAAAGACATCAAAAACTTATGACAGATTTCCAGGGTGGGAACTTATTTATGGCCAACAACTGTACACTATGTGCCTATTTTAATAATAATAATAATAGTAATAATAATAATAATAATAATAATAATAAAGACTTTGTTTAATGAGAGAACTTATTTGGTAAAAAACAATCTTCCATGAGGCCCTCAACATATATACATTGTACAAGTATATAAAACGAAAGACATTTGTTACAAAAAAATAATTAACAATATAACAATACAATGTACTAACTGGATGTAGCAATTTGTAAGATCAAAAGTATCTTGGCATTTAAAAAAGTGTACCTGTTAAGTGTACATCCCCTAATCAGGGTCTGCATCGTTTGTCAGTTTACAATGTATGAACTCAAAGTGCTAAATTCGCTCAATTAAGGTATGAAGTTTTAAATGAGGCACGTGATTGAGCATTTCTTATGTTCAAAGGCAAACTATTCCAAACCAAAGTTCGAGAATAGACAAACGGTCTCGTGAAAAACTCAGACTTTGGTATGGGAGAATGTTACTGAGCGTTTGATGATGACCTTAAATTTCTATCATGCGCATTTGACTTTAGTGTGAACAAAATATGTGCGTTAGCGTACTAGTTAAAGCGACTCGCAACCAGATGGTGCATTAAAAATAGTAATTTGTAAATATGTGTCAAACGCTTATATAAATGGTAAAGAATTAGTTTAGGATAAGAAATTCTGTTTAAAAAAATGTATTTCAATAAAAAAAAATATTGGTCTCTGGTGGGATTCGAACCCGGGGCCCGGCATTGGCGGACAGAAGGCAAAATAGGGGCAACCGCTTAGACCAATGGACCACGGAACTATCCGTTTATCTCGGATCGATTTTAACGTATTTCAATGTGTAGCCATCGAAAGTGCATACAACTTCGTAATTCAGCTCGTGTTTATGTCTGAGCCCGTGTAGAGAAGCAACAACAACAACTATACCGTCTACTAGTCGGTATAGAAAAACGATGGAAAATATCTAAAAATCTAAGATTCGGTGACGATTCTTGAGACTTTTTTTGGACTGATAATATTTTTTTAATGTCAGAAGCCAAATAATACCACAAATTTGCTTTTATTTGAGTATTTTATTTTATTTTGACAAGTACACCATCCGGTTGCGAGTCCCTTTAACGTGTCGGTGACTATTTAGCAACATTCGATAGGTTGGTTCAATTTAATAATTTATGAATTGAGATATGCAATCAAAAGATGGGGCGTTTTTTAAACGTTCTAAGATCACGAAAAACAACGTCATGTTTATACGCATATAACTATCTAATAAAAGTTTTAACTGCCCACTCACGTTATTGTGTTGTTTGTTTATTCTTGTCGAATGTTCAAAACATGTTTATAAGGACAAGTAACCTAAAAACATTGAATGATAGTGTTTTGCAGAAGACACATTTCTTTAACCCTTTCGTTGCCATGACGTCATCAATTGGATCTAATTTTAATATTGTTTGCTTTAGAAGTGTCATATGCATATGGTTTTCTCAAAATTTGTTTTTGCATGATCTTGTATCTGGAAGTACATTAAAACGAACAACAAATTGTTGAAATCCAGATCAGATGTCACGTGACCTAGTAATACTGACATACCGCCTCTTTCGAGGTGCGCGTCTGTACCAAAATAAAATGTAAAGTAATTGAAGGGAGACGTCAAAGCAAAGTGCTCAATAAAATGTTAAAAGACTTTACAAGAAATATCTTCAAAAAAGATATTCCGTCGAAATTCAAAGTTTATTTGGGAGTGAATAGTATTCATTATATAAACTTAATACAGGAATTATACAAAAGTTGACCCAATGTATAAGTCCGTGCTTATAATGTCTGTTCAAATTTGGTCAGCACAGCCTTGAACGTTATAATGGAGGTCTATGGAAAATGTTTTGTGGTCTCTGACCTCTAGGTCATTTGTACCTATTGGCCCAATGAGCGTGTTGCAGTTCAAGCAAGCGGTCATTGACCAAGATTTCTGATCATTACTTATTAGTTCAATCGTTTCAGCAAAAGGGGGTTAAAAGAGATAACATTCCCGTCTTCGACAGAAAAAACAAACAAAACAAAAAACAAAACAGCAACATGTAGGAAGGGGATAATATGAATGGTGCATAAACATTTAACAGCCTGTCTGAAGTGTCAGGATCAGGCTGATTACAGTGGAGAATCTGTTATTCTTTCCCAATAAACGCGTTTACGCTAAAACTATTATTTGCAGTGCAAACAGTTTGGACCCGGCGTCTGATCAGGCTCCAAACTGTTTGCCACCAAGATAAACAAGAATTATCAGAATTGTCCAAAAGTTGTTCTTTTCTACGTTTTAGTGCTTTGCGTTTGCGTACGTTTGCGTTTAAACGGGAAAGAATAACAGATTCTCCAATGTAACTATTTCACTGCCAAGATTTAACTCTCTTACCGCCAAAATATCGTCAACATTGGATGTGTCGTCTGCAACATTCTTACAGTCAGCTTTAGGACTGGTTTGACCGAAGTGTCAAACAGTTTGGATCCTGATCAGACGCCGCGTGATGCGGCGTCTGATCAGGAACCAATCTGTTTACAAAATCGCCTTTTGGCGCCCTTGGCAGTGCTGAAAGAGTTAATGAACAAGGGTGGCAGCTGATTCCAGATGGTAACAGTGGAGGGGATGCAAGTAGGAAGGGTCTTAAATAAGGGTTTAACACTATTTGTAGATCCCATAAAGTTCAGTTTAGTGCTTAAATGATCAATTAAATAACATACTGAGACATTGACCTCATGCTGATAATTTCATGAACGCTAACTTTCTTTTAAAGACTTTTCCTCAGTCCATTGAAGGACCCCCCCATTGTCTCGATAGTGTGAGAATTTAACTATCAAAGCATGCATCACAACCAGTTTACCTGGTGAAGCCCAGATTATACTCATGCTCTAGTGATTTTCAATGATTATTTCTAACCAAACTATCAAATATAAAGGTCGGGTCTCACATGAGAAGCTCCAATGGTTCTTTGCTACCTACTTGTCCACAAGACCCATGCTTTTTGCAAGGAAATTGTCTGGCAAGGCGTTATGATCAAAAGGTCGCCAGGAGATGTCTTTAAGGGCTAGAGTCGAATAAACTACCCTGTTAAATAGTGGCCCCCTGGTAAGGTCAGTACGTAAAGATTTTCGATTATGGATAGCCTAAAAGATTTCATGACTATCAACTGTTAACATCTGCTAATGCAACTACTACTCCTACTACTCCTACTACTACTTCTACTACTACTACTACTACTACTACTACTACTACTACTACTACTACTACTACTACTACTACTACTACTACTACTACTACTACTATAACTACTACTACTACTACTACTACTACTACTATAATTACTACTACTACTACTACTACTACTACTACTACTATAACTACTACTACTACTACTACTACTACTACTACTACTACTACTACTACTACTACTACTACTACTATAACTACTACTACTACTACTACTACTACTACTACTACTACTACTACTACTACTACTACTACTACTACTACTACTACTACTACTACTACTACTATAACTACTACTACTACTACTATAACTACTACTACTACTACTACTACTATAACTACTACTACTACTACTACTACTACTACTACTACTACTACTACTACTACTACTACTACTACTACTATAACTACTACTACTACTACTACTACTACTACTACTACTATAACTACTACTACTACTACTACTACTACTACTACTACTACTACTACTACTATAACTACTACTACTACTACTACTACTACTATAACAACTACTACTACTACTACTACTACTACTACTACTACTACTACTACTACTACTATAACTACTACTACTACTACTACTACTACTACTACTACTTCTACTACTACTACTACTACTACTATAACTACTACTACTACTACTACTACTATAACAACTACTACTACTACTACTACTACTACTACTACTACTTCTACTACTACTACTACTCCTCCTACTACTACTATAACTACTACTACTACTACTTCTTCTATAACTACTACTACTACTACTACTACTACTACTACTACTACTACTACTATAACTACTACTACTACTACTACTACTACTACTACTACTACTTTTACTTCTACTACTACTACTACTACTACTAAAGTTAATTCTCTTATCAGACGACTATCCATAAAATTAGCAGGGGGCTCAATCAGTGATGAGGGCCATTTCAATTTTAAAAAAACAACAACTAAAAAACAGTGAAATATAACTTAAAAAAGGACCAAAAATTCTTTACAGAATTCTGTTTTAAAAGCAACCAGTAGAAATAATGAATTATTTTTTTTCAAGTGCATGTTGTGGCTTAGGTATTAATTAAAACGAAGAAAATTGACTTTCTTGGACGTTGAAGTAGGCAAGTTAAGGCAATTTGGCACGTTTTTATATAGCGTATAGAGAAGACGGAAGGAGTACATGTATACTTTAACTTAAAAAAAGACCAACATTTGATTTGAATAAAAATCTAAAAAAGAAATCAGTATAAAGATAAAACTATAAACTTTGTAATGTGATTAGTACGAGTGTTATAATTAAAAATAAAACGTCAATTGCTCCTTACCACTCGGCGGGGCTTGTGAGGTATATTTATCAACCTGAGTATTTATGACATCGCACTTACAAGTGCATACACTACTAGATTGTCCTCTACTTTAAAATATTGGTCTGCAAACTATTTGAAATTCTGTTCCTTATATTTATACATGTTTATATATATATATATTATAAATCATTAATTCGAGTGTCAAACAGATACGATTTGGAACAAAGGCCGAATAAATCAGCGTTTTATCAGGATCTTAACGATTTGCAATATCGAACAGTGCGGTGCTAGGCGGGAAAGGGGCTTAAAAGTAATGAGGTTGGCGAGGGAGTTTTTCCTTTTCGGGTGGATTTCATGGAAACACTTCACCACTATAATACAGTGGAGAATCTGTTATTCTTTCCCGTTTAAACGCAAACGTACGCAAACGCAAAACACTAAAACGTAGAAAAGTACAAATTTTGGACAATTCTGATAATTCATGTTTATCTTGGTGGCAAACAGTTTGGAGCCTGATCAGACGCCGGGTTACCCGGCGTCTGATCTGGCTTCAAACTGTTTGCACTGCAAATAATAGTTTTAGCGTAAACGCGTTTATTGGGAAAGAATAACGTTTTCTCCACTGTATGATATACAAATTCATAAGATAAACAAACTTTTTGAAACGACATCAGTGGCAGAAAAAAAGAATGTGTACAGTGGGAAGACTATATTATGTTTTCCCAATAAACGCGTTTACGCTAAAACTAATCTTTTCATTGCAAATAGTTTGGAGCCAGATCAGACGCCGGGGCAAGTGTACTCCCCACAGGTACGCTGTTTGCAAATGAAACATGTATGCGGGACTAGGGTTCAAAGAGTTAGAGCAAGGTGAAAGTAAAACAAAAAGCTTTCACTTTTACATTGTTTAACCCTTTCAACCCTAAATTACTCTTGTGGGTTTTTATAATCCTTTTGGACTTTTCTGGTACTAGATTTACGAACCATGCAGTCTATTGATACATTTGTTGGTATGACAACAAAACCCATTGAAACTATCAAACCGTGCAGAGTTGTTTAAATGTCTCAAAAATGGAGCAAATGGAAATCCAAGACTTGTCAGATAAAGTAAGATAAAAAAAAACATGACGTTAAGAAATGCGGAAGTACGTGCACTTATAATTAAAGTTCATTCATTGGCCTTCGATTTCTGTTTCCTGTATGTGTGCCAAAATCACATGTCAAAATTCCGAACACAAGTTTGCAAACTCGGATTATATCTCATAAACTACCATTGTCGGAAAGTCATGTAGGATATTACGTTACATCTCGAATATTGAGTAATAAAGGGGGTCTTGATAATCGATGGTGATAAACATCTATTTGACAATACATGCAAATAGCAATTATTATGGATAAACGCTTTTTAGTTTCAAATTCTAAACAGAAACGTTTCTTTAGGGGTGGTTTTCTTCTCACATTTAACTTCTTGCTTCATATTGAAATAAAGTACTGTTTAAACTAATCCTTTGCTTCATAAGTACGCATTTACATTTGCTCATAAAATAACCTTTACATGCTTCTAAACAATCTTGATAAAAAGCTATTGGAGGCAATACACGATCTTCTTGTCTTGGATTATTGATCAAGAATATACTCTGCTGGAACTGTTTGTTCAATATTATGCTTTGGTAATAATTATTGTCCATAATATCTTGTTTAACTTTATTGACTGTAGACTATGGTTCAGTGACTATGTTTAAGGTCTTAGATGTACTTCTATAGATTTTCTCTATCAAAAAGCAATCGTGTCGGGACCCTGTGAAAAATCGAGCCCTGAGTGGAAAAGTTTGCAAATCGACGAGTGGCCGGTGCGGAACTAAAAGAAAAACAATGTTTAAGAGGATCATAACTATTGTGCGGACGGTAAAATTGTTGAGTCTGCCAATGAAGAGCTAGATTTGCCAGGATCTGCGAGACAAGCGCCCATAAATGATGAGGGATGCATGATGATGATTACAGGAAGATGATTTCGGCTAATCTCATTTGTTCCAAAACAGCCTGTTTGGATTAAAACCACAAATCCGCCTTCCTTTTAGCTCTTACAGTGGAGAAAACGCTGTTCTTTCCCAGTAAACGCTTTTACGCTAAAAGTTCTATTTCCAGTGCAAACAGTTTGGAGCCTGATCAGGCTCCAAACTGTTTGCCACTCAGATAACAATGAAATGTCAGAATTGTCAAAAAATTGTCCTTTTCTGCATTTTAGTGTTTTACGTTTGCGTGTAAACATGAAAAATAATGTTTTATCCACTGTAGCAGAGGGGATCATCTCGGTCTAATAAACAGAAAACATTCCCTATGACAAATAAGCCCCAGAACCACAACAAATGTAGATGATCAGACTGCCTATTAAATACAGGTCTGACTGTAAATCAAACCTGTGGTATATGCCAAACATGTTTTCCTAAATCAACCCTTTACTCCATTGATACTCATGTTAACACATTTAATTTATTCCTTCACTCAAGTAAATAGTTTAATTTTATACAGTCATGATCCTTTATCTAATGCTGCGTTAACACTCAGCCACGATAGCTGCGATGCCCACGATTTGAGGGAATCTTGGTGAGCGTGGTAGACCGTGGGACGAATCGTGGTGATCTTGAGAGAGCGTGGAAGAATCGCGAGAATCGCAAGGATCGTGGCAAAATCTTTGACGGTCAAATTTTTTAGCACGATTATGCCGATTGGTTTTTATATCGTGAGAGAGCGTAATAGAACTTGGGAATCTTAGTAGAGCGTCGTACAGCTTAACAGAACTTAACAGAACGCATCAAACCGCGAAGCCCAAACGTAGGGGATATTTGTTAACTTGGAAAGGCGATTCTTTAAGTTTGTACATGTATTATTAAATTAATATAGTGCTCCCTCCCTACAAAGGCCCTCCCAACAGCGACTCCCTCTTTACAATGGCACTTACCGAAGTTTCCTTTAAACAAGACGATAACCGTATTTCAAGCGCTTTCACTGCTGGAATTTAGTCTGCTAAAAATTGTCGTCTGCTCCTTTATCTCAAAATTACATAAAAGTTGACATTTTGATAAAATAAATATAAATACGAGTAACAGTTTAAGCTTCCCACTAAATATTTTCAGATGCGTCATCCCAATGTAATCAGAGTTTGACACCAGCATCCAGAGAACGACTGGGTGGCCCATGCCTCCTTTTTTCCTTTTTTATATCCCAATCGTGCTAAAAACGCAACACTCTTGGTGAAATCGTTGCCATAACTCGCAGGAGAGCTTAACATAACGTTATATCGTGTTAGATCTTAACAGAACGTGATAAAACGTGATAGCGTATCGTGGTTAACGTAAGAGAGCTTAAGAGAACGTGATGAAATCGTGGCAGATCCTCATCAGAATCTTGTTGGGTTCGCAACAAAACGCTGCAGGAGGTAACAAGACGCGCATAGAGCGTAAGAAAGCGTGATAAAGCGTAGAAAAAGATAATAAATCGTGAAGCTCTGCGCTTTTCCTAAATCGTGGTCATCGTAGCTATCGTGGCTGAGTGTAAACGCAGCATTAGCAGACTGTACATAGTTTAAGCAGACTGGAAGTAAAGCACAATGATTCCTGTTTTAATTTCAGCCTGCTTTATGCAACCATCTCTCTTCAATACTTAAAATAAGCTATGGAGTAAAGGGTTAAATATCTATTGCAATTATTTGGTTGCAACATACCAGCCGTTTATTATGAAACTTTGTAATCATTGTCAACTTTTACAGTCAATCTTGTATTAAGCGATCACTCTAATGAATACCAATATGTTGTCTTGTATGGAGCTGTCTGTTTAATGCAGGTTAAAACTAATTCAGAATGCTTCAGTAGGAGTTTTCTTCACTATTATTTCTACCCTGAGTTAATTAGTCTAGTGTCATAATGAAGAGATATGCACACTGATTCGCAAGGTGGGTGCTTTATACAAGAAATGTTCTTGAGCAAGACATGTACCGCGAATTGCTCCTCTCCACCCAGGGGTTAAAATGGGTACCTGTGAAGGGTCTGAGTCGGTACTGCGGCTGCATTTGACTGCGCCATATGTTAGCAGTGCTCATAGGCAAGATGGCTCGATGATCAGGGGAGTATATGTACAGTCGGCTGAGCGGTCATTCGGACTGAAAGTAGACTTTAACTTGGTATATTACTTTTTATTACTGTATTTTTTGCAGAAAAGAATTTGTAAAACAGACAATAGCTATTAAATTGACAATTTTTTTGTGAATTCCACAAATATTTGCAAATGACAGTGCATGTTACTCCAACAAACCACAAAGTTTGACCCCTCTCAAACACAATTTCATTTTTCTCAAGTTACATGAGGTCAACCCTCCTAATTTGTTTTGTATTTTGTTCTAGAGACATGGTAGATAATTTTAAGTGTGGTCACTATCAATGCCCCTGCCTAATTTTTGTAAAAAATATCAATTTTACTAAAATGTAAAAAAAATGATTTTTGAGAAAAAAAATGCACTTATAAATTATTTTTTCCAAAATATAAGATTTTATTTTAAAGTATTATGCAAAATATTAAATTTTTCTTCTTGTATTAGTATAAAACAATGTCTTACTGTCCTTTTCACTCAGCTCTGTCACTCAATTTTTATCGAGATTTTTTTTTGTTTCAAACAATGTCAGCTTTGTACCTGCACGAGACAATCAGATTGTTTTTTACCAACTCACATGTAAAGTATCAGATTTATCCAGGCTGTGAATGAAAAATGATCGTGAAAAATGTATTTTCCCCATAGTGAAATAGGCCTCAGTTGTTTACAAAATGGCTGACTTTGTGAATAGTGTGTGAAGTTGTGGGACAGTCTATTTTTACAGAGGTGGAGAAGGCCTATTAAAATAAAACATAAAAATGATATTGTCAATCCGTGAATGGTAATCTAAACGTGAAATTAAGATAAAAATAGATTTTTACATCGCTATTTTGAAGGTGATGTTAAAAAGAATATTAAAACACACAGCGGCCATTTGCAAACACAGCTGATCCCAAGTTTACTATAGGAAAAAACTATTTATTTAGGATATCTCCCTACTCATGGTCCCGATATTACTCAAACTTTGCATGTGAGTTCGTAAAAAACGATCTCATCGGCTCATGTATGTACAAAGCTGAAATTGTTTAAAATAAAAAAAAAATCGATAAAAATCGAGTGACAGAGCTGAGTGAAAAGAACAGTAGGTATGAATGTGTAATAAATTTTGATCTTTTTATTAATATTTGTAATTTTTATCCTCGGAAAGAAAAAGAAGGGATAGTCATTTTAGGACGTTTTTTGAAAAGTAGGGTACCAAGACAAAAATACTCATAATTTCAGTCATATATGGTGAAAAATCTTTTAACTCTGGAACATGATATAGAATTGAATATTGAATAAGATGGTGTATAGCTTTGCGGATTCGTTTCGGAGAGCATTACACATCTAAATCCTTAAACGCTTATAAGCAAATGACACTCCTCGATGGTTATGGTAATGAATAACAGTATTATATACATTGATGAATCTTTGTCGTATATTTATAGTAATTTTAGGGCGATGGCCTAAGTTGCTAATAAAGAAATTGTTAATTGTCAAAATATACTTAATAAAAGCGAAAAACGAAAATATTCTTCAGTTGCACATGGCATTTTACAACGATAGATACTGAAGCTCGTGAAAATGATACAGAGTGATACCATGCACTTAATGCTAAGGTCATAGTATACAAATAGATATAAAGCGCTCCCTCTCTACAACGACGCCCAATGGGAGAAAATGCGTTATTCAGAGGGAGTCGTTATAGGGAGGGAAATGGCTACATTTGCAAACAACTTGATACCAAATCAGACGCCGCGTAACACGGCGTCTGATCTGGATTCAAGCTGTTTGTCACTCGTAATTAAGGTTTTTTCTTTCAAAATATCCATATGTAGCTTTTAGAAGAAAAAAAAGCAGACGACAATTTTAAGCAGGCGATATTGCAGCAGTAAAAGCGTTAGACATAGTTGTTCTGTTAAGGGAACTGCGGCAAGGGTCGTTGTAAGGAGGGAATCGTTGTTAGGAGGGCCGTTGTATAGGGAGGAAACGCTGTAATATGTATGGCACATTCATCTCTGTCACCGGCTATGCACTACTTTTGGCAGAATTCAGCGCAGTCTTTTTCTTAAGGATGATAGCGTTTCAGTCACCTTCAGTGTCTTTTACAAGAAAACGTACCAAAACACCTTTAACCCTTAGCCTGCCACGCACGACTATAGCTCCATATGCAAACAGCTTGGATCAGGATGAGACGCCGAATAACTCGGCGTCTCATCCGGATCCAAGCTGTTTGACACTCGGACAACATTTTCAGCAATTTTGAGCAACTTTGAAGCACTTTGAAAGTTGAAGCAGACGAGAAATATAGCAGACGACAATTTATTTTGCGGGCTAAGCGTTAATAAGCGACTCTAATCGCCTACAGTATAGCTGAGTGATTGTGTTCCGTGTTTACTCGCGATAAATATATCGCAGGAAATTCATCAAATCGTTAAACGGTTTTACTTTCAAAATACACGAAAAAGTTCTAAGATTTGTTTCTAATACTTCATTTATTTTCGACTAAAATCCAGATCTATAATGTTTTTACATATTTGACATAAAGAGGTACTTATGATTTTATTCAGAATGTTTGTTGCTGACAAATTGTAGAATTGACAGTTGGTGATGTAGCCTGTGGAATAGAGGTATGTTGGGTAACGAATGAATGAATTCTCTCTGTAAAGGAGATTGAGCATAGTCTTGTATTACTTTCAGACTGTTTTAAGCATCTGGTCAGGATGTCACACAGAGTAGTATAACTATATACATAAATTGTTTGCAAATAACCCTTGTACTCGGGGTAAAGCAGTGGAGGGGTTAAGTGTAACACGAATATGGTAAGTCGATGGGTTTGTTCGACTTAACCGAGCATGAAATAATGTAGTTCATGTGTCGAACTATCGGATAGTTCGAGTTAAGCGAGTTCGAGATATCGAAGTTCGACTGTTATTGCAATTGACAGTTCCTTGTACTACTCTGCTATATCTATGAGTGATATATACTCAACAAAATTTCTAATCGGTCACCTTATATTTCATTCAGAAACAGAAATATGAATAAATAATTAACCATGTGATTGTGTTACAATGCCAATGTAATCATTTTGGAAACAGATTATCACAAATTGTCGGCTAACAGCTTTTCGTCTAAGCTTAAACAACAACCTCTGTTAAGGGACCCCAGATTTTGAAAGTCACAAGAGTTCTTAGGCCCAATGTTAGTAACGATTATTGTCCCTGTCAGCTGCAATAACTGTTTCGTATCGACTTCTCATAGACGAGAAGAATTCAGCAAAAGTATTGATGACCTAACTTTCTCACACATCGACGACGTCACGCTCCAATGCGTCAACGTTAGGAAGCTGAGGTAAGGGACGAACACGTTTCTTGAGAATGTCCCAAACGTGGTCTGTAGCGTTAAACTCATCTGTATCATCGGGCCCAAGCTGTCTGGTGATGATTTCGTCTTTACGTAGCCGTCACCAGTGACTGCCAACCTCTCGCAGCCGATTACGTACCGTCTTCGGTGTGACGTTACGGCCGTGTTGACCCTTAAGTTGTCTTGCCGTTCTTGTAACGGGAAGAAATCTGTCTCTCAGGTGTGTCACTACAATGTATCGGTCTTAGGGGTATCGTAATCCGCAAGTTTGGTTTCCTGGGCGTTATGCTCTACTTCCGGTGACGTCAAATTTCCGCGTTGTATAGCCTAAATGGTCGAACGTTTCCGGTTAAAAGTTCTAGCCACATTAGTCTTGTTTTGTTTCCACTTCCGGAATTCCTCGGTGGTTAAATCTTTTTTGCCGTAAGGATATACCGACGTACAACATTCCGACGGCTTTGTCCTTCTCTCCGTGTATTATTCTCGCCATTTTAGGTGTTTTTCGGGCTAGGCAGTAATTTGAGATTATACTCGTGTAATAGATACTTTCTTCCATACTCTACACGTCCAAATTAGGCTAAACGAGTCACGTGGTTGTTCTGACGTTCACGAAGTAGGACAATGTGTATAAATCCAAAAATAAGCAGCGCTATGACCCTAGCATATTGTGTGTAAAATATCATAAATGTGAACTTAGTATTTAAAGACATATGTAGCTTTAAAAAGTGACCGATTAGAAATTTTGTTAAGTATAGAAGGTATTATCAACAATATATCATTTAAATTTACTACAGCGCTCCTTCTCTACATTGACACCCAATGGGAGACAAAAAGTGTGTGCGTTGTTCGGAGGGATTTGTTATAGGAGGGACATTGGCTTACATTTGCAGACAGTTTGAATCTAGATCAGACGCCACGTTACGTTGCGTCTGATCTGGATTCAATCTGTTTGTCACTCGGCATTTTTTATTCTGTCAAAATGTCCATTATGTAAGAAAAAACAACAGAAAACACTTTTTAAGCAGACGATATTGCAGCAATGAAAGTGTTATACAAATGTACATAATTGTCTTAGGAACAGCGGCAAGCGTCGAGAATACGTTGTTCAGAAGGCCGTTGTGTGGAGGGGGCGCTATAAATGTATGGGCTCAACAATGACTAGAAAAGTTTAACCCTAAACAACTCAAGACAATGCTTTTTTCTCTAAGAAATTATGACAGGTCCCAACCTTACTTTTTGACAAGATATCTGCAAATCTTGTAGCTAAACATAAACATCTAGTCATCAGATTTAGTGCTAATGGCAAATGGAATAGTCATACAGTCATCAGGGGCCCGTTTCATGAAACTTCGTACGACAAATATTGTCGTAAGTCATATTCTAAAAATCTCAATTATTAATTATTTATCCATCTAATCCTGTCTTGTTTCATCTCTTTGGAATCGTCTTGAAAAGAAGATTCCAAAGAGATATCACAAGACAGGATTAGATAGAGAAATCAGAAATTAAATGTATTTTAAAGTTTTGATTTACGACCGCTTTGGTCGTACGAAGTTTTATGAAACGGACCCCAGATATAACGATACAGTTCGTTCCCAAAAAATAAAATGTCGTTGTAATGAGTTTGTCGTTATATTGAATCTCGTATACATAGCTTTGTGCAGGTTCGTTCCCACGGAATTCGTGTCTGTAAGTGAACGTTGTAACGAATGTCGTTGTATCGAGCTATTTTTTGTAATATATCTAAGTAGACACCTACTACAAATGTAGGAAAAGTAAACTTAAGTTTAGATTTAGTACAGTGGAGAATCTGTTATTCTTTCCCGTTTAAACGCAAACGTACGCAAACGCAAAACACTAAAACGTAGAAAAGTACAACTTTTGGACAATTCTGATAATTCATGTTTATCTTGGTGGCAAACAGTTTGGAGCCTGATCAGTCGCCGGGTTACCCGGCGTCTGATCTGGCTCCAAACTGTTTGCACTGCAGATAATAGTTTTAGCGTAAACGCGTTTATTGGGAAAGAATAACGTTTTCTCCACTGTATGGTTTCATAGTCAGGGATGGTTGCTCTAAAGAATGTTCAGATACACCTGAAAAACTTCCAAATAAAGCAGCGCGTCTTGTCACCAGTTTAACTAGATCTGTTTCTCTAGAAAGCTTACATTGTAAAAGTGGATGGGAGTCATTGGCGAGTACGCGAATATATCAAATGTGGGTGGGAATCATTATCTAATAGGTGAATATATCAAAATTATGTATCATGTATAAACTTTGAAATAGAATGGTGTCATCATAAATTGAAGAGCTAATGCCGTTAAGTGTTGGCTAGCAAACTCGTTATCCATTGAGAAATAATAATGCCAAATACTTATGTTTGCTGGGGTGTAAAGGTTTTCTATGCAAATGAATGTTTTTGTTTAACTTCGAGTTCCAATAGTTGTTTAAATGTTACTAGTATACGTTTTCGGTGCAAATGAATGTTTTAGTTTAAATTCGAGTTCCAATAATTTTTTAAATGTTACTAGTAAAAGGTATATTTTATTCTTATAACTTCAGTATTTTCTAACACAAATATAATAGATAATTGATTTAAGAATATTAAGTTATGATAATGGTGATAATGACATCAATTCTGATTAAAGTCAATATCACTGAAATCATAATTTTATTTTTTCTTTAGTTACATCTTCTCCGCTAAATGCATCTTTATTGTCATAACTGTTTGTATGTATATGTATTACATGCCTATGTTTGTTTGTACATGTATAACATGCCTCATGGACTTGTTAGTCTGAAGGAAGAATAAAATCATATCTATCTATCTTATGGCACCATTTCGTAAAGTAATATCGCAACACGACAGTCCTGTATACCATCTTCTGTAAATCGTTGGAAAAGAACGAAACTCGAAATTCAATAAGTTCCTATAAAAAAGGCTGTACTTAAAGAATTTTCTAATCGGACTAAACCTCAATACTATTACTTCGACACGAATTGCTGTGTCTCATTAGGTCTACACTGTTTCTAATGTCTACTTGGGTAGACGATAAGTAATTACTTTGGTAACATGATATCAATTTAGAAAACTTTGCTACAGTGGAGAAAACGTTATTCTTTCCCAATAAACGCGTTTACGCTAAAACTATTATTTGCAGTGCAAACAGTTTGGAGCCAGAACAGACGCCGGGTAACCCGGCGTCTGATCAGGCTCCAAACTGTTTGCCACCAAGATAAACATGAATTATCAGAATTGTCCAAAAGTTGTACTTTTCTACGTTTTAGTGTTTTGCGTTTGCGTACGTTTGCGTTTAAACGGGAAAGAATAACAGATTCTCCACTGTACTTATGTTAACCTCTTCACTGCCTTACCCCGAGGAACAATGGTTATTTGCAAACAGTTTGGATCAAGACCAGACGACGCGAAACGCGGCGTCTGGTCAGGATCTAAACTGTTTGACACTCGTTTAAATATTTATAAAGTCAAAATGTCAAATATTTAAATTTGATAAATAAAACCAGACGATACTTGTTTCAAATTGATGACGTCATGGCAGTGAATGGGTAAAATTACAGATTCAATTCGGGATAAAAAAAAAACAACAACACATACATAATGAGAATTGTAGTATTTAAATGTATGATTAATAACTTTGTAAAAAATGCTGAGAGTTTTTTCACGTCTAAACAAACGTTTTTATATCAAACACGCATTGGCAGTGGTAGTCAAAATGTTGAAAATATCTATAAGGGGAATTTATTATTACAAAATTTTTACCAGACAAACTACATGTAAATCTAATTATGGAAATGCTTTAATTCCAAATATACATTCCATAAATCACTGATTGTCTGAGTTAACCCCTTCATTGCCAAGACGTCATCAATTTTAATTTCTCAATTTTAAATTTTAGCTACATGTATTTTGACTTAAGAAATATTGAAATGAATGTCAAAAAGTTTGGGTCCTGTTCAAACGCCGCGTCACACGGCGTCTGACCCAGGATCCAAACTATTTGCAAATAACTATTGAACTCAGGGTAAGGCAGTGAAGAGGTTAACTATACAATACCTTTGTCTATCTAAAAACTCACCCTTTCGAAACAGCCTAATGACCAGAAATGGGGTTACTCGTGAACTCCCTGTGACAATTTGCCATCCACTCTAGGATGATCGTTCTGCTGCGCATCGAAGCAACGCCCATTAACACGCAGGTGCAAACTGCAACCACGTATTTGACTGATATATAACCCATTCACTGTCGTGACGTCATCAATTTTAAACAATTGTCGTCTGCTTTTATTTCTTAAATTTTAATTGTTGCTATTTTGACTGAAGAAATATTGAAATGAGTGTTAAACGTAACGCGGCGTCTGATCAAGATCCAAACTGTTTGCATTAGCCCGGGGCATAAGGTCGATATTTTGCCAAAATACTTCAAATAATGATGCAAGCAAGGGACTTTCTACAATAAGTGTTTAGACATATCTTATCCTAAAAACCCCGTTAGCCACTTCAATTTCCCTGGCAGATTCAAGATGGCGGCCATTCTCAAAATGGCTGCCATTTCAAGTTTTGCATAAGTTATGTCGTTATTGCCAGTCTAATGTACATACAAAAAGGCACGCAAAACTAACACTTATGAGATGTAAAATATAAATAATCAATTGTGGATCGCGGAATATTGCTAATTATTCAAGATGGCCGCCAAAATTCAAAATGGCGGCCATTTTCACTCTTTTTTCATTGTTATAAGAGCACATGGTTTTCTGAAGGACTATTAAACTACATTTCCACGGATTGTGTGTTCATTGTTCTGTCCTAATACTATGTAAAGCTATTGAAGTATATACATTTGTTTTATGTATGATTTCCGATACAAGTTTAACGTTCAAAATTTATAATAACACTAAGATTTTTCATTTTGTAACATTGCTTTTTTATCTAAAATAGAATTGTCGGATTTTGGTGAAATAACATTCCTAGAGGCCTTTTTGGGAAAAGTTGACATTTTTGCCATAACGTAGGCATGCTAAATCCATTTCTATTGTCTTTCACTCTCTCCCACGAGACTGAAAGCCCAAAAATGGTGAAAAACACCAAAATGGCCACCAAAACACTTATTTTCGTTATTATTTCCGATCTTTCGGGAATCCAATACTCATAGTATTTATTCCTCCTAAACCACATTGCTGAGTACAACCATACGTTACAGGAACATTCTTTGGACTAATTTCTTTCAATTCTAATTGATTCAATAAAAAGAGCTCTGATTGCCATGGCAACTAATGTGAAAAACTGGTAAACTCTTTAAAATATTTTCTTGTAAAAAGACCAGACACAGTGGTTAGATATTTGATATATTGTATTTACTAGCAGATCTCAATCAAGTTTATTCATATCATATTCTTTCATCTAAATTGTAATAGGGTAACAATACGCTGAAAGCCATATTTTAATATATTGCAATATGCAGAAACTGTATTGCAACATATAGCAATAAACTAGCGTCCTTCAAAATGTGTGTTACTTTGGCATTTTCTTGAAATCTATATGTAAGATTTTTGTCTTAATACATCATCTTAAAGGCCAATTTCGTGCGGATTTGACAACTTATCATGCAAGTCAATATTCTTATTTTACACGGTCTAAATTTGGTGAAAATAACACAACAGGAATGGCACTACAACCATGCATGTTATAGAGTTTGAAACTACTATTGTGATGTATTGAAGGGACAAATATAGTTTTATACTTCAATGTGTCAACATGTATGTTGTTTGGTTGTTATGCGAACGTTTCAAAATAAAGTTATCAAATTTAGTACAGTTTGTCGATGAATACTATATTCATATACATTTTATAGTTGATAGATTAACAACTTAGTTATTGAGAAATATAAAATATTTTAGTTTGTTGTAAAACTGTATCTTGTTTAAGATGAATTGAAAAATAAATCACTTATTCGTAAACATGTTGATATAATCAATAAACAAATGTAAGATATTTTTTGCATTTTTCAAGTTATATTATACTTTTTAATGCATGCTTTAATTTTACAATAAAAGTAGGTGAAACACAGATCTCAAATTTATTAATACTATTCAATTCAATGTATTAAGTGTTGGTGGCCTAAAACATAAGTAAAGTTCCAGCTAGTTCGACATTTAAAAGCGTTATGGCACTTTTTCTAAGCTATATGATATAACAATATGATTGAATTCTGTAGCAAATATGGCCAGTGCCTATGACTGTCAAACATTGATGCCTATTTTCCACAACAAAGAGAACTGTTTTTGTCAATTTATTATGCATCGATGTATCCGAAAGGAAATGCGCTTTTCAACGATGTATAACACATGATTATTATACATGTGTGCAAAAGTAAAATAATTTTGGAAGGACCCTCGTAAGTAAAGAGACCCTGCCTCGGGGCCAATAGCTTGACATAGACTTATCGCATATAGAAAAATATGCTTCACAAAATTCATCAACCCAAAGCTCAAATATTTGATGTAAAGCAAAGCATAGTAGACCTCTACACAGTTTGTTAAAAGCATTGTAGTCCGGAAGTAGTAAATAACCCCACCAAAAGGTCACTAGCTTTACATAAATTTAAAAATGAAACTTAAAGAAATCTTATCTAAACCTTATAGCCAAAGCTTCATTTTTAGTTCAGATATTTCGCCTAGAAGACCTCTATCAACTTTGTTAAAATAATAGCCCTGAGACGTATGTCATCTTGATGGTCGAGTTCAACCTTGTCACTTTCAAAAGCAATGACGTATGCACACTCTTTGCTTGCTCATGGTGACTCGCGCTAGATTCTACATCGTACTCTGTACATAATCGGCTGACTTCGGGGCCTGCCATAATTCAGTGTCTTAGAGCTGAAGGTCCTCTGTGATGCAAAGTGCATCCCATTGCCTTTGATGATTGCATTCGCCTGTTCGTGAGCTTGGTCTATTGCTAGAGTTGAGAATTGTCTCAATAAGGATGTTGTGGTCTTAGTGTTACCAATAATTCCTGCTCCTTATTCTTCTGTTTATTTATCAATTCTTGGCTTTTAAATGGATCAGCATGGTTGAATCAACACTTAGGTTTCATCGCTACAACGTTTCCATTTCAGAAATTCATGAAACGCTTCTGTTGATAGCTGCATGGTGCATTTTATTCACATACACGTTTTTCCTTTGAGCATAGTTTGTGTGACTAAACTGCTTAAACAAGAGGACCGTAACCCCTCTATAGCTCTCACCAGTGTCATAGATTTTGACACAATAGCCGCTGTGCGGGGACAATTCTAATACTAGGGCTCTGATTTTAACTATCCTGAAAGAGGTCTACTACGTCATTCTGGACAAAATATACTTATAGAATATTTCGCATTATGGTTAGGACACTTTTTCAAAAACTAATTTTTCATTGGTAATATGTTGACATGACAGCTACTTTCTTTAACAAACTTGAAAGAATTCTGCACTGCTGAATCGCTACAACACTACCCAGCCGTAGGCAAATATGTTGTGTGTTGTTAGGATGGAATTGTTATAGAAAGGTGTAAATTGTGCTGTATTGGCAAAAGTGGTAACCATTGTTGTAAGGAGGAAATCGTTGTAAGGGGGACTATTGTAGGGAGACAATAAAGCTTTAGGGTGTTGACAGGAATAATCTTTTAAGTATTCAAATAAAAGTATATGTAAACCCACAAAACTATAGATACCAAATTCTAAAACTAGCGCTATGATTTTAATAAAGTTGATAGATGTCTTCAAGGCGATACTCTACAAGTTCTGGGCTAAAAGGTTTTTGATAAGATTTTATATAGTTTCCTATTTAAATCTGATCCATGGGCGGGTAGATTTAACACTCCCGGGCTATAAGGATTTAACAACAGGGTATAGGTCTACTACGTTATACTTTACATCAAATATCTAACTTTGGGCTAATCCTATATACGATACGTCTATGTAAGGCTGTTAATCCCGGCGCTGGACCAATTTACTTATATTGCAATACAGTTTCTCTGTATTGCAATATATTACAATATGGTTTTCAGCGTATTTTACACCACAATAATCTTGATGAAGGAATATGTTACGAATAAACTTGATTGAGGCCTGCTTTGTATTACTATACACTACATATCGAAGTTCCGGACTTTGTGGATAATATTTTTTTAAATTATGCAGTCCTTTTTACTGTTGTCGCTATGGCAACTAGAGTGTTTTATTGAATCAATTAGTTAAAAGAGATTGGCCTAAAAAATGTCCGTCTTGAGTTTCGTTGTAATCAGCCATGTGGTTTAGGAGAAGCAGATGTAATATGTGTGTTTGATTCCCGAAAGATCGTATATCATAACGATAATAATTGTTTTGGCGGTCATTTTGTTGTTTTTGTTCATCATTGTTTGGCTGTAAGCTTCATGGGAGAATGTGACAGATAGCAGCACACCTTAATTGTGGTAAAAAGGAGGTATGTCAACTTTCCTTAAAAAAGCCATTTCCCAAAAGTCCGGCAAGACTATTTTAGAAATAAATCAAAGTTTCAAAATGAAATCATGTGAAGGAATTTCGTTAGTACGTGTTATAAGGTAGTGTGGACGTGGAAATCGTATTGGAATTAATGCATTAAACAAATGTATAGACTTTAATAACTTTAGATAGTAGTATAAGGACAGAAAAGTTTACAAATGGCCCGAGGAAAAGTTGTTTTATAATCCCTTAAAATTACATGTGGTTAAAGTACAATTGAAAATAGTGAAAATGGCCGCCATTTTGAATTTTTGGCGACCATCTTGAATGATTAGCAATATTTCGTAATCCACAATTGATGATTTTCATTTTACATCTGATCCAAGTTAGTTTTGTGTGACTTTTCGAACTGGCATGGAAATAACCATTACGACATAACTTATACAAAATGGAAATGGCGGCCATTTTGAAAATGGCCGCCATCTTGAATCTGCCAGGGAAATTGAAGTGGCTAACGGTTTTTTTCGGTTGACAATGGTCATGTTAGTAAACCTGCAAAGTGGTTTGCTTGCATCATAAAATGAAGTATTTTTCGACTTATGCCCCGGGCTACATAACAAACTGTTATGCTAAGGGTAATTCAGTGAAAGGGTTAAACATCTTCTGATCTTAGGTGCTTTTTTTACCTGACATCTTGAGTATATTAAAAATAGGTCGTCGGATTGGATAAAGCGAAGCTTGTCTTTCAAATTTTGCAGATGGGTCAATTTTATTAGTTCTGTCTGCATGAAAAGAGGTCATGGCGTGCTGTTTTAAGGAGGTCGATCAATCTATAGTGTGCAATTATCTTCTATTTCTCTTTTAGATAGTTTAGTGTGTGTTTTTAATTCACGTGCATGTATTTAATTACCTTCTTGCTATTAATTGGTTCATACTTGATGATTCTACAGAGTCACTGTGACATCATTAATGGGTTTATACCTAATGCTTCTACACTGTGACTGTCCTTGACGTTATTACCTTATTTGTATTAAAAAGCGTGTCCGCTGCATATTTCCAATACTATAGGTATATCATCTATGGAAACCAAACCAAAGCAGACAAGACGTTATTCGTCCCCCATTTAATCGCAAACGATACTCAACAGTACTGTAGATCTACTTAGAAAATGAACTTTTTTTTCTATTTATTTGAATCTGATTGCAAACAGTATGGAGCCTGGTCAGAGACCGGGTTTACCGTTATATGGCGTCTGATCTGGCTTTAAACCGTTTACAATTGAGATACTTTGGTTTGATTTGGTTGTTAACGTTCGTTTCTGCCATCCAGAGAGAGAAGACCGCATACAGAAAACCCGATGCCATAGTTCTCTGGTTCTTTTGCATGCCTAGTGTAAAGCAACGATACATAGGACCCCACTGTGACCTTTACCTTTAATTTTATTATGTGAAAAGCTTGTTCGGCGCATATGTCCTGTACAACATCCGCTAGGAATATCAAATTCGGTGTGTAAGTACATATATACGGGAAGGCGGACTCGTGTACAGGTAAACTAATTCCAGGTCTCTGTGCCCTTGACATTGACTCTAAATTTTAAAGGAGCGAATTTACTAAGCACAGCTATGGAATTCCATATACGACAGCCAACTGCTAGCTGCTTACTGCAAACTGCTTCCTGTCAATTATTCAAAATACATGTATAGGGATTAAAAAAGGAGGATCTTCTGGTAAAATACTGCCCGCTGCGGCAACAAAACTTCACATTGGACCAAATAGCTGTCGTATTGGAAGTAAAACATGGAGTATCGTACAGCTATGAAACGTACAGTAAGCAGTTGGCAGTAAGCAGTAAAGAGTAGACAGTAAGCAGTTGGCAGTTGACAGTAAGAAGTTGGCTGTTGTACATGGAACTCCATAGCGAGGAAATCAAAATAGCACATGCATTTGTTGTCAAATGTTTGGATAGGACTATGAAATGGCGCTCCTGGATGTTTTTAGGCGCCCCATTTCGAACTACGAGTGCATCTGTATATCAATACGTCGTGGAAATAAAAAACTGGAATCGTGGCGGATTTCCATCAATTATTGATATATAGCACTAATAGAAGAAAAAAATAACCTTGGAAACGACAAGCTTATTTCAGTAACAGTTCATAGGGGCCACGGTTCCTTGTTCGGGGCTTCGGGTTTATACCCGTCATCAAGTATGCATACAGTAAGTATTTAGCGGTGAGCAGTTGGTAGTAAGCAGTTGGCGATAAGTAGTTGGCAGTCAGCAGTTGGCAGTAAGCAGTAAAGAGTAGACAGTTGGCAGTTGACAGTAAGAAGTTGGCTGTCGTATATGGAATTCCATACACAGCAGCTATGTGTACCAAATTATGTGTGTGAGTACGCGTGTAATGGTGAAGTATCGCGTACCATTTGCAGTTCACTGTTAAGGGTGCATCAAACCAATAAGCGATTTTTTCAAAGTATTAAACTTTTTTCTATCATTGTTTTTTCGGAAGAGCTGTTTATGATGAATGAAAAATTGAAAAATATAGATATATATATGGTGGTGTCCTTTTTTTGAGCTACGGCGATTTGAAAAAGGTATGTCAAATTTGGATTATTTTCTCAAATTTTACCAATTCAGAGTACAAGCTTCAGTAAAATCTATTTCAGAACAAAACAAACATGGTTATTTGGATTTTCTTTATTTAAATCATGTCTATGGTGGTATTTTCACATATAGAAACCAAATTAAGACAAAGCAGGCACCAGGTTTGAACAATATGGATCCTTGATTATCAAAAATATGCTTTTTATAGGGCATGGTTTTATTAGATTTTTTATTTTATGAAAAAAAGTAAAAATGTTTGAGATTGAAATAGTTATAGTATTAAACTTTTTCTTATATTCAACCAGATGAAAGCCCATGCTAAGGCAGTGCACAATATGAAAAGAAATTGAAAGGTCACTGTTGAAAGTTTTGAGTAATTAAAGTAAAAAGAGTTATCACCCTTTACAAAATTTACAAAAAAGTACCATATCGATGATATTTAAAGCTTTATAAATTTCACATTTGGTGCCTGTTTTCTCTTAAATTAGTTTTTGTATGCAGAAATTCTGCCATAGACAGGAAATAAATAACACAAAACCAAATTATCATATTTGTTTTCATTTGAAATGGATTTTATTGAAGTGGGCTGTTTGAAAAGGACAAAATAAGAAAGAGTGGGTGGGGTAAATTTTACATGGCCGTAGAGCCAAAAGTTGTTCACCAAATGTACACTTTTTCTATTTTTTCATTCATCTTAAACAGCTCTTCAATACAAAACCATCATAGAGTGTTTTCATATACTTTGAAAATTTCCCAATTTCATGAGTTTCATACACCCTTAACTTCACCTTTAATCTCATGAAACAAGATGGGTTTCTAAAACACTATAACCCCTGGTGTGACCATCAGGGGACATTAAATGGCATTGAACTTTGTCTGACGTGACCCAACTTGCACTGAGATCAAGAGCTTTTTAAGCTGTAAACGTGCATAAGTTGAAGTCTCTGTTACATGAAATTCCAAACCAATAGCAAATATTAAATTCAGCCTTTTTGACTTATAAATGAGTAACTATTGTCGGACAAATGGCAAAATGTACATTTAAGTCTATTTGACCTGTAAATGACCTTAGACTTTGCCGGACATTGCCCAATTTGTACTGAACTCAAGGACTTATTGAATTAAATACACATGCCAAATATGAAGTTTCTATCACATGTAGTCATAAAGTAATTGACAACGTTAAAGTAGACAGACATACAGACAAACAGACATATCAAAACGATACATGTATGCTTATGACTAAGTCGTGTGGGGGCATAATAAACTTTTCCGGGACATATTTCCTAAACCACACCAGCCAAGGATAACAAATTTGGTGTGTAGGTACAGCTCGGGGTGGGTGTTACTTATAACTTTCAGGTACTCTGTAACTGTGACCTTGACGTTGACCTTTGACTGCAATTATAGAAACAACACTTTTATTGAGCATATTTCTTTTCCACACCGGAAAAGAAAACCAAAATGTGTGTGTTAATACATCTTGGCCTGGTGGATTTTAGCGTACCATTGCAGTGCCACTCAGATCTTGACTTTGACATTTAACCTCAATGATAGCAAAATGTAGCCCTGATCATGTAGTGAACGTGACACTCCACTAGCCCGAAATGCATCCACACCCCGACATTGGCATACATTGGGATGTGTCATTAAAATGAGCTCGACAAGATTTCTCTATAATTGATGTCAAAGGTCAAGGGCACTGTTCCCTGAAAGTGGTATCTAACACTTTGTAATCCCAAGATGTACTCGCACACCAATCTGGTATTCCTAGTAGATGTAGTCAAATGTTATCCCTTAATTATTATTTTACAGTTCGGCTTGACTTGCAGTCATCAAGTCACTAGTTAGTAGGCCAAGGACTTTGGACAAATCCATTAGAATGGCGACGACATACGAGGGGGCGTTCATTTAATTATGTCATTCTTGCGTTTTTCTGCCCTCCGACTAATATGAGCGCATTAAATTTGTGTCTGATTCACAATGAAGTTATTGTACATATTGACTGAAAATTTCGTTTGAATCCGTCAAGCAGCTTAGATATTATTGAAGATTTAAGTTGGTCCATTCATAGACACTGGCTATTGTAGTGTATGTAAGGCCAAATTAAAGATTACCTGTGTTTCCTATTACATACCCAAAAAAATAAGGGACGAACGGTCGGAAAATCTTCTCCTTTTTTTAAACAATCATATAGAGGTCTAATAATATATTTAACTTTTTTGATGGAGTTTTTTTTATAAAATCATATTCATATATGAAACAATATGAATGTATTTTACTTTGCAGAGCCCTGGGCCATACATAAAACCCCTGAAAAATATCAATTCAAATTTTTGATTTAATTGATTGGTCCCTTACCAAAATTCCCTTAGACATTTAAACTGGTATGATTGTTAACAAATATTGGTATACCAAACCGGCAAAGTAGGGACGTTTATAATTATGACAGATTGAAACAATAATGTTTTGAAATATGGTGCATGCATATCAAATGTGTCAATAAAATGTGTTGCCTGTATGTTGAATGTGTCAATGGTTAATTAACTAGCAGATCATATCTGCAAAGAAGGTACTTTATGACAGATCTAGATAAATTTCACTTAGATTCCTGCTTAATCTTATTTAAAAATCAATTTTTAAAACACTTAAACGACTTTAAAGTTGCTTTTTAAACAATTAAGTGGAGAATAGCTTCTATTACACACATGTGCCGCAAAAATGACCGACATTCATCGAAACATTTTTCGAAAATGAAAAAGAAAGTTTGGGTCGGAGGGAAAAACTAGGGTCGGTCGGGTTACCGGAAACAGATGTATTTTTGATACTGCCTAATGGCGAACGGTAAAATACGGGCTTCGTTTGAAAATTTCGATTTTATTTATATGTTTTGAACTTTATTTGATAATTTAAAGATTTGCAGTGTCATCAATGTCATTTTCGAATCAAAACAAACAATTCAAAGATTACGGGTGCCAAAGTTAAAGCTACTGCTGAGTGAAAAGTTAGAAATTGCTTTGCGTGATGGACCCCTTATCGTTTTTATTGAGAATAATACTACATGCTCATGAAATACGCCGTAAAATCATTGTCGAAAAACAAAAATATATACAAATTACACATTTATGAACTGCCTTAAAAGTGGTTTATAATCATAAGCAACACATATTAATAATTTTATCGCCAGATGATGTGTAAAGAAAGATTTAGATTGGTTATTGCGAAATACTTGAATGCGCGGGAAAAAGTTTTAAATGCAATTACGTTCGGAATCCGATCACGTTTTACTCAAATTTAGAAACCAGTCAACCCAAAAGTTCTGAGGAGGGTTTATAAAGGCAATAAACTGAGAAAAAAAGAAGAATTATTTGACAAAACATAAACCTGCAATCCGAATTTAAAGATAAAATTGTAGATTGTCCTTACTTGTATACTGGTAAATTATATCCTGGAATATAAAACGATAACCCGGCTACCCGCCTGTTTTAATCACCGCAATATGGTTCTTATATTTGATTTTCGTTCCTTTTGTTCCTTTTATCGAAGATAGAAATATTTTTATGCCGAGCCATCTCCCATTGTAAGCCGGACCTAGCCGTTTTACAGTGTTTGATGGTTACACCTAAAAAAGGCTATTTTTCCACACTTTAAAATCAAATTTTAATAATAAAATAATATATTTCTGTCAAAGATAAATGTATCTAAGGGTTGGACAGAACGAAGTATGCACGAATCTCATATTGCGCGTATAAGGAGCAAATCCTGATAGAATGTGATTCTAGAAAAAAAACCATATTGGCGAATAATGTAAATATCTAGCTTTTTTTCTTCAAATATTTATGAGTGCCAAGAACAGGTAAGATGGTCTGTTCTCAACTGAACCATGCCACTACTGGATAAAACTATCAGTAAACCTTTTTGTTTAACTTAACCCTTTCACTACCAACATTTCGGGGATTGTTTACTCCTTCACCGTTTCATTGTCGTCTACTTCAATTTTGTTGTTTTCAATGTCGCTTCAAAGTTAAAAAATAAGGCAGTATGACTGAAGAAATTTCAAAACGAGTGTCAAACAGTTTGGATCCTGATCAGACGCCGCGTAACGCGGCGTCTGATCAGGATCCAACCTGTTTGCAAACGCACTTTGAAGCGCGATTGAGAGAGAAAGGGTTAAAGTCCCATTGTGTTTTCAGACCTTTTTCTTAATGTCTGAAATACAATAACGGTTAATAATAATGTTTGAACATTCTTATGGGCTAAACTGGCCTATGAAATGTTGAAGACGGACCTAAATCACAAAAAGGGCGATTTAAAACTATAACAAACAGAAAATAGAACGTCTGACATAAACATTACCACACGGCTTAGTGTCACGTGATACAGCCGGAATCAACTTCACACTGTGCAACCGTATCTACGATATTGCTATAAAATGAGTCACATTTCGAAACAACGGTGGTAAAACGAAAGCAACGAGGATAAGTATATATGCGCATTTTAGGGCCCGTCGTGTGGCCCTACAGTAAACGTCTGTTCGTTTCCCTGCCCGTCCCTCCGCCCCGTCCCTCCGCCCGTCTTGCCGCCCGTCCCTCCATCAGTCAGTTAGACTATCACACTTTTTTGTCCGCTCTCTAACTCGAATATTTTTTATCCGATCTTCCACAAACTTGCTGAAAATGTGTTTTAGTATTAAAATGTAGGCCATGTTCGATAACTACTCAAATTGTATTAGGCATGTCGGAGTTATTACCCTTGAAATATTAAAAAAGGCTGTTACAGCCTTGTCCGCTCTCTAACACAAACAGTTTTTATCGGATCTTCACTAAACTTGCTGAAAATGTTTATCAATATAAAATATAGGTCCAGTTAGAATACAACTAAAATCGCATGAGGCATGTCTGAGTTTTTGCCCTTTCAGTATTAAAAAATGACTGTTTCAGCACTTTTTGATCTCTAACACAAAATTCTTTTATTGGCTCTTCACCAAACTTGCTGAAAATGTTTATTTATATAAAATCAATGTATATATAATTTGATTACTACTAAAATCGCATAAGGCATGTCGGAGTAATTGCCCTTTAATTAATAAAAAATGACTGTTTCAGCAATTGTTTATTGGATCTTCACCAAACTTGCATCAAATGTTTATTAATATAACATCTAGGTCCAGTTTTATTACTTTTAAAATCGCATAAGAATTTGCCCTGATTTTTGGCCATTTATGTTTTAAAAAATGACTGTTTCAGGGTTGTTTGCTCTCTTACACAAAGACTTTTATTAGATCTTCACCAAACATGGTAAACTATTTATTAATATAAAATCAAGGTATAGTTTGATTACTACTAAAATCGCATAACGTATGTCGGGGTAGTTGCCCTCTAAGTATTAAAAAATACTGTTTCAGCACAGTTTTGCTCTCTAAAACAACCAGTTTTTATCGGGTCTTTATCAAACTTGCTCAAAATGTCAATTGATATAACATCTAGATCAAGATTTATTACTACTAAAATCGCATAAGAATTTGCCCTGATTTTTGGCCCTTTATGTATTAAAAAATGACTGTTTAAAGAATTTTTTGCTCTCTTACCCAAATACTTTTATTAGATCTTCACCAAACTTGCGTAAACTATTTATTAATATAAAATCAAGGTTTAGTTTGGTTACTACTAAAATCGCTTAAGGTATGTCGGAGTTATTGCCCTCTAAGTAATAAAAAAATGACTGTTCCATCACATTTTTGCACTCTAACACAAAGAGTTTTAATCGGATCTTTACCAAACTTGCATCAAATGTTTATTAATATAAGATCTAGATCCAGTTTTTAATTATTACTAAAATCGCATGTAGTCTGTCTGAGTGTGTGGCCTTTGTGTATTAAAAAAGACTGTTTTCACAAAGTTTTGCTCTCTAACACAAATACTTTTTATTGGATCTACACCAATCTTGCTGAAAATGTTCATTGATATCAAATGAAGGTTTAGTTTGATTACTACTTAAATCGCATAAGGTTTATCTGAGTTATTGCCTGTTAATTAATAAAAACAATGACTGTTTCTGTCATTTTTGCACTCTAAAACACACAGATTTTATCGTTTATTCACCAAACGTGCTGAAAATGTTTATCTATATAAAATTTAGGTCTAGTTTGATTATTACTAAAATCGCATGTGGCATATCTGAGTATTTGCCCTTTATGTATTAAAAATGACTGTTTTCAGCAAGTTTTGCTCTCTAACACAAATACTTTTTATTGAATTTTCACCAAACTTGCTGAAATTTTTTATTAATATTAAATCATGGTTAAGTTTGAATACTACTAAAATCGCATAAGGAATGTAGGAGTAATTGCCCTTTAATTATTAAAAATGACTGTTTCAGCCTTTTTTGCTCTCTAACACATCGAGTTTTCATCGGATCTTCTACAAATTCTTTATTGATATAAAATCTAGGTCCAGTTTGATTATTACTAAAATCCCATAATGATTATCTGAGTTATTGCCCTTTATGTATTAAAAAGGACTGTTTCACCATTTTTTGCTCTCTAACACAAATAAATTTTTTTTTGAATTTCACCAAAGTTGCTGAAAATGTTTATTTATATAAAATCAAGGTTAAGTTTGAATATTACTAAATTCGCATAATGTATATCTGAGTTATTGCTATTTAATTATTAAAAAATGACTGTTTCAGTTTTTTTGCACTCTAACACATACAGTTTTTATCGGATATTCACCAAACTTGCTGAACATGTTTATAAATATAAAATATATGTCCAGTTTGAATAGTACTAATATCGCATAAGGCATGTCTGAGTTTTTTGCCCTTTAGTTATTAAAAATTAATACTTCAGCATTTTTTGCTCTCTATCACAAACATTTCTTTTCGGATCTTAACAAAACTTGCTGAAATTCTTTATTTATAAAAAATCTAGGTTCAGTTTGATTATTACTTAAATCGCATAAGGCATGTCTGAGTTATTGTCCTTTATGTATTAAAAAATGACTGTTTCACCATTTTTTGTTCTCTAACACAATTAATTTTTTTGTGATTTTCACCAAACTTGCTGAAAATGTTTATTTATATAAAATCAAGGTTTAGTTTGAATACTACTAAAATCGCACAAGCTATGTCTGAGTTTTTGCCCTTAAGTACTAAAATGAATGTTCAGCAGGTTTTGCTCTCTAACACATACAGTTTGTATCGGATATTCTCCAAACTTGTTGAAAATGTTTATTAGTATAAAATCTAGGTCAATCATCTTAACTATCAAAATCGCACGAGGCATGTTGGAGTTATTGCCCTTGAATGACTAAAAAATGAATACTTCAGGCTTGTCAGCTTTCTGACTCAAACAGTTTTAATTGGATCTTCGCCAACTTTGCTGAAAATAATATTTGTATAAAATATTCACCAAACTTGCTGACAATGTGTATTGGTATTAAATCTAGGTCAAGAAAAAAGTCGAATACAGTTTAATGAAAATCCTTCAAGAGGTAAAGGAGAAATGGAATGGTCATTTATTAGGGCCCTATTATTACCAACACGGCTAAGATGAAGCACATGCAACCATTGATAAAAAGTGTTTGTGTTAGAAAGCAGAAAATGCTGAAACAGTCATTTTTTTTATTATTCAAGGGCAATAACTCAGACATGCCTCATGCAATTTTGCTAGTTATTGAACCTGACCTAGATTCTATACTAATAAACATTTATAGCAAGTTTAGTGGAGATCCCAAAAGAAGTGTTTGAGTTAGAGAGCGACAAGGCTGAAACAGTCATTTTCAGCAAGCTTGGTAAAGATTCTCCGTATTTTTTTACACGCTCACCCACCGTGAATATTATTTACACGTTGTGACTGGATCTCATAGTTTAACCCTGTGCCTACTGGTCGTAACTTTACGGAGTTTACAAATTTCTTAGATAAGCCGGTTTTTGTGAAAGAATCACGTCCCACGTAGTTCAAATGGGACCCCAAACAACCGTTTTATGCAGGTTTCTCAAAAACACAATGCGGCTTTAAATGAATACGTCTTTGTTATTATTTGTTCGGTATTATAAAAAACAAATCATATTTTTTTTAAAGATTCATAACACTTACCACTCAATTAGTTTTGCCCCATTTTTACAACCATTTAGTTCTTGCTGGTACAATGTTTAACCCCTTCATTACCTTATCTCGAGTACAGTAGTTATTAGCCCTTGCAGTGCGGCGTCTGATCAGGATCCAAACTGTTTGACACTCATTTCAATATTTCTTAAGTCAAAATACCTAAAATTTAAGAAAAAATAAAAGCATACGACAATTTTTAAAATCGATGACGTCATGGCAGTGAAGGTTTTAATTAAAAATATTATCACGAGTAGATCAATTCGCTATTTCAATAAAGTATGTGATCATGCAGCCTTATCGACAGCAGCAGTGTGCTTTCTGCGATTGGTTATATTTCGTCGATCAAATTGATTGCCCTTTTCCGGAAAAATTTTTTTTTTGCCGCCGTACCAACTGATTATCTGTCTCTTTCAGGCAGCTGGATTCTTAAATTCAGAAGAAGGACATACATACCATTTTACATTCCATTCTTTGTGATCGTTGAATTTCATTTTCATGAAATTTTCAGTTGCCGTCTACCTTTAACTGTATCATCATTTTGTTGTTATGAGCCGTATTTAACTATGTCACTCACCATGATACCCTGCATTAAGCTGTCATCTGACCATTAAGTTCGCTACACGCCTTTATTATTAACCCTTTACCTGCCGACAACACTGATAGTCGAAAACAGTCTGAGCTCTGATCATACCAATGATTCTTATATCAAAGACGCATAAAAATCCAAAGTTTATAACAAAACCAGACAAGAAGTCTTTGCAGACGATGACATTGCAGCAACTGTGTTGGAAGGGTTATTACGTCATACTGGCAATGAAAGGATCTGTTTCGTAGGTCAACGAAACAGCTAGTTTGGAACAGAGAGAGTTCACACAGACTAACTGTTTAATGTGTTCATGGACAATACTGTCCCGCTAGGTAGAACCTGTTTACACAAACTTATCGCTTAATATGTCCAGTGACAATACTGTCCTGTTAGGAAGAACCTGTTTACATAGACTTCTCGTCTAACGTGTTCATATACAAGACTATCCTGCACGATCGAACATGTTAACATGGACTTCTCATTTATGTGTTCAGGGACTAAACTGTCCTGCTAGGTAGAACCTGTTTACAGATACTTCTCACTTAATATGTTCAGTTACTAGCCTGGGCTGCTAGGTAGAACCTGTTTACTAAGACGTCTCACTTAATGTGTTCAGAGACTAGCCTGTGTTGCTAGGTAGAACATGTTTACAGGACTTCTTGTTTAATGTGTTCAGAGACTAGCCTGTGCTGCTAGGTAGAACCTGTTGACAGAACTTCTTGTTTAATGTGTTTAGAGACTAGCCTGTATTGCTAGGTAGAACCTGTTTACAGAACTTCTTGTTTAATGTGTTCAGAGACTAGCCTGTGCTGCTAGGTAGAACCTGTTTACAGGAATTCTTGTTTAGTGTGTTTAGAGACTAGCCTGTGCTGCTAGGTAGAACCTGTTGACAGGACTTCTTGTTTAAGTTGGTCAGAGAATAGACTGTGCTGCTAGGTAGAACCTGTTTACAGGACATCTTGTTTATAGACTAGCCTGTGCTGCTAGGTAGAACCTGTTTACATGACTTCTTTTTAATGTGTTTAGAGACTAGCCTGTGCTGCTAGGTAAAACCTGTTTACAGGACTTCTTGTTTAAGTTGTTCAGAGACTAGCCTGTGCTGCTAGACAGAACCTGTTTACATGACTTCTTGTTTAATGTGTTCAGAGACTAGCCTGTGCTGCTAGATAGAACCGGTTTACAGGACTTCATGTTTAATGTGTTCAGAGACTAGCATTTGCTGCTAAACAGAACCTGTTTACAGAACTTCTTGTTTAATGTGTTCAGAGACTGGCATGTGCTGCTAGACAGAACCTGTTTACATGACTTCTTGTTTAATGTGTTCAAAGACTAGCCTGTCCTGTTAGGTAGAACGTGTTTACAGGATTTCTTGTTAATGTGTTCAGAGACTAGCCTGTGCTGCTAGGTAGAACCAGTTTACAGGATTTCTTGTTTAATGTGTTCAGAGACTAGCCTGTGCTGCTAGATATAATCTGTTAACAGGATTTCTTGTTTAATGTGTTCAGAGACTAGCCTGTGCTGCTAGATAGAACCTGTTTACATGAATTATTGTTTACTGTGTTCAGAGACTAGCATGTGCTGCTAGACAGACCCTGTTTACATAACTACTTGTTTAATGTGTTCAGAGACTGGCATGTGTTGCTAGACAGAACCTGTTTACATGACTTCTTGTTTAATGTGTTCAGAGACTAGCCTGTCCTGTTAGGTAGAACGTGTTTACAGGATTCCTTGTTAATGTGTTCAGAGACTAGCCTGTGCTGCTAGATAGAACCTGTTTACAGGATTTCTTGTTTAATATGTTCAGAGACTAGACTGTGCTGCTAGATAGAACCTGTTTACAGGATTTCTTGTTTAATGTGTTCAGAGACTAGCATGTGCTGCTAGACAGACCCTGTTTACAAAACTACTTGTTTAATGTGTTCAGAGACTGGCATGTGTTGCTAGACAGAACCTATTTACATGACTTCTTGTTTAATGTGTTCAGAGACAAGCCTCTCCTGTTAGGTGGAACGTGTTTACAGGATTTCTTGCTAATGTGTTCAGAGACTAGCCTGTGCTGCTAGGTAGAACCAGTTTACTGGATTTCTTGTTTAATGTGTTCAGAGACTAGCCTGTGCTGCTAGATAGAACCTGTTTACAGGATTTCTTGTTTAATGTTTTCAGAGACTAGACTGTGCTGCTAGATAGAATCTGTTTAAAGGGACTTCAAGTTTAATGTGTTCAGGAACTATACTGTCCTGTTAGGCAGAATCTGTTTACAGGGACTTCAAGTTTAATGTGTTCAGGAACTATACTGTCCTGTTAGGCAGAATCTGTTTACAGGGACTTCAAGTTTAATGTGTTCAGGAACTATACTGTCCTGTTAGGCAGAATCTGTTTACAGGGACTTCAAGTTTAATGTGTTCAGGAACTATACTGTCCTGTTAGGCAGAATCTGTTTACAGGGACTTCAAGTTTAATGTGTTCAGGGACTATACTGTCCTGTTAGGCAGAATCTGTTTACAGGGACTTCAAGTTTAATGTGTTCAGGAACTATACTGTCCTGTTAGGCAGAATCTGTTTACAGGGACTTCAAGTTTAATGTGTTCAGGTACTATACTGTCCTGTTAGGCAGAATCTGTTTCAAGGGACTTCAAGTTTAATGTGTTCAGGAACTAGACTGTCCTGTTAGGCAGAATCTGTTTAAAGAGACTTCAAGTTTAATGTGTTCAGGAACTATACATGACTTCTTTTTAATGTGTTTAGAGACTAGCCTGTGCTGCTAGTTAAAACCTGTTTACAGGACTTCTTGTTTAAGTTGTTCAGAGACTAGCCTGTGCTGCTAGACAGAACCTGTTTACATGACTTCTTGTTTAATGTGTTCAGAGACTAGCCTGTGCTGCTAGATAGAACCGGTTTACAGGACTTCATGTTTAATGTGTTCAGAGACTAGCATTTGCTGCTAGACAGAACCTGTTTACAGAACTTCTTGTTTAATGTGTTCAGAGACTAGCATTTGCTGCTAGACAGAACCTGTTTACATGACTTCTTGTTTACTGTGTTTAGAGACTAGCAAGTACTGCTAGGTAGAACCTGTTTACAGAACTTCTTGTTTAATGTGTTCAGAGACTAGCCTGTATTGCTATGTAGAACCTGTTTACAGGACTTCTTGTTTAATGTGTTCAGAGACTAGCCTGTGCTGCTAGGTAAAACCTGTTTACATGACTTCTTGTTTAATGTGTTCAGAGACTAGCCTGTGCTGCTAGGTAGAACCTGTTGACAGGACTTCTTGTTTAAGTTGGTCAGAGAATAGACTGTGCTGCTAGGTAGAACCTGTTTACAGGACATCTTGTTTATAGACTAGCCTGTGCTGCTAGGTAGAACCTGTTTACATGACTTCTTTTTAATGTGTTTAGAGACTAGCCTGTGCTGCTAGGTAAAACCTGTTTACAGGACTTCTTGTTTAAGTTGTTCAGAGACTAGCCTGTGCTGCTAGACAGAACCTGTTTACATGACTTCTTGTTTAATGTGTTCAGAGACTAGCCTGTGCTGCTAGATAGAACCGGTTTACAGGACTTCATGTTTAATGTGTTCAGAGACTAGCATTTGCTGCTAGACAGAACCTGTTTACAGAACTTCTTGTTTAATGTGTTCAGAGACTGGCATGTGCTGCTAGACAGAACCTGTTTACATGACTTCTTGTTTAATGTGTTCAGAGACTAGCCTGTCCTGTTAGGTAGAACGTGTTTACAGGATTTCTTGTTAATGTGTTCAGAGACTAGCCTGTGCTGCTAGGTAGAACCAGTTTACAGGATTTCTTGTTTAATGTGTTCAGAGACTAGCCTGTGCTGCTAGATAGAATCTGTTAAATGGATTTCTTGTTTAAGTTGTTCAGAGACTAGACTGTGCTGCTAGATAGAACCTGTTTACAGGATTTCTTGTTTAATGTGTTCAGAGACTAGCCTGTGCTGCTAGATATAACCTGTTTACAGGATTTCTTGTTTACTGTGTTCAGAGACTAGCATGTGCTGCTAGACAGACCCTGTTTACATAACTACTTGTTTAATGTGTTCAGAGATTGGCATGTGTTGCTAGACAGAACCTGTTTACATGACTTATTGTTTAATGTGTTCAGAGACTAGCCTGTCCTGTTAGGTAGAACGTGTTTACAGGATTCCTTGTTTAATGTGTTCAAAGACTAGCCTGTGCTGCTAGATAGAACCTGTTTACAGGATTTCTTGTTTAATGTGTTCAGAGACTAGCCTGTGCTGCTAGATAGAACATGTTTACAGGATTTCTTGTTTACTGTGTTCAGAGACTAGCATGTGCTGCTAGACAGACCCTGTTTACATAACTACTTGTTTAATGTGTTCAGAGACTGGCATGTGTTGCTACACAGAACCTGTTTACATGACTTCTTGTTTAATGTGTTCAGAGACTAGCCTCTCCTGTTAGGTAGAACCTGTTTACAGGATTTCTTGCTAATGTGTTCAGAGACTAGCCTGTGCTGCTAGGTAGAGCCAGTTTACTTGATTTCTTGTTTAATGTGTTCAGAGACTAGCCTGTGCTGCTAGATAGAACCTGTTTACAGGATTTCTTGTTTACTGTGTTCAGAGACTAGCATGTGCTGCTAGACAGACCCTGTTTACATAACTACTTGTTTAATGTGTTCAGAGATTGGCATGTGTTGCTAGACAGAACCTGTTTACATGACTTATTGTTTAATGTGTTCAGAGACTAGCCTGTCCTGTTAGGTAGAACGTGTTTACAGGATTTCTTGTTTAATGTGTTCAAAGACTAGCCTGTGCTGCTAGATAGAACCTGTTTACAGGATTTCTTGTTTAATATGTTCAGAGACTAGACTGTGCTGCTAGATAGAACCTGTTTACAGGATTTCTTGTTTAATGTGTTCAGAGACTAGCCTGTGCTGCTAGATAGAACATGTTTACAGGATTTCTTGTTTACTGTGTTCAGAGACTAGCATGTGCTGCTAGACAGACCCTGTTTACATAACTACTTGTTTAATGTGTTCAGAGACTGGCATGTGTTGCTACACAGAACCTGTTTACATGACTTCTTGTTTAATGTGTTCAGAGACTAGCCTCTCCTGTTAGATAGAACGTGTTTACAGGATTTCTTGCTAATGTGTTCAGAGACTAGCCTGTGCTGCTAGGTAGAACCAGTTTACTGGATGTCTTGTTTAATGTGTTCAGAGACTAGCCTGTGCTGCTAGATAGAACCTGTTTACAGGATTTCTTGTTTAATGTGTTCAGAGACTAGACTGTGCTGCTAGTTAGAACCTGTTTACAGGATTTCTTGTTTAATGTGTTCAGAGACTAGCCTGTGCTGCTCGATAGAACCTGTTTACAGGATTTCTTGTTTACTGTGTTCAGAGACTAGACTGTGCTGCTATATAGAATCTGTTTACAGGGACTTCTTGTTTAATGTGTTCAGAGACTAGCCTGTGCAGCAAGGTAGAATCTGTTTACATGACTTCTTGTTTGCTGTGTTCAGACACTGGGCTTGGCTGCTAGACGGAACCTGTTTACAGAACTTCTTGTTTAATGTGTTCAGAGACTAGCCTGTGCTGCTAGGTAGAACCTGTTTACAGAACTTCTTGTTTAATGTGTTCAGAGACTAGCATGTACTGCTAGGTAGAACCTGTTTACAGGACTTCTTGTTTAATGTGTTCAGAGACTAGCCTGTGCTGCTAGGTAGAACCTGTTTACAGAACTTCTTGTTTAATGTGTTCAGAGACTAGCATGTACTGCTAGGTAGAACCTGTTTACAGGACTTCTTGTTTAATGTGTTCAGAGACTAGCCTGTGCTGCTAGGTAAAATCTGTTTACAGGACTGCTTGTTTAATGTGTTTAGAGACTAGCCTGTGCTGCTAGGTAAAACCTGTTTACAGGACCTCTTGTTTAAGTTGTTCAGAGACTAGCCTGTGCTGCTAGACAGAACCTGTTTACATGATTTCTTGTTTAATGTGTTCAGAGACTAGCCTGTGCTGCTAGATAGAACTGGTTTACAGGACTTCATGTTTAATGTGTTCAGAGACAAGCATTTGCTGCTAGAAAGAACCTGTTTACATGACTTCTTGTTTAATGTGTTTAGAGACTAGAAAGTCTTGCTAGGTAGAACCTGTTTACAGAACCTCTTGTTTAACGTGTTCAGAGACTAGCCTGTATTGCTATGTAGAACCTGTTTACAGGACTTCTTGTTTAATGTGTTCAGAGACTAGCCTGTGCTGCTAGGTAAAACCTGTTTACAGGACTTCTTGTTTAATGTGTTCAGAGACTAGCCTGTGCTGCTAGGTAGAACCTGTTGACAGGACTTCTTGTTTAAGTTGATCAGAGAATAGACTGTGCTGCTAGGTAGAACCTATTTACAGGACATCTTGTTTATAGACTAGCCTGTGCTGCTAGGTAGAACCTGTTTACATGACTTCTTTTTAATGTGTTTAGAGACTAGCCTGTGCTGCTAGGTAAAACCTGTTTACAGGACTTCTTGTTTAAGTTGTTCAGAGATTAGCCTGTGCTGCTAGACAGAACCTGTTTACATGACTTCTTGTTTAATGTGTTCAGAGACTAGCCTGTGCTGCTAGATAGAACCGGTTTACAGGACTTCATGTTTAATGTGTTCAGAGACTAGCATTTGCTGCTAGACAGAACCTGTTTACAGAACTTCTTGTTTAATGTGTTCAGAGACTGGCATGTGCTGCAAGACAGAACCTGTTTACATGACTTCTTGTTTAATGTGTTCAAAGACTAGCCTGTCCTGTTAGGTAGAACGTGTTTACAGGATTTCTTGTTAATGTGTTCAGAGACTAGCCTGTGCTGCTAGGTAGAACCAGTTTACAGGATTTCTTGTTTAATGTGTTCAGAGACTAGCCTGTGCTGCTAGATATAATCTGTTAACAGTATTTCTTGTTTAATGTGTTCAGAGACTAGCCTGTGCTGCTAGATAGAACCTGTTTACATGAATTCTTGTTTACTGTGTTCAGAGACTAGCATGTGCTGCTAGACAGACCCTGTTTACATAACTACTTGTTTAATGTGTTCAGAGACTGGCATGTGTTGCTAGACAGAACCTGTTTACATGACTTCTTGTTTAATGTGTTCAGAGACTAGCCTGTCCTGTTAGGTAGAACGTGTTTACAGGATTCCTTGTTAATGTGTTCAGAGACTAGCCTGTGCTGCTAGGTAGAACCAGTTTACAGGATTTCTTGTTTAATGTGTTCAGAGACTAGCCTGTGCTGCTAGATAGAACCTGTTTACAGGATTTCTTGTTTAATATGTTCAGAGACTAGACTGTGCTGCTAGATAGAACCTGTTTACAGGATTTCTTGTTTAATGTGTTCAGAGACTAGCATGTGCTGCTAGACAGACCCTGTTTACAAAACTACTTGTTTAATGTGTTCAGAGACTGGCATGTGTTGCTAGACATAATCTGTTTACATGACTTCTTGTTTAATGTGTTCAGAGACAAGCCTCTCCTGTTAGGTGGAACGTGTTTACAGGATTTCTTGCTAATGTGTTCAGAGACTAGCCTGTGCTGCTAGGTAGAACCAGTTTACTGGATTTCTTGTTTAATGTGTTCAGAGACTAGCCTGTGCTGCTAGATAGAACCTGTTTACAGGATTTCTTGTTTAATGTTTTCAGAGACTAGACTGTGCTGCTAGATAGAATCTGTTTACAGGGACTTCAAGTTTAATGTGTTCAGGAACTATACTGTCCTGTTAGGCAGAATCTGTTTACAGGGACTTCAAGTTTAATGTGTTCAGGTACTATACTGTCCTGTTAGGCAGAATCTGTTTAAAGAGACTTCAAGTTTAATGTGTTCAGGGACTATACTGTCCTGCAAGGCAGAATCTGTTTACAGGGACTTCAAGTTTAATGTGTTCAGGAACTAGACTGTCCTGTTAGGTAGAACCTGGTTACAGGGACTTCAAGTTTAATGTGTTCAGGAACTATACTGTCCTGTTAGGCAGAATCTGTTTACAGGGACTTCAAGTTTAATGTGTTCAGGAACTATACTGTCCAGTTAGGCAGAATCTGTTTACAGGGACTTCAAGTTTAATGTGTTCAGGAACTATACTGTCCTGTTAGGCAGAATCTGTTTACAGGGACTTCAAGTTTAATGTGTTCAGGTACTATACTGTCCTGTTAGGCAGAATCTGTTTACAGGGACTTCAAGTTTAATGTGTTCAGGTACTATACTGTCCTGTTAGGCAGAATCCGTTTACAGGGACTTCAAGTTTAATGTGTTCAGGAACTATACTGTCCTGTTAGGCAGAATCTGTTTACAGGGACTTCAAGTTTAATGTGTTCAGGAACTATACTGTCCTGTTAGGCAGAATCTGTTTACAGGGACTTCAAGTTTAATGTGTTCAGGAACTATACTGTCCTGTTAGGCAGAATCTGTTTACAGGGACTTCAAGTTTAATGTGTTCAGGAACTATACTGTCCTGTTAGGCAGAATCTGTTTAAAGAGACTTCAAGTTTAATGTGTTCAGGAACTATACTGTCCTGCTATGTAGAACCTGCTTACAGGGACTTTTCATTTCATGTGTTCAGGAACTATACTGTCCTGTTAGGCAGAATCTGTTTAAAGAGACATCAAGTTTAATGTGTTCAGGAACTATATTGTCCTGCAAGGCAGAATCTGTTTACAGAGGCTGTTCAGGGACTATACTGTCCTGCTTTGTAGAACCTGCTTACAGGGACTTTTCATTTCATGTGTTCAGGGACTAGACTGTCCTGCAAGGCAGAACCTGTTTACAGGACTTCTTGTTTAAGGAATTCGCGTTGTTTACCTCTATATTCACCGATTACCCCAAGTACAGTAGTTATTTCAAAACAGTTTGGTTCCTGATCAGACGGCGCGAAACGCGGCATTTGATCAAGATATACCGTAACTGTTTTTACACCCATTTCAATATGTATTTCTTAAGTCAAAATACATACATTTTTCATTTTGAGAAATAAAAGCAGACGACGATTGTTTGAAATTAATGAGTCAGAACAGTGAAGGGGTTATAGTGAAAGGGTGATAGTAAAGTGTCACCATCACCTTGCTCAAAAACGCTTGTCATAATATAGAAAAAGTCTCCAATTATCGGGACTCGAGATGCGTATGAACATTAATTTCTTTAAGGAAATAGGTCAATACGTGAAGAAAATTTTATGAGGGAACGGTTTCGCAGTCGCGTGCATGTATGTTTCTTTGACACGTGCCTTCATCAAAGAAACAGTCTGTACTTGAGTGGCAATAATGAAAAGAGATTTTATTATATGGCTATTGTGCTGAATGACACTTGAATATGTAACAAGATAAATGACTATTGAATACAAACTAATTTGGCGAAAATTGCTACATGGATCATTGAATATTACATATATCGACGAGAGTAACACCGACGAAAATAGTCAGTGAAGTTCATATTTCATCTATCTATCATTCCTATTTTGCTTAATTGCTATAATATTGAATTTCAATTCGGAAATACATAGATCTATTTCGTAAGGATACTTGTAAACAACTTTAATTATCTGTGCCCCACGTGAGCTTGACAAAATAACACACCTTGACACATTAAAAAACAATCAACCCTTGCAACGAGTAAACTCGTCATTTACAAACAGTGTACCTGTGACGATTACACTTGTCCTATGCAAACAGTGCAGACCCTAATCAGAGGGCTCCTTCAGAAGCCCTCTGATCAGGGTCTACACTTTTGTAATTTTGAAACATACTGTTAAAATTAACCCTTTATAGCCCAAAATGGACAAGACTTATTGTCCATTGAAAGTTTCATGGGTGAATGAGTTAACTATTTTTCTGACATAATGACGTAAAATCCCGTCTAGGACAGTCTTTGTCGTGATATCTTCTACTTCAAGATTTCGTCTGCTTTTATCGTTTAAAAAATCGGAATTCTGTTTATGTTTTGAACTAATGAAACATTTATATGTTTGTCAATCAATTTTGATCCTGATCAGACGCCGCGTTACGATCCAAACTGGGAAGGGCCGACTCTAATGTTGCAATAACTTGTGACCCAACCCTTTTGTTTGTATTACACAAATTTCATAATGCTTGTATGAATATGTGAATTAATTGAGCAATAAAATATTAACTAAACATAATTGTGTTACATATACAGTAAAATTTATCTATTACGACCACTTACTGTGAGTCTAAATGACTGATTTAAGACAGCGTGACAATTTAAAACAAGAAAAAGGTAGAGCACAAGGCTTAACCTTTATCATGCTTTCATGCTCCCGAAATTGACACCAGAAGGTCACACGAATTTGGATTTTATGAATGTCGCGGGATTCGAACCCGTGCGGGGAAGGGAAACGAGATATGCTCTAAAATGTGTACACGCGCGTTAGATCACGTGATCACGGCAACGTTCTCATCTGACGGTCTATTTTATCTTTTTTAACCAATTACCCAATAGCCTATTTCTAGTTTTGAATACAGGTGACCACTTAAAGCAGGTTGAAAATAAAGCAGAATGTGCCCTAAGGCACATTCTGCTTTATTTTCAGCCTGCTTTAAGCTACCATCTGCTAGGATTTAGAAAAGATTTCGTTTGTTACACGTTTTTGTCTGTATATATTGGAACTATTTTCTTCAGCGGGGGAATAAATCAAATGCGCTAAAAGGCGCTTCTATTGGGGTAAAGGGTTAACTTGTATATGTAGCGAGCTTTAAAACAAAGATGGACGGAGTACAAAAAAAGCGATGGAAATTATCTTAAAATCTTTGATTCGGTGACTTTTCTTGAGGATGTGTTTAGACTGATCATATTCTTAATGCCATATGCAAGATAATGCAAGATAATGCCAGACATTTGCTTATTTAAAGTATTTTCTGTTTTTGTTCTGTGCAAATACACCATTCGGTTTTCATTCTCTCTAAGGCCTTCACTGCCAAATCCGATTTCACTTTCTTTTTCGCACATTCTGTGTCTAGATCAGATGCCGAGTCATCTGAGGCCCGTTTCATAAAAATTCGTACGACAAATGTTGTCGTAAGTCTGATAATAAAAGCCTCAAATATATTTATTTTTTCTCCATCTAATCCTGTCCTGTGACATATCTTTGGAATCGTCTTGAAAAGAAGATTCCAAAGAGCTGTCACAAGACAGGATTAGATAGAGAAATAAGAATATAAATGTAATTTAAAGTTTTGACTTACGACCGTTTTTGTCGTGCGAAGCCTGGTGTCTATAATCAGGATCAAAACAGGTTGACCTATTCGGAGAAATGGCAGCACTGAATAAGTCTTCAAACAGATTTTGAATTCTATGTAAATGTGATCGCCACGTATATGTTTCATCATGCGAGCTTAACCCAGTCACCAAAACTAGGTTGTCAATTACGAAATAAATATTCAAGCAGGTTTTGAAATCTATGTAATTTGATCGCTAAATATCTACACGTTTCATCATGTTTAACTTTGCAGGAGTTTAAACAAAGACATGGTACTGAATAGAACGTAAAAACCGCACAAGGACTCTCGTAACCAGGAAAACTAATCATCATCACAAATAGAATGTAAAACCCACAATTTTAACCCCGCCAATAATAACTTAATTAACTACAAATTACCGATCATGCATTTTCAGTACATGTAATGTTTTGCACAATGATTTCGACTAATTTGTCCGAATGATACAGTGGAGAAAACGTAATTATTTCCCGTTTAACCCTTTACCCACTAGAAGCGCCTTTTAGCGGATATGATTTATTCATCCGCTGAAGAAAATAGTTCCAATTTAATCAGTAATGAATATGTATTATATGGAATATTTTCTATATTATAGCACATGGTAGCTTAAAGCAGGCTGAAAGTAAAGCAGAATGCGCCCTAAGGCGCATTCTGCTTTACTTTCAACCTGCTTTAAGTAGTCACCTATCTTAAGTACTAGAAATAGGCTATCAGGTAAAGGGTTAAACGCAAACGAAACGCAAACGCAAAACACTAAAATGTAGAAAATTATCACTTTTTGTCAATTGTGACTATTCATTTTAATATGAGCGGCAAACATTTTGGAGCCTAATCAGACGCCAGGTTATCCGGCGTCTGATCTGGCTCCAAACTGTTTGCAAAGAAAATACTAGTTTTATAGCAAACGCGTTTATTTGGAAAGAATAACGTTTTTTCCATTGTAAGCACGTGCGCCAGCCTTCTGTAGACTGTGATCGAATGTCTGACAACTGAACGCCAAGTAACTCAACGTCTCATCTAGACACAAACTGCTGATTATATAAGTATTTGTTGTTGTTCTTGTTTTTCTTTTATAAAAAAAACAACAGTCACATGAAAATACTAGCAGAAAATAATCTGCAAAAAAAAGGTGCTGGTATAAGGAAATTTGCATTAGCAAATTGACGAATTACATATCGTGCCGTGTTCGAAATCCTAAGTTGTATTTAACCCATTTGTGCCCACGATAACACATATGGGACATAGGCAAACAGTGTAGACTCTGATTAGACGCCGCATTATGCGGCGTCTGATCAGAGTCTACACTGTTTGCTGATAGCAATTTCAATATAATACAAAACGGAAATGAACATTTTGACCCTGCGTTCCATTGATAAAAAATGGACTAATCCAATATATAAACATGGAAGAATCAACTGGGCGCAAATGGGTTAACCCAGTTGTGCCCACGATCCCATAAATTGGACATAAGCAAACAGTATAGACTCGGATTAGTCCACTTTGTACATAAGGGATGCCGTGTCTAAATTTTCATTTCTGTTTTGTATCATATTTAAATTCCTATCAGCAAACAGTGTTAACTCTAATCAGAGTCTATACTGTTTGCTTATGTCCAATTTATGGGATCGTGGGCACAACTGGGTTAACCCAATTGCGCCCAGTTGATTCTTCCATGTTTATATATTGGATTAGTCCACTTTGTACATAAGGGATGCCGTGTCTAAATTTTCATTTCTGTTTTGTATCATATTTAAATTCCTATCAGCAAACAGTGTAAACTCTAATCAAATATATATACATGGAAGAATCCACTTGACGCAAAAGGGTTAATGTATAGTATTGCGTGTTTTTAACCATTTAAGTCAGTTTTTTCATGATTTCGTTATGTAGTCGGCCTTTTTATGGGGTTACCGGTAATTGCCTGATAAACGTAATTTTGTTACTTAACCCTTATCCTGTGGTGATATCGTCTGTTTCGAAATTGTCGTCTGCAAAACTTATTACATTTAGATTTATACATTGTTTAGGTAAAGTAACCTATAGACGAGTGTCAAACAGTTTGGATACCGATCAGATGCCGCGTGACGCCAAGTCTGATCTTTATTATTTTGACAGGAAAACACTTAATGACGAGTGACAAACAGCTTAATAATAATAATGATAATAATAATATTAATAGTAATAAAAAAATATAATAATAAGAAGAAGAATGATAATAATTATAATAATAAAGACTTTATTTAACGAGAGAACTCATTTGGTAAAGACCAATCTTCCATGAGGCCCTCAACATATATACAAATACATAAAACAAAAGGCATTTCATACAAAACAAATAATTAACAATATAACAATACAATTGTACTAACTGGGTGAAGCAATTTGTAAGAAAAGCGTATCAGTGTACACGTGTCCTATGTAAAAAGTGAAGACCCAGATCACAGGACTCCTCTGATCAGGGTTTGCATCGTTTGTCATTTTACAATGTATGAAGAAAAGATAAAAGATAACTTCTAAATAGATCTAGCAATAAGATGGACTAGACTTACATGTAATTGGAAACTGGAATGGTCAATTTGAAGTTTCAAGGCCAGGAAAAGTAATTTAGTCTATTATACAAGTAATTTAATACATGTATTAATTGAAAAACAGTGGAGACTAGCTGAGAACACGTATATGACCTCTATATCAGTGTCTCCACAGTTAGAGATTTTGATACCGATTATAAGTTCAGCTTGAATCCAGATCAGACGCTGCGTTTCGCGGCGTCTGATCTGGATTCAAGCTGTTTGCAAATGTCCCTACCTATAGCGGCTCCCACCGAACAACGCACACAATACATGTATGTATCTCCCGTTGGGTGTCGTTGTAGAGAGGGAGCGCTGTACAAATATACCGTGTGTTTCATTGGTCGTTTACTACATGTTTGATTGTGTGTTTGTGGTTGATCAACCTAAGTGGCATGCAAATTGTAGGCGTCAGCATTCACCTTGTTTGGTAGGCGTTACTAATGCATTCCCCTGATTGGTTGAAGACAAATAAAAACAGACCAATAGAATTTATAGACCAATTATTCAATTAACTGCCTTATCCCGAGTATATAGATACATGTATACACTAGTTATTTGCAAACAGTTTGGATCCTGATCAGACGCAGCGTTCTCTTCAGGATCCAAACTGTTTGACACTCAGTTCAATATTTCTTATGTCAAAATACCCTTAATTCAATTTTGAGAAATAAAAGCAGACGACAATTGTTTAAAAATGTTGACGTCATGGCAGTGAATGGATTAAAGGAAAAGATAAAAGAGTGATTATGATAGCGGAAGCGATTACAAAGAATGTGCAAGTCCAGTAATTCGGGAATGCCCCGTGTGTCGAAATTAAGTACACCGTTTGCTACACAGGTACTTGACACATACTTTATTATCTATGAACCCCCTCCCCCCTTAAAAAAAAAAAAAAATTTTTTTTTTTTTTACTATACTTCTATTATAGATACAAGGTAAACAGCGCAATTCAACACCTAGTCTTTACTATCGACTTAAACTGATGCTAAAATAGACTCGATCGCCGATATTCTCTTGTGGTACCCTCGGGAAAAGATTAATTTATCAATATCTACTCTTTATTTCATCAAATTCCGTCAAATAACGCCACAGTACGTGAATTATAACGAAAATAAGCTTCAAAAAGTTTTATGTCGTTCTCTTGGTACAGAATTTATTGCCCAAAATAAGGGGTAATCTAGTCGGTTTGCACATTTAACGGCCTTTACGGCTGGAACTTTCACCTAATTTCATTAGAGCAAATGCGTTTGTGTCGGAACATTACCCTCTTCACTATCAGCTATATGAAATATACATGTAATTTGGCACGAAATTGACAAGTGAAAGACTCATTTCATTTCCAATGCCATTTTGAATACCGGAATGAATCGAATGAACGGAGCGATCTCATTGGTCAAAATTAAACAGGTAAAGTTTCTTTTAATTTTGCATTCTATGTAAATTATATAAAACTGATAATATTTCATTTAAAGATGATTTATAATATTTGGTGAAAGTTCCAGTGGCATAGGCCGTTTATTGTGGACAAATAACAGATCACCCCTACATGTACATTCGTTGCTATGTACCAAGAAAACGACAAAAAACTTTTTGAAGCTTATTTTCGTTATAATTCACGTACTAAGGCGTTATTTGACGGAATTTGATGAAATAAAAAGTAGATATTGATAAATTAATCTTTTCCCGAGGGTACCACAAGAGAATATCGGCGATCGAGTCTATTTTAGCATCAGTTTAAGTCGATAGTAAAGACTAGGTGTTGAATTGCGCTGTTTACCTTGTATCTATAATAGAAGTATAGTAAAAAAAAAAAAAATTTTTTTTTTTTTTTAGGGGGGAGGGGGTTCATAGATAATAAAGTATGTGTCAAGTACCTGTGGTTTGCTAGTTTGGACGCATTTATTTGATAAGCATGTATCCATTTTTTTTTAAATAAACCCAAACATTTAAGGTTATTAAAAAAATAATACCTAGTGTCAGAAATGGATATTGACAAACAGCGTAGATCCTGATAGGACACAGTAGGTACACCCGAGTAGAATGGTTATTTGCAGGCAGTTTGGGTCTTGGTCAGACGCCGCGTAAACGCGGTGTCTGATCAGGATCCAGACTGTTTGGCACTCATTTCAATAATTCTTATGTCAAAAACATGTACCTAAAATTTAAACACGAGAAGTAAAAGCAGACGACAATTGTACAAACTTGATGACGTCATGACAGTGAAGGGGTCAACCCCGGTGTAGTATCAGGGTCTGCACAGTTTTCCATTTCATATGTATTTTAGCAGTACGGGAAAAACCCTCTAAAAAACTCTATTACATATAATGAATATTTCCATTTGTACATTTAACCATTTCACGCAATTATTTCTTCTATGTTTATATATTGGTTAAGTTTATTTTTCATTTAAGGTGGCGGGCGGCCCGCATCTCGAGTTCCGGAAATGCTGCTGACTTTCACATGATCTTTTCGGCACGTGCTTATAGAAGAAAATTTACATAAAGAAAAGTTTGATAAACTTCTATATCTCCTTTGATAGCGCAGTTGGTAGAGTGATTGACTAGCAATCCAAAGGTTCTAGGTTCGAGTCCCACTCGCTTCAAAACATTTTTTTTAATAAATTGTCCGATTTTATTGACTAGTCAATTCATAACGCAGTGATCACAGGACAGGCTATGTTAGTCACAAATGTAATAATGAATAATATCGGATGCAAGTATAGTCAGTGACAACTAAACTTTGTGAGGAGTTAAAGCCTTTATGGCAGATGGCAGCTTAAAACATGACAAAGGTAATGCTAAAAGATAGACCCTAAAGGAGCTTTTATACATTACTTTTGTCATGCATTAAGTAGTCACCTATCTTAGAAGATATAAAGGCTATCGTATGAAATGGTCCATTATTACAGGTTTGACTTGTGGTGTTATTTAGAGCCGACGGCATTTTAAAGTTGAACTCAAGGGAGGTAACTCGGTTTGTGTTAACATTTTGTCAGAATTTCTGGAAATCATGCATAAAATGTAAAGTCTACTGTAGATTTTCATTAAAGTTTTGTGACTAGTAGAATTAAGTTATATCACAGAATTATACACTTTGTATAATTCCGTGTTTATATCTATCTAATAAGCCTAAAATTAGTGTTAAACAGCTAGATTTTTTGTAATTTGAAATTTAGTGACTTTTTCAGACTGACTTTTTTAAAATATTGATATTTCCAGAAAAAATGTCATGAAATACTTTTGTTTGCCCAATATCTTATAGTCTCTCTACAGTTTATTCGAATGTACAGAAATTATTGAGTTATACATTATTTTATATAAAAAAAAAAATATTCCTGTTTATTAAAAAAGGAATTTTTCTCGACAAAAGTCTTGTCAGAAAAAAACGGCTCTGTATTTTTTTTTATTTTAACGATTTTTCACTCTCCATAATTATGGTATATTTCAATTTAATCAAGGTTTCAAAGAAGACTGACAGGGAATAAGCAGACCCGCGAACCACCTTAAGTGGTATCTGGTCTATTTTTTTTTATTTCATTATTCATATTGATCTTCTTGTTTGCAAACAGTGTAGTATCTGATTAGACGCCGTATTATGCGGCGTCTGATCCGAGTCTACAGTGTTTGCCAATATCCCTTAACTCTTTCCTCCCTGAAACTTTAAATGGACAATTCCAGTTTCGATTTAAGTCTAGTCCATTTCTGGCTTTTAAGGGTTGTTTTTGTCCATTTTTGGCATTATGACAAACAGTGAAGACCCTGATCAGAGGGCTCCTTTCGGAGCCCTCTGATCTGGGTCTTCACTGTTTGCACAGGACAAGTGTACTATTCACATACAGTATACACTGTTTGAAAAGGACGCCTATATGCGGGACTAGGGTTCAAAGAGTTACGGGACGCAAGCCACAAATGGGTTAAAGTACTGATTGATAATATCCAGGCACGAATACACCGTTTGATGTTTTTTTTAAATCTATAGAAAACGTTCATTCACAATTTATAACTGTATGATTAATTACTACCCATTACTTCATAATATGCCCTTGAACGCTTATAATCGTTCTTATACTAAGAAAAGTATTCATTGGCTAGGAAGTTTTGAAAATGAATCATGGATGGTATTTCAAGTACTTTTCAGGAAAGAAGCTTAACTCATTATTCCATGAAACTTCCAATGAACAATTCCTGATTGCAATAAAGGCTGGTCCATTTTCGACTATTAACAGTGTTTTTTTTATAATATATTACAAAATGACAATCAGTTAAGACCCTGATCAGAGGGCTCCTGCAGGAACCCTCTGACCAGGGACTTCACTGTTTGCATAGGACAAGTGTACTTTTAACAGGTACACCTTTGGTAAATAACGTATATATGCGTTGAAAATAAACCAGAATGCTCCTCCGAGAGCATTCTGCTTGAAATACTCTCAACCAGCCTAAAGTGATAACCTGTGTCTAAAACTAGAAACAGACTATGGGGCAATTGGTTTAGCCGAGCATGTTCAAACGTGGCATAATCGTCAAGGTATCGAGGCTCGTTTATATACTTTGGACTAAGATAGGGAATGGTCATTTCTTTAAACCTGTTTTTACATGAACATGTTTCGTTATACTCTTATATCTCTATATTGTTTTGTAATTTAAAACAGACCGAAAGAAAGCCTTTGCCGAACACTTGAATCGTTTTCTAACTCTTTGCATGCAGAGTAATTTTTTGTCTGCAATAATAGTCGTCTGCTATTGTTCTAAAATGGCATTTCCTTTTTTTTCTTTTGAAAACATGGTCAGAGTGTCAAACAATTTGGATCGTGGTGTTACGCGGCGTCTCATTAGGATCCAAAGCGTTTGCACGGATAATCACTATTCTGCCGCTAGCGTGCAAGAAGTTAAAAATCGGCTCATTATCGAGCTCCATCTCTACAACGACACCCAATGGGAGACACCGATAGTAAGTGTTGTGCGGATGGAGTCGGTCGTTATGGGGAGGGGAAATTAAGACTTGAATTACATTTGTAAACAGTTTGAATCTAGATCAGACACCGCGTAACGTGATCGGGATTCAAGCTGTTTGTTACTCGTCATTATATTTCTTCTGTCAAAATGTCCACTTATATGAAGATCTAACTTTGAGAAACAACAGCAGACGACATATTGTAGCAGAAAAAGCGTTAGACATAATTGCTATGTTTGGGGAATAGCGGGAAGCGTTGTTGTAACCGGAGGGAATCGTTGTTGGAAGGGCCGATGTAAGGAGGGAGAACTGTATAAGGGACGTTTGTTTACGTGCCGATTCCCTGTGAGGCAGTGGTGCATGGTTAGATGTCTAACACTGGACACTGGTAAATTTATTAAGCCATGTTTGGCACGTAGATTTTTCCATGCGTATATAAATGTATATTGATCAAGTCTATTTTTCATCTATGTGATGCCATGTTTTTTTTTCATTTCTTCTTTTTTTCATAGAACCACATGTCAGCGAACACTGCAGACTCAGGTCAGACACCGCATTAAGTCGAGTTTGGTTTGAGTTTTGCACCCTTTCCTAGTATGGCCCATATATGGGACAATGGGTACACGAGGGTTAATATTGCCATATGATATACTGCTTTGTCTGGGTATAAATGGTAAACGATATTGAAGTGGAACTTCCTGTAACTCGACACAATCAATGTGCTGTTGACAGGTTAAGTATTGTTCTCCCGTTTCTATATCCTTAGGTTTTTAGATGCGTCATCCAAATGTCATCAGAATTGTGACACCGGCCAGCTAGGTTAAATAGTATAATAAATACTAATAAGAACGGTCACTATATGTTGCCTGCTTCTAATATGTCGCCTTTAGACTGCTGTTATTTCTCAATTTAAGGTTTTGACCAATATGTGTCGCAAGAAACATAGATAGGTGATACTCTTGATCAGACAGAGAGAGTTAGGCGGGGTTAACCTTAGTCAAGTTAGTGTACGCTAATACTATAGAGCATTAGTTATACCGCCTATTTAAACGCTTTCCCCGGCATATTTATGTCAAGGCTGTCAAAAAGGCAGTATGACTCGAGTGATATCGATACGACCGCCAAACAATTTGGTTCCTGATCAGACGCCGCGTTTACGCAAACTATTTGCAGCATAGGCTATACTCGATTATGGTATCGACAGTTGTTGATTCTAAGCAAATGTAATTATGCATCCTCCCAGTCACCCTGGTCAACATCGGCGCATTGTTGTGGGGACGTCTATGGTAGTGATGTGCCTATTAACCCTTTGCATGCTGATCGCAACTTTATTGAAATTTGCAAACAGTTTGGATCCAGATCAGACGCCGCGTAACGCGGCGTCTGATCTAGATCCAAACTGTTGGACACTCATCTTTACACTGACCGGTTTATTTTCTTAAACAAGAATATCGTTCCCAACGATGGATGCTCCCCACAAAGAAAACTCCCATTGTATAGCATGTTTAGTAGGTGAACACAGTATCAAGTTTCATCAACTTACGATGTAACTTTCAGGAGATATGCTTAAGACAAAAACGATTTTTTTTATGAAAATAGGGAGGCAATTCAATATTTGGAGATGACAGAGTTATAATTCGTGTGTACTTCACTTCTTTTTGTCATCCTATCAACACAGTATCAAGTTTCATCAAATTACAGTGCGGCAGATTTTTTTTTAATTTTTATGTACAAAAAGGGAGATAATTCAAGATTGGGAGATGGCAGAGTTATGGTTCTTGAGTACAGCACTCCCTCTTCCTGTATCACTGTGTCAAGTTTCATCAACTTACAATGCAATGCTCAGGAGATATGCTCCAGACAAAATTAGATTTTTTTTTCAAATAGAAAAGGGGAGATAATTAAATATTGGGAGCTGACAGAGTCATGTATCTTGTGTACTGCACCTCCTTATGTCACCATCTATCACTGTATCAAGTTCCATTAACTTACGGTGTAGCAGTCAAGAGATATACTCCGGACAAAACTAGACCTATCACAAATGGTGATTCATACCCCCAGTAGGGTCTTGTCACAAGAGATAAATGTTTCTGGATAAAGTAACTGCTCCCTAACTTGGAAAAAAATAAGAAAGGGCAACAACTGAAAAAATGGATAAAAATATAACAACAAAGGGAAATAACTCCAAAAATATGGATGACAGAGTACAGGTTCTTATGCACTGCACTCCTGGTAAATGAGATCTATCTGTATATGACGTTTGAAGTCAATAGCTCTTAAACTTTGGAAGTTATGTTCTGGACAAGCCTAAATTGGATAAAAAATATAACAACAAAGGGCAATAACTCCAAAAATACTGATGATAGAGTTATGGTTCTTGTGCCATGCACTCCTAGTCAATGAGATCTATCTGTATATGAAGTTTGAAGTCAATAGCTCTTATACTTTGGAAGTTATGCTCCGGACAAGCCTAAATTGGGTAAAAATATAACAACAAAGGGCAATAACTCAAAAAATACTGATGACAGAGTAATGTTTCTTGCGCACTGCACTCCTAGTCAATGAGATCTATATGTATATGAAGTTTGAAGTCAATAGCTCTTAGAAGTTCTGCTCGGGACAAGCCTAAATTGGATAAAAATATAACAACAAAGGGCAATAACTCCAAAAATACTGATGGCAGAGTAACGGTTATTGCGCACTGCACTCCTAGTCAATGAGATTTATCTGTATATGAAGTTTGAAGTCAATAGCTCTTATACTTTGGAAGTTATGCTCCGGACAAGCCTAAATTTGGTAAAAATATAACAACAAAGGGCAATAACACCAAAAATACTGATGACAGAGTAATGGTTCTTGCGCACTGCACTCCTACTCAATGAGATATATCTGTTTATGAAGTTTGAAGTCAATAGCTCTTATACTTTGGAAGTTATGCTCGGGACAAGCCCAAATTGGGTAAAAATATAACAAAGGGCAATAACTCCAAACAAGAGCCCCATGGGGCATATTTCGCTCACCTGAGAATAACTGACAAAATTGAGATAATTATTTATGTCCAGGAAGGGGTCATTTTTTACCTGACGGGCATAATTTGAACAATCTTGTAAGAGAACCTGTAGATGATGCTATGTGCCAAATAGCTAAGATCAGGGTAGTAGGGTTTTAGACAAGAAGATTTTTGTAAGTTTCCATTGAAAAAAATCTATTTTTAGCTCCTGTGACCTACATATGCAACAGACTGAAACCAGTTGAACAAAATAGGTAAAGGATATCTAGAAGTGTAACCATGCTGAATATCAAAGCTCTGGCCATATTAGTTTCAGAGAAGAAGACGTTTTGAAAATTTCACTATATAACTCTATGTAAAACTGTGACCCCGGGGCGGGGCCAATTTTGACCCCAGGGGCATAATTTGAACATACTTGATAGAGGACCTGTATGCGATGCTATGTGTCAAATATCTAAGCTATGGCCCTTGTAGTTTCAAAGAAGAAGATTTTTTAAGTTTTCATTGAAAAAAATCTATTTTTAGCTCCTGTGACCTAGTTATGCAACCAACCAGAACCATTTGGACAATTTTGGTATAGGACATCTAGAAGTGTCACCATGCTAAATTTCAAAGCTCTGGCCACATTAGTTTCAGAGAAGAAGACGTTTGAAAATTTCACTATATAACTCTATGTAAAACTGTGACCCCCGGGGTGGGGCCAATTTTGACCCCAGGGGCATAATTTGAACAAACTTGATAGAGGACCTGTAGATGATGCTATGTGCCAAATATCTAAGCTCTGGCCCTTGCAGCTTTTGACAAGAAGATTTTTTTAAGATTTCCTTATTTTTTCACTTTGGTTGCCATGGCAACCAGAGTTCTGCATTGTTTTTACTTCTTTGAACAAATTTGAAAGAGCTTGACCCAAGGAACATTTCTGTAAAGTTTGGTTGAATTCTGTCAAGCGGTATAGGTGGAGATGTCATTTGAAGCAATTGTTAACGACGACTAACGACGGACGACGACGGACGCCGGGCCATCCCAATAGCTCACCTTGAGCCTTTGGCTCAGGTGAGCTAAAAAACTGATGTCAGAGTAACGGTTCTTGCGCACTGCACTCCTTGTCAATGAGATCTAACTGTATATGAAGTTTGAAGTCAATAGCTATTATACTTTGGAAGTTATGCTCCGACAAGCCTAAATTTGATAAAAATAACAAAGGGCAATAACTCAAACAATGGCCACTATGGCCCTAAATCGCTCACCTGGTACACCATGGCAAACTTGACCTATAGTGACCTAGATTATGACTGGACATGACCCACAATCAACCTTTAGAGTGTAAACAAGATTTTCCTATGATTTGACCTAGTGACCTAGTTTTTGACCAGACATGACCCATATTCAAACTTCACCTATATATAAATGAGACAAACATTCTGACCAAGTTTCATCAAGATCCAATGAGATTTGTAGCCTCTAGAGTTTTAACAAGATTTTTCTATAATTTAACCTAGTGACCTAGTTTTTAACCGGACATGACCCATATTCAAACTTTACCTATATATAAATGAGACAAACATTCTGACCAATTTTCATCAAGATCCAATGAGATTTGTAGTCTCTAGAGTGTTAACAAGATTTTTCTATAATTTGACCTAGTGACCTAATTTTTGACCGGACATGACCCATATTCGAACTTGACCTAGATATCAATGAGACAAACATTCTGACCAAGTTTCATTAAGATCCAATGAGAGTTGTAGCCTCTAGAGTGTTAACAAGATTTTTCTATGATTTGACCTAGTTACCTAGTTTTTAATCGGACATGACCCACATTCAAACTTGACCTAGATATCAATGAGACAAACATTCTGACCAAGTTTCATGAAGATCCAATGAGATTTGTAGCCTCTAGAGTGTTAACAAGGTTTTTCTATGATTTGACCTAGTGACGTAGTTTTTGACCCAACATGACCCACATTCGAACTTGGCCTAGATTTCGATTAGACAAACATTGTGATCAAGTTTCATGAAGATCCAATGAGATTTGTAGCCGGTAGAGTGTTAACGAACAATTGTGAACAGACTGACGGACGGACGACGGACATCCAGTGATCCTAAAAGCTCACCTTGGCACTTCGTGCCAGGTGAGCTAAAAATACTGACGTCAGAGTAACGGTTCTTGCGCACTGCACTCCTGGTCAATGAGATCTATCTGTATATGAAGTTTGAAGTTAATAGCTCTTATACTTTAGAAGTTATGCTCCGGACAAGCCGGCCGGACGTCCTTCCATTTGGGCACCTGTTAGGTTTTTCTTTTGTTTAAAAGTACCCAATAGCAACAAAAAACAAGGGCCACTATGGCCCTAAATCGCTCACCTGGTAACCATGTAACCATGTACACCGTGTGACCTAGTTTTTGACCGGGCATGACCTTCATTCTAACTTGACCTCGATTTCAATGAGACAAACATTTTGTTCAAGTTTCATGAAGATTCAATGAATTTTGTAGTCTATATCCTCGATAGTCGGAAGCCTATCATGAGTCCGGAAGGATCACAAAAACGCTTGATATAGCGCGTGCAGTTTGCTTACGTCATCGCAAAAAGCGGTTCCGGTTAGGTATTAGATGCGGACAGATAATAGCCGAAAAAAAAGCTAAAAAAAACTTGGAATTTTAGTGAAACTTTGAAGAAAATTATATATTCAAAAAATGAATACCAAAATTGACCACAAACCTTATTTTTTTAATGTCCCTTTGTAAAATGATCCCGAATAACACATTTTCCAATATAACTCTAAATGTTTATTACGTGTAGCAAGTGTCTGGAAATTGAACTTTCATATGCAGTATAAATTTGACCCGGTTGTGTACAAGCGCCTTTGCTACCCGGATGATGACGTCAAACTTCCGGCCTAGTAAGAATTCGCGGCGCTGCATTTACAGCCGAAGGTTAGTTTGAATAACTGGTATTTGTTTAACAATCAAGTTGTTTGATTACTTTTAATGTTATTTTCAGTTAGAAAACTGTTTTTTCCCCATATTTGTTCAATGTATCTCCCAGTTTCCATGTAAATTGATTACCTTTATAGTCCGTTTTCGCTAAGGGGTCCGGACAAACGAGTGAAGAGGAATATAGTGTTAACGAAGTTTTTCGATGATTTGACCTAGTGACCTAGTTTTTGACCGTACATGACCCACATTCGAACTTGGCCTAGATTTCATTGAGGCAATCATATTGATGAAGTTTCATGAAGATCAAATGAAATTTGTAGCCTCTAGAGTGTTAACAAGGTTTTTCGATAATTTGACCTAGTGACCTAGTTTTTGACCAGACAAGACCCACATTCGAACTTGATCTAGATTTCATTGAGGCAAACATTTTGATGAAGTTTCATGAAGATCAAATGAAATTTGTAGTCTCTAGAGTGTTAACAAGGTTTTTCGAAGATTTGACCTAGTGACCTAGTTTTTCACCGGACATGACCCATATTCGAACTTGGCCTAGATTTCATTGAGGCAATCATATTGATGAAGTTTCATGATGATCAAATGGAATTCGTAGCCTCTAGTGTTAACAAGGTTTTTCGATAATTTGACCTAGTGACCTAGTTTTTGGACCGGACATGACCCACATTCGAACTTGACCTAGATTTCATTGAGGCAAACATTTTGATGAAGTTTCATGAAGATCCAATGAAATTTGTAGTCTCTAGAGTGTTAACAAGGTTTTTCGAAGATTTGACCTAGTGACCTAGTTTTTGACCGGACATGACCCACATTCTAACTTGGCCTAGATTTCATTGGGGCAATCATATTGATGAAGTTTCATGAAGATCCAATGAAATTTGTAGCCTCTAGAGTGTTAACAAGGTTTTTCGATAATTTGACCAAGTGACCTAGTTTTTCACCGGACATGACCCACATTCGAACTTGACCTAGATTTCATTGAGGCAAACATTGTGACCAAGTTTCATCAAGATGTAATGAGATTTGAACCTGGTAGAGTGTTAACGAACAATTGTGGACGGACGGACAGACGACGGACATCCAGCGATCCTAAAAGCTCACCTTGGCACTACGTGCCAGGTGAGCTAAACAAGAGGGCCATGGCCCTAAATTCGCTCAACTGAGGACATTGAAGTTTGTACCTAAGTTGACTGGGCAAGACAACATTTTAATATAACTATAAATGGAGTTATCTTCCAGACAAGAAAACATGACAAAAGTGAATTTTGTTGCCAAGCTTATGACCCTTATCCATGACACATCCTCTTATCAAGCTATTTCCATTTCCAATAAATGATAATTATTTCACTAGCGTCAGCAGAACTGGAATTATTTTCCTGACAATAAAATTTGACCTAGTGACCTAGTTTTTCACCGGACATGACCCACATTCGAACTTGACCTAGATTTCATTGAGGCAAACATTGTGACCAAGTTTCATCAAGATCCAATGAGATTTGAACCTGGTAGAGTGTTAACTAAATATTGCTGCCCTTGTGCATGGCATTTTCTCTCATCAGTTTCTTTCCATACATAAAATTTCATTACAATAGCATTAGTAGAACTGAAGTTGTCTTCTTGACAAGAAAATATCACAAAGGGAAATAACTAAAAAAACAATGATGTCAGAGTTATGGCCTTTGCAAATGGCACCTCCTCTCATCAGGCTCTTTCCAAATAGGCAATTTCATTTTACCCATTATCCCATAGCATGTTTCTAGTTTTGAAAATAGGTGGCCACCTAAAGCAGATTGAAAGTAAAGCAGAATGTGTCTTAATGCACACTTTGCATTACTTTCGCATCTTACATTTTCATGACTGTTTAAAGTGGAATTATTTTCTTAAGTAGAGGAATAAACCAAAGGCCTGAAATGCACATTTATGGGGTAATGGGTTAGCAAACGTCAGTATATGGGGGGAAAGGGTTGAATCCTGGACAAGAAAAACTGACAAGACATACAGATAACTCTGACAAAACCAATATTAAACATAAGTATAAATATGGCATAAGACATAATGGGGCCCTACCGATATACAGAGTTACTCCGCATGGCGAGACTGCTAAGAGTAGCGCCCCTTTGATGAGCAGTCGTTTCCGGTTTAAGAGGGTATCGTTAATCCTTTATCTTCTACCGTGAATTTTGACATATTCGGCTTGTTTGCGTGCGCAAACACAAAACACGTAAGTATTCTATGGAAATATAATCGAAAAAAAAATCCAAACATTTAACGAATGTTTTTTCTATTTAATGTCCTCGTGCTTGGTTATAGATTATATTAAACATTCGTACAAATCATATCTCTCGTCATGATTCAGATTCATAAATGGTATGTTAGCCATTCCTACAGCGTTTAGACGGCATTTCAGTACAAATACAATTTCACTTTTTCACATTTGCTATTATACCTCATTTATCGCCGATTCTGATGATCTAAGCAATGACTAGTTGCGATATCGTAACTGTATTGCAGATACATTCAAGTAGACCTTTGGTCTAGAGATATAAGGTACGGTACCGCACATGTTCCTGTGTTAAACATCGCCTATGGAAAACGGCTTCTGGTGTGTAGGCATTGGCCTATCGTAATATTTTCTACCCCTAGGCTATATCTCATCAACTCCCTCTTTTATAAGCTGTAAGGTGAGATATTGAGTTTTACTTTCTTCTTTCAGGAATAATATGAAGGATGAATCTGACTATGGAGAGAACATTCTCCTGGATGGAAATACCTGTAAGAGACGATGCTAATGAGTAGATCTAGCGACACCATAGGGTTTAATTCAGAAATAAAGATTTTTATTTTGAAATATTCCCTTATCCGGGGCCCTGGAATTAAGACATGTATTTATTTTAGACTTTTTATAAAATGCCTACAATAAAACTTCTAAAAGTTTGCATCATGATTTGTTATTTAATTTAAAAAAACAACAACATTTACATGGACGTCATAGCAACATTATTTTTCCTGATACACATAACTGTGACTTTTTTGTAATTAAAGTTTTAACTCTTTCACCGACGTCACGACTTCATCATCTGTCTTAGCTCATTACCCCATATATAGCCTGTTCCTAGTTTTGAAAACAGGTGACTTTTCAAGCAAACTGAAAAGTAAAGCGGAATATTCCTTAAGGCACATTCTGCTTTACTTTCACCCTGCTTTAATCTGTCAAATGATACGGGATAGTAAATATTTCTAATAGTCAATATCGTGGCTGTTTAAAATGAAACAATTTTCTTAACCCTTTACCTTATAGAAGCGCCTTTTAGCGGATATGATTTATTCCTCCGCTGAAGAAAATAGTTCCAATTTAATCAGTAATGAATATATATTATGGGTAATATTTTCTAGATTATAGCACATGATAGCTTAAAGCAGGCTGAAAGTATAGCAGAATGCGCCCTAAGGCGCATTCTGCTTTACTTTCAACCTGCTTTAAGAAGTCACCTATCTTAAGTACTAGAAATAGGCTATCAGGTTAAGGGTTAAGTGGAGGAATGGGTTAAATGTGTAAAAAGTTTACTTATGGAGCAATTGGTTAACCCATGGAATTATACATGAGTGTATAATTCCGTGGTTAACCCTTCTCCTGAAGAATATTTATTAATAAACCCTATCCTTTTATGAATATATACCATTTAAACTACTACACTGGCTTAAAAATTAAGGACAGTATGTTGCCTTCCTGGAACAAACGTGTTTAAATATATATAAACACGGTGTAAACTCCTTCTGACATAAGCCGTCTGATCTGAGTCCACACTGTTTTCAAAATGTCTCAATTATGCAAATAACAGAATAAGGGTTAACACCTGAAAGGGTAACACGATGGTATTGTAAAAAAGATCAACTACTGCCTGTTTCATTTCGTAAGTTCAGAACCTGATGCATTTTGATTTAAAACATGTATATAAGCGTCAAACAGTTATGCTACAGACCAGCCAGAGTTTAATGCAGTATCTGGTCTAGATTCAAACTTTTTTTTAAATGATTGAACGGGTAAAAGTTAAAGTGTAATAAAGTTTTGAGTTTCAAACACCTAACAGAACCGTAGGTCACATGCTTTACTTTCATGTTGCAATAGACTCATAGAATCCTGCGTTTTTGCAGCTTGATCTGGATTAAAACTGTTTGCAATAGCCATCATAACTGGTGTTAAGCGTTGGTAGGGTTGATACAAAGTCATCAACAAAACCTGGTGATTTGTTTTATTTTTTATTTATATCTATTAATTTTTATTTTTGTGACCTGTATCAAAAAATACCATGCGGGTTACAGTAGTCAAAACGCATGTTGAAGTAAGCTTTATATGCCTGTGGAGAACAATACCAAATTATGCATTGCATAAGTTGTCGGCTTGTTGAAGAAGTGCATCATGCTGTGATTGTATAATCCTTCTCGTCATGCTAAGTGCGGCTCCTATGTTCGGTTAAGGTTACGTAATGTCACATTCCTTTGGGACGTGTGATATGGCCGACCTGTACTTAACTACCGGGTTAAGCTTTTGCAATATTTCTGGCAGGAATAAATAGTTTTGATCCAGATTAATAGTCTGTTATTATACCATACCATGAACTTGATCATTTTGTTTTATAGATCTAGTAAACGTCTATTATCTTCATTTGATTTATCGATAAATATTTAGGAAATAGCATTTTAAACAGAATTCAATATTCTTTTCCTTATCGTTATACAGTCAATAGTGCGTGGTCTATAACCGGAAACAACCAGACCGTTATCAGGGGAGCTCACTCTAGAGGAAAATTAGGATAACTCTGTAATGCGGTAGGCCCCCATTACATAACTGTCAGTGGATCACTTCCAGATCCTGTCTCTCTAAGTATGAAGCAGACTGAACCATATCTAAACTTTAGCAGACAACATGTTCAGCTGATCATGACCAGTTCTGTGATACTCACCAACTGTTGCATAATATTTGACCTCAGTGGGTAGAGCTGTGGGGCTTACCCTTACCAGACTGAAAGATGTCTGCTTAAAACCTACTGTATGTGAAAAGTGTACAAAAAAACAATTTAGAAAATGTTAAGTTGGTAAATGAGTGGCAAATAGGTTGGATCCAGATTAGATGTAGCATTATGATTATGTTGCATCTGATCTGGATCCAAAATGTTTGCAAATATTGGCTATTTGCCCTTAGTATATTAAGGGTACCGTTCTGCTTCATCAAAAATACTGTGAAACCTGCCTAGAGCAGCACTTCAACTGCGCAGGGTGGCGTCAAGTGTGACCCTAGGGATTTCATTTTAACAAACTATAGAGGGATCCACCAGGAGATTCTACTGTACAAATATCAAAGCTTAGGGCCTAGTAGTTTTGGGGAAGAAGATTTTTTAAAGTTTTTTGCTTTTTTGCTTTTTCAAGCTGAGTTTTTGCTTTTTCTCTTTCATTTGAACAAATTCTGTAGAGAAGCATCCAAGGAACATCATGAGCAGTTTGAATCCTCCCTACAATCCGCGGGTTCAGAGGAGATGTCGTTTGAAGTAAATGTGAACGGACAGACGGACGGACGTACGTGCCACCGAATTGGGTTAGAGGGCCTTTTCTTTTGTTATTTTCTTTTGTTCGAATAACGGGCCACGGCCCCTTAGTGTATTGTTACGGAATGAACTCTATTGTCTTCTTTTGTTATGTTTACCGTTATCTGGCCCTCTAACCCACTTTAGTGGCGCGGACAGACGGACAGACGTACTACGGACGGTGAGCGGTCACAATAGCTCACCTTGAGCCTTTGGCTCAGGTGAGCTAAAAACAACAATAACAATAGGGCAATCACGGAATGAATGGAATCTATTGTTCTCCCTACCCAACAAAGGACCTCAACCGGACGGACATGGTGACTCCAGTATACCCCCCCCCCCCCCCCCCCCCCCCCCCCCCCGGTATAATTATTTCTCATTTTTAGAAAAAGGGAGATAATTCAGGAGGGGGTATAATTATTTTGCATTTTTAGAAAGGGAGATAATTCAATATCGGGAGATGACAGCGTTGCATTTTTAGAAAGGGAGATAATTCAATATCGGGAGATGACAGAGTTACCACTCTTATGTACTGCACTTCCTTCTGTCATCCTCTGTCACTGTTACAAGTTTCATCAACTTACAGTGTAACAGTCCAGAGATATGCTCCTGACAAAATTGATTTTTTAATGAGAAAAAGGGAGATAATTCAAAATTGGGAGATGAGAGTTACGGTTCCTGTGTACTGCACCTCCTTATGTCATTCTCTATCACTGTAGCAAGTTTCTTCAAATTATGGTGTACCGTTAAGGAGATATGCTCCGGACAAAAAAGCGTGATGGACGGACAGACAGACAGACGGACGTGCCGACAAAGTCGGTTAAAGGGCCTTTTCTTTTGTTGAATATCCGGCCGTGGCCCCTTATTCTTTTGTTACGGAATGAACTCCATTGTCTTCCTTTATGTTTTCTGTTATCTGGCCCTCTAACCGACTTTAGTAGAGCGGACAGATGGATACACAGACGGACGGACAAAGCGGCGACTATATGCTCCCCACCTAAAGGGGAGCATAAAAATGTATCAATCTAAATTTAACAAATTTTGAAGAAGACAATTTCGAAGCAGACGATATCACCGCAGGATAAGGGTTAATCGTGGTGCTCGGCGATCACGTTGCGAAAGGTGCCGACATGATGACTTCTTTTCAAAACAAGCTCTGGGTCAACCAGTGTTAAAAAGTTTGGAACCTGACGAGATGGCACGTTACACGGCGTATCGTCTGGATCTAAACTGTTTGGAAAGGTCATCGTAATTTCGCACCTAGCATGCAAAGAGTTAAAAGCGTATTTAGTTTATTGTGAGTTACAGTGGAGAAAACGTTATTCTTTCCCAATAAACGCGTTTACGCTAAAACTATTATTTGCAGTGCAAACAGTTTGGAGCCAGATCAGATGCCGGGTAACCCGGTGTCTGATCAGGCTCCAAACTGTTTGCCACCAAGATAAACATGAATTATAAGAATTGTCCAAAAGTTGTACTTTTCTACGTTTTAGTGCTTTGCGTTTGCGTACGTTTGCGTTTAAACGGGAAAGAATAACAGATTCTCCACTGTACCGCATGACCCAAGTGTGACTGTATTCACAAGTTCAGTAGGGTAAGGCAACACTAGTTCAGTGTCGTACAAGTTCAGTAGAGTAAGGCAAAAAACACAAGCACCTGACAGTTTTATACATTTATTACTTCATTCTGCAAACAATCAATTCTCAACAAAATTGTGTATTTAAGAGGCAGTTATACATATTAAAATTGCATTAAATGAAAACATAATAACTGTAAGCATGGACAAAAATTGTGTTATGAAAGCATTTACCCGTTCAATGCCCTACCTAGAGGACAATAGATATATGCAAACAGCTTGGAACCTAATCAGAGATCAGACGCCGCATAATGTGGCATCTGATCAAGATCCAAACTGCTTGACACTCATTTCAATATTTCTAATTTCAAAATACATAAAATTTACATTTTGGCAATAAAAGCAGACATCACTTAAACGCCATGACAGCAAAGATGTTAAACACATCCTCACAATTACTCGCCTTTCATAGATAACCAAGCACTCCAGATAAGACGGGGTAAATTGAACAAATCCAACACTTTCTCACTTATTTACCACCAAAGCCTATGGTGTTACTACTCATTAGAATCGTCTCGAAGAGCTGATTCTAATGAGTAGTGACACCATAGGGTTTAATTGAGAAACAAGAATATCGTTCCCAACGATGGATGCTCCCCACAAAGAAAAGCCCAAGGTAAAGCATGTTTAGTAGGTGAACACAGTAACAAGTTTCATCAACTTACGATGTAACATTCAGGAGATATGCTTCGGACAAAAATGAATTAATTATGAAAAAGGATGGCAATTCAATATTTGGAGATGACAGGGTTATAATTCTTGTGTACTACACTTCTTTTTGTCTTCCGCTAACACAGTATCAAGTTTCAAGTTACAGTGCGGCAGAAAATTTGATTTTTTAAAAAAAAATTGTAGAAAAAGGGAGATAATTCAATATTGGGAGATGGCAGAGTTATGGTTCTTGAGTACAGCACTTTTTCTGTCATCTCGTATCACTGTATCAAGTTTCATCAACTTACAATGCAATGCTCAGGAGACATGCTCGAGAACAAATTTGATTTTTTTTTTAAATAGAAAAGGGAAGATAATTAAATATTGGGAGATAATAGAGTCATGGTTCTTGTGTACTGCACCTCCTTATGTCATCACCTATCACTGTATTAAGTTCCATTAACTTACGGTGTAGCAGTCAAGAGATATACTCCGGACAAAAAAAATTGTATTTTTAGAAAAAGGGAGATAATTCAATATTGGGAGATGACAGAGTTACCGTTCTTGTGTACTGCACTTCCTTTAGTCAGCCTCTATCATTGTTACAAGTTTCATCAACTTTCAGTGTAACGGTCCAGAGATATGCTCCGGACAAAATTGATTTTTTTTTATGAGAAAAAGGGAGATACATGTAATTCAAAATTGGGAGATGAGAGAGTTATGGTTCTTGTGTACTGCACCTCCTCCTGTCATTCTCTATCACTGTATCAAGTTTCACCAACCTACGATGCTCCAGACAAAAAAGCGTGACAGACAGACGGACGGACGGAAACACGGACGGACGGACAAAGCGGCGACTATATGCTCCCCCCCTAAAGGGGAGCATAATAAAGATTTGAGTTTTGAAATACCCCCCATATCTGGAGCCCTGTAACCATTGATGCACTTTTCAGATATGACTAGTGATTTTACCACAAAACTTAATTTTCATTTAAACACAATAAAGAATTCCATGTAACAAACAATGCAGTTCTTGTGTCACTAAACCTTTACCATGTAATCAGTGAATTTGCTTTGGAACAGTTTTGATCCAGGTAAGACAGACTAATCCAGTGTTTCATCTGGATCCAAAGTGACATTTCCTGGCAAATAAATCTACTCTGGGGAACTGAATCTGTCAATTTATCCTGATAAAATTTAACTATTTATTAGTAAAACCAATAGTATATGTTCAGTATATATTGACTTATAACAAACAGTAAAACCTCTCTAAACTGGACAATAAGTCTTGTAAAACAAAATGTTCAGTCACTAAACCAGCTGGTAGGAGGCGAAAGCTTAATTCAGGATAACAGTAAGGCATAAAGCTCACTTTGGGAGCTTCTGCCTTAATTTTTTATCCTGTATTAAGCAGTCTCTTGTCTTTTATGGTCTACCTTCTTTTCCGAAGAGTGTCCGGTTTAGTAAGGTTTCACTGTTCAGTAATATCAATGGAATAGTAAAAGTGCAGTTCATTACCCTAGCTGTTACCAACTAAAGTACATACAATTTGACATAAAAATATTTATAAATGAAACTAACAGTGCATTTCTAGTATCCCAATCAAACCATATAACAATTCTTCTCATTGGCAGAAAAAAGAAATAATGGATTTTTACATCTAGCTCTGATTCACCACTACACAAATTCTCTCTCTTCCATCCATGAGACAGGCCATGCCTAATCTATGATAATATGCATGATCTCAAGCTGATTCTGAATATGAACTTCCCAATTTATATCATGATTACTAAAATCAATCATCAGTAAATATTTATATACATACAGTAAAACTTCTCCATTACGACCACTGATAAAGTTAATCATTGTGCCATGTGTGTATAAAGTAAAAGTATAACGGAAAGCTCCTTCTTTCTTTCACTTTGATTTATGCTGCCCCTTGTCTTTTATACTATCAAGTAGCCTTATTCTGGTGGTTGTAATAGAAAGATTTCCAGGGCTCCAGGCAAGAGGGATTTGGATTTGTTTAGATTTCCAGCTAATTATAGGTGGAGGAAGACCCTAGAAGCCCTTTATGCACTGTTTCAGACACAAATCGGCATCTCAGTAAAACCACCGACCTTCTGCAAGCCAGCTAGAAGGCTTCCCTACATGAAAAATCTGATGTGTCCAGATAAGAGGGAGTAAACTGAAGTAATTTAATTGTCTCGAAGCCAGGATTCTAAGGAGTAGTCACACCATAGGATTAAATTCAGAATTTTTTTTCTTCAATAACTACCCTTGATGTGGAGCCCTGGATTTTACTGTATTATTTTTGTACACTTCCATCTTCCATTGTATCCCAGCAGAATGAAACACATTCCATTGTCAGAGGACATTTACATTTCTGGGGCCCGTCTTACGAAACGTTGTACGCGTAAAGTGGTCGTAAGTCAAAACTTTAAAATTCATCTGACCTCTGATTTCTCCATATTATCCTGTCTTGTGACATCTCTTTGAAATTGTCTTGAAAATACGATCCCTAAGAGATGTCACAAGACAGGATTAGATGCAGAAATAACAAATTAGATGCATTTTAAAGTTTTGACTTACGACCAATTTTGTTGTATGACGTTTCCTAAGACAGGCCCCTGTTTATTTCAATTTCCTTATTTTTAAAGTCTTGCATGATAAGTTACAATCATCAAGCTAATCAAATAGGACAAACCTTTTGAAAGGCTCAATGATGGCCAAGTAGTAAAGTAGAAATGCTATGACAATAATCTTCCTTTAATTGAAACTAACATACTATTCCAACTATCATCCACCAATCATTTGTTTCCCTTCAACCCTTTATTCCATGTGCATTCTGCTTTAACCCTTTACCCAATAGCCTGTTTCTGGTATTGAAGATAGTTGACTATCTTAAAGCAGATTGAAAGTAAAGCAGAATGCGCCTGAAGGAGCATTCTACTTTACTTTCAGCCGGCTTTAAGCTACCATTTGCTAGAGTCTGGAAAATATTTCTTATAATACATATTTATGACTGTATAAATTGGAACTATTTTCTTCAGTGGAAGAATAAATTAAATGTGCTAAAAGGCGCTTCTATCGGGGAAAGGGTTAAGCTACCATCTGCTAGAATGTAGAAAATGTTTCTTATGATACATATTCATGACTGTATACTTTGGAACTATTTTGGAGGAGGAATAAATTAAATGCCTTAAAATGAGTATCCATGGAATAATGGGTTAAAGACTGGCTCACTACTACCATCTATTTCCACCGTAAGATTGCTTCCCTCTGTTGTTGCCATAGTTAGACTGTCCTCCTCCGTAATTTCTTTGACCTTGGCCTTGAGTGTTTGAGGAAAAATTTCCCTGACCTTGTCTGACATTGTCATATCGATTGTCTCTATAATTATCCTCTCTGTTGTCTTGGTAACTGGCTGTCTCGCTGTAACCCCTAGCGCCAGACCTGTTGTCACTGTATTGGTCATATGACCTGTTGCTGTAGCGATTATCTTCATATGATGATTCTGAGAAAGAAATTATAAAACATATTAAAACAGTCTGTGACATGCAGATTGAGGGAAGACGTGGGCCAGGGCGGCCCAAGATGACCTGGAAGGCTTTAGCAGAAAGAGACAGACAGGAGTGGAAACTCTCTGAAGTCGACCCTGGTGAAAGGGATGTATGGAGATCCAATGTGAGATCCGCTATGCGTGCAGTTAGCCAGCTGCCTGGAAGGGGGGCCACCGATGTGGACGACACTCCCACTCCTGCACGTTAATATAAATACCGATGATGATGATGATGATAAGTCAGGCCTGTGTTATCCTATTACTTTTTCTAATTTTCAAGACAAGTGACCAATAAACAGGCAGGTAAAAAGTAAAGAGGCAGAATATGAATTAAAGTGCATTCTGCTTATATTCAGCCTGCTTTAAGCTACTATCTGCTTAGATAAAGAAATATCGCTTCAGTTGAGGAATAACAATTGTGTATCTGTGGAGCAATGGGTTAAAAGTTATTGCCAAGGTTCAACTTGTGTACATTCAAAGAGCCAGCCAAGATATATCATTATGCCTTTCTCCCATAGTTATGAAACTTTTATTTAATATCAATAATAAACCAGAACGGTTAATCAAAAATTACAAAGCTCAACTCCAGCACATTTTGAAAGGAAAGACAATCAAACCAAACAAGGGCCACTATGGCCCTAAATCCCTCAACTGGTACACCATGTAAAACTTGACCTATAGTGACCTATATTATGACTGGACATCCCACAATCAACCTCTAGAGCATTAACAAGATTTTTCTATGATTTGACCTAGTGACCTAGTTTTTGACCCGACACAATCCACATTTGATTTTGACCTAGATTTGATGTAGGCAAACATTCTGACAATATTTCATTCAGATCTAATGAGATTTGTAGCCTCTAGAGGGTTAACACATTTTCTTTGATTTGACCTAGTTTTTGGACTAGACACATCCACGTTCAAACCTGAGCTAAATATCAATGAGGATAAATGTTGAGAAAGATTCTTTAAAATCCATTGATGTGTTAACAAGGTATTTCTATGATTTGACCTAGTGACCTAGTTTTTGACCCAACATGACCCATATTCAAATTGACCTAGATATCAATGAGGCAAACATTCTGACCAAGTTTCATGAAGATCCAATGAGATTTGTAGCCTCTATAGAGTGTTAACAAGGTTTTTCTATGAGTTGACCTAGTGACCTTGTTTTTGACCAGACATGACCCATATTTAAATTTGACCTAGATTTCTTCAAGACAAACATTGTCTTCAAGTATCATGACGATCGGGTGAAATTTATGAGGATGCTGTCTAAAAGTCACTTTGCCCAAAACATAGGCTAGATCACCAAACTTCAGTGCAACCTGGTGAACTCATTGAGAAGCATCAGCATATGAAGTTTCTTGACGTTAGACGCAGTGTTGGTCCAGAACAGACTCAAACGCAAAACCTTAACGTTGACCCTAGACTTCGAGGTCAAAGGTCACCAAACTGTGGTGCAACCTGGTGTACTGACTGAGGCGCATCAGCGTATTAAGTTTGGTGACCATAAATGCAGTTGTTACACCAGAACAGACTTTAATGAAAAGCCTTTACGTTGACCCTAGAGGTGAAGGTCAATGGTAAGTGCAATACATACCTCTCTCTGTATATCTGCCCTCATCTCCATACTGTCTCTTGTTGCCTGTATAACCACCCCCACCCCCACTAGCTTTCCTCTTTCTGGCCTGACCAGCCCCTCCATAACTGTCTCTCTGACTATCATGGCCGTAGTCATAGTCAGACCTCCTGTAATACAATATACACCAATAAATGTAGTCATACTTCCTGCAGTAACAGTCCTCGCCCCAATCCACTTGACCAAAGGGTTCAAGCCCGGGGCAAGTAGTTTCTGATTCGGGTAAGCTATATTTGCATCAGAATTAATAATATTTACATCATTATTTGGCATAATACAGTGAGTAGTACATTTATACACCATCAAATGTAGTATGACCTTCTGTAACACTTTATACACCATCAAGTTATTAACCCTTTGAACCCTAGTCCCGCATATAGGCGTCCTTTTCAAACAGTGTACATGTGAATGGTACACTTGGCCTATGCAAACAGTGAAGACCCAGATCAGAGGGCTCCGAAAGGAGCCCTCTGATCAGGGTCTTCACTGTTTGTCATGATGCCAAACATTGACAAAAACAACCCTTCAAAGTCAGAAATGGACTAAACTGAAATGGAAACTGAAATTGTCCATTTAAAGTTTCAGGGTGGAAAGAGTTAAAGTGTAGTCAGATCTCCTGTAATACATTATACACAATCAAATATTCAGACTTCCTGTAATTTGACCAGTAACTATCACATATTGACACTTAATGTAACCAGAGTACTATGGACAGCACACAATACACCCCCTTGCAAAACCACTGCACTCAATCACAAAATGAAGGAAATGAAGCATGTGGTAAATGAACCCTATAATGTTTTACCTTCGAATTTCACTCATAATCAAAACAAGTATAAAACAATGGTGGTATACAATATTTTCTACTAAATTTCTAGTATAGCTGAATCAATCGAAGGCAGATAACTTTGAACATATTGGTCAGATTTCAACCAGTTGCCAGAGTGTGAACGCTGTTAAATATGGCATTTTATCACATAAAACCGACTCTGGGAGTGTTATAAAGCCATTCAATAAACTATAGTGAAATATCAATATTTGGGCTCCGGCCCTACCTGTTCGTCCACGAGCGCTGCATGGCGCTGGGCGCAAAAGGACGTCATTTGCCATGGCGTTACTGTAAACAACGTCAAGTTTTGGCGGAAAATACATATGGCGGAGAGACAAAAAACTACGGATTCAGTTCACTTAAAAGGGTTTTAAAATGTTTATGTGATAAATAGGATCTAACATTCGTGCTCATTATTTATCATTCTTAATAAACTCGTTGACTAAAACAAATATAACGCTCGCCAAGGCTCGCGTCATATTGTTTTAGTCAACGAGTTTATTAAAAATGATAATTAATGAGCACTCATGTTAGATCTTCTATTTACAACATATAAAAGGCAGATAACTGAGCAATGAGCCTGATTTTGACCATAATTGAACTCATTTGACAACTTACATCAATATATAATTTTACAAAGTTTTATCAAAATCCATTCAAACTTAAAGACACTACAGCAGAAATAATACTTAAATCAGTGTTGTGCCTAGGTCCAAATTTTGGGGGACAAGGTGGCGCGCTGTCAAAATTTTGGGGGGACATTTGAAATTTTTGGGGGACACACTAAAAAAACCTTTAAAACACGATATACCTACCTTTTAATTAGAATACTGTTTTTACAGCTTACGGTCTTTAACTGTCATGACTGTCTCTGTAAGACTGTACAGCTAGGGAAGATTCTCCGATCGGGAGACAGTCGCTGTATCTCGTATCGTAGAGTCGCTGTTTACACGACGGGCAATTTGATTTTTGTCTTTTTTAAACATGTTGAAGCGAGTGTCTTGGTTCAGATGATGTTGAAGGAGTATCCTCAACACTTTGTTTAAACGAAACATCGTCTGCTAGTTGTCTATTTTAATCGGAAAGAAAATCCGTCAAGCGCATCGTTCCGACGCCATTATCACAAAGCGGAACCAGACTGGTTTACATACCGATTCTTTATGCCGATATTCTTCACGTATGTTATACGCGCACAGTCTATTTTCAATACTAAGATTAATCTCCCTTTGTGATCTCGCTCTATTCTCCGGAATTGAGTCGGAATGGAGCAGAAACTAGTAGAAATTGCCGAAAATGCGATTTTTTTACGGCGCGCCCATACGCCAGCGCAAGGCGAATTTTTAAGGGACAATCGTGAAAAAAAATGCGGGATTCCAGCAATGCCGCGGCCTAGGCACAACACTGCTTAAATAATACCTTTTCTAGCTGATCCAGGGCTGCCATAAGTTGGCATGAAAAATCCTAAGATTTCCAAATTTGCATTTTTCAAGTGCGATGTTACGAATCATACCTTTACTACATAGCCTGTTTTCAGTTTTGTTGACATGTGACTACTTAAAGCAGGCTGGAAGTAAAGCAGAATGCACCTTAAGGCGCATTCTGCTTTTCTTTCAGCCTGCTTTAAGCTATCATGTACCAGAAAAAAATCCGAAGATTTAGGAAAAATCCGGAGAAATGGCAGCCCTGCATATCTGAGAACATCAACGGCAGATAACTCTCCACAGGATGATCCAATTTCAACAATAATAGAATTCTTCAAGAGCTTATAGACATTGCGTGTAAGTATGATAAAAAACTATGACAATCTTTTCAGGTGGGCATATAGAAACAAACCCCAAACATGTGCTTGCTCAACACAAATTTGACAGCACTTACTGTGATATTTTTTGCTCCATTTTTGCTAAGGTGGATTTCAAATATGCCATCATGGCCACTGGGTCTTCATCTCGATCATCTGACATCCCTCTGAAAGACAACAAGGATTTATTAGGACAATATGCTTGAACAACAAGTATTCAATCCTTTAAGGCTTTATTTTTACAACTACCAACACATAACGGCTTTACTCCATAGCCTGTGTTAGTTTTGAAGATGGGGGATAATTGTTGCACAGGAAAAATTACCAATCATGCACAGATTTACCATAACAAATGATTGACAGTTCTTAGTTTAACCCAGGGTTCCAGATAAGGGAAGTATTTAAACAAGACTGCACGTTCAATAAACACTTATGCCCCCTGTGGCATCCTTGACAGTATATTTTGATCAAATTAGGTCAAAGTCAACCTGAGCTTGGGTAATATGGGTCAGTTGGTAATGGTCAAAGGCAATTTATAAGTATTGAAGCATTGTAGTAAGTAGTGTTGATGCTAGACGAAACGGTAAAATCTAGTTAACCAAAGAAATAGCCTATTCAAAATATTCTAAGTCCAAATTAGGTCAAGGTCAAAATCAAGGTTGGGTATTATTGGTGGCTAGAGAATGGTCCTAGGCAACAACTGTATAAGTATCCAAGCATTTGAATAAGCGGTGTTGATGCTAGACGAAACGGTAAAATCTACTTAACCTGGTTACGGACAGACGGACGGAAGGACAGGACGATTACTATATGCTCCCGCATCTGTCGATGCCAGGGGCATAAAAACTAAAACATTTTTCCTGTATTACCCTATGGTGTCACTACTCATCTTCGAAACAATTCTAATGAGTAGTCAAACCATGTGATTTGGTGCTGAAAATAGCCAGAGAAAATGTTGTGCTTGTTCAGTTTACAGTTTACTCCCTCTTACCTAGAACCCTGTTAACCCTTTATCTTATAGCCTGTTTCTAAATTTGAAGACAGGTGGCCACTTAAAGCATATTGAAAGTAAAGCAAAATGCATTTACAATGCGCTTTACTTTCAGCTTGCTGTAAGCTTCCACCAGCTAGGATATAGAAAATATCCCTTATGTAACATGATGGCATGGTTTAACCAATTACCCCATAAATACACCTTTTTACGACATTAATTAATTCCTCTACCGTAGAAATTAGTTCAAATTTATACTGTCACAAATAAAAATCATAAGAAATATTTTCTATATTCTAGCAGACAATAGCTTAAAGCAGGCTGAAAGTAAAGCAGAATGCGCCTTAGGGCGCATTCTGCTTTACTTTCAACCTGCTTTAAGTAGTCACCCATTTTCAAAACTAGAAACAGGCTATGGGGTAAAGGGTTAAGCAATGGTCAAGTATTCACCTGCTGCTTGATGGCTGGTCCATCCTACCGCCTTGTGGTCTCTGTCTGCCTCCTCCTCTATTCTGCCTTCCACCTCTTTGTTGGTGCATTCCACCCCTGGGTGACTGACTCATTCTGTTCCCTCCAGATTGGTCAAATCTTCCACCTCCTGACGGACTGGTGAACGCCTCATTGGCCTGTCTCGTTTGTTGTGAGGAAAACAAAAAGGATCTCTCAGGGTACGGCTTGGCCCTTTGACCCCCCTGGTCTCTGAACGATTTATTGCCCTGAGAAGCACCCCCTCTAGCTGGGCTTCGCTGCTGAAATGTATGCAATACATGTACATATGTATATTACATATGCATGATTATTGCGCACTAAAATATTACATGTTATTGTAAAAGACTATGGTTTATTATATGCCTTCCTGTGATATTGGGCTCTTCTGCATGCATCTATACAGTAAGATACAAGAGACTGTATCTTAACCCTTGTATTTTACCGTTTGTATTTTACTCAAACCTTGTTTTCAATTAAGCTTGACATCACGTTTACGAACATACATGTACAGATACAAGGTCCGTGTTATTGTTTGTGGCATAAAATAATTAAAATTAAAATTTAAATTGTTCTACTTTAAATATCAAATGGTTCCGGAAATAAAATTATTTAAAAAATATTTAGTTGTCTTTTGGTGTATTGAAGGCATATAATAAATACATAACAAGGTAGTGGGGGGCTACAGGGCTTTGTATTCAGCTCTCAACATTCTCGGCTGAAGCAGCCAATCAGGCTCCAACAAGTCGCTCGTCAGATCGACTGTTTCTGCCGGATACATCGCACTGTATCGCAACCAACTGGTAATGTGTACTTATGGATGCATGACCTGAAATAACTGAAGTTGACCTCTCCTCTAGTACTTGAAGTGGAGTGTATCCAAACTATGAGGTCATAATCACATATACAGTAAATCATGAGGTCTCTATCACATTTACAGTAAAACATGAGGTCTCTATCACATAGACAGTAAAACATGAGGTCTCTATCACATTTACAGTAAAACATGAGGTCTCTATCACATATACAGTAAAACATGAGGTCTCTATCACATTTACAGTAAAACATGAGGTCTCTATCACATATACAGTAAAACATGAGGTCTCTATCACATTTACAGTAAAACATGAGGTCTCTATCACATAGACAGTAAAACATGAGGTCTCTATCACATTTAAAGTAAAATATGAGGTCTTTATCACATATACAGTAAATTTTGAGTAATTCCATTTTTGGTAAACTTAGCTATACAATTGGGGAATAGATTGATGGATTTGGATTTTACGGCACTGTGACACAATATTGGGCATATAGCTCTGATTGGTATGTATGTAGGTTATGCACGAGTGTGTATGTGACACAGTTTGGTGGAGTTTTACCACTATGTACTGTTGACAGTGCCGAGTGGGTGGTTTCTATATAATCCTCCAAACATCCCACTAAGGGGTTTGATCAATGGCAGCATTGGGATCTCTCTAAAAGACTGGAGACTTAATTCAGGAAAGTTCCCAACATTACTTTGGTCTACATTAACCCATTACTACACAGATGCTTTAAGTGGTTACCTCTCTGCTTTACTTTCAGCTTGCTTTAAGTGATTATCTATCTGCTTTACTTTCAACCTGCTTTAATTGATCACCGTGACCTGCCTTCAAAACTAGAAACAGGCTATGGAGTAAAGGGTGAAGCTACAATCAGTCTTTAAGTGTGCCATGTATCTACTTTATTTATGGCATTAATTGGCTTTATAAAAACAAATCTTCACTGTACAGTAAAACTTCTCTACCACTGAGAAGAAGTCCTGTACAAGTCCTAAGGCCAGGTGGCAAGGTAATGCTAGACATAAGTAATGCAGAAACCCCATAGAAGATTAAAGACATTACTCTTGGGCCTTTGTATGATCCCGCCACCCCACCACGAAGTGTAATAGGCATGAAGGTAACTTTTAAATCATGTGCAAAATATGGCAAAGATAGGCCCGGACACTCTCATACTCAAGATTTACTTCAAACCAAACCATCAAATGTAAGAGACGGGCCTTACATGGAACGCTTCACTTATTCTTTGCATAGACATATCAGTTATCAGCTCACTTGCTTAACTTTTACTTGACTAGGTGTAATCACTAAAACTACCGGTAGTTGAGAAAATATCTTTAAGCAATCATCTGTCTATTTCAAGACTGATACACTTCTTAATGTGGTGGCTTCTTAGCATAACTGACTATACTTTCAAATCAGATACATGTACATACATGTATTGCAAAAAATAATCTTTTTTACCTGAGGCTCAAATTCGTCTAGACATTAATTACTATACTGCACATAGCTACTTTTCAAGTACTCCCCACAGAGACTTCCCCTACTGACATTCAATACAAATTAAAGAAGGTCAAAGTTATGTTTGCACTCATGATTGCTTTGATTAGCTCTTAGCATGCTAGCAAAGGAATCATGATTATCTATGCAAACACCGCATTCCGCAGCGTCTCATCAGGATCCAAACTTTTTTGAAACTCTGCCCTTGTTCTGGAAATAAATTTAGAAAATTCTATTTTTAGAATAGTAGCAGACGACACGACAACTGTTGCAGACGAAAATATTACCCAGCATGCAAAAAGAGTTTGACAATGAACTATTCAAATGAAGTAAGTGAGTGTGATGGACTATCGCCTAGTCAGCAATATTTCTGTTGCATGGTGACAGTGTTTCCCTGAGACAGATATAGTGATATAGTGCTGCCACCAAATTTTTGAACCCAAAGCCAACTGAGTTAACCGGTCTGGTACAAATAAAATTAAATCTACAAATTAAATCAACAGGAACTCTGCTATTGAACAATTTATTTGCCTGAAGAACAGGGTTAGAAATTAGCTAAAAATTACACTTGCATTTTTTTGCGAGTGACTTTTGAACTTACTCGCAAAATGCAAAAACTACTCGCGAAAGTTAAACTGTCATTCTGAACATATATGTTTTTAACTTTTAACCCGACACAGACATGAAGTAATCAAATACGATCTACCTACACTTCGTGTATTTCATAGTTGTACATTTGTGGTTACAGCTGACAAGGGATAAGATCTTGATTTTCATATCTATGTGTACATACCAAAGGAGTATTTTTCTTACATTTTATAATATTGGGGAGAATGAATGCTGTATGCACTAGGCAGACCGCACACGATTTCATTACTCGAAAATTAGGTCAGGTTTAGATTGCCAATCCGTCTACGATACAAACGTTTTTTCACTGGTCGTATATTTCAGGGCTGTGGTTAATAAACAGTATGTCACAGTAGAATTAGAAGTATACTTGAACTCGTGCGAGTCTTTTAAATGGTCTCGTCTTTGGAGAACGGTTTCGGTTGTTGAGTCTCAGACTCTGTGATAAGAATTGTTTACACATCGGAACTCCGAAGTAGCAAAGTGCGCGTTTCATTAGCCAATGAGAATTGGGAAAGTCCGTCATTACGTCATTCTTACAGACAAAAAAGAGGTTGAAACTGCCCGAGAAGCTATGATTGGATTACGAAAAGTATTCGCTTGTCTTCTCGTCCATTTCCGCCACTCGAAATGCTACGGAATAAACCGAGCATAGCCTTACAGACGCTATACTGTGTTTAGCTGTCAGAAAAACCGTACTCGCATTTTTTTGCGAGTTTGTTGAAAAATCACTAGCAATTTACAAATTCCACTCGCATTTTGCGAGTATGCGAGCTTAAATTCGAACCCTGGAAGAAGCTTTCTGCTCTATTTTCACCTTGCTTCAAGCTGTCATCAGCTGTCACCTGTCTTTAACACTAAATCAAAGCCTTTATTTGAGTGATCACTATACCGGAATTTTATTGTATCAAATTATGAAATATTAAATAGGGAGCAGTATGCGTAAACTAGAAATGTGTTTGTAACAAGAGTTGTCAGAGAGACAACAAAGCTCGCCACCGGCACCTTTAGAAACTTAAAAGCACACTCAAGGTCACAAAGGTCAACCTTTTTGCCTGCATAGAAAGGTCTTGTCCATATACACTGGCAAATCAAATATGAAAATAACACCTCAAGGGACATAGGAATTATAAGCATTTTTGAAACCTAAACGCAGATTTCGAAACCTAAAACCTTTCGCGACCTTAGTTCAAGGTCAAGGACACTGGGCTAATTTTTTTTGCATGCATGGAAAGGTCGTGTTCATATACACATGCATGCCAAATATGAAAGAAATATCTCAATGGATATATGAGTTAAAGAAATTTTGAGAAACCTATAAGCAGACTTTGAAACCTAAACGCGGGTCCTAAGTTCAAGGTCAAGGTCAGAGGGCTCAAACATTTTGCATACAAGGAAGATGTTGTCCATATACACATGCAAACTGAATATGAAAGGAATATTTCAATGGACATAAAAAATTTGAGAAACCAAAACACAGATTTCGAAAACTAAACATGGGCCCTAAGTTCAAAGTCAAGGTCACAGGGGTCTAAATTTTGCTGTGCCTGGAAAGGTCTTGTCCATATACATACATAAACCAACTATGAAAGCAATACCTCAAGGGACATAGAAGTTAAAGGCATTTTTCAAAACCTAAACACAGGACCTAAGTTCAAGGTCAAGGTCACAAGGGTCCAAATTTATATGTGCATGGAAAGGTCTTGTCCATATACACACACATACCAACTATGAAAGCAATACCTTAAAGGATATAGAAGTTAAATGCATTTTTCGAAACCTAAACGCAGATTTCGAAACCTAAACACAAGCTCTTAGTTCAAGGTCAAGGGGTCTAAATGTTTCTGTGCATGTAAAGGTCTTGTCCATATACACATACATACCGACTATGAAAGCAATACCTCAAGGGACATAGAAGTAAAAGGCATTTTTCTAAACCTAAACGCAGATTTCGAAACCTAAACGCAGGCCCTAAGTTCAAGGTCACAGGAGCCTAAATTTTTCTGTGCATGGAAAGGTCTTGTCCATATACACATACATACCAACTATGAAAGCAATACCTCAAAGGACATAGAAGTTTAAGGCATTTTTCGAAACCTAAACACAGATTTCGAAACCTAAACACAGGCCCTAAGTTCAAGGTCAAGGTCACACGGGTCTAAATTTTTCTTTGCATGTAAAGGTCTTGCCCATATACACATACATACCAACTCTGAAAGCAATACCTCAAGGGACATAGCAGTTAAAGGCATTTTTTCTAAACTTAAACACAGATTTCAAACCTAAACGCAGGCCCTAAGTTCAAGGTCAGGGTCACAGGGGTAAAAAAAATTCTGTGCATGGAAAGGTCTTGTCCATATACACACACATACCAACTATTGAAGCAATACCTCTAGGGACATTGAAGTTAAAGGTATTTTTCAAAACCTAAACGCAGATTTCGAAACCTAAACGCAGGCCCTGAGTTCAAGGTCAAGGTCACAGGGGTCTAAATTTTTCTGAGCATGGAAAGGTCTTGTCTATATACACACACATACCGACTATGGAAGCAATACCTTAATGGATATAAAAGTTAAAGGCATTTTTCAAAACCTAAACGCAGATTTCGAAACCTAAACGCAGGCTCTAAGTTCAAGGTCAAGGTCACAGGAGTCTAAATTTTTCTGTGCATGGAAAGGTCTTGTCCATATACACACACATACCAACTATGGAAGCAATACCTCAAGGGACATAGAAGTTTAAAGGCATTTTTTGAAACCTAAACGCAGATTTCGAAACCTAAACGCAGGCCCTAAGCTCAAGGTCAAGGTCACAGGGGTCTAAATTTTGCTGAGCATGGAAAGGTCTTGTCTACATACACACACATACCGACTATGGAAGCAATACCTTAAGGGATATAGAAGTTAAAGGCATTTTTCAAAACCTAAACGCAGATTTTGAAACCTAAACACAGGCCATAAGTTCACGGTCAAGGTCACAGGGGTCTAAATTTTGCTGTGCATGGAAAGGTCTTGTCCATATACACATACATACCAACTATGAAAGCAATACCTCAAAGGACATAGAAGTTAAAGGCATTTTTTCTAAACTTAAACACAGATTTCGAAACCTAAACGCAGGCCCTAAGTTCAAGGTCAAGGTCACAGGGGTCAAACATTTTCTGTGCATGGAAAGGTCTTGTCCATATACACACACATACCAACTATTGAAGCAATACCTCAAGGGACATAGAAGTTAAAGGTATTTTTCGAAACCTAAACGCAGATTTCGAAACCTAAACGCAGGCCCTAAGTTCAAGGTCAAGGTCACAGGGGTCCAAATTTTTCTGAGCATGGAAAGGTCTTCTCCATATACACACACATACCGACTATGGAAGCAATACCTTAATGGATATAGAAGTTAAAGGCATTTTTCAAAACCTAAACGCAGATTTCGAAACCTAAACGCAGGCTCTAAGTTCGAGGTCAAGGTCACAGGGGTCTAAATTTTTCTGTGCATGGAATGGTCTTGTCCATATACACACACATACCAACTATGGAAGCAATACCTCAAGGGAAATAGAAGTTTAAAGGCATTTTCGAAACCTAAACGCAGATTTCGAAACCTAAACGCAGGCCCTAAGTTCAAGGTCAAGGTCACAGGGGTCAAACATTTTCTGTGCATGGAAAGGTCTTGTCCATATACACACACATACCAACTATGAAAGCAATACCTCAAGGGACACAGAAGTTATAGACATTTTCTTAAAATTGTTTACGCCGTTCACGACGCCGACGACGACGACTACACCGGGGGTATTGCAATAGCTCGTCATGTACTACGTACAGGCGAGCTAAAAACCTAAATGTTCTACCTCGGTTTATAAAGTCTCATCTGAAGGACTTGGTCCAGTGAGGGATCGAACTCTAAAACCCTGATGTAGTAAGCGGGTGATTTACCCCCTGACTATGTCCGCCGGTAAACTGATGGACAGTGATTCCTATATAGCCCCCAAAGTGGGGGTATAATAATTAGACACCTTTTTATTGTAGAAAATGTGTAAGATGCCTCACCTGCTGAGATTGGGGTCTACCAGGACTCTGCATGCTCCTTCCCCCACCACTTCCGGGACTCTGCATATTCCTCCCTCCACCACCTGCAGGGCTCTGCATACTTCTCCCTCTACCACCTGCAGGGCTCTGCATCTTGTTTTGAACCCCAGAGCTCTGTCTCATCTGAGAATCCTGACCCTGATAACCACGGCCCCTGTTTGAAGTGTTTACAAAGGTCCTGCCCTTTACGTTTCTCCTTATGTTCCCAGAATTACCTGGAAAACAATACAAAGTTTAACCCTTTCCTCCCTGAAACCTCAAATGGACAATTTTAATTTTCAATTAAGTGTTTCTTGACTTTTTGTGGGTTGATTTTACATTTATGTCAAAATGACAAACAGTGTAGACCTTGATCAGTGGGCTCCTTAAGGAGCCCTCTGATCAGGGTCTATACTGTTTGCATAGGACAAGTGCACTCCTCGCAGGTACACTGATTGCAAATGACCCATATATGCAAGACTAGGGTTCAAAGAGTTAAGTTAGTGAGTTGGGTTTATTGTCCAACCAATAGTATTTCAGTTATGTAGAGCAGATATACATATACTTAATATAGTCCTGTAACACGCAGAAAGCATGCTAAAGACAAGTGTTCAAAATCATTTGAGATTTCCATGTTATAATGTGAATCTTTATGAACCAAGTTTTTTACCACATAATATGCAGTCTGTGAGTGGCATATAGCCATTCTGTAAAATTAATACAGTAGTCCACTAGTGAAATATGGATTTTTTGGACTCCTGTCAAACCTTTTGTCCACATGCAGTAACCATAAACACCAAATGACATCATTAACAATAATGTTAACCTGTATATGGCAGGGGACTAAAACCCACAGCTTAAATGAACTAAGTTTTTAAAATGTTATGTGATAAATATATTCTCACATTCTTGCTAATAGCTTAACATTTTCAACAAGAGGGCCTGAAGGCCCTGATATCGCTCACCATTTGTAATGAAGCCTGATAGCTTTACCTTTGAATTTCACCCGTTTTATTCTAAATCCATTCAAGTTTGTCGACCTACTGTAGTATAGTACAGCTACATCAAAGGCAGATAACTAGAGCCTAAACAATACTGAAATGAAGCCTTTTTCTAGCATTCCAAAGTATATCAAGAGCAGGTAACTATTGCCACAATGATTACATTTCAACAATAATTACACTCCTTCCAGAACGTATAGCTACATCCTTTGTGTACAAGTATAATCAAAATCCATTGAAAACTGTAGTTGCAAGAGTGTAAATGCTGTAAAATATGGCATTTTCAGCAATTCAAAGGTAGATATCTCTTGATCCATTTGTCCGAATCCAACCATAATCACCCTTTTACGAACTCTTATGGTCATATACAATTTGAGCAAGTTTGAGAGAGCTTGGATAAAAATTGTGGCCTCTAGAGCGTAAACACTGTTAAATATATCATTTTCAGCAATTCAAAGGTAGATAACTTTTGACCTATTGATCTGATTACAACCATAATTGAACTCATCCAAAGTCTTATGGTAATATACAATCTAGGTAAGTTTGAGAAAGATTGGATAAAATTTGTGACCTCCAGAGTGTAAACATCGTTAAATATGGCATTTTCAGCAATTTAAAGGTAGATAACTCTCGACCTATAATTCTCATTTCAACCATAATCAAACTCATCTGAACTCTTATAGTCATTTACAATCTGAGCAGGTTTTAGATAGATTGGATAAAAATTGTGGCCTCTAGAGTGTAAACACCGTTAAATATGGCATTTTCAGCAATTCAAAGGTAGATTACTCTTGATCTGTTTGTCCGATTTCAACCAGAATAAAACTCATCCAAACTCTTATAGTCATATACTATCTGGGCAAGTTTAAGTATGATTGGATAAATACTGTGGTCTCTAGAGTGTAAACACTGTTAAATATGGCATTTTCAGCAGTTCAAAGGTAGATAACTCATGACCTATTTGTCCGATTTCAACCATAATCAATCATCCGAACTCTTATGGCAATATACCATCTCAGCAAGTTTGAGAAAGATTGGATAAATATTGTGGCCTCTAGAGTGTAAACACTAAAATTGTTGACGACGAACGACGCACGACGGACGACGCACGACGGACATTCAAGGATTGCAAAATCTCACCCTGAGCTAGCTCAGGTGAGCTAATAAATTCATTGACTAAATTAAATAATTATATGAGGCTTGCCAATCATGCTAACATCATATTATTTAAGTCAATATGTTTTACTCACATAAGATTCTCTATTCAGGGTTCCTTTTAAGAGAGAGTAAACTCAACAAAATCAACATTTTCTCCTTCATTCCAGCACTAAATCTTATGGTGTAACTGCTCATTAGAATCGTCTCAGAGACGATTCCAATGAGTCATGACACCAGCTACACTAAAGGATTCACTAAACTCCGGTGGAACAAAAACCAAGCTATAACTGGTTTTAAAATTTACAGATTTGCCGAATTAATAACCGCAATTAAACAAGACAATAAACACATATGCCCCTGGTGGCATCTTTGACAATATATTCTGATTCTTTTCTATGTCCAAATTAGGTCAAGGTCAAGGTCAAATTGAGGTTGGGTAATATGAGTGAATTTGTAATGGTCCAGGGCAGCAACTGCATAAGTATCAAAGCTTTGTAGTCAATAGTGTTGATGCTAGACAAAATGATTAACCAAGAAATAGTTAACCAAGAAATAGCCAATCAAAAAATATTCCAAGTCCAAATTAGGTAAGGTCAAGACAACAACAGTATACCGGTAAGTATTAAACATCGTAGTCAGTTGTGTTGATGCTTGGAAGAAACGATAAAATCTAGTTAACCAAGAAATAGCCAATTTACAATATACATGTATTAAGTGCCTTGGACCATTTCCAATCCACCAATATCTCACAAGTTTTTATTGAAACGATCTAATTTTAGCTCCTGTGACCTAGATATGCAACGGATCAGAAATATTTGAACAACTTTATAAGAGGAACATATAAGGATCATTCCTGCCAAGTTTGGTTAAAATACATCATGTCGTTTAAAGAAATTGTTGATGACGGACGACGAACGGACGAACAGACGACGGCGGACACAGCACGATCAAAATAGCTCACAGGTGAGCTAAGAAAACATGAAGTATAGTCATCCAAGGAATTTAAAATAAACCCTTTACTCTATAGATACACATTTTTACACATCTAATGCATTCCTTCACCATAGAGAATAGTTCTACTTCACACAGTCATGAATGTGCACCATAAGAAATAATTTCTATATTCTAGCAGATAGTAGCTTGAAGCAAGCTGAAAGTCAAACAGAATGAGCCATAAGGCTCATTCTGCTTTTCATTCAACCTGCTTTAAGTGATTATCTACCTTCAAAACTAGAAACAGGCTATGGAGTAAAGGGTTAACCCATTTGTGCCCATGATCCCATATATTGGACATAGGCAAACAGTGTAGACTCTGATCAGATGCCGCACTATGCGGCGTCTGATCAGAGTCTACACTGTTTGCTGATAGGAATTTCAATATAATTATAATAAAACGAAAATGAAAATTTTGACCAGGCATCCCTTTGACAAACAAGAGGGCCTGAAGGCCCTGATTTCGCTCACTATTTGTAATGAAGCCTGAAAGCTTTACCTTTGAATTTCACCAGTTTTATTCTAAATCCATTCAAGTTTGTCGACCTACTGTCGTATAGTAGAGTATATCAAAGGCAAATAACTAGAGCCTAAACAATACTGAAATGAAGCCTTTTTCTAGCATTTCAAAGTATATCAAGGGCAGGTAACTAATGCCACAATGATTACATTTCAACAGTAGTTGCACTCCTTCGAGAACATATAGCTACATCCTTTGTGTACAAGTATAATCAAAATCCATTGAAAACTGTAGTTGCAAGAGTGTAAACGCTGTAAAATATGGCATTTTCAGCAATTCAAAGGTAGATATCTCTTGATTTATTTGTCCAATTCCAACCATAATCACCCTTTTTCGAACTCTTATGGTCATATACAATCTGGGCAAGTTTGAGAGAGCTTGGATAAATATTGTGGCCTCTAGAGCGTAAACACTGTTAAATATATCATTTTCAGCAATTCAAAGGTAGATAACTCTTGACCTATTAATCCGATTACAACCATAATTGAACTCATCCGAACTCTTATGGTAATATACAATCTGAGTAAGTTTGAGAAAGATTGGATAAAATTTGTGGCCTCTAGAGTGTAAACATCATTAAATATGGCATTTTCAGCAATTCAAAGGTAGATAACTCTCGACCTATAAGTCTGATTTCAACCATAATTAAACTCATCTGAACTCTTATAGTCATATACAATCTGAGCAAGTTTGAGATAGATTGGATAAAAATTGTGAACTCTAGAATGTAAACACTGTTAAATAAGGCATTTTCGGCAATTCAAAGGTAGACAACTCTTGATCTATTTGTCTGATTTCAACTAAAATCGAACTCATCCGAACTCTTATGGTAATATACAATCGGAGCAAGTTTTAGAAAGATTGGATAAATACTGTGGCCTCTAGAGTGTAAACAACGTTAAACATGGCATTTTCAGCAATTCAAAGGTAGATAACTCTTGATCTATTTATCTGATTTCAACCAAAATCAAACTCTTCCGAACTCTTATGGTAATATACAATCTGGACATGTTTTAGAAAGATTGGATAAATACTGTGGCCTCTAGAGTGTAAACACTGTTAAATATAGCATTTACAGCAGTTCAAAGGTAGATAACTCATGACCTATTTCAACCATAATCGAACTCATCCGAGCTCTTATGGCAATATACCATCTAAGAAAGTTTGAGAAAGATTGGATAAATATTGTGGCCTCTAGAGTGTAAACACAAAAATTGTTGACGACGGACATTCAAGGATTGCAAAAGCTCACCCTGAGCTAGCTCAGGTGAGCTAAAAAGCTCAGGTGAGCTAAAAATGGACTAATCCAATATACGAACATGGAAGAATCCACTGGGCGCAAATGGGTTAATATGTTACATATGTGTGTGTATCTCCCTACCTCTTATAGCAGTAGACATGCCTGGCTTATTGCCTACAAATCCACGTCCTCTGCCTCTTATAGCTGCTCTTCCTATTGCACCCTTTCCTGCAAATTGTCCTCTATTCTGTCCAAACCCGCCCCTACCTGGGCCAGCACCACGTCCTCTAACTGCTCCCCTGAACCCAGGTCTTCCTCCTCCTCTGCTTATATTGACTGCTCCTGGCCTCGGCCTCCGTGGGTCCTCTGACACAAATCACAGAAATAATCATCATCACAATCTTATGGTAATTGATTACTCAAAAGAAGCAGTCTAAATATCTAAGGACTACCATGTTTTTTTTACTATATGGAAGCTAGGTGTACCAGTCTATGTTTACAAATTTCCGCGTAAGCAACATCTTGGTCTTTTTGTTCTTCGGCGATAAACTTAGAAGTGTACCGAATGTGTCCGCCATATTTTCTACACATAATGACAAGCTGAGCGTATGATGTTTGACAAGTGTGAACTGCAAATTGTGGTGTGTATTGTGTAATCACTAATCCACAAGCATCTTTCGTAACCGTTCTACTCTGCAGACAAAGATAAGTGACCACAGGGGTCTGGTCCTGTTAATTAATCAGCAAATTTGTTGCGCTCTTTTGATATTTATGGCTTTAGTCTGATACTTCAGTCAATGAACATTGTACATGTTGATGACTTACACGGCAGTATTCTGACCACAGAATTATACACACACGTATTATTCCGACCGTGTTCTGGCATTATATTTAATTAATTTTTCCAAAATTGAAATTACCCAGGCATCTTAAAATGGAATTTATGGGTTGCCCGCCAGGCAGCAGTTTGAAAAATATGGTTGCCCAAGCCCAAAATGTTTGATTTGTTCAGTTTACTTGCTCTTATTAAGTTAACTGAAGCCCTGACAGTTACTCACCATAGTAGTTCCTGGTCAGCTTGACCTTGCAATCTCCTATTTGGACATCTTTGTTAGACTCCAAGAACTCCAGACACGCCTTCTCTGATTCAAAATCCAGTAACACTGACCTAAAATTGGCACCAAACAAATACAGTGCATGCAATTGTGCATAAAATTCAAGTCAAAGAATTGTTCAAGCATTTAACATTTAAAATGTTCACATAACAGGACTTGGTAATATCACATCTGTTCTTGTGGGTACCGAAACCTTCTGTAAAACAGACATTCAAATTTGAATCAACCCTTTACCCCATAGCCTATTTCTAGTTTTGAGGACATGTGAACACTAAAATAAGGTGGAAAGTACAGCAAGCGGTTCCCACAGAGAATTCTGCTTTACTTTACACCTCAGCTATTACCAAGCAAGATGACGAAATGCCTTCTGTGTTTTATGTTCAGGACTTCCTATGAGCAGACTACTTTCCTAAGCGTAGAAATAAATAGAGGAGTTAAAAGGCACATCTATGGAGTAATGGGTAATGTAACAGCTAAACAGACAACTTAAGGGAGAGCCTTGATACAGACAATTGCTAAATAATAAAGGAATTTATCCTACATTAATTTGAGAAAAAACAAGACTGTGCGTTCAATAAACGCTTATGCCTCCTGTGGCATCCTTGACCATATATTCTGAATTTTTTTTAAGTCCAAATTAGGTCAAAGTCAAACTGAGCTTTGGTATTATTGGCGAGTTGGTAATGGTCCAAGGCAATAACTGTATAGGTATCGAAGCATTGTAGTAAACAGTGTTGATGCTAGACGAAACGGTAAAATCTAGTTAGAAAGAGCCCATTTAAAATATTCTATGTTCAAAGTCAAAATCACAGTTTGGTGATATTGGTGGATAGGGAATGGTCCAAGGCAACAACTGTATAAGTATCCAAGCATTTGGGTAAGCTGTGTTGATGCTAGATGAAACGGTAAAATCTACTTAACCTTGTTACTGACAGACACATGCACGGACGGACTATAGATGCCGTGGGCATAAAAAGCATGCTGAAAGTAAAGCAGAGTGCACTTTAAGGAGCATTCTGCTTTACTTCCAGCCTGCTTTAAGCATTTACCTGTCAGGATACAGAAAACTTTTTCTATGCATATTTAAAGAGAGCACTGTAAAAGCATGTAAAGGTACATTGTATCTCTATCAGGAAGAAGTAAATGTGCTAAATGGTATTTCAATGGGGTAAATGGTTAAACTTTCGAGGAAAAAGTTAACTAAAACTCTCAACAAGTTTTGATATTTAAACAAACTTGAACAGCTAATACTATTCTCTTCCAAGAAATGTAAGTTTAAAAACAAGCTACTAGGAAGTGTGCTTGATACCGGTATAATGCTGAATCATACCGCACAGATACCACAAAACAATTTGCCATAAAAATATAAAAGATGAATAAACAATAACCAACATCTTGAAATGTGGGGTTAACGCACTGTGAGATAATACATACATTATGGTACTCAGGATATTGACATGAGTTGCAATGAAAAAGCAATGAGACGAGTCTATAAAGTATGAGGTACAATCAAGTTCACACTTTTTATTGCTAAAATAACAAATCAGCTTCCTGAAAGTCTTTATTGGTGTACTGACAGATACCACAAACATATTGCCATAAAAAAATAAAAGATGAATAAACAATAACCAACCCTCTTGAAATGTGGTGCAAAAGTAGTGAGATACTTGAAAAGCAATGAGAAGAGTCTATAAAATATGAGGTACAATCAAGTTCACACTTTTTATTGCTAAAATGACAAATCAGCTTCCTGAAAGTCTTTATTTATGTACTGAATGAAAGACACTTTAGGTGAATGTCCCATTTGATTACTTATTTGGGAAATTCTCAAGTTTTGTACTTAACTCTTACCATTCTAGCGGCGGACATGTGCCTGTGATTACCTTTGCAAACAGTTAGAATCCAGATGAGACGCAATGTAATGTGGCGTCTCATCAGGTTCCACACTGTTTGACACTCTGACCAGGTTTTGAAAAGAAATTTTGAAAATTTTACTTTTAAAACAGAAGCAGATGACAATTATTGCAGAGTCTAGAGTTTTCCCTTGCATTTTGTAATCAAGTCCTAAGGACCCTCAAACCTTTCACTTAGAGAGTCCCTCAGCATATTTGGGGGTCCTAAATTAATTTAATGGGTAAATGCCTTACAATGTTGACAAATAACTTGTTAAACCTTTGTAAAGAGCGCAAATTCATGATTCATCTTTGATGACATATTAAGCATACCCCACATCAGGATTTACATATCTGATGATTAGCGGGTTTGGAGTAAAATGTGGTCAAAGATTTTAGGGTCCCGGGGACTGGAGGGGTTAGACAAATAGGAGTCCAAAGTGACAGAATTGGGGTTAGACAAATAGGAGTCCAAAGTGACAGAATTGAGTCCCGGATGCAGGAAATCTGTGTCCCGGAAAACCCTGGGCCAGATGTAAAAATTACCTATCAAGCAAAAAATGAACCTGTTGTTCACCTATCAACATTTGAAACTATAAAATAGAAGGGTGTTCCTTTGAACACATGTGCCACCTGCCAGCAAGCATCATTCGAACAAGAGTTCTCAGTTTGAGAGCCAAAATGAAATCTTTATTATAGCACAAGTTATCTGCTACAAAAGAAAGTGTGACAAGGGGAATAACTCAAATGGTATTGATGCAAGAGTTATGAACCATGTGCAAGACATTACCACTTATCCAAATTTTCAAACAAATGAAAGTTTTTGTCTGAAAAGCTACAGCAGAAAAGGAGTTATAGGCAGGAAATAGAAAACGTGGGAAAGGGGAATTATATAACTCTCACATTATTGAATCAAGAGTTATGAACCTTGTGTAAGACACTTTCACTCATCAATCATTATCCATCAATGAAATATCATTTCAAAATCTTCAGAACAAGAGAATGTGCTCTAACAGTGTTGATGCAAGAGTTATGAACCTTGTGCAAGACACTTCACTTGTCACTCTCTTCCATAAATGAAATTTCATCTTAACCCTTTACCCCATAGAAGCGACTTTTAGCGAATCTGATTTATTCCTCCGCTGAAGAAAATAGTTCCAATTTAATCAGTCATGAATATATATTATAGGGAATTTTTTTTATATATTCTAGCACAGGATAGCTTAAAGCAGGCTGAAAGTAAAGCAGAATGCGCATTCTGCTTTACGTTCAACCTGCTTTAAGTAGTCACCTATTTTCAAAACAAGAAATAGGCTATGGGGTAAACGGTTAAAAGCTTCAGTAGAACAGGATTTATAGTCAAAAATAAAAGTGTGACAGACGGACAGACAGACGACAGAAAATTGATCTGTAAGTGTCACCTCTGCCTACAGCATGTGAGACAAAAACTAGAGTAGAAAAGATATATTTTATTATTGTACACAAGTTCTTCTTAATGTACCTCCTTCAACCTAACAGATATCCCGTTTTACACCTGTATTTCATTCCTCCAACAGTTCAACTTCATACAGTCATGAATGTGTACCATTAGAAATATTTCAGGGCTCCAGATAAGAGGTAGTTATTTCAACAAATCCATCATTTTCTCTCTCTTTTTAGCACCATATCATATGGTGTTACTACTCATTAGAATCGTCTCGAAGAGACGATTCTAATGAGTAGTGACACCATAGGGTTTAATTCAAAAATAAAGATTTTAGTTTTTGAAAAACTACCCTTATCTGGTGCTCTGATATTTCCTATTTTCTAGCAGGTGGTTAATTAAGACAGGCTGAAAGTAAAGCAGAATGATCCCATAGGAGCATTCTGCTTAACTTTCAGCCTGCTTTAGGCAACCATCTGTCTTCAATACTGAGAACAAACTATGGGGGAAAGATTTAAATACCGTTAAATAATATTCATACATACAAACCCTCCCTGCTAATTACTGAGATCTAGTAGTAGGTTTTAATTGACATGTTATGATTTTATGTGGCATAAACAGTATCTCAGTCATATTGAGATGTGCAGCTAATTACATGTGTAAGCAGATCACATGCCCTTTATACACAGTTTCAGGCACAAATCAGCAATTGAGTACCCCTGAAACTTCAATAAGACAATTCCGCTTTCCAATACATTTTTTGTCTTTTAGCCCATTCTCGTGTTGAAGACAGGTAACGACTTAAAGTAGGTTGAAAGTAGAGCCTTAAGGTGCTTTCTGCTTTATTTTAGCCTGCTTTTAGGTACTATCTACTAGGATTAAGAAACTATTTCTTATGGAAAACACTATGCCAAATTATACGGCTGTAGCTTGAAAACTGTAGGAGTTAGCCAGAAAAAGTATGTATTGTATATTAGGGACGGACGGATGAATCGACAGGGGTAAAACAGTATACTGATCGTCGTGGGGGCATAAAAATAGCCAGCATGCAAAGGGTTAAATGTAATGAGAGATGATCCACTTCACTAGTGACACTGGTTGCTAATTATCTAAATCAGAAAATAAAATGTCTTCCATTTAGGCCAGTGGTGCATGTGCATTATAATCATTCTTCATGGTAATACTTGACATTTTTGCATGTTCGTTGAATTCTCCATTTTGTCAAAATTCAAATATATATGAAAATAATGGCCTGAAGTAGTTCACAACAGATCTGATGTTTACTCAGGTGTCACTTCACCAAATCTTCTGTAACAAAATCTAACACTTCTAATTGTCTGATAAAGTACAAATCATGGCAGGATAATTAGGTGAATCCTTGATCAGGTCTGATGACCAACTAAAAGCCTACTTGTATGTATCTATTGCCATAAACTCTAGCATGCTAACGGTAAATTCCTGATGACCTTTGCAAACAGTTTGGATCCTGATGGATGTGGCATCTCATCAGAATACAACTATTTGACTCTCTGAAACTGTTTTAAAAAGAAATTTTGAAAATTCCTTTTTTTAGAACTGTAGCAGTCAACAAATGTTGCAATGAAAAATCAGCCAGCATGCAAAGAGTTAACCCTTTACTTAATATCCTGTTTCTAGTATTGAAGATATGTGACTACTTAAAGCAGGTTGAAAGTAAAGCAGAATGCGCCCTAAGGCACATTCTGCTTTATTTTCAGCCTGCTTTAAGCTATTAACTGCTAGAATAAGGAAAGTATTTAATATGACACATATTCATTACGGTATAATTTGGAACTATTTTCTTCAGCGGATGAATAAAATGAATGTGCTAAAAGTCGCTTCTATAAGGGAAAGAGTTAAGGAAATGCAGACAACAGCAGCTTACTGTAGAGTGAAAGGTACCGTAAAAGTCCTAATCATTTTGACACCATGTGTTACTGCTGTTTTATCATAAACTTTGATCAACTTGGTTTTAATACATACAGTAAAACCTCTCTTTTACGACCACTAAATTATGCTAATTATTAGGGTGTTTACGAATAAATACGATAGGTTACAAACTGACTGGCAGACAGTTTAGACCCTGATCAGACATATCAGTCAGATGTATAATTTTGATCCTAGCTGCAGTGCTTAGTCCAAGCTGTTATAAATGCAAAAACTTAACCTATATCACAAAGGTACATGCTATACTTATTGAGGCCCACATAATATGGAAAATTGTGTAACCTAGTTGTAGTTGTAGTACTAGGTCAAACTTGGTCATCAAACTATGGTGCAAATTCCTATACTCATTGAGGCGCATAAGCATGTTGAGTTGCCTCACCTTTGCCCTAGTACCTAGTTGACAACTGACGTTAACCCTTAGCCCGCCAAATAAATTGTCGTCTGCTATATTTCTCGTCTGCTTCAAGTTTCAAAGTGCTTCAAAGTTGCTCAAAATTGCTGAAAATGTTGTCCGAGTGTCAAACAGCTTGGATCCGGATGAGACGCCGAGTTACTCGGCGTCTCATCCGGATCCAAGCTGTTTGCATATGGAGCTATAGTCGTGAGTGGCAGGCTAAGGGTTAATGCAAAAACTTAACCTTGGTTAATACAGACAGACAGATAATACATACAAACAAGGATTACACTATATGCCCTGCACAACATCAATTTCTGACATTGAAAGTGGCTTTTCAGATGCTTATGAGGGTCTTGTATATCAAAATAAGTTTGATACAATAAAGTGAAGTGTTAAAAAGCAAAGGGCAGTAACTTCAAAAATACTGAAAACAGAGTTATGGATCTTGTGCAATACACTTGTGGTCAATGTGATATATCTGTAAATAAAGGTTAAAGTCAGTAGCTTTTATAATTTTGAAATTATGTTTGGGACAAGTCGGACTTGGACAAAAAACAAAGTGCAACAACTCCAAAATACCGACTACAGAGTTACGGGTTTTGAGCAATGCAATTGTGGTCAATGTGACCTATCTGCATATGAAGTTTGAAATCAGTATCTTTAATACTTTGGAAGTTATGCTCGTGACAAGTAGGAAGGACAAGGCAGACTCTAGTATAAACACACATAATCACCCCCACCCCCCAAATAAACTTTGTTTATGTGGGTATAATGACAATGGTGTCCGAATGTATATATTGCACGTTGGAGCCATTTTCTTCAAACCAGCAAACAAGTCTGGTCAAGTAATGTCATTATTTGTGATTTCAAAAGTTACAACTATTACAAGGTGGTTTGTAAAGTTTTCACTGCCCTTTCTTTTGCAGTTCAGCAAGCATTTCCAGGTATGGGTTTATTGTTGTTTAGCAATATATATGGCCATTTAAAACAATAATTGAACTCTTTCCTCCCTGAAACCTCAAATAGACATTTCCAGTTCCAGTTAAGTCTAGTCCATGTTGGACAGTTTCGCTTTGTTTTTGTCAATATATTGGAATATGACAAACAGTGCAGATCCAGATCAGATGGTTTAGGAGCCCTCTGATCTGGGTCTTGACTGTTTGCATAGAACAAGTGTACTCTAACAGGAACACTGTTTGCAAATCATGCATATATGCCTGACTGGGGTTCAAAGGGGATGTGGAGTGTGGTATACCTTCAATATATAAGGCAGCATGATGAGTGTCTCTGGATGTTGTTGGGCAATATGGTCAAAGTTGACAGTTACATAAACCTTAGTCTCTTTATGAGCAATGTTGGCTTGGCCAATGGCATAGTTCAATTTGCCACAATAGAAACTATGCCTTTTGAGCAAATACAATATCTCATAATTACGCCGTTTTGTTTAAGGCAATATATTTATTGCAGTAGAGTAGATGTTTTGCTAATACAGCAAACAACTCCCATATGGTCATCTTGAAACTGTAAGTCAATAAGAGTCAAGAAAATAACTGACATACACACTTTATAATACCTTCAGTTTATAATTCAGTAAGTTCTATTATGAAAGGGAAGCTCTTTAGTACCATAGAGACTATGATATGTCAAGTGCCTGGGTTTTGTGTGTACAAGTGGACAGTAGTCTGTGATAACAATCCATCAAACAATATGACATGGATAGAAACACTTACCCAACTTTCTTTGAGCCATCTCCGCTGGTAATTACATTCATAGTAACTTCTGCAGCCTCGGGGAACATGGATTTTATTGTGTCTTCTTCGACTTTGTCTGGGACATTTCTCACTACTATCTGGCGTTTCATCAACTCCACTGGAAGATTGTTTACAGAAGACTTAGCATACAATATGCCAGTATACCAGTGAGGCCAATGATACCAGCCAAGCCAGAAAGGCTTCCCCAAGCTGTTCAAATGATCCGACTAACATGTTGCAGTCAAATGTGAGGCAACAAGTTGGTGGGTTTAAGCTCATAATAAATGTTGGAAAGTGTGTGGACCAAATTCATGCAAAGTGCAGTCAAATCTACTCTTTACGAAAGACTGCATTGTTTATTCAATTCAAACGAGTAGTTGCGCCTCCAGTGTTTATCAAAAACCAATATTATTAACTGTATAGGTTGATAATTGCTGAATCAAGACAAAAGTGACAATATCAAAGTATTGTATATATAAATATATATCAAGCAAAACACAAATGACATTTAGTTCAAACATCTTGACAAGCTTTCGTACTCATCTTTGATTCAGAACTTTTCAGTCTTTGGTTTTGCAACATACTATTAGAGGAAATAACTTCTTAGCAATATGGCTAGTATTAAGGTACCAAAATCAATGGTTTAGACTTTCAAACTTGTCATTTAAAGCTTTCTGCTTTAATCATTTGCTAGAAACACATTCTCTTCAGTGAAAAGATTTCACTGTATGGAATTTAAAAACAATCTTTGACATCAAATCAATCTTTTCTTGCACAAAATCAAGCTCTTCTCCAGGTGCCAAAGATTATAAATAGTCCGAAATCATTCTCAAGCATTTGATTGGTTAAATTTCAGCAAAAGCTCAAATCTGACCAATAAAATGCTTGAGAACCAACTCAGACTCAACTCAACCCTTTGTAACCTTGAGGCATGTTGTAGCTGATGCATGTCATTTAAAAACATGTTTATCATGTTTCAGTTTATTATCATAAATCCAGTGGCCTTATCATGAGATGTTTATCCTGTTTCATTTCATTTTCATTTCATTTTGTCTTGCAATGTCCAGCAACACGCTTCCTTATATTGTGATCAACTACTGCCAGTTGATTAAGTCTGTTTCAGGTTAAATGTATCGAACATCCATCTTCAATAGCAGAAAGTCACAATACAAGTGCTTTTCTTTCAACTTCAATGTTTTCATCATCACTCACCAAACACAAGTAGTTTTCAGCAGTGTGCCAATGTCTGTAGTTCAGCAGTGTAGTTCTATGTCTTTATGCAAACAGGAAATGTGGTAAACACCATTTTTAATGCAAAGGCATCAAATAGTATTCTGTATCTGCACTTGTATTCCATAATAGTTGCTCCTCTTTTCTTCTAAACATCTGAGTTTTCAATATCATAATACAAATGTAGTTGATTTGTATCACAAAGCTCTTTACAGGGTAAATGTTTTTAAAGTTACTACATGCAACTTTACATGTTCCACGTTAAGCTATATCATTGACATGCTTTTTCCTACATTGTCAAGCAGCGAGAAATTCATAACTGTACAACAAACTTTACAGGCAAATAGGTTGAAATGTTCTGCACTTATGTGTTTAACACCTCCATTTCATATTGGCACCATTCTTCTGCTCACCAAACTATGGCAGACGTTTTTCTCCATCACGGTTTGGGAATTTATTTCTCCATTGTGTGATTTCCTTTTATGCAAAATGAGACAAAATAGCTCTATCATCAGTTGTCTCCAGTGTTTATATTTTGTATAGGTCAGTGTTCTTATCCAGTGTTCATGTAATATTTAAACACAGCTGATGTAGAGGATATTCAGTCTTACAAACCTGTATAAAGCCATGATGGCTGTGATAGCATCCAATGATGATCTTTCTACACTGAAGTGTTGGATCCTTGTGAAATAACCTCTATGCAGATAAATAGGATGTCACATTGTTTTCAGTTTCACTTATTGATAGGAATAGGGCACCGTTTTGTTGTTTTGTTCATGTTCAATGTACATTCAAGTTTTCATGCTACTTGCTGTCATTCTTTCTTTGAATACTGTCCTACAGCATATGTATTCATATTCTTCCAACCTCTTCAGTGATTCTGGATAGACTGACCGTGTCATCAATATTGGGTTTTTTATTACATTTCTTTGTCTTCTTTACATATCTCAATGACACTTGTTGCATTATACCAAAATGTGATATGTAGTATTTCATCATTACTCCATCACAGGCTGGCATAATAGCATAATTTACATGCAACTATCATATTGGACCAGATTCTTTCATAATCAACAGCCGATAAATTAGGGGTACAATGGTTTAATTGACAGTGAAATAAAGAGCAGATATTACTTGCTTTTACAATCAACTCATTCACCCCTGAAACTTCAAATGGACACTTCCAGTTTACCATTTAGTCTTGTCCATTATTCACTATTTAGCATGTTTGTTTTAACAATATATTGCGAGATGACAAGGAGTGCACACACAGATCAGAAAGTTCTTGTAGGAGGATTCTGATCTGGATCTACACTGATTGCGTAGGACAAAATTACTCTTCACCGGTAGACTGTTCATAATTGATGAGTATAATCATCGCTATGCTTGGAATGGGTAAACCTGAAACACTAGCTGTATGATATTCATAAGAATTTTCCCTACTGACTCAGATAAGGGAGTACTTAAGGCCATAAAAACTTTGTCACCAAATAATTAAATGTGTAAGTACAGTCATACTTATGATCAGCATCATTCAAAAAGGTGAGTTAGCTGCCTTTAAACAGGTGTCAGCTTAACGCAAAACAAAAGTCAAGCAAAAAGTTCCTATAGGAGACTTTTGCTTTACTTTTATTTGACAATAAGCAGCCATGCGTTATTATAGTAGGGGATGTTAACAAGTACTAAGATATTCAGACAGCACCTAAATATCCAAATAGTCTTCCGATAGTTAGATATTGCTTTGGTGTACAAAGTTATTTTTGTGACATCCCAAAATAATAGAAATCTCCATATTTCTTCAAAGAATGGCCCTTAACCCTTTACGCCATAGCCTGTTTCTAGTTTTGAAGACAGGGGACCATTAAAGCAGGTTGATAGTATGACAGAATATGCCATAAGGCGTGTTTTGCTTTACTTTCAGCCTGTTTTAAGCTACAATCTGCTAGAAAATAGAAAACATTTTTTATACTACATAGTCATGACTTCAGGAGAGGAATAAATAAAATGTGTAAAAATGTGTATGTATGGAGAAATGGGTTAAGAGAGCTGTGTTAACTACCGGTATTGACTGACAGCTTATATCAGGAGTTGTTTGATAAGTTTGTATACTTAATAGAAATCATGATTATCTGTTTAAACAATTTGCATCCTGATCATCAGGATCCAAAGTGTTTGACACTCTGACCTTAAATGAAATTTAGAAAATTCTAATTTTAGAACAATTGACATCTGCTTTTGTTCTAAAAATAGAATAAAATTACCCAGTATGCAACTTACGTTTCTTAGTTCTACGTTTAGCCAATAACTCTGTCAGTTTCTTCAAATATTCTTCACAGTCTGTAAAGAAATATATCAATCAAAAAGTTTGCATATCTAACTTTGCTTACCATACATGTTGTCATATGAGCTGTATATGTTACAGTCAATCTGTGTAATCAGTTATTACACGTATTGACTAGTCAATCTGTGAAATGACTTTTTCACATAGTCCTTTAATGATACTATTTATGATGATAGATAATGATACTTTTTAAAAGTTCAAGGAGTTCTTGCACAAAACACCACATTTATTTCACACCTTATTTCAGTCAATTTGTGAAATGATATTTAAGACCTTGAACGCTGTAAATAGGAAAGAAGTGAATAATTTTCATGTAAAGTTACAGGCTATATTTTGTTTTAGTTTTAGTTTTAAAAAATAATTTTGACAAATTGAGTGGTTTTGTAGTGAGATGGTGGTGTTTTGTGCATGAACTTTTTGACCTTTGAAAAATATCATTGTATAATTATCATAAATTGTAACATTAAAGGACTATGTGCGAAAGTCATTTCACAGATTGACTAGTCATTACGCGTAATGACTGATTACACAGATTGACTATAACATATATATATTTATTTTGTACAATAATAGTATAAATAATTGCAGCAAGTTTGATGAAGAGTGATCCAACACAGAATGTCAATGTACAGTATAACCTCTCTATTACGACCACTAAGCTATGTCAAATCAATCATTTAAGACAGGCGACTGCTTAAAGCCACAGGGAAACGACACGGTTGATTTTTGATAGAGAAAAATTGTCAGAAAGTATATATAGAGAAAGTATATATAGAGACAAGGGGTACAACTGATCGTCAGTATTTTCTCATCTCGACGAAACCGGGCATATCATGAATAATAATTCATGAAACGACACCCTTTTTGCATTTCTGTCCAGCTAATATGATACCCTTCGATAAACACATAACATAAAGCCAACTGTAAGCATGCACTTTCAACAGTAATTGCGTCTACTTACTGAAATCACCTATTTTCGGAAAACAGGACAGGTGTTCGTTCACAGCCGACACAGCATTGACCACTACTGTATGCTTGTTACGGTGGTAGTATCGAGCATGAGTCATTCAGTTCCATAAATATACGTTTTTGACACCCATCAAAGCTGTTTTCTTCTCAAATCATTGCCGTACCAACAACAAATTCTCATGTTTACATCACAGGGACCCGACACAATTGATTTATGAGAAAACAAATTGTCAGAAGGTATAATTATATAGAGTCTCTATATACCTTCTGACAATTTTTTTCTCTCTCAAAAATCAATTGTGTCGGGTCCTTGTGGTCAAAAGCGTATATTTATGGAACTGTATGACTGCCATGCTCGATATTACCGCCTAAACAAGCGTACAGTAGTGGTCAATGTTCTGTCGGCTGTGAACGAACCCCTGTCCCGTTTTCCAAATCGGTGATTTCAGTGAGTAGACGCAATTACTGTTGAAAGCGCATGCTTACAGTTGGCTTTATGTCATGTTTTTATGGAAGGGCGTCATATTAGCTAGACAGGAATGCAAAAAGAGTGCCGTTTCATAAATTATTATTCATGATATGCCTGGTCTTGTAGAGATAGGATGAGAATATACTGACATTCAGTTGTACCCCTTGTCTCTATATATACTTTCTGACAATTTTTCTCTCTCAAAAATCAATTGTGTCGTTTCCCTGTGCTTAAAGCAATATGAAATCGAAACACTTTCACATTGTTTTAAGCTGTCACCTGCATTTTATACAGACAATTAGTCTTCTTTTCAGGGGTCGTAATAGAGAGGTTCTACTGTATTTCTAACAGAGTTTTTCTATGATTTGACTTTTTGACCAGATATAACCCATGTTCAAACCTAGATTTTCTCAAGAACAACATTTAGAGCAAATTTCTGACCCCATTTGACCCATGTTTGAACTTGACCCATGTTTTGTCAAAACATCTGCAGCAAGTATGACCCAGAACTTGTACCACTAGTGTGTTCATAAAATAATTGTAGATGGACCAACACATGGACCTGAGCTGTGATTCTGGTGAAAAACAGGGCTCTAGATAAGACCAAGTAAACTGAACAAATCCAGCATTTTCTCACTTATTTCAGCACCAAACCCTATGGTTTGACTACTCATTAGAATTGTCTCGAAGAGATGATTCTAATGAGTAGAGAAACCATAGGGTTTAATGCAGAAATAAAGATTTCTTTATGGAAAAACTCCTCTTATCTGCAGCCCTGGTGAAAAAGTTCCATTGAAGCATGACAAAGTAAAGCTCTAGACAATTTTTCATCTATTTAAATCTCCAAAGAGAGATATTACAAGAATAAAGTGATGATTAAAAACCGCAATTACATGTGCACAATTTGAGATAGTGTTCAACAATACTGCAAAATTTAAAAGTTCTATTGAAGCATGACAGAGTTATGCTGCCATATACAGAGAGACATATAGGATCTGTCATGAGTGGATGTTTAAGAGAAACTGATCTCAATTGAGTCTAGAATTGAAATGTTATAAAGCGAGCCTTGGCCATCTTAATAACTTTTCTATTCTAGACGAGTTTGAGATCAACTTGTCTTAAACATCAACGAGTGACAATTTTTTTTTCTCACATTACCAACGATTAAAGCTATTTTTAAAACAATATGCATTTTTAGGAACCCTGGTAATGTCAAAACGCCGTTATAAATAGTGACGTTATAGTGACATCAAAATGATCTTACACATGTTGGAGATAAAGATATTCGTCATTGTTGTTCGCTATAGAAAACCTTGGGTAGTTATGTGACAAATAGTAATTCCAGTATACCCGACACACAACATACCTTTAACTGCACTATTGAAAGCCTCAGGGAACTTGACGGACATGTCACGGCCATCTATACGCAGGTTGCCAAGTTTCTTTGCTACTGTCACCAGAAATTTAGGGCTTCTCACTGTCAATGGGATCCGAACAAACCTGCAAAGTCAAATAATTTCTAATATTATAAAACATTTTCATCAGTGAAAACCTTTATTGAAACAAGTGTGTTCCAGATCAAGCCCCTCCCACTCTGTTTGTTGTCTCTGGGGTTGTTTTTGTCTATAACAAACCAATTCAACTCTTTACCGAAAAGCATGTTTCTAGTATTGAAGACTACTAATTACAGGTTGGAAGTAAAGCAGACTGTGTCTTAAGGTGCATTCTGCTTTAAGCTCCCATCTGCTAGAATATAGAAAATATTGCTTATGACTCTACATAATCATGATTGTAATAGTTGAAAAAATTCCCTTCAATGGATGAATTAATTGTGTAAAAATAAGTATCTATGGAGTAACAAGTTCAGAATATTAGCTAATAACATATCATGAACTGTCATTTTCATTCAGATCTGTATCATATAGAACAACACTTGGGCATTCCAAATTTGTAGTCTTAGAAATGCAGCAGCTGATCCGGGTTTACCCTTTTTTTATGTTGACAGTTATCTGTTTTTGTCTACAACTGCAAAGAGAACAGACCCTGTTTCTATTGTCCAGATTATTTCCTTGACACTGTTCATACAGTGCTAAACCTAGAGTCTTGTTTCCACCAAACTTAACACAATGCAATAAATTGAAGAAAATTACATTTTAAATCTTTTTTTTAATAAATCTACAGTTTATTATTTATTTCAAACCAAGTGTGGCACAGTTTCCAGTCTGATCAGCGGAGCATTCTGCTTTGCTTTCAGCCTACTGTCAGTTACCATCTGATAGGATATAGAAAATATTTCTAAACTTAGCTTGCATATTCATGACTGTATAAATTGGAACTATTTTTCTTCAAAACAAAGAGACAAAACGCAAGTTCTCTCCTCGCCTGAAAGTATGGAGGTTTAAAGATCCTGATACGTTCACGAGCCCCCAGCTGAAAGTGAAACAGACCAAACTGCTGAGGAAGTCTGGGATAAGCTTAAAACAGGCCTACTGAAGACTACTGAAGAGGTGTGTGGCACTACACGTCCTCACCGATGGCGACGTGAAACTTGGTGGTGGAGCAATGAGGTGGAAGGGGCTATCGCAGCTAAGCGACAGGCTTTCAACATATGGAAGGCTGGCAAGAGCACAAGGGAAGCCTACTGCACGGCCAAATGCACAGCCAGACGCGTAGTGCACCACGCACGCCAGGATGCAGACAAGACGGTCTACGAAAACATCGAGCCCAAGTCGTCAGAAATTTTCGGCCTTGCCAACCAGATGAGGAGAGAGAATGCTGATGTTGTGGGCGCCAAGCCAATTAGAAATGATGCAGGGGAGATGGCAATAAGTGAAGAGGCAAAGCAAGAGGCGTGGCTTGAGCTTTATAAGAGGCTCCTCAACGTGGAGTTTGAGTAGGATCCTGAACATCTGTCTAATGAACCACCACTTGAAGGTCCACCCATTCCGATCACCATTGATATGGTTAAGAAGGCCATCTCCAAGATGAAGACCGGCAAGGCAGCTGGACCATCAGGTGTAGTGGTGGAGATGTTCAGAGCAGTAGGTGATGGAGGTGCAACCATGATTCCCGACCTCGCTACAGCAATCATCCGTGATGCAGGATACCAGCTGACTGGGAGCAGAGCTTTATCGTTTGCCTTTACAAGGGAAAGGGTGATGCTCTGGACCGAGGCAACTACAGAGGGCTGAAACTGACGGAACAGGCCATGAAAGTCATGGAGAGGATTGTTGATAGCCTCATAAGACAAGTGGTGTCCATAGATGAATCACAGTTTGGGTTCGTTCCAGGCAGAGGCGCTACAGATGCAATCTTTGTTGTCCGCCAATTGCAGGAGAAATACCTCGCGGTTGACAGGAGGCTCTATATGGCTTTTGTGGACCTAGAAAGGCATTTTACAGGGTTCCTCAGAAAGTTATCTAGTGGGCATTGAGAAAGCTTGGAGTTGATGAGTAGATTGTGAAGCTCATTCAGGGGATGTACGAGAATGTGCGGAGTCGTGTTCCAGTTGGTGAAGGTCTCAGTGAAGAGTTTGAGGTGAAGGTTGGTGTATACCAGGGCTCCGTGCTCAGTCCTCTGCTCTTCATCATCGTGCTTGAGGCCCTGTCACGTGAGTTTCGGGCTTGGGTGGCTTGGGAGGACCTATACGCTGATGATCTGGTCATCATTGCAGACTCTCTGGACAAGTGTGTGAGCAGGTTACAGATTTTGAGAGGAAAGGATTGAGAGTTAATGTGGGGAAGACCAAGATCATGATTTGTGGTGCAGGCATGGACCTTCTGCAGAGCTCGGGTGAGTTTCCCTGTGCCATATGCCGTACCGGTGTAGGCAGCAACAGCATCTACTGCAACGGCTGCAAACACTGGGTGTACAAGAAATGCAGTGGACTCAAGCGCCTGACGGAAGACCCAGAATACAGGTGCACTAGATGCCAAGGAACTGCACGGCCCATAGATGGTAGACCACCTCTCCTACAAGACCTGCGGTCGCGTGTACAACTCCTGCGTGTGGAATGCTATGCTCCATGCAAGTGAGACCTGGCCCTTGACAAGTCCAAATCTCCAGCATTTTAAGCGCAACGACAGAGCCATGATAAGACAGATCTGCAATATAAAGCCAGAGGATGTGGCTGCTGTTACGTCAGATCAGCTGCTGGTATGACTTGGTCTTGATGACTTGACTATCATCCTGAGGGAGAAAAGGTTTCGCTGGTTTGGACATGTAAATCACTCTAACTGTGCAATCGAGGCGGTCTGGGACATGCAGATTGAGGAAAGACATTGGCACAGAGAGACAGACGAGAGTGAAAGCTCTCAGAAGTCGACCCTTGTGATAGGGATGTGTGGAGATATAATATGAGATCTGCTATGCGTGCAGCCAGCCAGCTGCCTGGAATGGGGCCCACTGATGTGGATGACGCTCCCGCACCTGCACATTAATCTAAACACTGATGATGATGATTCAGTGGAGGAATATATAAGGGGAATAAAAAGATGTATTTATAAAGAAAAGGTTCAAAGCTGCCGTACCCTGGTCTCTCAGACTTTATGCCTCCTCCTTCTTTCTCTTTTACTTTCTTTTCAAATTTGATCTCAAAATTCCACGTCAAATTCAGGATGTTATGAAGATCACGGGACATTAAATCTTGCTGCTTGATTGGTCCAATGTTCACAGTCAGCTGATGCACTGGAATAAGAAACAAGAGAGCATGGTCTAGAATTACAAATTACAACTGAAGTTATTTTAGCAGGAATTTGTCCCCATCATAATCTTCTAATTTCAGGAGAGCAGACAAGTATTAAGGATTCAAGGTCAAACAACCTAACTTACAATAATATAAGTGTACATAATACAGTGGAGAAGACGTTATTCTTTCCCATTTAAACGCAAAACAACATAGACAAATTGCAATGAAATGTAGAAAATTACTATTAAAATTTCAACATCCTAGCACAAGTATTTAACATTAAAACAACCCGTCTAAAAAAACTAACCTTTAAATCATGTGAATTTACTATTGAAATTTCACATTAGTTTTTCTTATCTGAGTGGAAAACAGTTTGGAGCCTGATCAGACGCCAAGTTACCTCAGTCTGATCTGACTCCAAACTGTTTGCAATTGAAATAATAGATTTAGGGGAAACACGTTCATTGGAAAAGAATACCATCTTCTACTCTGTATATAAAGCAGTGTTTGTCAGTTTGAGAATGATTTGTCACAGAATAAGATAAATACAGTAAAACCTCTCTATAACGGCCACTAAAGTGTGCTAATTTATTAGTTGTTTTTGACAGGTGACTGCTTAAAGCATGGTGACAGTAAAACAGAAAGCTCCTGTAGGAGCTTTCTGTTTTACTGTCACCTTGCTTTAAGCTGTCACCTGTCATTTAAATAACCAATTAGTCCTCGTTTTAGTGGCCGTTATAGAGAGGTTTTACTGTAAGTGCATTCACAGGTTCAAACTTTCAGATGGTGTCCTACACAACCAGCTTAGCCATCAAGAGTGACTTTTATATTAAAGCTGCATATACCCTATACAGTGGAGAAGACTATTTCCCAATAATTAAAGCATTTACGTTACAACTTTTAGTTCTTTTGCAAACAATTTGGAGCCAGATAAGAACCCAGCATCTAATCAGACTCCAAACTGTTTGCCACTTTGATTAAAAAAAACTGTCAGAAATTTCAGAAAGTGTGGGGGTTATAATGATGTTATATTCTTACACTTGTTGAAGGACTCTGGGTAGTCCAATATTTCATCGCCATCTCCATCATTGGCAGTTACATCATGAACTTCACTGGTATCCATACTCTCCCCTTTCACTTCTTCACCTGTAAAACACATGTATTGGAAGAAGGCATTAGTTTATCTTGGGAGAAACGATTGGTGGTAACGTAATGGGTGAAAGTACACACTCTTCATAACAAACAGTTTATGGAAATTGGTGGTCAAACAAGCTTGCACGGATGAAAGCTGCGAATACGCCTACCGATTTCAGCTGCAGTTGAATACCTTTGACTTATTATAAAGAGCTATGTGGTGTTCGCGGATCAGATACAGAGAAGCTTGGTCTCATATCAGTCTCAAAATAAAATCAATCATCAATATATTCGTATCATTTTCACACTAGCAGTTCAACAATTGTATCCTTTGCAAATGCAATGTCTCATCAGGATCCAAACTGTTTGACACTAGGACCCTGTTTTGATTTTTTAAATATTCTATCTTAATAACAGTAAATATTGAATACAACAAAAAATTAAAACTAGAATTTGATTTTTAAATGCATGTCTCCAACATATCCCCCTATCCCAACTAACCTGTCATGTTGGTACGTGTAGCCAGAATCCCAACCATATGAACAACATCTTATATATGTTGTTATTCTATGTAAGATTGGTGTAAATCCCTCAAATGGTGTAGAAGCAGTTCGCTGTACATATTTTCCCCTATAATATTTTAAGTAAACACACAAAAATTTATAACAGAATAGACTTGGACTACTCACCAGAATGCTTGTCATCCTCAATAAGCACAACATCCTGGTCTTCTGTCTTGCTATTATCTGGTGGATAAAACAATGTATTATAGGCATATAACAATATTGAAGTCTTGCAGGAGAAGTAAGGCTATCCACTGAAGAGCTATAAACCCGTTTCCCCTATAAATATGCCTTTTAACGCCTGCACCCCCTCCTGAAGAAAATAGATGCACTGTATACAGGCAAGAATATCTACCATAGGAAATAATTTATATATCCTAGCAGTTTGTAGCTGAAAGTAAAGCAGAATGCTCCTTCATGCACATTCAGCTTTACTTTCAGCCAGCTTTAAGTGATCATCTATCTTCAATAATTGAAACTGGCTATGGGGTAACGGGTTAACCCATTCCCCCCAAAATTTGCCTTTTTCATGCCATAAATATTTTCGTCCACTGAAGAAAATAATTCCACTATATGCACCATAAGAAACATGTTCATATTCAATCTTAGCAGATATATTTTACATTCAAAGGGAAATAACTGCAGCATTTTGGACAATCTGACTTGTAATTGAAATTGCTTTCTAAATAGATAGGATCGTGTGTAGTCCTGCCTATGGATAAGTAAAACTTTGATGCATGGCATGTTGAAACTCGAAGTTGGACTTTGCAAATAGCCTTCATTAGAATTGTCTCACAATTATTTAATGAGAAGTTCAATCAGTATTTAATGCAAACTGATGGTTCTATTTGGTATAAATCTAAATTTGATGTAGAAAACTTTGTGGCCGGTTTATCCTATTACTCCATAGACACACTTTTAATTCATTTCTCTACTGAAGAACATAGTTCCACTTTATGCAGTCATGAATGAGCACGGCAAGAAATATTTCAATATCCTAGCAGATGGTCGATTAAAGCATGCTGAAAGTAAAGCAGAATGCACCATAAGGTGCATTCTTCTATACTTTCAACCTACTTTAAGTGGCCACCTGTCTTCAAAATAATAACAGTCTAAGGGGTAAAGAGTTATTTGACAGATGACTTGGAATACTTACTTTGTTCTGTGTCTTTAGGCTCATCATCATCATCTTCAATAAGCACAACATCCGACTCTCCAGTCTTGTCATGATCTGGTGGATCAATAAGTCATGTATAAACAGTTTGCATGAAGAACCCAGGCAATGTCATTGATGAAACACATTATGTGTTTGTGAAACACTATACCCCTAATGATAATACAGTTTTAAGAATTCAACCCTATTTTAAACTTAAATGATCTTGACCTTTGTATGTATTACCAAAGTTGTACTTAGCTCAAGGGCTTCTTGAGTAGGGTAAATATTTCTAAATATGAAGTCTCAATCACATGTACTTCCAAAGATATGGCCAAGGTTAAAGCTGTAGACAGACAGAAAGACCCTATTATATCCTCCAATCTTCAAGCTGTCTTTAAGTAAAAACAGTTGGTTAATGTTCTTGCTTCTTTCTTTCAAAATTACCAAATTTTAAACAAGAGGGCCTGAAGGCCCTGATATCGCTCACCATTTGTAATGAAGCCTGATAGCTTTACCTTTGAATTTCACCCTTTTTATTCTAAATCCATTCAAGTTTTGTCGACCTACTCTAGCATAGTAGAGTACATCAAAGGTAGATAACTAGAGCCTAAACTACTGAAATGAAGCCTTTTTCTAGCATTTCAAAGTACATCAAGGGCAGGTAACTATTGCCACAATGATTACTTTTCAACAATAATTGCACTCCTTTGAGAACGTATAGCTACATCCTTTGTGTACAAGTATAATCAAAATCCATTGAAAACTGTAGTTGTAAGAGTGTAAACGCTGTAAAATATGGCATTTTCAGCAATTCAAAGGTAGATATCTCTTGATCTATTTGTCCGATTCCGACCATAATTGATCTCATCTGAATTCTTATGGTAATATACAATCTGAGTAAGTTTGAGAAAGATTGGATAAAATTTGTGGCCTCTAGAGTGTAAACATCGTTAAATATGGCATTTTCAGCAATTCAAAGGTAGATAACTCTCAACCTATAAATCTGATTTCAACCATAAACTCATCTGAATCCTTATAGTCATATACAATCTGAGCAAGTTTGAGATAGATTGGATAAAAATTGTGAACTCTATAATGTAAACACTATTAAATATGGCATTTTCAGCAATACAAAGGTAGATAACTCTTGATCTATTTGTCTGATTTCAACCAGAATAAAACTCATCCAAACTCTTATGGTCATATACAATCTGGGCAAGTTTTAGAAAGATTGGATAAATACTGTGGCCTCTAGAGTGTAAACACCGTTAAATATGGCATTTTCAGCAATTCAAAGGTAGATAACTCTTGATCTATTTATCCGATTTCAACCAAAATCGAACTCAATCGAATTCTTTCGAACTCTTATGGTCATATACAATCTGGACAAGTTTGAGAAAGATTGGATAAATACTGTGGCCTCTAGAGTGTAAACACTGTTAAATATGCATTTTCAGCAGTTCAAAGGTAGATAACTCATGACCTATTTGTCCGATTTCAACCATAATCGAACTCATCCGAGATCTTATGGCAATATACCATCTGAGCAAGTTTAAGAAAGATTGGATAAAATTTGTGGCCTCTAGAGTGTAAACACTAAAATTGTTGACGACGGACGACGGACGCCGGACAATCAAGGATTGCAAAAGCTCACCCTGAGCTAGCTCAGGTGAGCTAAAAACCAAGTATATTGTATTGTTCGACAATATTGACCTGACGTTGAACTTTATGCATGAATAAATTAAAGAGTGATGACACAGCATAAATCAATAATCGACAGCGTGCCGTACACTGTCGAAAATGTTCGATAAATTACGTAAATCGTGTTACATTTTTTATCTTATGTGGAGTAAAACTCCCACTTAGTTAATCTATAAAATAAGATTTCCGATTATATTAGTATAATCGCATCTACTAAAAAGCATCCTGTTGTGTTTAGATTTGGTTTTAAATCAAACAGATCCTCGATACCCTCACCTGCGATTAACGCCGGTTCACTATATATACCTAATTGGCAACCACTTGACGTATCGCATCTGCCATAGTTAGGTCCTTAGAGCGAATGATTTGTAATAGCGAGGTCCCGGGTTCGAATCCCGTATGAGGTAAATATTTATTTATTTGCATTTTCATATTTTTTAAGTTATAGATTTTATTTTATACAAAAAATGCACGGGTGACACGTTCTTCTAATTGTCACGTGTCATTCTATGCCACATCATACGTTTTCATACAAACAGTCTAACCAGCAATATGTCAAATAGGAAGTCTAACTATATTTCATCATCTAAGGTTAAAGAAATAATCTTTAACGTTTCTGAAACGTTTGCAAAGGACCAGACGACAGGATCCAGATCATTTTTATAATAATAAAATAGAAAAGAAAAGAAAAATTAGAAAGAGAGCGAGAAAAAAGAAAATTATAGAAAAGAAAGAAAAAACAGGAGCAGCATACATGTATGTGGGAAAAAATAGAAAAAAGGGGTGATGCACGGGTCTCGAACCACTGGCCTTTACGAAAAGATAATGTATTGTCGCCTTCCTTACCACTTAAGCTAATAACTTATCGATACGTTTGACAACCGGTCAATGCTATTTGTCTCTGTTAACCGGTTTCGGTACCATGTACGTTATCGTATAAATTTAACGAAGTGTCCCGAAGATATATTTAGAAATGAAACGAAGTGTGAAATTATGCTAATAGAGGTCACCAACGTCAGGTCAATATTGTCGAACAATATATACAGTACAGACTTATTAACTCATTCACCCCTGAAACTGTAAATGGACAATTCCAGTTTACAATTAGAATGAGTCCATTTTTGAATAATTAGGGAGGTTTTTAACAATATTTTACAAAATGACAAACAGTGTAAACCCTGATCAGAGGGCTCCTTAAGGAGCCCTCTGATCAGGATCTACACTGTTTGCATAGGACAAGTGTACTCTTGATGGATATATGATTTTTTCATGACGAGTATACTCATTACTAGGGTTAAATGTGTTCAGTTAGCCAGTAAACTCACCATCATCAGGCTTGTCACCAGTTGACATATTTTCCTCCTTGACTTCAGCATTGCCCTCATTCTCCTCCTTATTTTCCTCCTTCTCTTCAGCATGTTCCTCCTTGGTCTCAGCCTTGTCTTTATTTTCAGTACTTTTCTTCTTTATTTCTGTCTTCTCAGTCTCTTCTCCAGTATCTAAACACATAACATGGCTAACTTAATACTTTGCATGCTGGGTAATATCTTCATCTGCAACAATTGTTGTCTGAAATTGTTTTAAAAATAGAATTTTCCAAATTTCTTTTCAAAACAGTCAGACTGTCAAACAGTTTGAACCCTGATGAAACGCTGCAGTATGTGTGTCTCATCTGGATCCAAACTGTTTCCACAGATTATCACGGTTTCACCACTAGCATGCAAAGATTTAATACTTCAGCATTGTGGCAAAGACAGTGTAATGATAATAAGCTTCAGTTCTTCAATAAACTTGCTCTATAGAAACAACAATTTCCCTAACCACCCTGCATTTCCACACTTTAAATAGCTATGCTATAGCTAATTTGGTTTACCTTTTTCTTATCTTAACCCCAGTTACCCCATCCACTTCAACACACACAGTGTTTCATGAAATATTTGCGTTTTATGGCTATGATTTTTTTATGTTAAGGAGGTGGATTGAAAAGTCCAACTGCCTACATAATACTCTCCAATAACAAAAACTTTGTAATCTGTAACTAAATATCATCAAGCCTGTTTCTAGTTTTGATTGATTGATTGATAGATTGATTTGGGTTTTACAGCACCACACTACATAAAATGTTCATATGCCATAATGGCGCCGAGTTCTTATTTTGAAGACATAAAGCTACTAGTAATGGTTTAACATTAGTCACTGGCTAGAGCAGATTTACAGTTCACACATGGTCTCACCATCACAAGGTTTATCATCAGTTGCCATGCTTTCCTCTTTGACCTCGCTAGCATCAGTCTTCTCTGCCGGTGTCTCATCATCTGCAGGCTCACTTTCCTCTGGCTCTGTTTGTTCATCTGTAGCTTTTTTATCAGTAACATCCATCTTTTCTGGTTCTGTCTCATCGTCTGCAGGCTTTTTGTCAGTTTCATTATTTCCTTAACACAAAACACAGCTAAGATTAATCCTAAGTCCAATAGCTTGTTTTCAGTACTGTAGACTGATGGTTGCTTAAATCAAAATCAGAATGTTCCTTCAGGAGCATGCTGCTTTCCTTTAAATCTGCTTGAAGCTACCATCTGCTAGGATATGGGAAATATTTCTTATGGTGCATATACATAACTGTATCAGCAAAACTATTTTCTTAAGTGGAGGAATAAATTAAAGTCATTGAGTTAAACCATCAGCATTGCAGGTCAGTGGGCAAGAGAGTGTATACTAAACATATCCGACATCTTCTCCTTTATATGTCAAAGAGCAAGTATTCAGCTGTGACTATTTATTACAATCCTCCCACAGAGATGGTTCTAATAACTAGTCATAGTCTTGTCTCAAATGAAAGAGCAACATAAGATTTTTTTTGTTTTTATTCTAGCAAATGCTAACTTAAAGCAGGCTGAAAGTAAAGCAGAATGTGCCTTAAGGCACATTTTGCTTTACTTTCAACCTGCTTTAAGTGGTCACCTGTCTTCAAATGTACAAAAAGGCTATGGAGCACAGGGTTAAACATACGAGTTGGGTTTAAAACAGAGTTTATTGTACAAAATGGAACTGTTGTCTTCAATGGATGAATTAATTAAATGTGTATCTATGGAGTAAAAGGTTAAAGTGGTCTAAACCCTAATCAAGCATTGAGCAGTCTTACCATCTTGAGGTTTGTCTTCAACAGACGTGTCCTCCTTGCCTTCTGCATCACCTACTGCTGTCTCTTTACTTTCAGTTTTACTGTCTGTGTCCCCAGTTTCTAAAACACAAAGAATAATCTAACTATTGTCTATAATCATGACAAAAAAGCTTAACCCATAAACAACTTCATCTGGTTGGTAAATCCAATGTGTAGAAGAAATGTCTTTATCACAACCAAGATATTATTTTATATGACAGTTGTGTACATTACTATGTCATTCCTCAAAGCACTGACTACTGGTCATCTTCGGCTATTTCTAAAGCTGCAAAGGCAGCAGTGAAACAGGGATGTCAACCAGTTTGTGTGCCCCTTTGTCTCTGTTCATAGTCAAAATTTGGTGCTTTATCAGTTTTGTTATTGACGGTTACTTATCCGTGCAATGGCGGAAAAGAAATATGTGAACAAAATAGCTTTAAGGATGAAAGTCAATCTGAAAGGACTGAAAGATTTCTTGAGAGCTTTCTGATTTACATTCAATTGGGGAATCCTGTTTTTGGAGGTTACACTGTACCCTGATAGTAAAAGTAAGAACTGTTTATCAATTCATAGAACTCTAGAAGTAAGAACTGTCTCAAGAAGTAATAACTGTTTATCAATTCATAGAAGGCTAGAAGTAAGAACTGTTTATCAATTCATAGAATGATAGAAGTAATAATTGTTTATCAATTCATAGAAGTAAGAACTGTTTATCAATTCATAGAACACTAGAAGTAAGAACTGTTTATCAATTCATAGAATGCTAGAAGTAAGAACTTGTTTATCAATTCATAGAACACTAGAGGTAAGAATTGTTTATCAATTCATAGAAGTAATAACTGTTTATTAATTCACAGAACATGAGAAGTAATAACTGTTTATCAATTCATAGAACTCTAGAAGTAAGAACTGTTTATCAATTCATAGAACGATAGCAGTAAGAACTGTTTATCAATTCATAGAACGCTAAAAGTACGAACTGTTTATCAATTCATAGAATGCTAAAAGTAAGAACTTATTATCAATCCATGGAACTTTATGTTAAAAGCAGTTAGTTTAAATTCAAATACACACCTTCAATATGAATAGTGACTCTACTTTGTTCTTGCTGTTCACTTTCACCTTTTCCTTGATCTATATGAGAGACAGATATGTAAAACTGAATGAGAATCAACAAATAACATGATTCTATTCATACAATCATGTGCACTGTTCTTTAACTATTAAAGAAAACAGATGAAATATCAAAGGTGTTTCCAGTACATCTCAGATGGAAATACAATGCATTCTAGTGTAAAGTATTCTAGGTGTTGCCCAAGTTTGAAACACTAACCTTGGTTGACCTCATCTTTTGCTTCTGATTTTGATTCCTTCATCTGGAGATCAATAGTTACACTAGTATCTGCTACCTCATCTGTTGGCTCTTCTTCTACTGAACCAGTCTGCTGTTCCTCTACTGAACCAGTCTGTTGTTCCTTCTCTTCTACTGAACCAGTCTGCTGTTCCTCCTGCTTGTCAGCGTCAATATCAACACTGCTACCTTCTACACTTGTGTCAGCTGCATCATCTGTTTTGTCTAAATCAGATCCACCATCAGTATTAGCTTTTGTTGCAGCGGCTTTGAAAATTTTCTTCTTTCTTGTAACCGGCATTCTTATGTAAGGCTGTAAATAAAACAAAAATATTTTAAAGTTATTTTTATATGCCTATGAAAATGAAATGTACTATAGTTACACAGGGCAAATTTTCACTAATTTGGAAATATGACCAATACCCCTGGAATTTGATACTTAACAAAAATAGAAAGTTTACATACTTTAAGGCTGGCTTAAGCGAGGTTTTAGTGACATTTCATAATGGACTTATCGATAAAGACTATACAGACTCACACTCTCGCTAATTTATACCGCGCATGACGTAGCACGCTTTTCACTTAGATATTTAACATTGACGGCGAGTTGACCTATTCAGGGTTTATTTGAAGTTTATTTAATGCAACAGACAATGCAGTACTTTACACAAGGCCCAGAATAATGTCAACGTCATACCCTGGTCTGCTGTATCACCACATCTGAAACTAATAAGAGCATGTATGGGGTAAACTGAGCGACGGGTACAGAACAATTACCAGATTGACACGGCCAACGACCTCAGACATGCTCGATTTCGAGAATGGCATGTCATCCTAGATGACGTCATTAAATTGTACACCAGAGAGTCAGATGAAGTGTTGCTTGCATCAGTGGGCATGCACGCTACTGACATGACTTTATGCAAAAAGGCACTTAGAGTGAACCGGAGAATTTTTCCCACTTGTCTAGGGACCGGAGTCCTTTTTCAAGTTAAAATTTAACTGTATGTACCTATACAAACATTGGATTGATTTTCAACTGTCAATTTCCATGTTTCCGGGGGAGTTACTTGCTAAATTATTTTCAAGGACCATGGCAGATAATATGGAAAAGTCTTGATCATCAGATTCAAAATAAACACGAAGACTGCATGCTAATTCACTAAATTGGTAAAGTAGCTGTCTAGTATATTTACCAGACATTGACACACCTAACCGAAAATTTGTGGATCTAACCCGAAAAACCGAACCAAGACAAATGAACAGAGAATAACCAAAATTCAGTCACATCAATGAACAGTTGCAGTCGTGTGTTAAATCCAGCCTCAGTTTTGACTTGTCCTTGTCTTCACAGCCTTTATAGGCTAACCGTGTTTTCCACACGTCAAAGAGTGTCACTTTCACCACTTGTTTTGGTAGATTACAAATCACCATTAACTCGGTGTTCTCGTACTTTAGGGGTTAGCAACCCGACCGGACGCAGCTCTATATCTAACGTTTTGGTCAATTTTTAACAGTTGCTTATACCTTTCTGTATGAATGCTAAACAGGAGTCTACGACAATGAAATTCAAGGTCTTTTAGTTTTAAGGTTCTGAGAGATGTTTTAGTAGGGGAAGGGGTATCTAGGGTGTATGTACAGTCTATAATGATTGCTACCTTATCAATACTACTAAGTAGGTTCCAGGGTTTTCTACTTAAGGATTCATACTCAAACCGAACTTCACCGAGTATGGGCTTTCTTACAGTGGATAAGACATCACATTCCAGCACAAAGTGTACCAAACTACCAAGGTTTCAGCATCCTCGAAACACAGTCTGCAGGTGTCGTGTATTTCATTTTGATTGAATGCAGCCCGATTTGATTGGAGGATATAGCCTCCTACCATGAAGCTCAGCTTGAGTAGCAATCTGTTTGCATCATAAGATGAAGTTATAGGTAGTTGCACTATTGGGTGCGGATGTGCAGCTTTCAGAACGTTCAGGTTTACTAAATTAGGTTCCTCAAACGAGAGGATTCCTTGGCCTGGCCTATAAGTCTGCCCTCCCAATCTGAGTTTAGTTTGGAGTTGATATACCTCTTCCACTTATATTGTGTCATTGGGTTTCCTAAATGAAATTCTGGGTCTCCAAGGTCATATGTCAAGAACAATTTTCGTATTTCTGAGAACCAGCTGGAACTATTTAATGACTTCATTGAGAATTGCCTGTATGCAAAACGTTTTTCTATAGAGTTATCATCTATGTTACAGATGCTGTTAAACATGTTTAGGGATTTCTTATGTATTTGCGCCTCAACTGGGAGGAACCCTGTTACTAGGTAAAGTCCTGCATAAGATGTGTTTGTAGGTAGCTGGCAAATTTGTTTAACATTCTTTTCTGGAATAGTTCCAACTTGTCAAGTTGCCCTTTGCGTGGGAGGATGATTTCGAGGCCATATAAGTTTATTATAACAATATGGGTGTTACATATGTTCGAAATAGGTGCAGGGCTGTCTCCAGGTCTATCCCACTAGAGGCGCGAAGCCCCGATGACATAAAACTGTAGACAGTCCTGCATGCTTTTTGGATATTCTGTTCCACATTCACCTCCGTGGTTGTTGCCAGGTTTGTTGCCCTCTTCAGTCCTAGGTGGGTTGAGACTTCCGAGTTTGTTACATCTTTATCATATATATGGAATTCTTCTGCATGAGGGGTTTTACTTCTTTTTGAAGGGAGAACTTTGAGAGCTTCAGTCTTCTTGGGCTGTAGTACATATCGTTCTCGGTTAGCGAAGTGCTCTGCTATGTTTATGAGTGTCTGCAGAGTTGGCGCAGTTAAGGGTAATGTCATTGGCGCATGCAGATGCACAGCATTTAATATTTCCTATGTTACAACCCAAGTCTATGTGCTCTAAAAATTTTAACAGTGGGTTATAACAATCAGTACTGAGAATCCCCCCTTGCCTAACGCCTTGGCTTACTATGAAGGGGTCTGACTTGCAATTGAGAAGCTTGACCACACTGCTGGCTCCATGGTGTAGATCTTCAATGATTGTCCATAACCTATCCTTTACGCCAGCTTGGCATACTCTCCTCATAAGATGGGCGTGGTCAACAACGTCGAAGGCAGCTTTGGCGTCAAGAAATATCAGACTAAATGGCCTCCCTTCCTCCTTGAATTCTCTTGTAACTTCCTCGACTATGAGAGCTGCATGTAATGGAGATGTCTTAGCAGTAAACCCTCTTTGACACTGACTTTGAGTCTTAAGTACTGCGGGTTGGATTCGTTCCTTTATGATAGCCTCGAGGAGCTTTTCAATCACAGGTAGCACAGTGATACCTGGCGTATCAACATATTAGTGATATTACCCTTATGTAAGGATACAGAAACCATCAGTATTTGATGTAGGCTGTAGAGGTGGGATCGATAGACCGTCGCGTAAGTCAAGCTGGTAGAGCGCCGGACTAGTATTGAAGTGATTGTGGGTTCAAGTCTCATCTCGGGCAGAAATTTTTCCCCTGTTCACTTTATAAACAACAGCAAAATTTATTTTCAATATGTACAGCTGTTCTATTTATCCTCTTTGTTCGTTCATCCGGAACCCTTAGCGAAAAGAGATTATAAAGATAACCAATTTAAATAGTACCTGGGAGATACATTGAATGAATATGGAGAAAAAATAGTTTTCTAACTGAAAATAACACTTAAAGTAATCAAACAACTTCATTGTTTAAACAAATACCAGTTATTCAAACTAACCTTCGGCTGTAAATGCAGCGCCGCGAATTCCTATCATGACGGAAGTGTGACGTCACCATCCGGGTAACAAAGGCGCTTGTACACAATCGGGTCAAATTTATACTGCATCAGGGTTTCCCATAAAAGCCGGAAGCCGGCAGAAATCGCCGGCTATTCCAATATTTCTGCCGGCTATTATTTTCCTTTTTTCAAAATTTCAAAAATAGATCCATTTAATTAAGTTTTAAAGGAAGATTCTGCAATATTCTACGCAATATTTGTTTCCTAAAAGCATCGTTCGTAGTTGGAAACGAAGCGACAGTGGTTGCTATGCATTTGTATTTTCTGCTTTTATCGTCTAAATCTACTCGCTATTTGGATGTACTCGTATTTTTCCGAGATGTTCCAACAATAATGGAGAAACTAGGATTAAAGAGGAAACCTCAATCTCAGACTGGAAAAAGTCTGTTTGACTTTGGGTTTGGTGTTTAAGGTGACAAAATTTATAATTCTCTGTTGAAATATTTATGTATGCTGTCCGGGCCTGTTATCCCTCGATCGCAAGCGAAATCGGCACCGTTTGACAAGGTGTGTTCAAGTTGGACAGCCGCCATAAAGTTTCAAGAACGTCACGAAATAATACCTGTTATAATTTACTGGTTTCTTCGGGAAGAAATTAGCGCATGTGAACAGTTGTTAGTGACTTCTAATCAAGCATTCTGTCAGTTTTAATTACCATTTTCAACTGACGCTCGACGTCCCAAAGTACACAACTATCGAAGTTCCAGACCTTGCATACTTCGTACTGCATTCGGACTATGCATAGTTCGTACGGGGAGCATTCATATCGGAAACCAAGCTTTTTTATGGTGCATCCATGAGTCCGGTAAACGGGCCCATTCCCAATGAGAAATTGTCAAAATAATTCCCAACTTGTAAAGAAAAAATCCCAATCCGAATCCAGATTTTTTTTTTTTATTATTTTTTTTTTACAATTTGTTCCTAATAAGTCAAAATCACATAAAAAATATTGAAACAAATTTAGAAAACAAGCTAACAGGCCTTTTTCTGATAGTAAGCATAGATAAGTGAAATAATTTCCAACTGTTCCTGCCAAAATTTGGACCCAAATTAGTCTTAATTGATTTTTCGAGCAAATAACCCACAAATCATAACCTTGACATTTTTTTTAATTTTCAGAGAAAACATCAAAAGTGGTCGATTGCTACGTACACTAATAGGAAAGAGGGGTAAATTGTGGGTAAAATGAGTAAATTTCAGTGAAGAATATAATTTAATAGAAGTTAAAAAGGACACAACACAAGTGTTCATTGAGTGTTTTATTTTATTAGGTAATATAACAACTCTGCATAAAATAAATAATTTAAAAAATAATGTTCAGATTTGTATATTATTTTTGCAACTAAAACATACATGTTTAACATGTACCTACAGTACCGTGCAAAAAGTATTCGTTAAATGGCGGCCATATTGGATTTGGTCGGGATAATTAATGGGTGTTTCAAAGCTTTTATAACAGAAACTCTAACAGAAACGAACACATAAACTTGATTTCTCTTACCTAAATACTAAGTCACATGTCCTTTGAATGTTATAACCTGCATTATCCTACGGGAAATAGACATGGAGAGGTTTTGAACATAGGTCGGTGGGATTTCAGTCCCGATACGAAAATTTTCATCGTACAAATCCTGATTGCTATTTATGAAATTAACTCTGCACGACAGATTTCTCTTAATATACAGCTAGATAATTTCAATAATGTTCAGATCAGGTGATTGTGCTGGCCAAGAAATTGTTTTTGTATTATTTTGAACCTTGTAAACCGAGATCATACCCGCACAATGCACCGGGACGTTATAATCCTGAAATAAATTTAAAATGGTCGGGAAATGTCTTGCTACAATAGGCCAAAGATAATCTTCGAAGATTGTTCTATATTTTACTGCTATTCTAATACTGTTTAAACTTACAGGTTATAGCTGTCATCGAATCTCTGCGGGTGGTCTCCACGGTCCGCTCAACTGTCAGACACTCATTTTCACCCCCCACGCGAGGTCTCCGTGATATAGGAAGATTTTCAATCGATTCAGTTGTCTTGAATTCGTTCAAAAAAGAGAATACTGTACTTTAAGGTCTCTATAATCATCGTTAGGTTTCTGCGATTCGAAATCCATTTAAAAACATATTTACGGCTACGTTTTTCCATGTCACTTCTCAATTCTGATCCTTTCCGTCCTATTTTGATTCAACAACAAAACAAACATAAATGACGTGTATATTACAACCACTCTTACGTCATACCATTTTCAAGGAATCAAACTATTTATAAATCTAAAATTTTACATGTTTTGTTATTTTTAACTCAATATGAAAGGGGAGGAAAATTGCGCAAGCTTAATTATCGCGACGTCACAACGCCATTTTAACGAATACTTTTTGCACGGTACTGTATATGCAAAGTTGTTGGTTGTTATGTGGTTTGTTTGGGGGTTTTTTTAAGAAAAATGTACCCTTTGGCAATAAAATCAAGCCATCTTGCATTTTTTTACCAATATTTTGTCTACTTTAAACCTGTCCAAAATTACTCAGAATGCAGGAAATTGCATCATTTTTTTCAAAAAAATTTGGGGGCCTAAGCGGCCCCCCTCGCCTAGGTTGCTGCCGCCTATTCTTAAAAGATTGCCAGCTATATTAAATCTTATGGGAAACCCTGTGCATGTGGAAGGTCAATTTCCAAACACTCGCTACACATAATAAACATTTAGAGTTATATTGGAAAATGCGTTATTCGAAATCATTTTACAAAGGGACATTAAAACAAGAGCCCCATGGGGCATTATCGCTCACCTGAGAATAACTGACAAAATGGAGATAAATATTTATGTCCAGGAAGGGGTCATTTTTTACCCGAGGGGCATAATTTGAACAATCTTGTAAGAGAACCTGTAGATGATTCTATGTGCTAAATATCTAAGATCAGGGTAGAAGGTTTTAGACAAGAAGATTTTGTAAGTTTCCATTGGAAAAAAATCTATTTTTAGCTCCTGTGACCTACATATGCAACAGACTGAAACCAGTTAAACAAAATAGGTAAAGGATATCCAGAAGTGTCACCATGCTGAATATCAAAGCTCTGGCCATATTAGTTTCAGAGAAGAAGACGTTTGAAAATTTCACTATATAACTCTATGTAAAACTGTGACCCCCGGGGCGGGGCCTATTTTGACCCCAGGGGCATAATTTGAACAACTTGATAGAGGACCTGTAGGCGATGCTATGTGCCATATATCTAACATTTATAATGGCCCTTGTAGTTGCAGAGAAGAAGATTTTTAAAGTTTTCATTGAAAAAATCTATTTTTAGCTCCTGTGACCTAGTTATGCAACCGACCATAACCATTTGAACAATTTTGGTATAGGTCATCTAGAAGTGCAACCATGCCAAATATCAAAGCTCTGGCCATATTAGTTTCAGAGAAGAAGACGTTTGAAAATTTCACTATATAACTCTATGTAAAACTGTGACCCCCGGGGCAGGGCCAATTTTGACCCCAGGGGCATAATTTGAACAAACTTGATAGCGGACCTGTAGGTGATGCTATGTGCCAAATATCTCAGCTCTGGCCCTTGTAGTTTCAGAGAAGAAGATTTTTTAAGTTTTCATTGAAAAAATCTATTTTTAGCTCCTGTGACCTAGTTATGCAACCGACCATAACCATTTGAACAATTTTGGTATAGGTCATCTAGAAGTGCAACCATGCCAAATATCAAAGCTCTGGCCATATTAGTTTCAGAGAAGAAGACGTTTGAAAATTTCACTATATAACTCTATGTAAAACTGTGACCCGGGGGGCAGGGCCAATTTTGTTTTTAATTCTTTGAACAAATTTGAAAGAGCTTGACCCAAGAAACATTTCTGTAAAGTTTGGTTGAATTCTGTCAAGCGGTATAGGAGAAGATATCATTTAAAGCCAGGGTTGTCAATAAGATTTGTATCGAGGGATAATTTCGTGAAACCAACCGATTCGGCGGGGGGTCTAGGGGGCCGCCTAGGCCCCCTGTGGGTCCAGGGCAAAGCCCTGGTAGGGGGGCCAGGGGGACGAAGCCCCCGGCCGAAAACAATTTTAAGCATTTTTACACCCCCAAAGAAGAGCTCTCCTTGGCCAAATTTCACAACCTACCGTACCAACAGTTCGGACATTCTTAGAGTTCGGAAACCTATAATTTTTCATGAAAATAAATTATTTTTTGCCTCTTATTTCGGACACCAAGATCAAAAGTATTTTCCATGTTTTTGGACACCATGTAACCAGGAACTTATATAGATATATACGTTAATTCCGGTAAGAGATCATCTGCGTATTTTCAGGATCCAACTTTCTCTTACCTCCGTAAATGCTCGTCAAAAGTGTGCTCGGCCGTGTGTGTTATTAACAAGATTGTCAATTTACCAGTGCGGGAGATAAGCAATTACGTAATATTTAAGAAACATTGTACACACCTAAGGCTCAGTTTCCCACTGCATTAAACAGTCAGAGAACTGCCACATTAGGAGGGCCTTCGTATGACTATATTTGGCTTTCTCTAGCTACTATTTTTATGGTCTCGCTTTTCTGTTCAATGAAGCGTAGACTGCCATGATTGTTTTGAAAGAGGAATACCTAGAAAGATAACAAATCACGTGTAATAGTGACGTATATTACACATGACTTCTCGTGAGGGTGTGTACGGAATTCCGTGTTTCATTGGTTGATAAATTAAGATTTCTAAGACAAAGACAAAGGAATTATTTTCCCGCCTTTTACGAGCTGTACCGAACAGTAACGAATGACTATGCGGCATTAGTTCAGCGCATAAATTATTTTCCGTCGCACACATTTTAGGGAATACCTGCTATCTTTAGAACGGATTTCCGAAAATCTTTTAACAGCAATTGAACACGTTTTGAAAATAATTTGAAAACACCGTTTCTCGTCCGATCACCGAAGTTAAGCCGTTGGGTAATAGTCATTATATATATAGTGACTGCACCAACGTATGATGTAGATGTTAAAGGGACTCGCAACCGGATGGTGTACTTGTCAAAATAAAATAAAATACTCAAATAAAAGCAAATTTGTGGCATTATTTGGCTTCTGACATTAAAAAAATATGATCAGTCCAAAAAAAGTCTCAAGAATCGTCACCGAATCTTAGATTTTTAGATATTTTCCATCGTTTTTCTATACCGACTAGTAGACGGTAAAGTTGTTGTTGCTTCTCTACACGGGCTCAGACATAAACACGAGCCGAATTACGAAGTTGTATGCACTTTCGATTGCTACACATTGAAATACGATAAATCGATCCGAGATAAACAGATAGTTCCGTGGTCCATTGGTCTAAGCGGTTTCCCCTATTTTGCCTTCTGTCCGCCAATGCCGGGCCCCGGGTTCGAATCCCACGAGAGACCAATATTTTTTTATTGAAATACATTTTTTTTAAACAGAATTTCTTATCCTAAACTAATTCTTTACCATTTATATAAGCGTTTGACACATATTTACAATTTACTATTTTTAATGCACCATCTGGTTGCGAGTCGCTTTAAGCAACGTCGAGCCCGGTTAGTACTTGGATGGGTGACCGCCTGGGAATACCGGGTGCCGTAGACTTTAATTTATACGCTCCCCCGCAATAGTTTAGTATTAACAGATAACGATAACTCGGGTGAGACGTTTAAACGAATAAAGCAAGCAAGTGAAAACTATTTTTAGCGCTACTTTCATTATATAACTACACTTAATATGTCAATCAACCCCCTGGTGTGTGTTACGAAATAAACAAAACATAGCGCCGACTTATGTTTGATTTTTAACTTTCTATAAGTAGATTTGTGCTACAGAAAATCGGCAGAACATGATTTTTGTTCTAGTTTTTTCTCTCCAGATTTAAGGAGTCCGTGGGACTGCCAACATGCAAACCAGCAAAGGAGTCCGACACGATAATAAGGAGTCTCTGACTCCTGACTCCCGTTAGTGTCGAACCCTGCAGTGGTGTGTGTTACGAAATAAACAAAAAAATGGATTCTTTAACTAACGCCGACTTGTTTGATTGCGCGCTAATGTATTTATTTCAAAATATGCGGATGCGCTGGAATTCAAGGTGATTATCTTGTATATCGTTTTACCATGGAGTACTTAGACCTAAGTACTTCGTGGTTTTACCGACAGCTTGTTCAAACTTTCAGCAGCATATGAAAGCATCTATACACACGCGCGTGTATAATTCCGTGATTTAAATATGCCGAAGATTCGTTTTGATGTTTGACGAAATTAGTACGAGGGGAAACAATACTTCATTAAGGATATATTCAAGTTTTACTATTTCCATGAGTACGGACACCGACAGCGATCGAACGTTTCACGTTAATATTGTAAATGAAAACTGAACAAGAAACCAGGGACATAGATTAAATATATCTTATCTACGTCCCTGAAGAAGCTAGAAACATCATGCGAAACTTGCGAAAACTCAAACGGTAACAACGGGTTATAACAAATAAATAAGATATTTAAACCGGAAGCTAATAGGTTATATAGATCGTAAGGATAACATCCGAGAGCATTACGTATACGCAACAACTCAGACAATTACAATAATCGGCGCTATTTTTAGGCAACTAACGTCCGTCTTTCAAAGTTTCAAGAGGTCTAGGCTTTTTGTTTTACTCAATTAACTTGCCGAAAACGGCAATATTTGAGTGAAACTTCACTTTTTGTGATTCTTCAATTTTGTATCTGTACAAAAAACAACCGATGCAGAAGCGATTTCAACCGATGGTTTGCATCGGCAATCGGTTACTAATGAACACACTGAAAGCAATTGTTAACGACGACGGACACAGGGCCATCCCAATAGCTCACCTTGAGCCTTTGGCTCAGGTGAGCTAAAAATAAGGTATGTGGTTAATTTTGGTATTCATTTTTCGAATATATATAATTTTCTTCAAAGTTTCACTAAAATTCCAAGTTTTTTTCAGCATTTTTCTCGGCTATTATGCTGCACGCATCTATTACCTAACCGGAACCGCCTTTGCGATGACGTAAGCAAACCGCACACACTTTATCAAGCGTTTTTGTGAGGCTTCCGGATTGGTAGGAAGGGTCCGGTTATGGAGAATGGAGGATATAGGCTATTTCATATTATACCACCTGTATAGCTCAGTGGTAGAGCGTCCACTTACAGTGCAGGAGGTTGCGGGCTCAATCCCCGGCCGTGTCAAACCAAAGACTTGAAAATTGGTAGTATCCTGGTTCACCCAATTACCGGTGATCTAAGGATTCGTCTGACTATTTCTCATCAATTAATAAGGTATTTAACTAAAAAATATATTAAACATATAAAGTAAACATTTCTTTATGATTTTCAGCTTTAATATATAAATACACCCATAATTTGACATAAATAATCATAGTCAACTGTAGCGAGTGCGCCGCCATGTTTGTTTTGGTTACTCGTCCTATTATCGGTGATGAGGTAAAATGACACCCGGAATAATTTTCAGGTATCGGCTTGAACTTCTATCAAACATTATTAAGAAAGGCTATCTGTTAACATAATTTTTAACTGAAAAGTTGTAATATTTTCCGTCACATTTTTTCACAGTGGGGGCAATGGAATATGTCACATTATACAAATAGGTTAAATGGTTTTATATGGGGAGAAAATGATTTATCTTGCGTAATTAATAAAAAAATGCACAATTTCCCTTTAGGAAAGTTTTTTTTGCTTTATACACATTAGTCTTGAGCAGCAGCCGAAAGATAAACGGAAGTTACGATTTTACACATGCGCGTAGCGGCGCTATGCGGAATACTCGGAAGTCACCGGTAATAGGATGTCCACGGTAAACGGGTCAATGGCGGTAATGGCTTCTATCTATCTATCTATTGATACTGCCTTGGCTTCCCTCCTTGGCTCTCAGGATTTCAGGTTTGTCTGTATGTGTATCAATACTACGTATATTCCTAAGTCAGGCTTTTACATGAAGAGGTTAGCATTACAACTGGTCTTCGGTGACGGGATAAAGTGACCGGCCGGCCGGGTATTGTATCAATACGTCGTAGAATCCTTAAAGGCTTTTACACGACTGGTGAGAAGAGTCGCCAAATTATTGGCGATAATCTCGTAGGGCTGTTTTGAACAGTCCCAATGGTGCACCGTCCTAAAAAGTTCCTTCTCATAATCATAATCATCAGTACTCACATAGAAATTAAGTGCGAACTCTTCGTGAGCCGAAATCACCATCAAATTGATGATCAATGGCATCCTCCGGATAATTTCTATTTTCAGTCACTCGTGCAACAAATATAGCTAATTATGCAAATGGCCACACAACGTATAATTTCGCTAAACGTTTACATAAATAACATTGAATAGTTACCAAGGTTCCTGTATGCAGATATTTATTATAATTGAACAGTGTGAAGACAATGCGCTCTCCTGGGTTAGACCGGATGTGGGAAATGGTAGGGGCTAAACCACTAGCTTTTACCTAGCTGATTTCCGCGAAGCCACACACTGGGGACAGTACACAATATGTATGGAGAGTTGGGGACAGTACACAATATGTATGTACTCGGAACACCTAATGAGCAACCAGAAAGCTTTCAGATTCTTGTAGACTTTGATAAAGATCTATATACATGCATTTACAGCCGAAGGTTAGTTTGAAAAACGGTATTTGTTTAAACAATGAAGTTGTTTGGTTACTTTAAATGTTATTTTCAGTTAGAAAACTATTTTTCTCCATATTCGTTCAATGTATCTCCCAGTTTCCATTTAAATTGATTACCTTTTTAATCCTTTTTCGCTAAGCGGTCCGGAGAACCGAGTGAAGAGGATACACTTATTCTTGATACCCTTCACACCATATCCTTTCTCGGTTTGGAGACAAGTGCATGATCACCGTGGCTTAAAGCAGATTGAAAGTGAAGCAGAAAGTCTTTTAAGGTCCTTAATATCGCATACTTAATTACTTTTAGTCTGCTCCAAGCTGCCACCTGCCAGGATAGGATATAGGAACTCCCTCAAAACCGCTCCAGAACACCACCACTAGTCCACACTGTGTACAGTAACAGATAGCGAGCTATTTTTAGACTTCAGGCGCTGTCCTCACAGTACACCGGCAATATAAGATTCAAAATTGGGAGGATATATTCTGTCATTTTTGTCATTTCTCCATGATTCTGTTCTCTATTTAATGAAACCCCGACGGATTTTGTTGGGCATCAAAAAAAGTAAGTCATTACTTCTAAAACTAAGACTACCAATAGATTCAGGATGCAAAAATACACCAACCTGGTACCCCAAAAAAAATCTTTAAAAGACTTAATTTGACTTTTAATCCAGAGAATTAAATCTAGTTTAAATCCAGTGTGTATCAGCTTTGTGTACAGCGTGTACTAGCTGCCATGTAAACAACATGAAAACAACCTCTGCTCGAGTACTTTGAAAAGTTTGAAATTAGATAAATAGCAACCTGAAGCTTGATTTGAGGTCAGAAATTGTTTTCAAAATGACTTTTAGCAATAATTGTGTGATTTTAACTAGTAAATGTGACTCAATCTGAGAGTTTAAGGAATGAGGCAAAACTGATTTTCCTCTCTGTTTTTGGCCTATTGTCATGAGACCCTGAGGACGGCACCCGTCAAAAGTTAACTTGTCGTCAAAGGGGTTCATTGATGAGAATACACGACCACAATCCTAGTAAGAGCGCATACACAAAATGGTCTAGCTATGCCTCTGACCTGTTCCCCCAAATTGCATATCATTCAAGCCTGTAAATCCAATTAAATATGATGAAAATACTAAATTCTTATACAATCTAAAGGTCACTGTCTATTTATCTCTATCTATGTCTTTGTACCTCTCTCTTTCGGTCTGACTCTCTGTCCGTCTGCGGTTTTTTGTATGTCTGTATGTATTTCTGTCTCTTTCTTTATCTCAAATGTGGACCATATTGAAAATTGGTGTGTTTGCTTGATACCAAATATGTAAACCACATGAAATAAAGTCGTTATTATTATTGTTTATGTTATAATTTCCGTATATACGAGTATGCATGTTTGTCTGTCTGTCTTTGTGTATCATTATATATCTGTCTATGTCCGTATACAGTGGAGAATCTGTTATTCTTTCCCAATAAACGCGTTTACGCTAAAACTATTATTTGCAGTGCAAACAGTTTGGAGCCAGATCAGACGCCGGGTAACCCGGCGTCTGATCAGGCTCCAAACTGTTTGCCACTCAGATCAACATGAATAGTCAAAATTGTCTAAAAGTTGTCCTTTTCTATGTTTTAGTGCAATGCGTTTGCGTACGTTTGCGTTTAAACGGGAAAGAATAACATATTCTCCACTGTATGTCTCTTTCTGTCTTTCCGGCTGTCTCTGTGTCTTTTTTCTCTCTCTCATTCTTTCATTCTCTCTCACCACCCCCTCGCTCTCTCTCTCTCTCTCTCTCTCGCGCGCGCGCGCGCACTCTCTCTCTCTCTCTCTCCCTCACACATGCACTCACATATTAACGTCTCGCTTCACATATTTTACACATACGCAAGCCGCGACCGTTTCGGACTCTATTTAGCTAATTGTGAGAATGTTTACTGATAGTCATTTATTCTAACTTGTTTACAAAGAATGTATACACAGCTGATACCCAGTCTATTTAAACCCATGGCCTCCGGTTTACTATGCACCCTGGTTAGAGTAATGGCCGAGTATAAAAGTTTACCAAGAAATATTTATTGTAATTGAACGATGTATTCGAGCCCCACGTTACATAGATAAAGCGAAGTATCTAGGGGTCACCATTACCAATGACCTAATCTGTGCAGAGCATATAAATAGTACAATTGCCAAAGCATAACACTGACGCACTCTTAAAAAAAAATTGTTTCAATTACTAGTTAAATAAAAAAAACATTATCTGTGGATAAATTTGACTATCTAGAGGTGGAACTATACAGTTTCTCGTCGTATTAGAAACAAGGTATGGAGTATATGCTTTACCCTTGCAGCGCAGTAGGATCCAAACTGTTTGTCACTCGTATAGAATGGAGAATAAAGACATGAATAAAGAGAACATTTCTTGGTAAATGTATTTACATCTATAGATAGCCAAAATTATCAACAGATAATGTTTTTCTTTTATTTAACTACATGATGTGACTCAACTTACTATGCCAACACTCTAGTCACTGCGCTATTAAGTCACATGTAGTGAAGCCTATCAACTGTTTCACCAATATCTGAACCCGACTGGCGGCTACATAATTTTTTGTAGCTTTCAGGATGTGACGGAAAACAATTCAACATTCTGGCTGTGGGCGCCGTCTTTTATAGTCCAATTCTTAAGTGTTTGTATGGGTTGCTTAAGCACCGGTACACGTTACTAATTTAGTGGCAGCGGAGGGATATGGGATTGGCACCATGTTGATGAAGTGAGTAAGTCAAAAATCTAATGAGGGGGATACTGTAGATTTTTAACTTAATAATCAAAGATCCACTTTCAGAAACATGGGAACCAAAGGGATAAAGGTAATTTCCGACCGTAAAGAGGAACCAAGGTCACCAGAACCATCAAGGTTATGGTCCTTATAATACCAGAAACCCTAAAGATTTACCTCTCTCGTTGTTGGCCCAATAGTAGAAGGTGTAGCACATTTTTAGGCTCCAATTTTGCTCGACAAACTTGGTAATTCCAACATTTCTGATGTCCTTTTACAAGTTCAAAAGGTCAAGGCCCGTATAGTTTGTGGACCAATGGGCACATTTATATCAAATGAATTTTATGAATACATGTATTCGCAGGATAAACCTGATTTACATGTCATTGGTGATTTAGGCCTGAATATCAGCGTAACGCGGCGTCTGATCAGGATCCAAACTGTTTGACACTCGTTTTCAATATTTCTTAAGTCAAAATACCTAAAATTGTTTTTTTAGAATTAGAAGCAGACGAAAATTGTTTAAATTTGATGACGTCATGGCAGTGAAGGGGTTAAATGTAAAATATATTTTCCATTTTTGTAATTTGTAGTTTTATATTCAGGAACTATTTAAGTTGTTCTAGAATACGACTTGAATTCGGCATGTCATGTATAGTTCATTCAACAACACTGGACTGTTTAAAATATATTCATTACATTTGCAAACAGTAAAGACCCAGATCAGAGGGCCAGGAGCCCTCTGATCTAGGTCTACATTGCTTGCTAATCAAGAGCAGTCTTTATTAAACTACATAGACTTCCAAGTAGACTAGTTCATGTTTTGGTAACTAAAAAGATCCATAAGGGAACATAATAACCCACAAGAGTTACTTAATTAGTGTTTAAAGAGTTAAATAGGAACAGCAATGATTAGACGGCTTCGTGAGTACATGTAGATTGTGAGTTTAGGCGTGATTCTTGCACCATTGTTCATAGTTCATGGCAGACAACATTTGGTTACTTGAAAAACAATGTAAGAGCTTTGGTAGTACGTCTGTTACAATTTATTAAGAAACTGTTGATGTTAAAATAGATATACTAGGGGTAATATTTCATATTTTACTTCTGCAGTTACAGAAAACGGCAATGACTTGTAGGGTTATCCTGTATGTCCAAGACTTTTTAATTCGGACCACTGTGGTTCCAGGCTAAAATCAAATTCTGATCCGTCAAAAACATCACCTCCCGAAACTCTTAAGGAGCCATCTTATAGCAAAAAAATCATAAAACTGGCGCGAATGAAATCCGCGCATTGTATTAATATGGATTACATAAAGTTAAAAAGTGGATCACTAGGTCAAATCATAGGAAAGACTTGAGAGTTCTCTAAGGTCCACATGTTTGTGTCCTAATTTCATGAAACGTCATTTTCTGATGAGCGCTTCAGGGCCGCAAGGTCCTCTTGTTTCTCAAAATTCCCCGCGTTATGTGGCGCCTGATAAGGATCCAAACTGTTCGCAAAGAACCATCGTACTAGGGATAAGTAAGTGAAGGGGTTAAGTGGTGGAAATGCTTTAGTAGCAGGGTACAAGCAATGTACATGTAAAATACCCCAGCGATTTGCTTTACTGTTGACTGGTACTAGTAAACCCTCTTTAAACACGTTGGCCAGGTAACGCATGGAATGAAAAAAAAGGAAAAATACCACTGTCTACTACAGAAATTTATTATTTACAACAACCATGATAACAATACAATACTTTGTACTTTCATGTAAACTTTCAAGTGTTACAGATGGTTTCTTTGAAAAGCCTCGGTGCTAGTTTTCGTGTTACTCGAATACATTGAACCAAGTCAACCGTTTTGATAAAATAACGTTTAAGTCATTGAGATCTGGCGACGAGTTTACTCGTCATTTACCGCACTTACTTCTTATCCGTAAGAAAAATCATTATCCGGAGTATAGTTCTGATACCTCTGAGTCATCTTGGGATTATGGCGGAGTGTCAAATAATTGAATCATTTTCAAGTACATGTATATAGAAATACAAATGTATCTGTCCGAAACCCAGGTGTTTGTATTGTAGATTTAGATCTAGATCTAAATCTAAAATACAAGTACCTGTGGTCCGAAGTCCAATAAACCCCCTCTATTACGACCACTGACAAGAAGTCCAACTGACTGCATAACAGACACGTGACAGCTTAAAGTAAGGTGAACGTAAAACAGAAAGCCCCTAAAGGAACTTTCTGTTTTACGTTCACCTTGCTTTGAGCAGTCAGTTCTTTCAAACGCCTGAAAATTAACACAGTTTAGTGGTCGTATTATAGAGGTTTTAAAACTGTATATTTACTACACCCCATCAGCTAGAGATACAGATAGATACTATTTTCAAGTGTTGTGTATGAGCATATTAATATTGTTCATAAAACAATACGGGATGCATTTCATTGTCAATACACGCATTGAGAGGGATCTGCCACTTGTTGTGTAAACCTTTGATATGATTGTAACTTTCCGCAGTTTTTAAATATTTATATCTGTATAAATACTGATTGTTCTTGTAAGGTCATACACTAGCTCTGCTGCTATTATAATAATATGTTAAAACAACAGACTGCTTAATAAATTGAAAGAAAACACTGGTTAGCATCATAAATATGTATCTTATTAGCAAGTTTGTCTGTGCTCATGGGTTAATTTCAGACAAATCTTCTATTAATTTTAGTATAATATTATGTTACCTCATTTTATGAGATCGACCAGTGTCGGTCAATATCGGTACTCTACGTAGAGTGATCGGCCATTCTCGCCAACTGACGACCGTACCGAATCATACCCGAGCATTGTTTGGTACATTCCGTCAGTTGGCATAGCAGACAGGTTCTTGCATCTTTTGAGAGAAGTCATGTTTTTACGTGATCATCATGTAAATCGCTTTGCTGTCAGTAGATCTATATCGTTTGCTAAAATGTTATTTGTTATTAGTGCTTAATTTAAGACCTGGGGCATGTTGACTAAAGCAATATTGATACAAATTGGTCTCGTTGTAAAGCAAAGCCCTGCTGCAGCTGATTTTTTTTCAGCAGAGCTGACTGGTTTCTATTTGGCCACACATTTCAACCAATTATATTTGATCAGAAATTTAGAATTAAGAGCACCTGTTTGAACTGAATAGTCTGATTGGATAGTAGCCAGCGCTCCAGATAAGGGAATTATTTCAAAACTTTAAATCTTTATTTGTGCATTAAACCCTGTGGTGTCACTACTCATTTGAATTGTCTCTTCGAGACAATCAAAATGAGTGGTAACACCATAGGGTTTGGTGCTGAAAGGAGTGAAAAATGTGATTTGTTTAGTTTACTTCCTCTTATCTGGAGCCCTGTAGGCTGGTCTATGTCCCATTACAGTTTTATCAGATATGGACTGTGAGTGTAAAATTTAGAGACACATACTGACTGTTTACTACACTGGGCTGATGCAATTATGCTTCTATTTTAAGATATGACATCTGAAATCTTTTTATAGATATACAAAGGAAGCTAGGTGCTTTGTTATTGTTTACTACCAATTTGTTTTAATTGTTAACTATTTGTACACATTTACCATACCTTAAAAGCAATATTATATATAAATCGCCTCAAGTGAGTTAAACACAATCGTGTTGTTTCATCATTATTTACAAGAGTGAAGTACAGCAGACTGTTGTATCTGTACATTTGTGTATGTTATAGTTTGTTTCAAGAAACTATGAATGAAATTTGATATATAGAACAATAGATTAATGTGAGGATCTCCTACCAGTAGCTAGGATATGAGTTAAATTTTTGTTTTGTTTTGCATTTCTGTACATGATAGTTTTGCATTTTAAATAAAAGTTACTGTTTCAATTGTATACTTGTATTTTTTGCTTTTAAATCCAAGATATTACAATTCTTTGAAAACCTCAATTTCATTCAATTTTGCATTCCCATCTGTAGCCTTAGTTCAACCACTCATTCCGCTGAATATCTTTTTTAAGATATTTCTTGGTTACATCTGGCACGCAATGCAAATGTCAGCTATTGTGACCGCCCTGTGTCTGTCGTCGTTTTTATTTTTATTTTTTTATACTCGATATGCAGCTGATAAGTTTCAAATGGTTACCTAAGATAGATATTGAGAAATGTCGTCTTTCAAAAAATTACCCCAAAACTAACAAAAGACGCAGGCGACCGGGTTTGCGACATTGGCTCGACTTTTCGAAAGAGTTGAGATAAACCTGATAATGAATTTAAGCAAGTAAGCATGCTTTTATTATAACAAAAAAAAGTTTGCTGTCGACTGCCTGAAATACAATAACGGTTAATAATACTGTTTAAAATCATAACAAACCGAAAATAGAATGTCTGTCATAAACATTACCACACGGCTTAGTATCACGTGATACAGCCGAAATCAACTTCACTGGGGGCAACCGTATCTACCTCCGCCCGTCCATCCATCAGTCAGTTAGACTATCACACTTTTTTGTCCGCTCTCTAACTCAACTATTTTTTATCAGATCTTCCACAAACTTGCTGAAAATGTTCATTGATATAAAATCAAGGTTCAGGTTGATTACTACTAAAATCGCATATGGTATTTTTGAGTTATTGCCTGTTAATTAATAAAAAATGACTGTTTCAGTCATTTTTGCACTCTAAAACAGACAGCTTTTATCGGATATTCACCAAACATGCTGAAAATATTTATTCATATAAAATTTAGGTCTAGTTTGATTATTTCTAAAATCGCATGTGGCATATCTGAGTTTTTGCCCTTTATGTATTAAAAATTGACTGTTTTCAGCAAGTTTTGCTCTCTAACACAAATACGTTTTATTGGATCTTCACCAAACTTGCTGAAAAGTTTATTGATATAAAATCAAGGTTTAGTTTTATTACTACTAAATTTGCATAAGGTTTATCTGAGTTATTGCCTGTTTATTAATAAAAAGTGACTGTTTCAGTCACTTTTGCACTCTTACACATACAGTTTTTATCGGATATTCACTTAACTTGCTGAAAATGTTTAGTTATATAAAATTTAGGTCTAGTTGGATTATTACAAAAATCGCATGTGGCATATCTGATTTTTTGCCCTTTATGTATTAGAAAATGACTGTTTCAGCATTTTTCGCTTTCTAACACATACAATTTTTATCAGATATTCACCAAACTTGTTGAAAATGTTTATTAATATTAAATCTAGGTCAATCATCTTAATTTTATTGAAACAACCTTACTGTGATATAAAGTCTTAAATTATTGCTATTGAGTGTTTCAGAACGATGATGCATGACGCAGGTCCGTGATGTGACATCCAACTGCAACACCAATGGTTAATAAACCCTCTTTGTTTTAATAATTTTAAGCGATTTGTGTTTATGTAATTTTTTTTAGCTGTGCTGAAATTGCTTTAATGTGATATTTAATAAATGCACCTATCTGAAAAATGCTAATTCTGAATATCCATTAAGTAATAAATGACCACTCAATTTCTCCTTTACCTCTTGAAGGATTTTCATTCAACTGTATTCGATTTTTTTAGATTTAATACCAATACATGTTGTCAGCAAGTTTGGTGAAGATCCAATAAAAAGTGTTTGTGTTAGAGAGCAGAAAATGCTGAAACAGTCATTTTTTAATTATTCAAGGGCAATGACTCAGACATGCTTTATGCGATTTTGCTAGTTATTGAACCTGACCTAGATTCTATACTAATAAACATTTGTAGCAAGATTGGTGAAGATAAAAAAGAAGTGTTTGAGTTAGAGAGCGGACAAGGCTGAAACAGTCATTTTCAGCAAGCTAAATGTATAGATTCTCCGTAATGTTTTTAATCGCTTACCCACCGTGAATAATATTTACACGTTGTCACTGGATCTCATAGTGTTTAAGCCTGTGCCTACTGGTCGTAACTTTACGGAGTTTACAAACTGTTTGAATCTAGAAAGACGCCGCGTAACGCGGCGTCTCATCTGGATCCAAACTGTTTGACACTCGTCTTAAGGTTTGTTTAATTAAAACAATGCATAAATCTAAACTGAACAATTTTTGCAGACGACAATGTCAAAGCAGACGTCTGTGCAGCAGAATAAGGGTTAACCAGATGCTCCAGATATACATGAAAGCGGGAGTAATCTGAACTAATCTAACATTTTCTCACTTATTTCAGCACCGATGCTATGGTGTTACTACTGATTAAACCGTCTCTTCGAGACACTTTTAATGAGTATGACACCATTGGGTTTAAAAGCAGAAATGAAGATTTTAGTTTTCGAAATACTTCCGTTATCTGGAGCCCTGTATTTACAGAGTTGTCCTTCTTTCCATTCACAAGGGAGGCTTTTTAATTTGTGCTGCACAAAAATATTATAAATAAAATTTAAAAGGCGAATTTCTTAGATAAAGCCGGTTTTTGTGAAAGAATCACGTCCCACGTAGTTCAAATGGGACCCCAAACAACCGTTTTAACCACTCGACCATTGCAATACTTGTTACCTGGTTTGCTTTGTTATAAAGGTACGTGTATATGAATGCTATTACTATTCGAGTTAAATTAGTACGCTCATTGTGTACATCCGCAAGTAGTTTGTACCGTGGGCAACTTTTGAAAATGTGATTTAGTACACTTTTTGTTGTAAATTAAGCAGAAATTAGCTAAACTGTGTTTGGTCTATCTGCAAGTCATTTGTGCCTCGTTATTTCTGTCCTTTCCAAAGTCGCACTTGAGTGTGTTGGTAGGTTCGATAAGAATTCGGTAAGAATTGTAGAAATGTGGTATATATCTATTAAACAGCTAAAACCAGTAAAACAAAAAGGATGTCAATGCATGGTCAGAAGCCTTCTTATGATATAATATGGAACCAAGTCTCCTAAAGGAAACAAAACAACAACAAAATCCCACAAAATGCTGCAGATATCTCACGTTCCGTTTCTAAACACACATCCAGCAGGCTTATCTGTATAGACACACTGTCGTTACCTTGGCTACCTCGGACCCCAGTAATCGTATGGTGGAGGTGGAGAGTTGGTCACTTTTGCTGAAACATCAGAAGTTACACATATCACATCCAACAGTATAAAACACATCTACATGTAGTCATATTTGGATTATACATTTCCTTTTTTCGGTCGTTGTTTTAGATAGAAAGGTATAAACAAAAAATATATCTTATTTAGTGGACGGATGAGCGGAGTGCGTGGTGGAAGTGAGCTGTAGATGTTGGTGTGCAAAATGTACGAAATTGAGGTTTTCAAAGAATTGTAATAGATTCTACCTTGGATTGAAAAGCAAAAAATGCAATTACAGTAACTTTTATGTAAAATGTAGCATAACTACTAAAAAGCTTTTATCTACAGAAATGCAAAACAATAATTTTAATCCTGCTGATCAGAGATTCTCGTACTAATGGAAGGATGAGTTGGGTTTCATGACACTGCGAGGTCATATAGCACCTATGAATAATGAGATGAGAAGATGATGCTTTCAGGAAGATGATTTCAGCTAAACTCAGTCCGACGGTTTCGAAGCACCGCATGGGATCAAAACCACCGACCTGCCTTCCTTGGCAGAGGGGATAATCTCGTTCAAATACACAGAAACATCCCCAATGACAGTTAAGCCCCACGACAAGGTAGGAAGGTCCATTGGGTCTGCATTAATATCAACTGTTCTATATATCAAATTTCATTCATTGAGTTTCTTGAAACGAGCTATACTTGAACAGATGCCATATATAAAAATTGAAACGCGAGGGCAGACAACAATGCAGTCTATGTCTCTAAATTTTGCACTCACAATCCATTGCCAGTAAAAGTTGTAAAAGTGCATAGACCAGCCGGGCCCCATGCCCAATCAGACCATTCGGGTTTCAGCAGGTGCCCTTAAACCAATAGTTCTGCTCGTTTATCATTTGCAGCTCTGCTGGGAAAAAACCAACAACACAAACATGCCTTAACGAAAAATAGCATTTTTTTTGACAAAGGAATATTTCCATTTGTGCCCACAATCCCACATATGGGACACAATCAAACAGTGTAGACTCATGATGTGGAATCGAAAATGAAAATGAAAATTTAGATCAAGCAGCCCTTAAATGAAAATGCACTAATCCAATATATAAGGATGGAATAAGCCACAGAACGCAAATGGGTTGATATCAACATGCACTCACTTCTAGCGTGTCTATCTCGTTCGCTGTATGGTGGCGGTTGTATGTTAGTTGTAATTGCTGGGGGAAGTGGTGCTGTTCTGTTGGACCGGTTAGAGATGGTCCTGCGCACAGTGGCGGCTCGATGTTTAGTTTTGTGGCAGAGTTTACACATTACGAATCCAATAAAACACATGAACGCTAAACCCACAATAACAGCCAAGGTTATTCCGATTATGGTATACCAGGTCCAAAATGGTGCACTGTAACAAAAGACATGGGACCCTTTAGGGTTGAAGACTCCTAATGAGATCGGACCAAACTCGGCACTCTCCAAACAACGATAGGTCTTCTCTTCAACTGTCGATTCGTTCGAAACCATGCTAAAACAGAGCTCAGAACGGGCAGTCGGTTGACGAAAATGGCCGATCGCTCTCCGAAGAGTACTGATATTAACCAACATTGGCCCGATCGCATTAACCCTTTACACCATAGGCATAGAAGCGTCTTTAAGAGCATTTAATTTATTCCTCCACTGAATAAAATAGTTCCACTTTATACAATCATGAACATGTACCGGACGAAATATTTTCTACATCCTAGCAGATGGTTGCTTAAAGCAAGATGAAAATAAAGCAGAATGCGCCTTAAAGGGACTCGCAACCGGATGGTGTTCTTGTCAAAATAAAATAAAATACTCAAATAAAAGCAAATTTGTGGCATTATTTGGCTTTTGACATTAAAAAAATATGATGATCAGTCCAAAAAACGTCTCAAGAATCGTCACCGAATCTTAGTTTTTTAGATATTTTCCATCGTTTTTCCATAGCGTTAGCTAACGGTATAGTTGTTGTTGTTGCTTCTCTACACGGGGTCAGACATAAACACGAGCCGAATTACGAAGTTGTATGCACTTCCGATCGCTACACATTGAAATACGTTAAATCGATCCGAGATAAACGGATAGTTCCGTGGTCCATTGGTCTAAGCGGTTTCCCCTATTTTGCCTTCTGTCCGCCAATGCCGGGCCCCGGGTTCGAATCCCACCAGAGACCAATTTTTTTTTTTATTGAAATACATTTTTTTAAACAGAATTTCTTATCCTAAACTAATTCTTTACCATTTATATAAGCGTTTGACACATATTTACAAATTACTATTTTTAATGCACCATCTGGTTGCGAGTCGCTTTAAGGCCTGTTTTAAGTGGCCACTGCTTGCAAAATTAGAAATAGGCTCTACGAGGGGCATTTTTTAAGTAGTGGCAACTGATCAGTAACTTCAATATTGTAAGTGCAAAATGTATGTGTGATCTATCATTTTAAAGAGCAATTCTTTGCCGACACGATGGTGTAACGCAATATAAGATCACAAATGTCGACAAGTCACAAAATGAACCTAAATGACCCCTACTTCAGGACACAAGAATATAGCACTCTGCCAGACATTATTTTTTAACGTAATAAGATCTTTTTTTTTATTTATTTTTTTATAAATTTGTTGTTGTTGAAATATATCAGTTTATGTCTCTATTTTAATGTTAATGAAAAATTTCATTACCATTGAATGAGTTATCCGACTTAGACATACTTTTTTCAAAACAACATTTCTTATTTTGCTTATGAAACCTCTCAAAATGTGTTTTCGAACACTATAATCTTTTTCTAGATCGGTATATCTACATTTTGATTTCACCGCATAAAAATAATATCATTTTATACTGTGAAGTATGTGAATAATTGTTTGATTTTACCTGACAGAAAATTTCATAATTTTATTCAAAATAATAAAGCCGCAATAATAATTATTGTATACAGTTTTGTTTAAAAAATTACCTCTACAATATACAAAAAAGCCTAGTGTCCTGAAGTAGGGGTCATTAGGGTTAATGTTGTGACTTATCGACTTTTGTGATCATATCGTGCGCTATACCATCGTGACGACAAAGAATTACTCTTTGAGATGATATATCACACATGCATTTTGCACTTATTAAATTAAAGTGTCTGATCAGTTACAACTACTTAAAATGCCCCTCGTACAACAACACATGCGATGGCAAACAAAGCTTGTACAGTGGGTTGTTTGGAGGGATTTGTTATAAATTTAGGGAGTAAATTTGGCTTACATTTGCAAACAGCTTGAATCCAGATCAGACGCCATGTAACGCGGCGTCTGATTTGGATTCAAGCTGTTTGTCACTCGCTATTATATACTTTTTCTGTCAAAAAAGAGCAGACGACACTTTTAAGCAGGCGTGAACGTTTGGGTATCATTGTTTTGTTTGGGGAACGGTCTCAAGCGTTGTTGCAAGGACTAATGAGGGAATCGTTGTTTGGAGGGCCCGTTGTAGGGAGGGAGCACTGTAATATTAATAAAATAGTTTTAGATCAGACCAAGCAATTCGGCGTCTGACCGGGATATTAAACTTTTTGATAGTCGTGTCAATATTTCTTTAGTCCAAATACATGTACTAACATTCTAAATTTGATGTAAAAAAACGAGACAACAATACAATGTATTTACAAATACCATCTACATTCTATTGGCTCTGAAAGAGTTAATAAAATAAAACTTCAGATTTGTATGTGACCGACAAACATACATAAATAAGTATGTCCCATAAAGTGTGCTTGGTGAAATTTACATTTGTGTCTTGCAGCCAATGTTATTTGAGTTTGTCCTTTTACTCGTAATCCGTCAAATGGGTTTTAACGAGCAATGTCACATAACCTACCATTCTACCTTACCTATAACATATGTCCTATACATTGTCAACATAGCAATGGGACATGACCCACCAGTCAATCTTACCTATTATGCCCTCTATATCGTCAGCATAGCAATGGGACATGACCCACCAGTCAATCTTACCTATTATGCCCTCTATATCGTCAGCATAGCAATGGGGCATAACCCACCAGTCAATCTTACCTATAACATATATCCTCTATATCGTCAGCATAGCAATGGGACATAACCCACCAGTCAATCTTACCTTTAACATATACATGTATACTCTATATCGTCAGCATAGCAATGGCACATAACCCATCAGTTTATCATATCTATAACATATGTCCTATATTGGCAGCCTAGCAATGACGCATAACCCACCAGTCTACCTTACCTACAACATATGTCCTCTAACTTGTCAGCATCACAGCATCCATCCTCGCACTGTTTGGACTGACCATTTAATGTGCATATTTCACACAACGTCTCGCCAGCTGAAACAAATGCGCACAGTGTGAAAAAAACACCACACACACTCTTATTTCCCATTTAAACGAAAATAAAAGCGAACACGTGGCAATTGTGGCAAGCTTTTGAAAGCTTAGTGTCAAACAGGCCAGAATCTGATCAGTCGACGAGGTACTCGATGTCTGATCTTGCTACAAGCTGTGACATCAGTTTTTGGAGTAAAATCGAGTATGACTTTACGGTTGTTTACTCGGCGTCCTAACTCCACCTAAACATTTTGCATATGGTAGCACGGTCTCGCCTGACGAGACAAGGGTAAATTAGATAAAATTTGTTGAGTGTTTGATGATAGAGTGATAGATACAAAGAGTGATCAGGTAGGAGACCTAATTATAAGTAATACTTTAAGTATTATTTACTGAAACATTGACTTCATTCCCCCAAAACAAACAAAATCAAATATATATTCAGTACTCCTTATCAAAATATTGTTTGGAAAATTATTGTTTTTCATATATGTACTCCTATTTGTACTTTATATGAACTTAAACACGCCATTTGGTCGCGTACCATAAATAATTTGATGTATGGCAATACCTCTTACTGCATGTCTGTATGCCACATATGTAATAAAAGACTTGTTCTGTTCTGTTAGTTAAGTGTATTTTTATTTGTTAAGAAATATTTGTTTTAGTCGGTAATTACATGTAGCTTTAGAATATGTTTGTAAACATCCGACTATAAATAAAGGTAGAATATAAAAATGAATATTTCATGCCTTTACCATGGGTTGATATAGACTATAGCAATGGCTATAAAAATTGTCTTCTACTAATACCGATACATATCACCGATTGCTTCATGTTGCTAATTAGTTAGCTCTACCAGTTTTAAAACCCCGTCACGTAGCATCTGACCAGGGTCCAAACTGTTGATACTCATTTCAATATTTTAAAGTCAAAATACATAACTTTAAATTGATGAATAAAAGCAGACGACAATTGTTTCTAAGTGATGACGTCATTGCAGTAAAGGGGTTACATGCCAGTATGTCAATGCATTCTCACACAATGATGATGCTAAAAAAGAAAGCAGGAAACTAACCTTTTAAGAATACAACTAAAGCTACTGTGTATATTTCATAACACTCCATGTTTAAACGTTCATTTGATCATTCAATAGTCGTTTACTTTCTGAAATCGAATACCCTAATTAACCCCTTCACTGCCACTACGTCATCAGGTTTAATTAATTGCCGTCTGCTTTTATTTCTCAGTTCTTTAAAATTCACATAAATTATTCAGTAATATAGTAGTAGGTGTCAAACAACTGGGATCCTGATCAGACGCCGTATTAAGCGGCGTCTGATCAGAATCTAAAATGTTGGTAAATATCCATTGTCCTCTGGGTAAGCCGTTGAAGGGGCTAATCACGGGTAAAAACAATCGGACAAAATCAATACGTGACACTTTACCAGACACATTCATTACATTGGCCTTCCTTATTAATCCATTTGAAACGTTCATAATCGCGGTTCATTGCTTGCAAGTTGTATGTTAACCTGTTCACTGCCTTACCCCCGAGTACAAAAGTTATTTTTAACAGCTTGGATCCTGATCAGACGCTGCGTAACATGCGTCTGATCAGGGTGAATCTGTTTGTCACTCTTTTCAACATTTCTGAAGTCCATAAGACCTAAAATTTAAATTTAAGAAATAAAAGCAGACGACATTTTTGATGACGTCATAGGGGACGGGGTCAGCATGTTCTATAACAGGTTATATGGATGTAAATATATGGACGTTTACATGTCCAAATTGTCTTTTATGCTTTTATTCAGGCTACTAGATATATAGTGTCTAAAGAATTAGTTTAGGATAAGAAATTCTGTTTAAAAAAATGTATTTCAATAAAAAAAAATTATTGAGCTCTGGTGGGATTCGAATCCGGGGCCCGGCATGGGCGGACAGAAGGAAAAATAAGGAAACCGCTTAGACCACTGGGCTATGGAACTATTCATATATCTCGGATCGATTTAACGTATTTCAGTGTGTAGCGATGGAAAGTATATACAACTACATAATTCGGCTCGGGTTTATATCTGAGCCCGTGATCAATTTCTATAGCGTATTTCGACGCTATGGATAACACGATGGAAAATATCTAAAAAACTAAGATTTGAAGACTTTTCTAGAGGGTGTTTTTAGACTGGTCATATTTTTCAAATGTCAGATGCACAATAATGCTACCCTTTTGGTTATATTTGAGTATTTTCTTTTATTTTTGCAAATGCACCATCTGGTTGCGATTCGCTTTAACAGTCAGTGAGCTTTATATTTGATATACACCGCTGGGCTTACTGATTCCTGAAAGTGTTCAGGCTTGTGATTTCGGCTTGCCTGTCTTACCCAGGGCTTTCCTTTTAGAACACAAGTATATGTTGCCTACTAATTCGATTATTTTCCTACTGCTGAATCTTCTCTTTTTCTTTTTGCAGACGACGAAAATGGTATCTAGATGGGCATGGTTGTTTGGAATTTGGCTGCTTGTTATTATACCAGTAACTAGTGTTGTGAATGAAATCACCTGCACACTTGCCCGGGCCAGTGCAGCGTTTAGAAGACTCAAAGACAAGGTTTGGAAGCAAAGTGGAGTCAGACTGAACACCAAGTTAAAGGTGTACAGAGCGGCGATGGTGTTGCCGACCTTACTATACACATGTGAGACTTGGACTGTCTACAGCCGACATGCCAAATAACTAAACGCTTTCCACATGAGATGTCTCCGATCCATCCTGCAAATCAAGCGGCAAGACAAAATCCCAGACACGGAAGTACTCCAGAAGGCCCCATTAGAGAGCATCCATGAGATACTTGCCAGCCTACAACTAAGTTGGGCTGGGCATTAATGTCGCATGGACAACAAGCGTATTCCTAAAAGACTGCTGGATGGCGAGCTATACAGAGTGGTGTAAAGAGCATCGAACTTCATTTTCAGCGTAATTAAAACTACCATCTGCCAGAATAGTAAAGCATTTTAAGTATGGTGCATATTCATAACTGTATCAATTCGAACTATTTTGTTCATTGGAAGAATTAAATAAATGCCTAATTAAAAATGCACGTCTATGGAGTAAAGGGTTAGTAGGACCTAACCAACTAAAGGCATGTAACTGTTACTGTTACCCCTTTCCCTCATAGGTTGCTAAAGTCATGTAAGTAGCAGGTAGCTGTTTAAGAATAGGAGCAAGAAAAAGCTACTTTAACAAAGTAACTATTCTATTTTCTACTTTATTATGCTATGCCACTGTTTTGTATATATCTAGGGAAAGGGCCCTATGTGGTAATAATCTTTAGCCCAATCCCTTAGCACGTGTTATTATACAATTAAATATATATTTAAATTAGTTAAAGTAGCTAATGGTGCTTTATCTTGAAAAAGTATTTCTGCGGGGGAATATGTACAGTAAAATAGTGTTTATGACAGAAAGGTTCAACTTATCATGCCATAAATACATCTACAGTGGTCTCTCCCTACAACGGCCCTTCCAACAACGACTACCTCCTTACAACGACCCCTGTCGCCATTCCCTTATGAAGACAGTACTTTCACTGCTGCAATAATCTTCTACTTAAATGTTGTCTGCTGTTTTTCTCAAAATTACCTGTAAGTAGACATTTTGAAATAATGAATATAATGACAAGTGACACACAGCTTGAATCCAGATCGGACGCCGCGTTATGCGGCAGCTGATCTGGATTTAAGCTGTTTGCGATTCTAAGACAAGTCTTAATTTTCCATCCCTTTAAAGACTCTCTCAAACAACACACACACAATCTGTGTCTCACATTGAGTACCGTTGTAGAGAGGGAGCACTGTACTTATTTTTCCACTAAAAACTTTACTCATAATTATGCACAATAATACTGTCTAGTTATAAGCTTAAATAAGATTGAACGTAAAGCAGAATACTCTTGAAGGTGTATTCTTCTCTACTTTCAGCCTGTTTTAAGTGGTCATCTGTCTTCAAAACTAGAAACAAACCATGGGGTTATGGGTCAATTCAAGTTAGAAAACTTCTAATAGTCCAACTCTGTACAAAACAAGCAATTCCTTCTTAATGTAACTCTAGTGTGAATATTCATGGTTTACTTAACCCTTTACCCCATAGCCTGTTTCTATTTTAAATAGGTGACTACCTAAAGCAGTTTGAAAGTAAAGCAGAATATGCCTAAAGGTACATTCTGCATTTCTTTCAGTCTCCTTTCAGCTACCATAATAGAGGCTCTAGCGCTCAGATGATAAAGAAAATATTGCCTATTATACATATTCATGACTGTATAAATGAAACTACATGTATTTTCTTCATCGGAGAAATTAACTGAATGCACTAAATTGTGCTTCTATTTGGGAAACTGTTAAATTCACGAGCAAAACAAACTGGACGGATTGGTAATTGCCTTTGTACAATTAAAAAAAAAATTCAAGCCAAGTTGGTGTTTTTATTATTTTCTTTCTCCAATCTAATCAAAGCAACCCAATATTGATTATTGCTTATTTATAACAGTCAAAATGTTATAAAGGACCCATTTAATTATGCAAAATTATGGCCTGGCGGTTGCTGCAAGAAGATTAAAGATATTGAATGATGAATCTATGACTTCCTGCATTATTTTTTCCTGCAGTAGTCACTTGTCTTTAGAGGTATCCTTGATTCAGAAATAAGTGCTGATTTACTAGACGACTGACCATTTTCAAAAACTGCAAATCACATGGAACAGCTCCTAGAACGGCCCTTTCTTAAACAATGGCCACTATGGCCCTAAATCGCTCACCTGGTACACCATGTAAAACTTGACCTATAGCGACCTAGATTACGACTGGATCAACATGACCCACAATCAACCTTATGAGTGTTAACAATTTTTTTCTATAATTTGACCTAGTATCTAAGTTGTTGACCAGACAAAATCAACATTTGATGTTGACCTAGATTTGATGTTGGCAAATATTCTGACAATATTTCATTCAGATCTCATGAGATTTGTAGCCTAATGAGAGTAAACGCTGTTTTTCTATGATTTGACCTAGTGATCTAGTTTTTGACCGGACATAACCCACATTCAAGCTTGATCTAGATACTAATAAGGCAAACATTTTCACCAAGTTTCATTAAGATCCAATTAGATTTGTAGCCACTAGAGTGTAAACAATGTGTTTCTGTTATTTGACCTAGTGACATAGTTTTTGACCGGAAATAACCCACATTCAAACATGACCTAGATATTAATGAGGCAAATAGTGTGACCAAGTTTCATTAAGATCCAATACGATGTGTAGCCTCTAGAGTGTTAACAATGTTTTTCGATGCTTTGATCTAGTGACCTTATCAAGACGAATATTGTCAACAAGTTTCATGAAGATCAAATGAAATTTGTAGCTGCTATCTAGTGTTAACGAACAATTGTGGACGGACGACGTACGACGGACATCCAGCGATCCTAATAGCTCACCTTGGCACTTCGTGCCAGGTGAGCTAAAAACCCTAAACCCCAACAAGTTTTGGGTCCCTTTATGGGTAAGTGCCATACAGTTGAACATTGGTCTCTCAAATTCATTTAAGTCAAAATTACTTGTGTTTACCTCCGATGAAACATTAATTTGAACTCGATCTAGAATTATAAAATTCCAGCATGTCAAAGATCAAACTTTAGCACATTTTAACTGCGAAATATTGATATGTTCGAATAAAACGTTGGAGATATGAAAGTTTGACTAGTATACCTTTTAGTGTTAAACCCATTACCCTGCTGCTACTGTTGAGAAGACGATACTCTTTCCCAATTAATGCTTTTACGCAAAAACATATATTTCCATTGCAAACAGTTTTGAGACAGATCGGACGCCGGGTAACCAGGCGTCTGATCAGGCACCAAACTGTTTGCTACTAAGATTAACATATATAGGCAGTGTTACCGAAAAGTTGTCTTTTTCATTGTTTTATTGTGATGCGTTTGTGTATTTTCGTTTGCGTTTAAACGGGGAAAATAACGTTTTCTCCACTGCAGTATTAAAAGACACAAGACCAGTTAAAGCAGGTTGAAAGTAAAACAGAATGCGACATAATGCACACTCTGCTTTACCTGCAGCATGCTTTAAGCTACCATCTGCTTTGATTTAGAAAATGTTTATTATGATACATGTTCATGTTGATAGTATAAACTGAAAATATTTCCTTCAGTGGATGAATAAATAATAGGTGTATTATACGGGATAATGGGTTAACCCTTTTTCCGTAGCCTGTTTCTAATATTGAAGATAGTTGACTCTCGTGACTTAAATGCATGTTTATAGTAATGAAGAATATACCTTCAGGTACACTCTGAATTATTTCCGGCCTGCTTTAAGCTATCATCTGCTAGAATATAGAAATATTTCTACTGAAAAATCTCGTAACTGTATAAAGTGAATATCTTTTTTCACTGGAGGTATAAATAACAGGCGCAACAACGTGTCCTTGTATTTATGGAATAATGGGTTGAAAATGACAAACAGCTAAGCATACATATTGTATTTGAAGACACAATATTCATTCTTATTAAATTTATTGAAGAGCACTATCTGTCCCTTTTTATTAAAATGGTCAATCAGTTTCAGTTTTTATTTCCGGCTCAAACATGCTGTGCATGTTTATCGCCATAAACACAATGAAAACATAAGCAGTACATGATACAATCAATGTCAATTGGCGGTTGGCTGTGGACACTGGGGAATGTACTGAGTGCACTTGGGGTCTAGATCTGCTGTATTTGCTCTAGCAGAATGTTCTCCTGTGACCACTCAACACGTCTACTTGGCAGACTTTTCACCCTGAAAAAACCCCAACAAATAACAGGAATTATAAACAATAATGAAAACTTTGATGAGTGTTTACATGGTTATTCAACAATATACTTTATGATTTTCCAAGTTCTGGAGTAACGGATGGCTAAAATATTGATAATACACTTGTAGTTCAGGAAATATTTCAAATATAACAAATTGCAAAATTATCCTGGTCAAAGCATATAAAGCTGATCTTGATCGGGATCTAAGTACGAAATTTTGTTTTCTGATCGGCAGTTTGCAATTATTTCAAGCACACGCCTCTTTGATCATCTTACAACAGATGCCACCCACGGCAATAGTGTGAAACATCGAAGTTTACTCACGGAATTATACATATGTGTAAAATTGTTTACTACAGGTAAATAAAGATCGATGAAACTCAGAAAAGACTGTACTACTCCTCCCCACCAATTACACAATCGCAGTAGCTATATATCCGCAATTCTTGTTAGTAAGAAAAATGAATAAATAAATGAATAAAAAGAAGGTTAGCTTACATCCATCTTCCTGTCTCTTTTGCAGTTGGAACCAATATGGCGCCACGTTTTCACGCCTTTACGGAACATCTAAGATCTAAGACCTAAGTTCTAACAAACAATCCAGTCGTAGTTCTTAGCTGTTCCTGGCAACAATTCGAACTTAGAACTTAGGTGTTAGAACTTAGAACTTAGATCTTAGATCTTAGATGTTCCACCGGCAAAAATTCGAACTTAGAACTTAGGTCTTAGATCTTAGATGTTCCTGCAACAATTTCGGCAAGAATTCGAACTAAGAAATCAGGACTTAGAGCTTAGGTGTTAGATCTTAGATGTTCCGGTGTAACGAAGTATTTTGACCCCCATCGAAAAGTGACCCCCCGGTCAAAATTCGACGTCGTAGAATGACCTCCCATCGTCGAATTATGACCCCCCATCGTCGAATTATGACCCCCCCCCCCCCTGTCGAAATATGACCCCCCTTTGAAAATCCTTGATATTTTGTTTAAAGTCAGTTTTGCATATGTTAAAGTTGTTTTAAACCTAACTAAGTTTTGAGTGAATAAATTATATTGATTGAATTGTAAGTGTGTATGCCTATCAATGGACAACCTTATGGTTATCGAACCCAGAACCGTTTACCCTTTTACAAGTATACATTTACGATCTACCAATTACTCTTGTTCGATTATTGATTTAATTTCGACGTAGCAGGCTGAGTAAACATCTACAATCACACATGTACCACGTCTCCGAGAAAGCATATGATCAGAATTTACAATACGCTCGTATTGACATTCACCTACATTTGTATCTTGCCGCGGTTTCTTTGGTTTAACCAACTACCCCAGATCCTTTTTCTAGCTTTAAAGACAGATGACCACTTAGAGCAGGTTAAAAGTAAAGCAGACTGCGCATTCTGCTTTACTTCAGCCTGCTTTAAGGTACACTTTGCTAGGATATAGAAAATATTTTCTTATGGTATATATCCATGACTGTATAAATTTGATCTTTTATCTCCAGTAGAGGAATAAAAAGATCAAAGGCGTAAAATTCGTATTTATTAGGTAATGCCTTAACAAATTTTCATAGAGGATGTTTTGATTTGTCGGAACTTATCCCTTTTGTCAAGAAATAAGAAGAATGTAGGTCGGTTGTTTTGAGTGGGCTTTTTTGTCTTTTGTCAACACTTGCTATGTTGTGCGTTTATAGTTTACCATGTTAAGTGTAAAGTTAATTGCATTTACCAAACAAGCAAACAAACAAACAAGCAAACAAAAAGCGATCAAAATCGGAAGCTGTGTTATGTTGCCTCATTGCACATCACACCATATAGTGTCGTAGAAAGACTCCGGTCATTATTCCAGCTCGTATTTTGACACCTCGGCCATTATTCGATATCATAGTTTGACTCGCCGGTCATTATTCGATGTCGTAGAATGACCCCCGGTCATTATTCGATGTCGTAGAATGACTCCCCGGTCATTATTCGATGTCGTAGAATGACCTCCTGTCATTATTCGATGTCGTAGAATGACCCCCTGATATCATTCTATGTCATAGAATGCCACCCCTCCCCCGATATGGTAATTACCGTATTTGATGTCAAACAAAGACCCCTTGTCATTTTTCAATGTCGTAGAATAACCCCGCCATGGTTGCGATCAGCTCCCTAAGGGTAAATTCATATCAGATTGCTAATTACCTAAATCATTGGATGCTTCTATGTTGTACAATATACTGTCAATAATCTAATCAATTTTCATAGTCACAGGCCGCAATGTTTCTGTTGCGACACATTGTTAGATGACGAATGTCATTGGAACCGATGTAAATATTACATATAAGGGGGATACATATTTGCACTCGTTCACGTAACGTATATTGGTATGGAGTACCACTGATAGCCTGTAAACTACGTTCAATAAATTGTCACATATCTTCAAGAACAGAAACAGGCTAAGGAGTAAAGGGTTAAATAAGCAGGTCTGACATAATGCATCAAACAGACAATGTATTTGAAACTTTAATGATGTTATGTGCAACAGTAACATGTATACATGTTGTCTTGGTAATTAGCAGTAATTCAATTAAGAAGTATACAGGCAAAATGACATGCCATTTCATATAACAGGTTTAATATGTAGAAAGCACTTCAAAGAGTCTACTTTTGACTAGCTAGAGTTGTTTTATACAATATATTTCAAAACTGACATATATTGCAAACACTATCAGAGAGCTCCTTTGGGATTAGTCTGATCTGGGTCTACACGGTTTACAAAGGACACATGTACTATTGCTAGGTAGACTGTTTGTAAATGACTAATATACTCGTCGCAAGGGTCCAATGGGTTAAACTGTGTCTGTTAATTGCTAAAGAGGGGTGGGGTCATTTTTCGATGGGGGTCGATATATTTCAGGAGGGGTCAAAACACTTCATGAGAGGAGTCATAGTACTATGACCGGGGGTCAAATTTCGACGTCGAATTATGACCGGGGGTCATTGTACGATATCGAAAAATGACCGGGGGTCATTCTACGTTGTCGAATTTTGACCGGGTGGTAATTTTTCGATGGGGGTCAAAATACTTCGTTACACCGGCAACACTTCGAACTTAGGAATTAGAACTTAAGTTTGAATTAATGCCATCTAAATTCTATCTTAAAAGGGCCTCAATGGGCTTCCGTACTAAACCTTAGTATAAAATATAACATAGATCATTGACGAATTTAGATCTACAGTAATATATATATATACAAAATAATAGATCTAGTTTCTGTAGTTTAGTTAAAACATATTTTATTTCCAAAAATTCAACATGGAAATGGAGCTGTGCCTCAAATTCCAAAAACATTAGTTACGGCCCTTGTCCTAGTTATTGTTTACATGTTACTGACAATGGCAAGTGATTAGTACATTAATTAACCCTTTACCCCATAGCCTGTTTCTAGTTTTGAAGATATGTGACCACTAAAGCAGGTTGAAAGTAAAGCAGAATGTGCCTTAAGGCACATTCTGCTTTACTTTCAGCCTGCTTAAGCTACCATCTGCTAGACTATGGAAAACATTTATTATAAAACATATTCAAGACTCATTAGATAAGAACAGGTTTTTTTTCAGTGGATGAATAAATTAAATGCGCTAAAAGGTGCTTCTTTGTGGGACAGGGTTAACCCATTTTAATCCAAATATTTCGCAGTAGGCAAGGTTTGGGCAAACAGAAAAGATCCAGGCCCAATGCTCCTGATGTAGTCCTTAGATTATAATACTCACTGTTTGCTTTAATCTTGATCCATATAAGTATATTTCCTCATTGAGTAACTTTTACATAATCAAAAACTGTACCAGCAGGAATAATGATGTTACCGTTTAGTTCACCATAAGAATCTAGACATAAAATGGGTTAATAAGTCGGTGTATTATAAATATATAACAAGAGCGAGCGAGCGAACTGTGCATTGAAGGCAGCCTGTAACACACAGGTTGCTGGCAATTTGATCCTGGAAGGCCCAAGATGACATGGAAACAATTGACAGATGGGTTGCAGAGATTGGGACCTCACTGAAATCGATCCTATTAAAGAGAGACATTCGGAGCCTCGGAGAGAGAGAGTTATAGGTTGGTCGCCGCCTATTCTCAGCAATGAACCCCTATGACGGCAAGTTAATTTTATGACCAGGTGCCTCTGAGGGAATATGGTCAGATCGAAAACTAGCTCAATGCTATCTAACTGTACACGTGTGGACTAGTCGCCGCCGCGGTTTGAAAATGAAAAGGCGAACTTCTTAGATAAACCCTCTTTTTGTGAACGAACCACGGCCCACGTAGATCAAATGGGATCCCAAACATTCGTTTTATGAAGGTTTCCCAAAACCATAATGCGGCTTTAACTTTACAAGAGAGACAACACATTGAAGTAATATAGTGTCTGCATCCTAGTAGATAATTATTATATATGTACACATACGTGTACCTGAGTAGTCATGAGCAGGCTGAAAGTAATTTAGCAGATTTTGTCTTGAGGCTCATATTCTGCTTTACTTTCAATCTGCTTTTTTTTAACCTGCGTAATCTTCATGGACCAGAGACCATATTTAGTTAATATAAATCATTGCATGGACGTATAATATTAGCACTTATAAATATAGTATCCCTGGTGTCTAAAACTAACCCGTCCAGTATCCCTGGTGTCCAAAACTAACACGTCCCTTTTGCACATATACTAGTGTTTGTCCGTCCTTTGATTATTTGAATTGGTATATCAACTTTTGTAGCAAACTAAATATTGGGCAATAAGATATGTTTAAACAGAGACCATGTATACCTAGTTAATATAAATCATTGGATTAAACTATAAATATGCTATGGTGTAATGGGGTAATTTGAAAGAATGCGGGTCAAAACGGCCCAAAACCAAAACGGCCCGGGTCAAAACGGCCATGGTCAAAACGGCCCAACTCGTAAATGTATTATGATTATTGAAAATAATTTTTGAATTATTTACATGTACATGTAACTTGAAAATATTAAACATAGAAGAACTTATACTATTGGATGGTGTGAAGATTGTTTTTATTGGACGGGTAACCCGGCGTATGATTAGGCTCTAAACTAGTTGCCACTCAGTTTAAAATGTGTAAACAATATTGTCACAAAATTGTCATTTTAGCCATTTAAATTGTAACCAATGCATGACTTTTATTGATCTGCCACTAGTATCGGGGACCACAATGGAAATAAGGGAAAATATATTTTCCTTTTTTTGTGCAATCCTTGGTATTGGTGAGCATATCATGTGCATTTTCATGTACACTTAACGAATCTTCTAACTGTGCACTTATATATGGTATCATATCTCCGGCGCTAATGGCCAGATCGTGTTTAAACTTTGCAGAAATCAAGAAGACATACTTCTGATGGTAATATATATTTTTTATTTAATACAAAACAAAAAATGTTTAAATTTGAACGAACAATATGAGTAAGTAAAAAAAGTTGATTTCTCAAAAAGAGAAAGGGGACGTATACAGAAAACTCATATGCGATTCCCTACTCGTATTTTCTGGTTATTTCAGATACCAAGTGTAAAGACCTGTTAATACATGGGGTTTCGGTTTTCATAATTTAGTCTTATCTGAAGGAATTAGTCGGGGCAGGGGATCGATTACACGACCCCTGGTTTCGTAGTCGAGCGCATTACTCCTAGACCGCGCCCGACGGTGAGTGTAACAAAAAGTTATTAAAACAGTATTAATTGTCAATTTAGTCAAACAAACAATGTTTATTAGGTGACGTTTTTGTGCAGCATCGTTTATAACAGCCTGACGTCGACGTCATATCGACGTCACGCATAGTCGAACGGCTATTCAACGTCGCTCGATCAAGATATTCGTCCAAAAACATGTTTTCTGAATGTGCGGCTTGACAGTGAATGCACGAGAAAAGTTTCGAAATAATTTCCAACCAGTTCACGATTTTCTCGTGCAAATTGAGTATTTTGTCGTTTCATGGTTCACTGGGTCTTCCAACACAAATTTTTAAATTTGATAACGATTTGACAGACCAATGTCCGTCAATAGCCTACACGCAAAAAAGTGTGTAGAAATTCTTATAAATAAAAAATATATAGCGAAAAGAAAGGTGCACAGTTAGAAGATTCGTTAAGTGTATATGCATTATTTGTTATAGTTTTCATTATATGTGTATGCATTTGTATTGCCATGTTATGCCACTATTGCCAAAATAGAATCAATCAATCAATCAATAAATGCTCTTTTCAGTTCTGTTTCATTTATTTTATACTAGATTTCTAAATTAAAACCTATAAATTATCATAAATTTAGATTTACATGTTTCACCTAGGTATGATTCATATCCGCACATACACGTATTCATTTCATACAAATTAATTGTTTCAAATAGTATTATTAAAAAGTGACACGTGCATAGTGCCACACAAAACAGGTCGTACACGATGAAGGATGAAGGATGAAGGATGATGAGATGAAATGATGATTTCAGGAAGATGATTTCAGCTAATCTCATTCGTTGCAAAGCAGCGCATTTGATCAAAACCACCGACCTCCCTTTTAGTGCCTGGCAAGGAGATAATCTCGGTCTAATAAGCAGAAACAATTCTCTATGACAATTAAGCCAAATAAATGCACCAAAGTAGGAAGGTAAGTACTTGTAAGGGATAGATGCCACCAGGCTGGATACTGATGATTGATCAGATGCTGCGTATGCCGGTTTCTGGTCACAACAAAAACTGTTTGAAACTCATTACTTTAGTCAAGATAGGCCTACTTAACATTGAACATTCAGAAATAACAGCAGTCCTATGATTTTGCACTGAGAAAATACTTTTTACCAAATAACATGTATCATAATCACTCTGAGTGATTTTAATACATTTTTTAAATAGACTTCTAATTTAATTTTCGAAAATTGCTTCATTTTCGTTTTGGTCACTTTTCAAAATTTCCCCGAGGCCAGTGCCTCGGTGTGCCTCAGCGTGGCTACGGGCCTGATTTATAATTGGCAATCAAATTGTGTCGCGTGAACGACCGGTGTATTGAAATAAAGCCAGTGCCCCCCCCCCCCCCCCCCCCCCCCCGTCAATTGGACTAGTCATTTTGCAAGGATATGCCCAGCAGATCTATAAATTTATAAATTGTTCAGTTTTGTTTAATTTAATATTAGTGTGCTATTTGTTACTGTTTTAAGTTAACACATTCTTTTCACCAATGATACAGTCAGAGACTGTTAAAGCTTTAACACAGGCTATATTGTGAGTACTAGAATATAAGATAAAACTCGTTAAATTATACATTTCAACTGTAACTTACTCATAAATAGAAAATATAGATATAGGCCTAGATCTATAGATAAACATGGAGAAAGGTCATTTCTCCATGAGATAAATTATCACGCGTCTGCAAAGAGACAGGCTAATTCGCGCACCATACCATTGGCCTCAGAAAACCACTAATGACGTCATTTTCCCGTTACAGGAAGTGGACAGTCGTCCATTATCAATAGAGGCAGCGAGACGTTTTGTGTAGCGAGAAAATTGCACTGTATCTTCTAATATGTATAGCTTGAACGGAACAAAGGGAAAGGCATGAGTAGAGGTGTTGTTTTAAATATTCTTAGAAGGTAAGAGATTGATTAAGTACACCACTGCTTGTAAATCACACTTAATTTGAGCGTTAGTCACATCCTGTCAAAATACATGAAATACAGCACTATTGTTTGTTTCACACTTATTACGATCAAGTCTAGGTCCCCAGCAGGGGGTTGACTATTTTGAAGACGGATCACTTATTCACAGAGCTCTTGATAAGGGGAGTATTTCAAAAGGCAAAATCTGTCTGCATTAAACCCTATGGTGTTACTACTCATTGGAATCGTTTCTTCGATACCACAGGGACTTATGATATAATATAGGTAGTGACTAGGGGTACGTGACCGTACCTCTAATATTTGAAATTAGCGGTACGGTCACGTACCCCTAGCGAGCCCTGTGAGGGTTGACTAGGGGTACGTGAGTCCATAACACTGTATAGCAACACTTTATTGTGTCTGCAGATACGTTAATAGCGATGCTAATGTTAATAATATCTCATTTCAACCTTCTATTCTGACTGTTTAACGCAGAAAAGCAAAACATTTTTAATCCAAAAATAATTTCCAATCGGCATTTTTTTCACGGCAGCGAAAACTATACCTATGAATAAAGAACGTTCACACATTTTTACAAACATGTATAAATATCCAATACCAGCCTTGTTTAGAATAAATGCACTGTTTAATTGCGATCAGTTATCAAACGTGTTTTACGAGTTGATTTGTGTAGGTCATTTACCAGCAAACTTGGGTACCGGCAAACTTACATGTTTCGATACTTGATTGGAGCCGAAGCTTCGATATTTTTTATTTTCTTAGATCTACCACTTTATATTCATGCTAAGTTAGGAAGGCACATCAGCAGTAGTTTCTTACAAGCTTATTGTATTAATTGAGTTACCATTGAATCAAAATTTTAAGAAAAAAACTTAACATTGGTCACGGATTTTCAGATATCGGGCGTATCTGACGATAATTAACCCAATACATGTATGCGGAATACATCTAATCTCATCGCTGCCGGTGAGAACAAGTTGGGTGGGGAATATTTGTCGAAGTTTCTTTGTTTTTCTCCATTAAATATCCACAAGCTAAGGTAGAAATGAGAGATTATTATTTTTAGCATCAATAAAACGTATCTGCAGGCAAATTAATATGTTGCTACATAGTTTAAATGACTCGCGTACCCCTAGTCAACCCTCACAGGGCTCGCTAGGGGTACGTGACCGTACCGCTAATTTCAAATATTAGAGGTACGGTCACGTACCCCTAGTCACTACCTATAATATAATAAGGGGAAACAGGGCTAATTTTAGGGACAAATCGCTGAAAATTGGGATTTTTACATGTAAAAGGGAAACAAATAGTAGATCTATAAATTTATTTACCAAGTTTCTTTTTGCTATTGGAAACTTAGCCCTCTACAATAGCAGCTATAAAATGGGCTGCAAAAATCCTGGGGAAATTACACAGAGTGCCACTGACCACGTTTGATAGTGTGATCCCTCAATGTCTTCAAGACCAGGATGGGTGAGCTGTGTATATAACTCTGGAGCAACGTATCTTTTAGCCTGATTTTAACCGTTTGTTTTTCCCCTCACCATGATGTAAATAGTCACGATTGTGCGACGATGCTCCAGAGGAGTCATGCACATTAACCGGAAGAAGAAGAAGAAGAAGATTCTTCAAAGTCAAGGGCAGTCTGGTCAAACTTTAAAGTTTAAGCTGCCCACGTATACTAAAGTTAAACTGTGCATTGGGAATTGAAAGCTTTCTAAATAGGAATAACAAAGCAGATATAAATTGATTTTGTTATTGTGTTATTTTAAACATCAATCTAAACTGGTGGATGGAGTCGAGCGGTAAAGCACCCGCTTACAACGTTAGGGGTTGTGAGATCGATCCCCTGCTGGACCAAGTCCTTTGGATGAGACTTTATAACCCGAGGTCCGATGTATGAGTGCTTTACACTTGGTATCTAAAAGAACCAGAGAACTCTTTCAATAATAAGAGTAGGAGTCAGCACCCGGGTTATCTGTATCTGCTCCCCTCTCTTTGGGGCGTCCAATTAGCCCATAGATGGCAGAAACTGACGTTAACTTGTAAACATTATAACAAACAAACATCAATTTAACATTTCATAAGAGTCATTAAAGTGTGATGTCAATCAGTCATGGTTGTACTGCCATGCGTTTTTGTCATTAACCCATTACCCTATAAATACGTCTTTTTACGCCTCTAGTTTATTCATCCGTTGAGGGAAATAGTTCCAATTCACACAATTATGAATATGTACCATAAGAAATATTTACTATATTCTGGCAGATGTTTGCTTAAAGCAGGCTGAAAGTAAAGCAGAATGTGCCCTAAGGCACATTCTGCTTTACTTTCAACCTGCTTTAAGTAGTACATTGTTTTCAAAACTAGAAATAGGCTATGGGGTAATGGGGGCAATATGATGGGTTTGACTTCAGAATGGGATGTACAGAACCTGACAGATTCAAAATTAGCATAATCTTTTGCGCACTGTCCTCATTGTTTTGAGCTTAAAGTTTGAAGACTGAAGATGATGTCGCACTGTGCCACATGTGTAACGGGAATATACGTATCTTGTCGACGTTACGTTAATAGTGGTATCCCTGGTCACAGGTTCTCGTCAGCATAACCAATTTGTCGATATGTCTCGATAATGACACCATGATGTTACAATGAAGGCCAGATTGGCCTGCAAAACTATCTTTTTCTGTACTCCAACCTCTTATATGCTGACTGAACGTAAACACGCATTTTCAGACAGCCGTGGCATAGCCTTCAGGGTCGATCAAACAAACTTTACTTGTTTTTAGCTCACCTGAGCACAAAGTGCTCAAGGTGAGCTTTTGTGGTCAGTCAATGTCCGGCGTCCGTCGTTGTGCGTCGTGCGTCAACAATTTCTTCAAACATCTTCTTCTCCAAAACCACTTGCTTGATTGCAACCAAACTTCACAGGAATGTTCCTTGGGTCAAGCTCTTTCAAAGTTGTTCAAAGAATTTGAAACCATGCAGAACTCTGGTTGCTATGGCAACCAAAGTGAAAAAATAAGGAAATCTTAAAAAATCTTCTTGTCACAAACCACAAGAGCCAGAGCTTAGATATTTGGCACATGTCGTTACCTATAGGTAGCAACCCCAGCTGATAAGCCTAGCCACTTAAGAATTTAGGTAAAAATCGATACCACCTGTACAAAACTTCATTTTTCTATTATCAAATATTTCTAAAGTGCATAAAATTATATACCATATGAATCGGAATTAAACAAGCTATTTAACGGTGAAAAACAGAAAACATTATTATAATAAATCTTTTAAAACAATAGAAAGGACAATATTCAAAGAAGATTGTCTGAAAATTTCATGGAAAAATCTTTAAAAACAAAAAAGTTATGACAATTTTACTGAAATAATGATGACCGGCTTTGATGAATTGGTGCCGCGCGTCGCAAAAAAATACAGTAGATATAATAGCTCATTTTTTCTGAAAAATGGCGAAATATTGAATGATAAAAATTTTCTGAAAAATGGCGAAATATTGAATGATAAAATTTGTCATAACTTTTTTATTTTTTAAGATAGAAATAAAATGAAAACAGATTTGAAAAGCTCTCAAAGGGATCTATCTGTATTATGTGTTTTTGATTTACTATTGATATCTTGAAAAATCAGCTGGGGTTGCTACCTATAGGTCCTCTATCAAAGTTGTTCAAATTTTGCCCCTGGGGTCAAAATTGGCCCCGCCCCGGGGGTCAACGTTTTACATAGAGTTATATAGTGAAATATTCAAACATCTTTTTCTCTGAAACCAATATGTCCAGAGCTTTGATATTTAGCATGGTATTACTTCTAGAGGTATTTGACTTATATTGTTGAATCGGTTCCGGTCCGTTGTATATCTGGGTCACCGAAGCTAAAAATAGATTTTTTTCCCATGAGAACTTAAAAAATCTTCTTGTCTGAAACCATAGTACACTGAGCTTAGATATTTTGCATATAGCATCGTCAACAGATCCTCTATCAAAGTTGTTCAAATTTTGTCCCTGGGGTCAAAATTGGCCCCGCCCCGGGGAACACAGTTTTACATAGAGTTATATAGTGAAATGTTCAAACATCTTTTTCTCTGGAACCAATCATAGGCATTCGGCCCGTTGGCTATGACACTATCCCTAGCTGCTATAACCCCACACCCCCCTCCACCACCACCAAACGTGGATAAAATACCCTAAAATCTATCCCTACATTCAATAATCATCATAAAAGAACATTTCCTGAAGTTTCGTGAAATTTAAAAAAAAAATAATTTCGCTAATTTATAAGTAAAATAGTAAAGGCTGCCATGAAAAAGCGCCTTGCAGAAGCAACCCTCAAGTTCCCAACCCTGTCATTTTGTCAAATCTTGGACGATCTGGACAGATGATGGCTCATTGTTTACAGCAAACAGTTTTCTTTGACGATAATTGGTAAAAAATTCAAAGCAATCGGCGAACACGCGCATGGGGACTCGAAGGGTGGGGAGACCCCTTATTCGGAAACCATCTGTCACGCAAAATTTTCCCAAACAAACGACTGGTTGCCCAGTCAAACTATTATCATTCTAGCGAACCCGAGAACCAGCTTCAAAGCAGGAAATGACGCAAAAGTCAAGCGCCTCAATTGGTCGTATTCGAATCAGGACAACAACAGCGTTAGTTGGACGTGTTGTCAACAGGTTCTATTCGAATCACCACTTGATGTTTTCCGTTGACAAAATGTTGTCAAACCATCAAATCGTTGACCACAATTTCGATTCGAGTCGGGTCAAAAACGTTGTCATCAGTAAATCTTCGAGCATTTTCTCCGCCTAGTTTTCGTTGACAATAAATTGAATGATTCGAATACGACCAATGATATCATATCCGTTTGTCAACCGAAACTAAACGAAAGTTATCTAGAAATTTATTTCGTAACAGAAATGCTCATTTACCGATAATTCAAAAAGTATTTATTATATATTTCATTTTCTATTAATTACCCGTACCATGGTGTAATGCATGGTCGCAAATGCACTTGTTAATCGCTGAATCAGTGAATGACTGACGAACAAGTCCAAAAATTAAGGTGACAGAAGGATTCCGATATAAGGTGCCTATCGAACTTTTTATTGCTTCACTTGTGCTAGTGTCTTGCTTGGGCTGTGAGCTAACTTTCTTTGAACAGAACTGTTAAATGTAAATAATAAGCCATCATTTGTCAAAATCGGCCCAAAAATGACAAAATGACAAGGTTGGGAAGTTGATGGCCCTGAATACACATCCACCTTTTCATTGTATACATACATGATACGAAATTTTTTTTTTTTTTTTTGAAACTTCTTGAAACTTCTCGAAACACTTGTTAAAGATGTTTGTTGAACATATGGATGTATTTTGACTCATTTTGAAAGATTTATGGGGGGGGGGGTCATAGCTTACGCGCCGAAAACCTGTGGCACCAATATGACCAGAGCTTTAATATTTGGCATGATGTAACTTTTGGAGGTCCTTCACATATTGAAGCATATCTTTAGCATGGTATTACTTCTAGAGGTATTTGACTTATATTGTTGAATTGGTTCTGGTCTGTTGCATATCTGGGTCACCGGAGCTAAAAATAGATTTTTTCAATGAAAACTTCAAAAATCTTCTTGTCTGAAACCATAGTACACTGAGTTAAGATATTTTGCACATATCATCGTTTACAGGTCCTCTATCTTAGTTGTTCAAATTTTGCCCCTGGGGTCAAAATTGGCCCCGCCCTGGTGTCACCTTTTACAAATCTTCTTTTCTGAAATCATGTGACCCATCCTAGTGTCACCATTGTCAGGTGAGCGATCAAGGGCCATTCTGGCCCTCTTGTTTCATTGATTTACTTCCAAAACAACCAGTGTACATTGAAAACATGTTGCATGTACCATACAAATGAGTGTACTGACCAATTTATGCCAAAATAGACTAACGTCTTTTGACACCCAAAAGCTATAACGTAAAATTCACAAAAATGATAACCAAAAAATTTTACAGACTTTATTCAACTGTATGAGCCGTCTTTACGTGAGCTAATCGAAAACATGTACATTTAAAACAAATTTCAACCATGCACATCCGTGAGTATATTAAGCTCTTAATTATGAACCAAATTACACCAAACTTATATTTCCTCCCACCATGGTAAAGTGCCTGTTTAGCTCAGTGGTAGAGCCTCCGCTTGCAGACTGTGCAGGAGGTTGCGGGTTCAATCCCGGCTGAGCAAACCAAAGACTTAAAAATTAGTAGTAATGGCTTCCCTCCTTAAGGCTTGGTGCTCAGGATTTTGGGTTAGCATTACGGCTGGTTTGTCGGTGTCAGGATAAAGTAACCGGCTAGTCCCTGGTGCACCTCATAAGTGCCCCTTCTCATAATCATCAATATAAATTTATGGAGAGAAGTATTAATTCTAAAAAAATTAGAAAACTCAAACTTTTCCATTTTGCAGTGGTTTTTTATTTACTTTGAAGAGATGTTGTCTGCTACACAAATTGCAATGACTAAGAGAGGGCACCGATGCTTTTTGCACACAAACTACTGGCTGGGATAGATAAGTTATCAATACATAATTACATACAGTGGAGAAAACGTTATTCTTTCCCAATAAACGTGTTTACTCTAAAACTATAATTTGCAGTGCAAACAGTTTGGAGCCAGATCAGACGCCGGATAACCCGGCGTCTGATCAGGCTCCAAACTGTTTGCCACCAAGATAAATATGAATTATCAGAATTGTCCAAAAGTTGTTCTTTTCTACGTTTTAGTGCTTTGCGTTTGTGTTTAAACGGGAAAGAATAACAGATTCTCCACTGTATCACACTCACATTGACTTACATCAGCACTTTACAGTCATTGAATTCTGATTTTATTGTGGTATATCACTTTCTTTCGCCACTGTCAATCATTACAAGCTTGACCTCCATCTCAAAGCGAGGTTGGGGAATTGAACGGTTGAAATGATTGGCCAGTCAACTGAAAATAGTTCTTAAACCTGCAGCTAAAATTCAATATAGTATCAGCGGGCGGGAACCAGTTCATATATAGATGCATTTTGAGAGATTGTGGGATATGCAATATACCGGAATTGCTACAAATGCACCATGTGCTGTCTTGCTACTCCTACTCATTTCTGAGATTCGCTTCAAACAGCTTGGATCAAGATCAGATCAGCTTTTGATTAAAAATCAATGGAAAACAAGTGGAAAATAATGATGGAAAATTACCATGGACTTGCATAATATATGCCTTTCCACCGTGGCACTCCTTTTCAACCTCAGTAGACCCTGATCATGGAACTCCTATTGAATCTACCTGTTCAGGATCTACTGTTGGCTTTACAAAATATTGTAGACCAGAATTTTCACTACTTGGTTTAACCTGTTACATCAGGAAAAATAAAGATTACACTATTTACTTGATAATTGCTCGATTAGTCACCTCTGTTGTACATGTATGTAGTTCCAGATCAGGATCGATTTTTTAACAAAACTTCTCTCAAATACACTATGGACGTGGCAATAACCAGGATTTCTAAATATATGTATTGATGAATGATACCTTCCAAGAGACAATAATGTTTTACTTGTTATCAGTTTCAAATTAATTCATAATTTTTTACATTTGCACCAACAAATTTGTTTAGATTAGAGTTGACTGACATTTAGCACATGGATCAGCCAGCCATTGAAATCCCTCCATACATCCTAGCAACCTAGCCTTGTTTTCAATTACGCAAGATGGAACTCAAGCATGTTATGATTGACAGCGACAAGAGAAAGCAATATACCTCAAGGATTAATAAAAATCAGGATTTAATGACAGTTGATGTAATGATAACTTAGATTCTATCGCATTGAGTCGTTCTTGTGCAAAAAGCGTTTGTGCACTCTTTTAGTCATGGCAATTCTATAGGAGTCTATACCGCTTTCTCGACATCTACACACTAACAAGGGGTGCAACTCTCTGAACAGACATTTGTACAATACAAGTACAAAAAATTCTGTAAATCTGTCAGTTTACGGTAATTTTTCTATAAAAACTAATATAATCTTCTAACAGTATCTTATGCATTTCTTGCTGTATTATTCCATATAAATAGTTAACAATTGCTTCAAATGACATCTCCTCCTATACCTCATAAAAGTGCTGTATTATCTCCAACATGTCTTGTACAAGAGATGACATGATTTGAGGATTGGTAGCAACTTTTTCCATGCAGCTTTTACTCGGGTAACTGTATGGTAGAAAGGTTACAACCCCCTACTGCCGAAAGCATGCCTCCAAGGTAGCAGAAAGAGGCTTCTACATCTACCTCCAGTTTGTCTGGTCCTACTTGGATCTCAGTCTGTGGTCCCGTTGAATTGCCGTGCTATTTCTCTGAACCGAGTGCATTCAAATGCGGGGGTCTTCCGTTAGGCCCTTTAGCACATGACTTGGAGCTCCCGGCCAATCAGATGCCTCAAAAACTGTTGACTATATTGTTTAGTTCAACTCATTCAAAAGACTCATGGACTAACTAACCAACTGTTCATTTTGTCTATTATTCTGTCATTTGAAGGCAAGTTTGATGTCACAATCCCCCGCTCGCAGCATTCCACTGAGGAAAGCATTACCATGGAAAATATCTGGCTGCAATGAAGACTCATGAGACTAGAAGATAAATAATTGAAACGTAGAGAAATTAACACCAGATCAAGGGTTAAAACTGAAGAAATATAGAAATTGCACAATAACACAATTTCCAGTTTTAATCTATTACCCCATAAATACTCCTTTATAATATTGTATATGCCTTCGATCTATTCTTCCCCTATAGAAAATAGTTCCACTATACAATAATAAATATAAGTACCATCAGAAATATTTTCTATGTCCTCGCAGAATGTAGCTTTAAGCAGTCTGAAAGTAAAAGCAGAATACAAAGACATTTCCTGACCTAGTTTTGGTAATTACACCTAGCCAGGTAAAATCTTGTACTGCATGTGCTCATAACTGTAGCAAAGAATCATTTATGCTTTTAATGTGAGGCCCATTTCTTATATTAGATGATTTGGTTGGAAAAAAACCTAGAATATGAGTTTGTCAGGGCCTCTCTAGACAGGATAAGATCATAGATGGTTTGCGATATTTTGTGCACAAAACCCATGCTTTTACAGTTACTTTCACACATATCAAGAACAATAAGGGGGAAATCCTTCAAAGGAAAGGGGAAATGTCTTTAAGGTGCATTCTACTTTACTTTCAACCTGCTTTTAGTGGTCACCTATCTCCAATACTAGAAATAGGCTATGGAGTCATGGGTTAAAACAATGATAGATCTAGATCAACTCTATCCCATTACATTGAGATCTATGCCTTGTTTCAGCTGTAGATGCACATAGAAATACTCTACATCCAAAATGTAGAGTTCATGTGAATGTACATTCGGTCTATGCCCCCTACTACATTGTTTAGTTATTCTTAACTATACTTACATGTTGTCCACTGCACTTCCTGTGGACCCAGTTCTGCAGCCACCACAGTAAATGCTCTTGCTGCCTACACCAGTGCAACAGACGACGCAAGGAAACTTGCCTGAGCTCTCAAGGACGTCCAGGCCAGTACCACAGATCATCATAATGTTGGTCTTCCTAGTGTTTACTCTCAGGCCTTTCATCTACATGCCTTCCTTCCATGGCAGAAGCCTTGTGACACACTCCTAGAGACTCAGAGGAGATGACCACTTAAAGCATGTTAAAGACAAATGACGACTTAAAGCATGCTGAAAGTAAAACAGAATATGCCTTAAGGCTTTACTTTCAGCCTGCTTTAAGCTACCATCTTTTAGGATAAAGGAAATATTACGAATGCTGCACATCCATTACTGTATAAAATGAAACTATTTTCTTTGGTGGAGGGTAAATTAAATGTGTAAAGTAATGGAATAATTTGGGGTTGTCGGTCAATATTTAGTTACTTGACTATAGAACCAGATTCAGTGAGTGGATAAAAACAGCTGTTAGCCTGGTCTCCACAGACTCCCGTTTCACTGAACTGACACAGGATATCATGAATAACACCTTGATGCAAAGTTTCTATTACAAATTACACTTGTCTGCAGGGCTGCCATAAGTTGACATAAAAATCCTAAGACTTCCAAATTTGCATTTTTCAAGTGCGATTTTACGAATCGTTCCTTTACCCCATCGCCTATGTCTAGTTTTGTTGACACGTTGCTGCTTAAAGCAGGCTGGAAGTAAAGCAGAATGCGCCTTAAGGCATATTCTGCTTTACTTTCAGCCTACTTTAAGCTACCCTGTACTAGAAAAAAATCCAAAGATTTAGGAAAATCCGGAGAAATGGCAGCCCTGTGTCTGTTGTATCCGAGCCATCATTATTTCTACCAAGGCATTATGTTTCTGCTGGTTCATCTCTGTCTGAAAACAGCTTATTGTGCAGTTTGTACTGATGCATGTTAAAGGTTGCTTTAGGTATATACAGCAAAACCTCTCTATTATGGCCACTTAATTGTGTTAATTAACAGGTGTTTACGACAGGTGCCTGCTTAAAGCAAGGTAACAGTAAAACAGAAAGCTCCTTCACCTTGCTTTAAGCTGTCACCTGTCTTTTATACAATCAATTAGTCTTTGTTTTAGTGGTCATAATAGGGAGGTTGACTGTACAATGTACAGTCCAGATAAATAACAGGAAGAGGCACTTTTATCTTGATTAATCATGAACAGATAGTCTAAAGTCAATACTCTGTGGCTGAAATGTTTCAGTGAAAGTATAAATATTTTATGTGACATCACTGAGCTTTGTTTTCTCATCGAGAAGTGTGTACCTGTAGGTGGCAGTACTGAAAGTCAGTGAAGGAATGGTAGGCTGTTAGCTCCAGGAACTGTACACTGCTACAGTACAGAGAGTTAATGAAGGAACTGTAGGCTGTTAGCTCCAGGAATTGTACACTGTTACAATACATAGAATTAATGAAGGAACTGTAGACGGTTAGCTCTAGGAACTGTGCACTGTTACAGTGCATAGAATTAATGAAGGAACTGTAGACGGTTAGCTCTAGGAACTGTGCACTGTTACAGTACATAGAATTAATGAAGGAAATTACTGTTAGCTCTAGGAACTGTGCACTGCTACAGTACATAGAATTAATGAAGGAAATGTAGACTGTTAGCTCTAGGAACTGTGCACTGCTACAGTACATAGAATGAATGAAGGAAATGTAGACTGTTAGCTCTAGGAACTGGGCACTGCTACAGTACATAGAATTAATGAAGGAAATGTAGACTGTTAGCTCTAGGAACTGTGCACTGCTACAGTACATAGAATTAATGAAGGAAATGTAGACTGTTAGCTCTAGGAACTGTGCACTGCTACAGTGCATAGAATTAATGAAGGAACTGTAGACGGTTAGCTCTAGGAACTGTGCACTGCTACAGTACATAGAATTAATGAAGGAAATGTAGACTGTTAGCTCTAGGAACTGTGCACTGATACAGTACAGAGAGCAGAGAGTCAATGAAGGAACTATACACTGCTACTTGCTACTGCTAGAGGAAGTGTACGCTGCTACATGGTACTGTACACTGCTATATGTATATGTTATTGTGTATTGCTAGAGGAACTGTATGCTGCTACTTGTTACTGTGTGCTGCAACATGTTACTGTAAAATGCTACTGCTAGAGGAACTGTACACTGTTACATGTTACTGTACGATGGTATTATGTTACTGTACACTGTTGCACACTACTAGAGAAATGTACGCTACTACATGTTACTGTGTACACTGTTATATGTTAATGCTAGAGGAACAGTACACTGCTACATGTTATTGTTCACTGTGACATGTTACTGCTAGAGGAATTGTACACTGCTACATGTTATTGTTCACTGTGACATGTTACTGCTAGAGGAACTGTACACTGCTACATGTTATTGTTCGCTGTGACATGTTACTGCTAGAGGAACAGTACACTGCTACATGTTATTGTTCACTGTGACATGTTATTGTTCACTGTGACATGTTATTGTTCACTGTGACATGTTACTGCTAGAGGAACTGTACACTGCTACATGTTATTGTTCACTGTGACATGTTACTGCTAGAGGAACTGTACACTGCTACATGTTATTGTTCACTGTGACATGTTACTGCTAGAGGAACTGTACACTGCTACATGTTATTGTTCACTGTGACATGTTACTGCTAGAGGAACTGTACACTGCTACATGTTAGTGTTCACTGTGACATGTTACTGCTAGAGGAACTGTACACTGCTACATGTTATTGTTCACTGTGACATGTAACTGCTAGAGGAACTGTACACTGCTACATGTTATTGTTCACTGTGACATGTTACTGCTAGAGGAACTGTACACTGCTACATGTTATTGTTCACTGTGACATGTAACTGCTAGAGGAACTGTACACTGCTATATGTTATTGTTCACTGTGACATGTTACTGCTAGAGGAACTGTACACTGCTACATGTTATTGTTCACTGTGACATGTAACTGCTAGAGGAACTGTACACTGCTATATGTTACTGTACACTGTGACATGTTACTGCTAGAGGAACTGTACACTGCTATATGTTGCTGTACACTGTGACATGTATATGTTATAGTGTATTGCTAGATGAACTGTACATTGCTACATATTACTGTATGCAGCTACATGTTACTGTTCACTGTTACACGTTACTCTGTATTGCTAGAGGAGCTATACACTGCTACATGTTACTGTGTATTGCTAGAGGAGCTGTACACTGCTACGTGTTGCTGTATGCTGCTAAACGTTACTGTGTATTGCTTGAGGAGCTGTGCACTGCTACATGTTACTGTGTATTGCTAGAGGAGCTGTACACTGCTACATGTTTCTGTATGCTGCTAAACATTACTGTGTATTGCTTGAGGAGCTGTGCACTGCTACATGTTGCTGTATGCTGTTAAACGTTACTGTGTATTGCTTGAGGAGCTGTGCACTGCTACATGTTAGTGTAGACATTGAGTAAAACCCTACTAGTATGCCCACCAAAATAACAGTCTTGTCAGGTTTTAAAGACAGATAATTGCAGATTGAAGAAGTAGAAATATACTACAGGAGTTGACTGCATTGCTTTTATCTAGGCTTAAACAGTTATCTGTTTAAAAATTGAAACAATGGTTCCTTTGATTTGTTGTTGTTTTTGAGTTCTATTGTAGTGATTTTGAAAACCAGCAAACCCTTAACTCTATAGCCTGTGTTTCTAGTTTTGTAGACAGGTGACCGCTTAAAGCATGCACCTTAAGGCTTGCTTTAAGCTAGCCTACCATCTTCTAAGATATAGAAAATAATTCTCATGATACATAGTCATGACGGTATAAAGTATAACTATGTTCTTCGGTGTAGGAATAAATTAAGTGTGTAAAAATGTGTATCTATTGAGTAATGGGTTTAGTTAGAAGGCAGGGATTACTGGGATAATGTAAACAGATTGTAATCCATATTGTGATACAAACAGAGATAAGGAGTGGAGGCTGAGTTTGCATTGCACTGATTCACTCAGTATGTTAGGAATTTGCAAGTACAGTTCAAACTAGATAATTCAAACTTGTGTAAGCCAAAGTTACACATATTGTAATATTAAATGTGTTTTAGCCATGTTTTAACTTTGAAATATGGGTGTGTTCCACTGAAATGAGTTTGAGTTATTGAAATTTAACTTATGAAATACGGAGTGAGGTTCGAAATAACGAGTTTCGACTGTATAAGAAAACAGATAGCCACATCCTTGTTTGATCCACCAAACAAATAAACATGCATGGACAGTCATGTAGACATGCAGACTGATTGCAGTTTATGCAGTAATGGTCCATTGGGAGATTCTACATTACTTCAGTCCTGTCTTAAGCAGCCAGTGTTATTTTAATTGTAATAGAATGCTTGAATACTTAAGTTATAAACAGTTGCTGGACCTCTAAATCTGCCCATAAAATCCAATCTCGATTTAACCTTGACCTGATTTAAACTTTGAGCCAAGCATGCAGGGCATGGTTTTATGTGTTTATTTGAGACAAGACCTTTCCATCCATGTGAATATTTTGACCCCTGTGACCTTGACATCACACTCTGTGTATAAGTTTTGAAAAGTGCTTTAAAGTTTTGAAAAGTGCTTTCAACTACTTAACCTTTTGACATACAGTTTTCATATTTGCAGCACATATGCCTTTAGACAAACCCCTTTCATCCATGTGAAAATTTTGACCCCTGTGACTTTGACCTCAGACTCTGCTTGACAGTTTCAAAGTGTGCCGTCGACAGGCTTTGTTGTTTTCTGACAACACTTGTTATTAACTCACCTAGCCTTATTAAAGATGTATTAACGCTTTCCCAAATAGAAGCGCCTTTTAGCGAATATGATTTATTCCTCCGCTGAAGAAAATAGTTCCAATTTAATCAGTCATGAATATCTATTATAGGGAATAAGTTTTATATTCTAGCACATGATAGCTTAAAGCAGGCTGAAAGTAAAGCAGAATGCGCCTTAAGGCGCATTCTGCTTTACTTTCAACCTGCTTTAAGAAGTCACCTATATTCAATAATAGAAATAGGCTATCAGGTAAAGGGTTAACTTAAGTAGATGTTTGTGTGGAGGACAAGGTAATTTGTACATTCAAATGTTGGATAGCATAAATTCAATTAAAAGCTGTTACATTATAACCAGTAAAATATTACTAAGTTACGTTATATAAGTATACTATTTGTTTTTGCAGGAGTGTTTGTGGTGTGAGTTTTGAGATAGATGGGGGCTTGTACGAGTTGTTGTAAGGCTCCTGAGTTGACCAGATCATCTCGATATGCAGGAGAAAGTACCCCCGCCAGCGTTCCCATGAGCCCTACGCAATTTGAGCAGCGTGAGCGCCTGAGTGTCAATAGTAACCCAGCTGAACCCAAGGCTTCTGACCAGTCGGTGTTGACTGTACGGCCTATAGTGATAACAGACAAGAAAATGTTCAATCCTTACAGTAAGCTACCACCAATAAAACGACATTCCAGTGGTGATAGCAAGCGTACCTCACTTATATCCAGAGAATTCTCAGAGAACAAAGCTAACGTCCTCTTTGATCAGTACAAGGACCCTGATTGTGACTGCATTCTGGCAGAGGGTGTGGAGAAACTATGTGATGATCTAGAAGTTCGCCCCGATGAATATGTAGTCTTAGTGCTTGCTTGGAAGTTAAATGCTCAAGCTATGTGTTTATTCACCAGAGAACAGTTTGTGAGTGGATGTCAAAGTATGAGAGTTGATTCGGTCAAATCCATGCAGGCCAAGTTTCCTGACTTGTTGTCTGAGGTTTCTAATAAAGAAGTTTATAAGGAATTTTATCGTTGGACGTACAAGTTTGGGTTGGATCATGATTCTGGGCAGCGTACTTTGCCAATTGACATGGCAATGAGTCTCTGGAAACTGGTGTTTTCTCAGCAAGAACCCCAGCTTCTCCCCCGCTGGTTGAACTATCTGCAAAAACACCAGCTCATACGGGGTATATCTAAGGATACCTGGGATATGTTTTTAAACTTTGTGGAGCAGGTAGGGGAGGACTTAAGTTCTTATGATGATACAGAAGCCTGGCCAAGTTTACTGGACGACTTTGTGGAGTATGAGAATGACTGTCAGAACCAGAATGTAGAGACAGAGGATGCTATGAATCTACCCTACAGCAAAGACTGATCCACTGTGACATCATTAACCCCTTAACTGCCATGATGTCATCATTCTCTGCCATGATGTCATCATTCTCTGCCATGATGTCATCAATTTTAAACAATTGTTGTCTGCTTTTATTTCTCAAATTTAAATTTTAATTATTTTGACTCAAGAAATATTAGAATTAGGGTCAAATAGTTTATATCCTGGTCCGATCAGGTCGGGATCCAAACTGTTTGCCAAAAAAATATTGTACTCAGTGTAAGGCAGTTAAGGGGTTAAAGATAAAACTTAAAACACTGCTCACTATATTTTATGGTGTATTAGTTTATGCTTTTAATCTTTTACCCCATAGCTTATTCTTAGTATTGAAGACAGATGGTTACTTAAAATAGGTTGAAAGTGTCTGAATAAACCAGGTAATTACCTAATGCAGAACAAAGTAATTAAATGCAGAAAATTCATATAGGAGTTTTCTGCATTAGTTGTGTTCTGAATCTGAATGACTGTGAAGTACTGTTACATTAAACCTTTACCCTAAATAGAAGGGGATTTAATTTATTCCTTCACTGGAGAAAATAGTTCCAAATTATAGTCAGGAACATGTACCCTAAGAAATATTTTCTATATTCTAGCAGATGGTAGCTTAACTCTTTACTTCATAGCCTGTTTCTAGTTTTGAAGTCAGGTGACCACTTAAAGCAGGTTGGAAGTAAAGCAGAATGTGTCTTAAGGCGCATTCTGCTTTACTTTCAGCCTGCTTTAAGCTAACATCTGTCAGAATATAGAAACATTTTCTTATGATACATACCGGTATTCATGACTGTATATATTGGAACTATTTTGTTTAGTGCAAGAATCAAAGTAATGGATTAAAGCATGCACAGTGGCACATTCAGCTTTACTTTCAACCTGCTTTAAGTGGACATCTGTCTTCAAAACTACAAACAGGCTATGGGGTTAAGAGTTAAAAGCAGAATCTGAATGGCTGTTCAGTACAGTTACATTAAGGAATGTATGTAAGCTTATCTGTTGGAGAACAAAGTAGAGCTTTTTATATACTTAGCTAGTGTTTTATTTAAATTGGAACAAATCAAGTTTGAATTTTTTATTACAAAGCAAACATTTCTTTATCCTTTTCTATCTCGAACTCAGTTATGTCGAACATACCAGTAGGTCAAAGTTAAAACGTGGCTTAGCCACGTTTTAACTTTGACCTACGGGTATGTTCGACTTAACCAAACATGAAATAATGTAATTCATCATGTGTCAAAATATCGATTAGTTCAAGTTAAGTGAGATGGAGATATCGAAGTTCGACTGTACTTTCCTCTATGGTTTGTTTATTGATCAAGATATATACCAGTGTAAACTCTCTGTAGGAGCCCTTTGATCAGGTTCTGCACTGTTTGTCATTTGGAAATGGCGTAAAAAACTTATTTAGGCTAAATTGGAAACTAATTGGAGTAATTGTCCATTTAAAGTTTCAGGGATGAATGAGTTCCAAGAAATTATTTATAGGCATACATGCCTTAACTCTTTCAACCCTAAGTATCTCTCTTGGGTTGTAAGGTTCCCTTGTGGATCTTTTTAGTTATCAAAACATAAACCAGTGTACTTGAAATTCTGGGTAGTTTAATAAATACTGGTCTAAATTAGCAGACAGTGTAGACCCAGATCAGAAGGCTCCTATAGGAGCATTTGATCTGGGTCTACACTGTCTGCAAATGTAATGAATGTAATTTAAACAGGTCCATGGTGTTGAAAGAGTTAATGCCATGGCGACATGATATGAGAAGAGGTTGACATTTTGTTTGTTTGCTTGCTCTTATCTTGAGGCCAGTTCACAGGAAAGCAGCTAGTATAAGATTGATTGAAAATCAAGTAGCAAACATCTGCTAATCTTAACAGGATTGTGGAAACATAAAAAGCATGCTCAGAGCTAACCTTGCTTGACTTTGTCCCAATGCTGAGATTCTCAGGGGATTTAAGATTTTGAGTTACTTATTATCTGACCTGTATCAAAACTGTTTGCAAAATGTAAAATAATATTTTTGCTGTAAAGGTTCGGGAATCAAAGGACTGAGATCCTGCTGACTTTATACCAGGTGCCACTCAGAGAATTGGCTAGTGACTGTCATTGTAAAATATGTTAGCTCATAACTCCATTGATTTAAGTTGTTCTTCCAATGAGGCAGTCACCTTTCTTTAACTCTTTGAACCCTAGTCATTCATATATGCATCATTTGCAAACAGTGTACCTGTGAGGAACACACTTGTCCTATACAAACAGTGTAGACCCTGATCAGAGGGCTCCTTAAGGAGCCCCTTGATCAGAGTTTACCCTGTTTGTCATTTTGATACATATATTGTGAAAATCAACCCAGACTGTCACCCTAAAATGCAAAGTGGACTAGATCTCTTAACTAGACTTGTCCATTTGAGGCTTCAGGGAGGAAAGGGTTAATGCAAGAAACAGGTTATGAAATAAAGTGCTATTAACTCTATTCCACATGGTTCTGCATTCAGAGGTTGTTAAAACACAAGTTTGATAGTGTTCCTGTGAAAAGTAAAATAATTGGTTATATTGACGAGTTCTCTAATTGTAACACTGTTTACCTAACACTATTTGCTCTCTCCTACAACAACAGAAAGGCTGATTTGTCTGAAATGATTAATGGGGGCTTTTATAAAGCACCACCTTGTCAACCCATTGTTTATATAATGAATTACATTGTACTGTTACCATGGTAATTCAACAGTTCATAGTAAGATTACAGATAAATTACTCATTGGGGGAGGGTTCAATATCTAGTCTATGACTTTCAAAGTTGTTCATAGTGATTGAGTATTTGTGTTAATTGATAAATACCTATTGACTGTCAGCATTGTCAGAGGCCATGGAAAGTAGTATTTAACCCATTCCCCCATAAATACACATTTTTACGCCTTTAAATTATTCTTCCATTGAAGAAAAAAGTTCCATTTTATACAGTTATACAGTTTAAACATATTTTATTTTCCAAATGTACATGAAAATGGGGTTGGGTCACAAGTTCTGACAACTTAGTTTTGACCCTTCCCTTACATTTTATACGAACAAAACATGAACAATGTTATAGATATGCACCATAAGAAATATAGTCTATATTCTAGCAGATGATAGCTTAAAGCAGGCTGAAAGTAAAGCAGAAATGCTTTCTGTTTAAAACACCTTTGATTTGTTCCTCCACTGAAGAAAATAGCACCTTTATACAGTCAGAATATGTACCATAAGGATCATTTTCTATATGATAGCTTAAAGCAGGCTGAAAGTAGACAGAACGCAGATTGCAGAAAGGATGTTATCAAGCAAAACAGAAATCAGACCAAAAATAGAATTCTGGAATTGATTCATGATGTTCAAATGTAATAATCATGTGGGTTATGACAAACCTTCAGTTATTTCTGTCGGAATCAAAGCATATTAATACATTATACTCCTACGATATTGTAGAACAAAATAATTTAATAGCCTAAAAGGTGAAACAGGCCAATTTTCTATATTCCAGAAATAGAGTAATTATTATATGCATTGGAATCAATAGTGTTCCTTCGTTGTTAATTACTTAAAGCTTTGTTCAACATGTAACTCATTGTAACTCATTTACCCCTGAAACTATTAATGGAAAATTCCAGTTTCCAATTAAAGTCTAATCCATTTATGACTATTAAGGGTTGTTTTTAACAATATATGGCAAAGTGACAAACAGTGCAGACCCTGATCAGAGGGCTCCTAGGAGCCCTCTGATCAGGGTCAACACTGTTTGCATAGGACAGTGTTCTATTTACACATACATTGTTTTGTTAATAACGAGTATATTCGTCGCTACGGTGAATGTGTGAACTCTCATCATGGTAGTGGTGAAACCATGATAACCTTTACAAACAGTTTGGGTCATGCTGAGATGGCATGTTACACAGGGCCTCGTCAGGATCCAAACTGTTTGACACTATGACTTGGTTTTTAAAAGAATTTCAATTTAAGAACAGTAGCAGACGACAATCGTTGCAGATGAAAAAAATCACCCATCTTACAAAGAGTTCAACATGTACATTGTGGCATGACAGCTGTCATCTGACTGAACCATTACATTATTTGAGAACAATGCATACATGTATATACAGTCAGGCTTATTTTAACCCATTACCCCATAGTCTGTTTCTAATTCTGAAAATATTTTACCACCTAAAGCAGGTTGAAAGTAAAGCAGAATGTGCATTAAGGCACATTCTGCTTTACTTTCAACCTGCTTTAAGCTACCATCTGCTAGAAAAAAGAAACTATTTCATACCATACATATTTATAACTGTATAAATCTGAAATATTTCAATCAGTGCAGAAATAAATTAAAGGTGTATTTATGGGGTAATGGGTTAACAGCCAATATTTATTGAAGCATTGAGCTCTTTACAGACAGGTTACTAATTAATGCAGGACAATTCATTCATCCATTAGGAGCTTTCTGCTTTATCTCTGCCTTGCATTAAGCTACTATCTGTGTTGAGCTATTACACCATAGCCTGTTTCTAAATTTGAAGCACATTTTGTACTTTCAACCAGCTTTAACCCATTACCCCTTAAAAACGCCTTTTTACACATCTATTTATTCCTCCATTGAAGAAAAAAATTCCAATTTATACAGCCAAGAATATGTACCAGAAGAAATATTTTCTATATCCAGCAGATGGTAGCTTAAAACAGGCTGAACGTAAAGCAGAATGTGCCTTAAGGCACATTCTGCTTTACTTTCAACCTGCTTTAGGTGGTCACCTGTTTTCAAAGCTTGAAATAGGCTATGAGGTAATGGGTTAAGCTAATATCTGCTAGGATGAAAAAAGATATTACTAGCAGTGCATATTCTTGACTATAAATTGGAACTATTTTCTTCAGAGGATGAATAAATTAGAGGGCTAAAAAGGTATATTATGTGTTAATGGGTTAAGCAATAAGCTATCATCTAAGTTAAAGACCAATAGTTCACCTAAGGTTTGCACTGAATACATTTGTACAAGTTTGACTGTGTACCATTTCCCTGACCTTAACACTTTGGACTTTATTTATTTCAAATACTAAATCCTTAATATGTCAACCAAACCCTCAGTTGTGACAACCAATAGGAGCTTTCTGCATGATCTCTGCCTTTATTTTATTCCAGCATAATTAGAGCCATGTAGTTTTTAATGAACGTCTGCGCTTTACATTACAATGATAATTGTGATTTCAAAACTTTTGAGCTGAATGACGTTAGTTTATTTCTATTTAAAGACCGTACTGTGTTAAAGTCTGATGAATTGGTATGACTTTTCCAATAGGAAGATAATGTGTTATATGGTTATTACAAGGTTACAGTAAAACCTCTCTTTTACGACCACCAAATCGAAGGCTAATTGACTCTATAAAAGACAGGTGGCAGCTTAAAGCAAGTTGACAGTATAACAGAAAGCTCCTAGAGGAGCTTTCTGTTTTACTGTCATCTTGCTTTAAGCAGTCACCTACAAGATACAAGAAGCTTTATTTAAAGTCATGTTTACAATGGGTAACATTAGCTATATATAGCCATATATCACCTGTTGTTAACACCTAATAATTAACATAGCTTAGTGGTCGTTGTATAGAGGTTTTACTGTATAGATTTATTTCTCCTTCTCTGTCAATCAGTGATACATTTTTCATGACAAGATAAGTTTACTGAACAGGAAGAGGCTGTATGTACTGAATCAATATACAGTAAAACCTCTCTATTACGGCCTCAACAATATGATATTTTAAATTTATGAGATGTTCACGACTGGTGACTGCTTAAAGCAAGGTGACAGTAAAACAGAAAGCTCCCTAAGGAGCTTTCTGTTTTAATGTCACCTTGCTTTAAGCTGTCACCTGTCTTTTATACAGTCAATTAGTGACTGAGTAAAATAGTCCTTGTTTTAGTGGTCCTAATAGAGAGGTTCTACTGTACAAAGAAAACACACTAACAGATGGTGAAGAAAACACTAATGCCTTGGGGTTTCTAAATAGATGTGCTTATGTCAGGATTACTATTAGTGAGTAACTCAAAATGGATGTGCTGATATCAGTAATAGTGAGTGACTCAGATGTTTTCCTAATTCTGTATACAGTCAAGCTTGCGTTGAGTAACCCATTAAAACAAACATTTATACATACTATAGGCAAGCTTAAAGATAGATGGCCATTTAATGCCAAATAAAAGTAATGCAGTATTTGTTTCGTTTGTAGACTTGTGCAACATATTTTACTTACTTCAGCTCTGTTTCTCAGAAGTACCTCATATAAATGTGTTTTCATGACACTGTCCTGTGCTGGTTAGAGCCCTACAAACCTTAAACTGCATTCTTTCATGTCCTCATACTATTACACAAGTTAGACCGTTTCATAGCTTACCCCATAGCCTGTTTGTAGTTTTGAAGACGGGTGATCACTTATAGCAGATTGAAAATAAAGCAGAATGTGCCTTAAGGCGCATCCTACTTTGCTTTAAGCCTGCTTTAAGCTACCATCCACAAGGAGAAAGATAATATTTCTTGCGGTATTATATATTCATGGCTATATAAAGGTGAACCATTTTCTTAAAAGGAGGAATAAATTAGAATCCTGAAAAGGTGTATTTATAAGGTAATGGTTTAAAGAACAAACCATATTGATTGTCTTTCTTTGTATCTTATCTGCTTTTAGTATTTTTATAAAGATGACTCATGAATCAACAAACCAGAGAAAGAGAAACTCTGTACATTCAACATTGTGTTATGTTTAACAAAAGAAGTTGAATTAGAAGTTTGGTTGAAAGGTGTCAACCTAATGCAGGGCAAAACAACACAGAACCTTCCTATCGGAGCTTTATAATTAGCAAAGCTATTATTCTGCATAAAAGAGTGTGTACTGTTTCGAGATACCTAGTGGTAACTAAACACAAGTTTGACTGTACAGTAGAACCTCTCTGTTACAACCACAACATTTTGTTGATTATTATTAAGTGTTCACAGCAGGTGACTGCTTAAAAGCAAGGTTGCAGTAAAACAGAAAGCTCCTTTTGGAGCTTTCTGTTATACTGTCACCTTGCTTTACACTATCACATGTCTTTTATATAATCAATTAGCCTTTGTTTAAGTGGTCATAATAGGTTTAACTGTACCTAAGCTCTTCTGCATAGGGTTATTGACAGGGTCTGTTTATTTTGAAAATAGCAATTCATGTGTTTGATTTGAATGTCAATAGAAGGGAGTGCTATGTATTTAAGGATAATACATTTTCCAGGAAATATTTGATAGAAAGGGATAAATTTAAAATGTCACTCAGAATATGACTGGTTGTAACAAAGATTAACCTTTTACCCTATAGCATGTTTCTAGTTTTGAAGACAGGTTTTCACTTAAAGCAGATTGAAAGTAAAGCAGAATGTGCTTTAAATCTTTACTACATAGCCTGTTTCTAGTTTTAAAGACAGATAACATCTTAAAGCAGGTTGAAAATAAAGCAGATTGCACATTAAAGCTCACTCTGCTTTATAATAAGCAATCACCAATCTCTGTAGAAAAACTGATTAGGTATTTTTTACAGGTTAGATATGTCATTTTGATTGATCTCTTAGCATGCTAGCGGTGAAACCATCATAATGTGGCGTCTCATCAGGATCCAAACAGTTTGACACCTTAACTCTTTCCTCCCTGAAACTTTAAATGGACAATTCCAGTTTCCATTTTAGTCTAGTCCATTTCTGACTTTAAAGGGTTGTTTTTGTAAATGTTTGGCATTGTGACAAACAGTGAAGACCCTGATCAGAGGGCTCCTTTCGGAGCCCTCTGATCTGGGTCTTCACTGTTTGCATAGGACATGTGTACTATTCACATGTACACTGTTTGAAAAGCACGCCTATATGCGGGACTAGGGTTCAAAGAGTTAACCCTGTTTTTAAAAGAAATTTTGAAAAATCTATTTCTAAAACAGTAGCAGACAACAATTGTTGCAGACGAAATAAAGTACCCAGCATGCAAAGTGTCAATAAATCATGCAAATTGCATGATGCAATATAGACCAACAGTTAGGGATGGTACAGAATCTCACATCAATATTGGCATTATTTCCTTTGAGCAATTGAAAACAGACCATCTGTTAGAATAGACTATACTGTCATACCTGTGCTATTAGATGGCCATTCTAAAGGAAAGCATGATGATGTCTGAAAGACAGATAGGTAACTGCTTATCACAATGCCCCATAGCCTGTTTCTAACATTGAAGACAATCCTTTGCCGCTTAAAGCAGGTTGAAAGTAAAACAGAATGCACCTTCAGGTGCATACTGCTTTACGCTCCGCCTGCTTTAAGCTACCATCTACTAGGGTATAGAAACAATTTTTATGGTGCATATTCATAAATTTATAAAATACACTGTTTTCTTCTGTGGAGGAATAAATTAAAGGCGTAAAAGTCGAATGATGTTCAGTGTTAACACATTCAACACTTGCGATGAGTATACACGTTAATTGCAAGCAGTATACCTGTGAGGATTACTCTTGTCCCATTCAAACAGTGTAAACCCTGATCAGAGGGCTCCTTAAGGAGCCCTCTGATCAGGGTCTACACTGTTTGTCATTTTGAAATATATTTTTTAGATCAACCCGAAATAGTAAAAAATAGACTAGACTTATTCTGAAATTGGAATTGTCCATTGAAAGTTTCAGGGGTGGATGGGTTAAAGGTTGATAATTCTCCTGCTGGGTTGGAGACTTGCAGTGGAGAAAACGTTATTCTTTCCCAATAAACGCGTTTACGCTAAAATTATTATTTGCAGAGCAAACAGTTTGGAGCCAGATCAGACGCCGGGTAACCCGGCGTCTGATCAGGCTCCAAACTGTTTGCCACCAAGATAAAGATGAATTATCAGAATTGTCCAAACGTTGTACTTTTCTACGTTTTAGTGTTTTGCGTTGCGTACGTTTGCGTTTAAACGGGAAAGAATAACAGATTCTCCACTGTACACCAGTTTGACTGTTAATGGATGTCGTTACAGACATCCATATATAGAACAATCAGTATTGTTCATCATGACTTCATAATGATAAATTCCACTCCTTCCATTAATCAACAATATCACAAAGTGGTCATACTTAAGGAGGCTGAACTGAGCAGCATTTAAGTTTAACTCTTTGCATGCGGGGTAATTTTGTTCGTTGGTCTAAAAACAGAATTTTCTAAATAAGAAATTCCAACACAGAGTCAATGTCAAACAGTTGGGATCCTGATGAGACACTACATTATGCTGCATCTCATCTGGACCCAAACTGTTTGCACTGATTGATAAACAATGCAAAGAGTTGAAACCCTGCATAATTTCATTAGAATTAAATGCGTAAAAATATAAGAAAATAACAAACAGCACATATACCTTGATCAGAGGGCTCCTTTTAGGAGTCCTCTGATCTGGGTCTTCAGTGTGTGTGTGAATAGGACAAGTACTTGTCACAGGTACACTGTTCATAAAGAATCAGTATACTCGTCGCTAGGACTAAATGAGTTGAAATATTTTTCATGCTTCAACACATGATATTGTTTGGTTTTATTGACCTGTCAAAATTTGAATAATCATACGTCACTGAAAGGATATATATAGCTTCGGTATAAAGTCAATACTTTCCGTTTTTATTTACGGATAGGAACTAAAGGATATTGTGCGTTCTGTGTCGAATATAAATCAATAATCGAATTAGAGTAGTTGGTAGCGAGTACAGGTATTTGAAAAGGGATTAAAGGTTGTGGGTTCGATCCCCGTTAGGTTTTTTTTTCTTTTTTTTTATTACAATTCTTTTTAAAAAAAATTCCAATAGTTAGTGTACTTGAACTGTTCAACATAGTGATCTATAATACAAAATGTGCCATAGATAACCTAAATGTTACACTTTGTAAACTATTAAAAGTTTTAAATATACATATATGTAAAATGTTACATGATGTGGTCTCTCAAATCTAGATAACAAATGCCTTAACTCATTTATCACTGAAACCTTTAATGGACTTTCCCAGGTTGTAATTAATTCTAGTCAATGTATGACAACTAAATGGCAAACAGTGCATCCCTGATCAAGGGCTCATTCAGCAACCCTCTGATCGTGGTATTCACTGTTTGTATGTGACGGGTGTATAGGTACACTCTTCGTGAATGATGAGTATACATAAATCAGATCCAAGGGGATTTTAATCCATTCTTCTTCTCTATCTTGCAGACTCATATGCACCAAAAAATAAAGATAATAATATAAAAAACCTCCGCTGGGTATCAAACTCATGGCCATACGAACCCTACTGTACTGTCTTGACCACGAAGACATATAGGTATCCAAATCTTATTCTAAATATGAACTTTATGTTTCAACCCTGATCTACCCGTAAAACGTAGCGAAAACATTCGATATCGACCGAAGCTAAATATAGCGTGTTCAACCAGCGTATAATTATTTAAATTTTGACAGGTTAATAAAAACACAACAATAATAAGCTTTATTATATGCCTTCCTGTGATATCAAGCTTTTCCACATGTATTTGTACAATAAGATTCAAGCGTCTGTAACACTGAAAACAAGGCATAAAGGAAAATGTTGATAAATAAGCAGCAACATAAAGTGTGTGTCAGAAACTCTCATGTACGGAAAGAATGTGTCATTTAGTTCAATGTTTTAGCCTCTGATATAAGAGTGTTGACATTAAAACCTGTATAACTGATAGAATGATTGATGAAGTGACTATTCCTTCTGTTAGGTCGGCAAACAGTGCTGATGATAGATATAAGGTTGCTTGTAACAAATGTCTCATTTCTGATCTCTTTAACCCATTACCCCATAAACACGCCTTTTTACACCTTTAATTTATTCTTTTACTGAAGAAAATAATTCCAATTTATACTGTTAAAAATAAGAATCATAAGAAATAGTGTCTATATTCTAGCGATGGTAGCTTAAAGCTAGAAACAGGCTATGGGGGAATGGGTTAACCTGTGTCCTTTAAATGCTTTACCTGTGTGTTAATATGTACATTGTAAAAAAACAAGAATTGATTGGACAAACTCAGGGTCTCCTTGGTCAAGTGCATAATAAATGAAACAGATTGCCTCTGTGAAAATGAAACGGTTATAATTGTTTAAAAAACATGTACTGTCTTACTTGTGTTTAGTTTAGTTGCCAGTTGTGAAAAAAGCATGGCCATCTTTATAGACAAGTAGTTGCTTAACCCTTTACTCCATAGCCTGTTTCTAGTATTGAATAGGTGACCATTTAAAACAGATTGAAAGTAAAGCACAATGTGCCTAAAGGCACATTCTGCTTTACTTTCAGACTGCTTTAAGCTTCCATCTTCTAGGATATAGAAAATATTTATAATACATATTCATAACTGTATAAATTGGAACTATTTTCTTCAGTGCAGGAATAAATGAAATGAGTAAAAATTCATATCTATGGAGTAATGGGTTAATGCTGCTGAAAGGTAAAGCAAAAAAGCTCTTATTTGGGCTTTCTACCTTTATTCCTACTCTACATTTAGGTGTTACATGTATTTAAGATTGGTAACAAATGGTATTTTGGATGTGGATCTAAACACAAGCTTGACTGTAGTAGAGTGTTTGATAACAAATGTGTATATTGTAACCTGCAACATGCTGATGATTATTTTGCTCCCGGTGTCAATAGATGCAGGAGGCATATAGTGATTTATCCTACCTCCTACAAGTTTCTAGCTATCCGATTGGTGAAATGACGTCACGTGAAAGCCGTGTATTTTCCATCCACTGCTTTCAGCAACCTAATATTGGCCCGGGGGGACAACAGATCTTATGCACGTGAAAACGTTAGCAACGTAACGTTCAAAATGACCAACATTCGACGAAGATGACGTCATTTGGTTTCTATAACGGCCGCGCTTATGTGAACATTCAAACCATTTAAATATTCGTTGATTTTGAACCAGGTACAGTGGAGAAAACATTATTCTTTCCCAATAAACGCGTTTACGTTAAAACTAGTATTTCCATTGCAAACAGTGTTGAGCCAGATCATACGCCGGGTGACCCGGCGTCTGATCAGGCTCCAAACTGTTTGCCACTTGTATAAAAATGAATAGTCAGAGTTGTCAAAAAGTTGTTATTTTGTACATTCTATTACGATGCGTTTGCGTTTCGTTTGTGTTTAAACGGGAAAGAATAACATTTTCCCCACTGTATACATTAAAAAGTCATGAAACGGTTTCTGATTAAGATGTATACAGTATTTGGGCGGTAAACATGACGTCACACACTTATGTTTAGAAAATGATTGATGACGTCATGTTTTCATATTATATGACAGTGACCGCTTTTAATCTATTTCGTTAAGAATAAAAGGTAGTCGGTAGGATAAAAACGTTACACAGTGTTCAGGTGACCTAATATGGAATATACACTGCCAGTAAATTCCATATGGGACTCGAGCTCCGCTCTCGTCCCATATGGAATTTACTGGCAGTGTATATTCCATATTGGGTCACCTGAAAACTGTGTAACTTATATTGCCTGTCCCTCCATGTGTGCATCGGAGGTTAACCAGAATTGGCCAATTGTTCAGCATCAAGACCACTTACTAGAATGCTTTGATACTTATACACGTTTCCTTTGACCATTCCCAATCTTCCCACATCACCCAACCTCAATTTAACCTTGACCTCTTTGGCTTTACAGTAGTACAACAATCATATGGAGTTGTTTACAAAACTGTGTATGTAAAGACAAAAATTACAACTAACATGAAGATCTAAAAATCTAAGGATGTGGTAGTCTACTAGTGGTTATGCTGTTAGACTTTCATAAAAAAGTATCAAGTTTGAATCCCATGTCGCAGTTGTATTTATTGTTAATTTTCTTTGTTTGCAATACCCCCGGTGTAGACGTCGTCGTCGGCGTCGTCGTGAACGGCGTAAACAATTTTAAGAAAATGTCTATAACTTCTATGTCCCTTGAGGTATTGCTTTCATAGTTGGTATGTGTGTGTATAAGGACAAGACCTTTCCATGCACAGAAAAATTTGGACCCCTGTGACCTTGACCTTGAACTTAGGGCCCGCTTTTAGGTTTCGAAATCTGTGTTTAGGTTTCGAAAAATGCCTATAACTTCTATGTCCCTTGAGGTATTGCTTTCATAGTTGGTATGTGTGTGTATATGGACAAGACCTTTCCATGCACAGAAAAATTTGGACCCCTGTGACCTTGACCTTGAACTTAGGGCCAGCGTTTAGGTTTCGAAATCTGTGTTTAGGTTTCGAAAAATGCCTATAACTTCTATGTCCCTTGAGGTATTGCTTTCATAGTTGGTATGTGTGTGTATATGGACAAGACCTTTCCATGCACAGAAAAATTTGGACCCCTGTGACCTTGACCTTTAACTTAGGGCCCGTGTTTAGGTTTCGAAATCTGTGTTTAGGTTAAGAAAAATGCCTATAACTTCTATGTCCCTTGAGGTATTGCTTTCATAGTTGGTATGTGTGTGTATATGGACAAGACCTTTCCATGCACAGAAAAATTTGGACCCATGTGACCTTGACCTTGAACTAAGGGCCAGCGTTTAGGTTTCGAAATCTGTGTTTAGGTTTCGAAAAATGCCTATAACTTCTATGTCCCTTGAGGTATTGCTTTCATAGTTGGTATGTGTGTGTATATGGACAAGACCTTTCCATGCACAGAAAAATTTGGACCCCTGTGACCTTGACCTTGAACTTAGGGCCCGCGTTTAGGTTTCGAAATCTGTGTTTAGGTTTCGAAAAATGCCTATAACTTCTATGTCCCTTGAGGTATTGCTTTCATAGTTGGTATGTGTGTGTATATGGACAAGACCTTTCCATGCACAGAAAAATTTGGACCCCTGTGACCTTGGCCTTGAACTTAGGGCCCGCGTTTAGGTTTCGAAATCTGTGTTTAGGTTTCGAAAAATGCCTATAACTTCTATGTCCCTTGAGGTATTGCTTTCATAGTTGGTATGTGTGTGTATATGGACAAGACCTTTCCATGCACAGAAGAATTTGGACCCCTGTGACCTTGACCTTGAACTTAGGGCCCGCGTTTAGGTTTCGAAATCTGTGTTTAGGTTTCGAAAAATGCCTATAACTTCTATGTCCCTTGAGGTATTGCTTTCGTAGTTGGTATGTGTGTGTATATGGACAAGACATTTCCATGCACAGAAAAATTTGGACCCCTGTGACCTTGACCTTGAACTTAGGGCCCGCGTTTAGGTTTCGAAATCTGTGTTTAGGTTTCGAAAAATGCCTATAACTTCTATGTCCCTTGAGGTATTGCTTTCATAGTTGGTATGTGTGTGTATATGGACAAGACCTTTCCATGCACAGAAAAATTTGGACCCCTGTGACCTTGACCTTTAACTTAGAGCCCGTGTTTAGGTTTCGAAATCTGTGTTTAGGTTAAGAAAAATGCCTATAACTTCTATGTCCCTTGAGGTATTGCTTTCATAGTTGGTATGTGTGTGTATATGGACAAGACCTTTCCATGCACAGAAAAATTTGGACCCATGTGACCTTGACCTTGAACTAAGGGCCAGCGTTTAGGTTTCGAAATCTGTGTTTAGGTTTCGAAAAATGCCTATAACTTCTATGTCCCTTGAGGTATTGCTTTCATAGTTGGTATGTGTGTGTATATGGACAAGACCTTTCCATGCACAGAAAAATTTGGACCCCTGTGACCTTGACCTTGAACTGAGGGCCCGCTTTTAGGTTTCGAAATCTGTGTTTAGGTTTCGAAAAATGCCTATAACTTCTATGTCCCTTGAGGTATTGCTTTCATAGTTGGTATGTGTGTGTATATGGACAAGACCTTTCCATGCACAGAAAAATTTGGACCCCTGTGACCTTGACCTTGAACTTAGGGCCCGCGTTTAGGTTTCGAAATCTGTGTTTAGGTTTCGAAAAATGCCTATAACTTCTATGTCCCTTGAGGTATTGCTTTCATAGTTGGTATGTGTGTGTATATGGACAAGACCTTTCCATGCACAGAAAAATTTGGACCCCTGTGACCTTGACCTTGAACTTAGGGCCCGCGTTTAGGTTTCGAAATCTGTGTTTAGGTTTCGAAAAATGCCTATAACTTCTATGTCCCTTGAGGTATTGCTTTCATAGTTGGTATGTGTGTGTATATGGACAAGACCTTTCCATGCACAGAAGAATTTGGACCCCTTGACCTTGAACTTAGGGCCCGCGTTTAGGTTTCGAAATCTGTGTTAAGGTTAAGAAAAATGCCTATAACTTCTATGTCCCTTGAGGTATTGCTTTCATAGTTGGCATGTGTGTGTATATGGACAAGACCTTTCCATGCACAGAAAAATTTGGACCCCTGTGACCTTGACCTTGAACAAAGGGCCAGCGTTTAGGTTTCGAAATTTGTGTTTAGGTTTCGAAAAATGCCTATAACTTCTATGTCCCTTGGGGTATTGCTTTCATAGTTGGTATGTGTGTGTATATGGACAAAACTTTTCCATGCACAGAAAAATTTGGACCCCTGTGACCTTGACCTTGAACTTGGGGCCCGCGTTTAGGTTTCGAAATCTGTGTTTAGGTTTCGAAAAATGCCTATAACTTCTATGTCCCTTGAGGTATTGCTTTCATAGTTGGTATGTGTGTGTATATGGACAAGACCTTTCCATGCACAGAAAAATTTGGACCCCTGTGATCTTGAACTTGAACTTAAGGCCCGCGTTTAGGTTTCGAAATCTGTGTTTAGGTTTCGAAAAATGCCTATAACTTCTATGTCCCTTGAGGTATTGCTTTCATAGTTGGTATGTGTGTGTATATGGACAAGACCTTTCCATGCACAGACAAATTTGGACCCCTGTGACCTTGACCTTGAACTAAGGGCCCGCGTTAAGGTTTCGAAATCTGTGTTTAGGTTTCGAAAAATGCCTATAACTTCTATGTCCCTTGAGGTATTGCTTTCGTAGTTGGTATGTGTGTGTATATGGACAAGACATTTCCATGCACAGAAAAATTTGGACCCCTGTGACCTTGACCTTGAACTTGGGGCCCGCGTTTAGGTTTCGAAATCTGTGTTTAGGTTTCGAAAAATGCCTATAACTTCTATGTCCCTTGAGGTATTGCTTTCATAGTTGGTATGTGTGTGTATATGGACAAGACCTTTCCATGCACAGAAAAATTTGGACCCCTGTGACCTTGACCTTGAACTAAGGGCCAGCGTTTAGGTTTCGAAATCTGTGTTTAGGTTTCGAAAAATGCCTATAACTTCTATGTCCCTTGAGGTATTGCTTTCATAGTTGGTATGTGTGTGTATATGGACAAGACCTTTCCATGCACAGAAAAATTTGGACCCCTGTGACCTTGACCTTGAACTTAGGGCCCGTGTTTAGGTTTCGAATCTGTGTTTAGGTTAAGAAAAATGCCTATAACTTCTATGTCCCTTGAGGTATTGCTTTCATAGTTGGTATGTGTGTGTATATGGACAAGACCTTTCCATGCACAGAAAAATTTAGACCCCTGTGACCTTGACCTTGAACTTAGGGCCCGCGTTTAGGTTTCGAAATCTGTGTTTAGGTTTCGAAAAATGCCTATAACTTCTATGTCCCTTGAGGTATTGCTTTCATAGTTGGTATGTGTGTGTATATGGACAAGACCTTTCCATGCACAGAAAAATTTGGACCCCTGTGACCTTGACCTTGAACTTAGGGCCCGCGTTTAGGTTTCGAAATCTGTGTTTAGGTTTCGAAAAATGCCTATAACTTCTATGTCCCTTGAGGTATTGCTTTCATAGTTGGTTTGTGTGTGTATATGGACAAGACCTTTCTATGCACAGAAAAATTTGGACCCCTGTGACCTTGACCTTGAACTAAGGGCCAGCGTTTAGGTTTCGAAATCTGTGTTTAGGTTTCGAAAAATGCCTATAACTTCTATGTCCCTTGAGGTATTGCTTTCATAGTTGGTATGTGTGTGTATATGGACAAGACCTTTCCATGCACAGAAAGATTTGGACCCCTGTGACCTTGACCTTGAACTTAGGGCCCGCGTTTAGGTTTTGAAATCTTTGTTTAGGTTTCGAAAAATGCCTATAACTTCTATGTCCCTTGAGGTATTGCTTTCATAGTTGGTATGTGTGTGTATATGGACAAGACCTTTCCATGCACAGAAACATTTGGACCCCTTGACCTTGAACTTAGGGCCCGCGTTTAGGTTTCGAAATCTGTGTTTAGGTTTCGAAAAATGCCTATAACTTCTATGTCCCTTGAGGTATTGCTTTCATAGTTGGTATGTGTGTGTATATGGACAAGAACTTTCCATGCACATAAATGTTTTGACCCCTGTGACCTTGACCTTGAACTTAAGGCCTGCGTTTAGGTTTCGAAATCTTTTTTTAGGTTTCGAAAAATGCCTATAACTTCTATGTCCCTTGAGGTATTGCTTTCATAGGTGGTATGTGTGTGTATATGGACAAGACCTATCTATGCACAGAAACATTTGGACCCCTGTGACCTTGATCTTGAACTTAAGGCCTGCGTTTATTTTTCGAAATCTTTGTTTAGGTTTCGAAAAATGCCTATAACTTCTATGCCCCTTGAGGTATTGCTTTCATAGTTGGTATGTGTGTGTATATGGACAAGACCTTTCCATGCACAGAAAAATTTGGACCCCTGTGACCTTGACCTTGAACTTAGGGCCCGCGTTTAGGTTTCGAAATATTTGTTTAGGTTTCGAAAAATGCCTATAACTTCTATGTCCCTTGAGGGTTGCTTTCATAGTTGGTATGTGTGTGTATGTGTATATGGACAAGACCTTTCCATGCACAGACAAATTTGGACCCCTGTGACCTTGACCTTGAACTTAGATCCAGGGTTAAGGTTTCGAAATCTGTGTTTAGGTTTCAAAAAATGCTTATACATGTATTTCCTATGTCCCCTGAGGTGTAACTTCATACATGTATTTGATTTTCATGTGTATATGGACAAGACCTTTCCATGCAGGCAAAAAGGTTGAACTCAGTGACCTTGAGTGTGCTTTTAAGTTTCTAAATGTGCCGATGGCGAGCTTTGTTGTCTCTCTGACAACTCTTGTTTAAACAACACCATCTGATCGTTGCACTACAGTAGAATATTTTCCTTGGGCATTTTCTTGGTTACCCAATTTGACTGACATCAACACTGCTCACTAGACTGCTTGCATTCTTATACATATTTCAGTCAGGATCCAAACTACTTGCAAAGGTAAACATGTTTTCCACCATCCAGAGAGTTGGTGTAATTAACCTGATTGTTTTGTTTTTGTTGCTAAGCAACTATATGTGCAATATTTAAAACTTTTGTGATGATCTTAGACAAGCATTTTTGTAGTGTTTGTTTTTCCTTTGCTATATTCTATACTCTTTATGTACAAAAGTAGTCTTGAGTGTAAATTTTTTTTATGAAAAAACAAGTATTACGACCACTAAAAAGAAGGTTTCATTGATTTTGTAAAAGTCAGATGACAGCTTAAAACAAGGCAACAGTAAAACAAAAAGCTCCTAAAGGAGCTTTTTGCTTTACTGTCACCTTGCTTTAAGCAGTCACTTGTCTTGAGTACCTAATAATTCACATAATGTAGTGGTCGTAATAGAAAGGTTTTTACTATAGTATTGAATTCTGGTATTGCTGATATGTAGTGCATCATTGATTTTAGGTGGCAACCAGAAGCAGAAAGAAGGTCCAGTTGAGTGCTCTTACAAGAGCTTTCTGTTTAACTTTCCTCCTATTAGGCCACCACCTCCTGCCTATAACATTGAAATGGTACCTTCTTTTGAGTGGTCAGACGATGATTGTTTGATAAGGTTTTAGACTTTCTCTAGAATTTGCTGCATGAAATTGCTGAATGTGTAAAGTATGTTTTGGATATATTAATTGAACAAAATTGATATATGTTATTAAATATCAGCCAGAAGCATTTCCCTGTATGTTTTGAATACATAAATTGAACAAAATTGATTTATTTTTATAAAAAATATATCAGCCAGAAGCGTTTCCGTGGTAACGAGTGTAACACAATTTTATTTAAAAAATTCAGGAGTTCTGCCCCTTTCAACTACATATGTATTTCGCTGTCAATGTTAGTTCTGTTATATCTGATTGGATTGGATTAAATAAAAATTTATTGTTGCTTCTCAATTCAGCCAGCACATTAAATGACACAAGGCCTATAACTCTGTCTAAAATATCTTACTAATTATGCCCCTTAGTACTTAGAATTTCTTTAGTATTTGTAAACTGAAAAGCCATTCCTTTATGGCCAGTTTTACTAACAAGCATTGAAATAGTCAAGCGTGATGTCTTCTGACAGGTGCTGTATTGATGAAAATTGGTAAACAGACATCTAAACCTATTCCCCCCCTTAGTCTGTTTCTAGTTATGAAGGCCTATGAACACTTATAAAGTAAAGGCGTATTTACGGGTTAATGTGTTAAACAAATGAGTTACGGTATCTCATTATTTGATGTGTATTTAGGTAAATGGAGAATACCTTGAATGTAAACAATGTTCAATGTTTTATTTCATATATTTTTTCTCTAGTTTTTCCGTTATACATTAGAAAATTGAATTCACTAACCAGAGATGAATATAATATCTGTTTCAGTTTTGTTTTGCTATTTTAAATCTAAAAAGAAAGTCTACAAACTTATCAAAGAACTTTAGTTAAAAGAGTAAGTCAATAGTTAACATAACTCTCTTAACCCGTTACTCCATTACATTTAATTCATTCCTCCACTGAAGAAAATAGTTTCAACTTATACAGTCATGAATATGTATTTTATAAGAAATACTTTCTATATTTAAGCAGATGGTAGCTTAAAGCAGGTTGAAAGTAAAGCAGAATGTGCCTTAAGGCGCATTCTGCTTTACTTTCAACTTGCTTTAAGTGGTTGTTTGTCTTCAAAACTAGAAATAGGCCATGGAGTAAAGAGTTAAGTATATGTTATACTTGAATGATTTTATTGTGTATGTGATAGCTGTATATGTAAAAACACAAATGTACATTTTATTCATGTCCTGTTTAGACCATTGTTGTACATGTATGTCCATTATGAATGATCTGACTTTTGAAATATACTGTACACTGGATTAGATATATTGTTGTATATTTTCTCCAATTAGCTTCAAATATGTTACTAGCCAAGTATCAGTAGCTTCCTTGTGAGCATTCGGCTTTCTTGTATTATAATCATTATTACGCTGCCTCTCAAAAAGATTATTTATTATATGCCTTCGATTAATATCGAGCGTTTCCGCGTGTATCTGCCCAGTAAAATACAAGAGTCTGTATCAGCCACTTTGTATTTTACTCTGATGTCGCTTTCGATTTAATGTGACGTCATTTACGTACATGTACGAGTGCCGCGTTATTCTCTGTGGCATACAAAAAATCCTGTTCTGCTTCAAATAACTTATACATTTTGGATATAAAATGATTTAAACAACTACTCTGTTGTTTCTGGTTTGTATTCAATGCATATAATAAACACATCACCAGTTGTCAGTGCGCAACAGAGTGTTGCATTTAGCTCTCGACGTTTTTGGCGGAAACAACCGATCAGACTCGCGCCAAGGCGCTCGTCAGATCGGCTATTTCCGCCAAAAACGTCTCGAGCTAAATACATCACTCTGTATCGTACTGTCAACTGGTAATGTGTATATATCGGGTTTTAATACAGGCTATAGTCATAGCTTGCTAGGGGAGAAACCATGATAATATTTGCAAACAGTCTGGATCCTGATGGGACACATTACGTGGCATCTCATCAAAGTACAAACTTTGAAACTGATCCTGTTTTGAAAAGAAATTGTGAAAAATGTATTTCCAGAACAGTAGCAGACCTTACTGGTTGCAGATGAAAATATTACCCAGCAAGCTAAGTGTTAAAGCAGGACAATTGTTAACCCATTACCTCATAATAACTCCTTTGTTCGCCTTTCATTTATTCTTCTCCTGAAGAAAATAGTTCCAATTTATAAAGTCAAAAATATGTACCATAAGAAATATTTTTTATATCCAAGGAGACAATACCTTAAAGCAGGCTGAAAGTAAAGCAGAATGTGCCATAAGGCACATTCTGCTTTACTTTCAACCTGCTTTAAGTGGTCACCTGTCTTCAAAACTAGAAACAGGCTATGGGGTAATGGGTTAAGCAGAAAGCTCCTACACTTTTGGGGTGCATTAACCCATAGCCTTTTTCTAGTTTTGAAGATAGTTGACCATTTAAAGCAGGTTGAAAGTAAAGCCTGCTTTAAGGGGGTAGGTGCACCTTGGTAAAGTAAATACCAAATTCTTCAAACTTTGCATACTGATAGTAAAATTAGTTTCTATGACAAAACTGGTGAAAAAAGTGGGGGTACCGGACCTTTCTTTTTCACAATTTGAGATTTTTCAAGGCTACCCCCCTAAAATTGAAGCTTCATAAAAACTCCTACTTTTTTGTACTACGGGTTTTCAATCTTTATTTAAACAATCTATTTGTACCAAAAGTATCCTAATTTATATTACCATAGTAAGTAAAAACCCTGAAAATAATGTTTTTTCAAGATCCAAAATAAAAATATTTGATTTCAACAGAAAGGAGTAAAATTTACCCCACCCACTTTTTAGCTCACCTGAGCCTTCGGCCGTCGTCCGTCCACACTTTCAAACAACATCTCCTCAGAAACCACTGACCCGATTTCAACCAAACTTTGTCAGAAGCATCAGTGACAAGGGGGAGCGAAATGTTGTTCAAAGATTTTGGCTAGAGTTATTCCCCTTGCTTTGGGACCAGATTTTCTAACATGACCGTATAGACAACTTTTAATGCATAAGAAAATCTTTAAAAATCTTCTTCTCAGAAACCAAAAGGCACAGACCTTTGATATTTGGTTTGTATCATGAACTTATGATATTCTACCAAGATTGTTCAAATTTTGACCCTGGGGCCAAAAATGGCCCCGCCCCAGGGCTTATCAGTTTTTCTTTGGAAAACCTTTGAAAATCTTCTTCTCTGAAACTATATGGCCTAGATCATTAATATTTGACATGTAGCTTTGCCTTATGATCCTCTACCTAGATTGTTCAAATTATGACCCCCGGGTCAAAATTGGCCCCGCCCCGGGCTTATCAGTTTTACATAGAGTTATATAGGAAAACCTTTAAAAATCTTCTTCTCTGAAACTGTGAGGCCTAGATCTTTAAAATTTGATATATAGCTTTGCCTAATGGCCCTCTACCAAGATTGTTCAAATTATGACCCCTTGGCCAAAAATGGCCCTGCCCTTGGGCTTATCAGTTTTTCTTCAGAAAACCTTTAAAATTCTTCTTCTCTGAAACTGTATGGCCCAGATCATTTATATTTGAAATATAGCTTTGCCTTATAGTCCTCTTCCATGATTGTTCAAATTATGACCCCCGGGTCAAAATTGGCCCCGCCCAGGGGCTTATCAGTTTTACATAGAGTTATATAGGAAAATCTTTAAAAATCTTATCTGAAACTGTAAGGCCCAGATCTTTCAAATTTGACATGTAGCTTTGCCTTATGGTCTTCTACCAAGACTGTTCAGCTTATGACCCCTGGGCCAAAAATGGCCCCGCCCTTGGGCTTATCAGTTTTTCATAGGAAAATCTTTAAAAATCTTCTTCTCTGAAACTGTAAGGCCCAGATAATTTATATTTGAAATGTAGTTTTGCCTTATAGTCCTCTACCAAGTTTGTTCAAATTATGACCCCGGGTCAAAATTGGCCTCGCCCCGGTGCTTATCAGTTTTACATAGACTTATATAGGAAAACCTTTAAATTTCTTCTTCTCTGAAACTGTATACAAGGCCCAGTTCTTTAATATTTGTCACATAGCTTTGCCTTGTGATCCTCTACCAAGATTGTTCAAATAATGACCCCCGTGCCAAAAATGGCCCCACCCTCGACTTATTAGTTTTTCATAGGAAAACCTTTAAAAAAACTTCTTCTCTGAAACTGTAAGGCCCAGATCATTTATATTTGACCTGTAACTTTGCATTATGGTCCTCTACCAAGATTGTTAAAATTATGAGCCTTTGATCAAATTTGGTCCTGCCCCAAGGCTTATCAGTTTTATATAGACTTATATAGGAAAAACCTTTAAAACTCTTTTTATAGCTATATATATCACGATACAAAAATATAGAAGACTGACAAGAGAAAACCCGGCTGGAATGTTACTTTGGTGTCACATATCATTGACTAGTTTCGTCCTTGTTTGGACTCATCAGAATGAATGAGATGTACCTTTAAAACTCTTTTTATAGCTATATATATCACGATATTGTTTTGCCCAGTCAGCTTAGGTGCAATGTTCTCAGGTGAGCGACTTGTGGGCCATGGCCCTCTTGTTTATAATGGGAGAATAAGGCACTGTGAAAATTGCCCTACAAATTGTAGCAAACTAAATACCAAATTTTTTATTTGTTGTTTTTAGCCTTGCAAACAAAAAGTTTTAGTGAAATAGCAAATAAAAACACAGGGTCCCGTATCTTTTAAAAAAGATATAGATCATTTTATCTAAAAAATCCATTTTTTCTCATTTTTAGCTCACCTGAGCCAAAGGCTCAAGGTGAGCTATTGGGATGGCCCTGTGTCCGGCGTCCGTCGTCGTGCGTCATGCGTATGTGCGTCGTCGTTAACAATTGCTTCAAATGACATCTCCTATACCCCTTGACAGCATTCAACCAAACTTTACAGAAATGTTCCTTGGGTCAAGCTCTTTCAAAGTTGTTCAAAGAATTAAAAACAATGCAGAATTCTGGTTGCCATGGCAACCAAATTGAAAAAATAAGGAAATCTTAAAAAATCTTCTTGTCAAAAACTGCAAGGGCCAGAGCTTAGATATTTGGCACATAGCATCATCTACAGGTCCTCTATCAAGTTTGTTCAAATTATGCCCCAGGGGTCAAAATTGGCCCCGCCCCGGGGGTCACAGTTTTACATAGAGTTATATAGTGAAATTTTCAAACGTCTTCTTCTCTGAAACCAATGTGGCCAGAGCTTTGATATTTGGCATGGAGACACTTCTAGATGTCCTTTACCAAAATTGTTCAAATGGTTGTGGTCGGTTGCATAACTAGGTCACAGGAGCTAAAAATAGATTTTTTCAATGAAAACTTAAAAAATCTTCTTGTCTGAAACTACAAGGGCCAGAGCTTAGATATTTGGCACATAGCATCATCTACAGGTCCTCTATCAAGTTTGTTCAAATTATGCCCCAGGGGTCAAAATTGGCCCCGCCCCTGGGTCACAGTTTTACATAGTTATATAGTGAAATTTTCAAACGTCTTCTTCTCTGAAACCAATGTGGCCAGAGCTTTGATATTTGGCATGGAGACACTTCTAGATGTCCTTTACCAAAATTGTTCAAATGGTTGTGGTCGGTTGCATAACTAGGTCACAGGAGCTAAAAATAGATTTTTTCAATGAAAACTTAAAAAATCTTCTTGTCTGAAACTACAAGGGCCAAAGCTTAGATATTTGGCACATAGAATCGCCTACAGGTTCTCTATCAAGTTTGCTCAAATTATACCCCTGGGGTCAAAATTGGCCCGGCCCCGGGGGGTCACGGTTTTACATAGAGTTATATAGTGAAATTTTCATACGTCTTCTTCTCTGAAACTAATATGGCCAGAGCTTTGATATTTGGCATAGTGACACTTCTAGATGTCCTATACCGAAATTGTACAAATGGTTCTGGTCCGTTGCATAACTAGGTCACAGAAGCTAAAAAAAGATTTTTTCAGTGAAAACTTAAAAAATCTTCTTGTCTAAAACTACAAGGGCCAGAGCTTAGATATATGGCTAATATCATCGCCTAAGGGTCCTCTATTAAGTTTGTTCAAATTATGCCCCTAGGGTCAAAATTGGCCCCGCCCCGGGGGTCACTGTTTTACATAGAGTTATATAGTGAAATTTTCAAACATCTTCTTCTCTGAAACTAATATGGCCAGAGCTTTTATATTCTGTATGGTGACACTTTTAAATATACTTTACATATTTTGTTCAAATTGTTCCGGTCTGTTGCATATCTAGGTCAGTCCTGGACATAAATCAATATCTCCATTTTCCCAATTATTCTCAGGTGAGCGAATATGCCCCATGGGGCTCTTGTTTAAATTTTTTGTGTACTTTTACCAAAAATATTTTTTTTTCCAAAAAATTTCATTTTATCTATTGAGTTATCTATAATTTATACTAAAACTGTACTACCATGAAAATTTCATGCTTATATTCTGAGAAATTGAAATGAAATCGGATGTAACAAAATACAACCTACCTATGAAAACAGTGTATGCTGTTAACTACGAATAGGACATAAAACTTAAAAAGTCCCTTCCGGAACGAAAATCCAATTTTTTCCTGAGAAAATAGTGTTTTATTACTGTATGCATTCACCAAAAATGAGTTCTTACCATTTTTTTGAAAACGAGTTCGTAAAATTTTTCGGAAATTTCATAATGCTCAAAAAGACAGGCCGACATCCTTTTTAAGCTTTTATCTGCTAGAATATATAAATTATTTCTTGTGATTCTCATTTGTGACAGTGTAAATTGGAACTATTTTCTTCAGAAGAGGAATAAATTAAAGGCATATTTATGGGGTAATGGGTTAAGGAGTCACTTTTGAATGTCTCCCCTCCTCTGTTTGGTGGGGGTGGGGGCATGACTCAGGGCTTTCAGTCTGCTATAACCCATAGAGCCCTAGCAATGAGTATAAACAAACAGTGTATTTGTGAAAAATACACTTGTCCTAGCAAACTGTGTATACCTTGGGCAGAGGGCTCTTAAAGGAGCCCTTTAGTAAGTGTATGTCATTTTGCAATTAATTGTAAAATACAACTCAAAATTGTCCATAATGGACTAGACTTTATTGGAATCTGGAACTGACCATTTGAAGTTTCTGGTATGAACAAGTTGTATAGCAGTCATTTGTCTTAATCATTGAAGGAAAGCTTGAAGGGAAATGATTTATACTGCATTCTCAGTAACAATGGCGAAGTTTTCTGGTAATGAAATGATAACAGAAATCCAATGATCTGCATTTTAACTTGTCTTTGACAAATAACAATAAATACATCATGTAAAATGGTTGAGCAGTCTATTATGTACATAATCTGAACAACAAATTAACACGGAACCAAACAACAAAATCAAAATTGAAGCTTTCAATGTATTACATAAAGTTACACATTCTGCACACACAGTAACCCCTCTAACCCATTACTCTATAGATTATTCCTCCACTGAAGAAAATAGTTCAAACTTATACAATCATTAAGAAACATTTTCTTTCAATCTAGCAGATGATAGCTTAAAGCAGATTGAAAGTAAAGCATAATGCGCCTTAAGGCGCATTCTGCTTTACTTTCAGCCTGCTTTAAGTGGTCACCTGTTTTCAAAACTAGAAACGGACTATGGAGTAAAGGGTTAGTATGACCACTTATAAAACAAAATTAAATCAAGCAAAAAAAATTTCTATTGTGGCATTTCTAAATCTGAGCTTTACTGCATACTAATTTGATTTAAGCTTAACTTTGATCTGTCTCAATGAAAATATTTATGATTCTGTAGAACATCTTGGCTCGGGACGAGGAATGACACATGTTGAAAACTAAACACTAAAATAATTCAACATTTTCCTCTCGATTCATTCAGCAGAATCATGGACATTCTGTATCTAAACTCATAATTATCTGAAAATTTGATCTGATACAATCCAAAAGATGCAAACTGAACAGTGTAGATCCTGATCAGGGTCTACACTTTTTAATCAGGCCTGTCTGTCCTAATACTTAGGGTCATTACAGTATAAAGTGAATTGAAATCAATCCAAAACTGTCCTATCATGGCATTTATAAATCACAAGTTTTACTGCATAACTCTTTATACACTATGGACCTGTGTAGGGAAAAGACTACTGAAAATGGAGACTTGTTATTTCATCTTGACATGTAACTACAGTCGAACTTCAATATCTGGAACTCGGTTAGCCACGTTTTAACTTTGAACTACGGGTATGTTTGACTGAACCGAAGATGAAATAATGTAATTCATGTGTCGAAATATCGGTTAGTTCGAGTTTAGCGAGTTCGAGATATCGAAGTTCGACTGTATATTAATGTTCAGTCTGCATTGGTAATATGATTCAGCATGTTCCTACATGTATTAACCATCCTGAACACATACTTGTAATGAAAAATAGTTCATGGAGTAAATGATAAAAGGAGACAAGGGCAGATCTTAGGGTATATTAACACTAAGGAGATGAGGGCAGATCTTAAGGTATATTAATATTTAGGAGATGAGGGCAGATCTTGAAGTATATATACATTGAGGAGACAAGGGCAGATCTTTGAAGTATATTAACATAAAGAAGACAATGGCAGATCTTGAAGTATATTAAGATTAAGAGATGAGGGCAGATCTTGAAGTATATTAACATTAAGGAGATCATCTCCTTAATCTTAATATACTTCAAGATCTGCCCTCATCTCCTTAATCTTAATATACTTCAAGATCTGCCCTTGTCTCCTTTAGAGGGCAGATCTTGAAGAATATTAACATAGATGAGGGCAGGTCTTTATGTATATTACCCTTAAGGAGATCAGGGCAAATCTTTAAGTATAATGCCATTAAAGAGATGAGGGCAGTCACTTGCATTACATTCCTTAAACAATCCATATTTTGAGTGGTCATGATAGAGGGGCTTTACAGTCTGATAAACCATAGAAAATACTGTGTTTTCTGTGCCACTTCTAATATATAACAGTTTCCTTGGAGTGGGTGTCTAGCTGTAATAAAGCAGTGAAATCCAGGCTAGGTAATTAAGGTTATTGCAATGGGGTATTATGGGAAAATTTAATCTCGAGTTTGGAGGTAAGTGTAAAAGTTGGGTGTTATATAGCATCACCCCCACTGTTGACGCAGCCAGAAATACAATACAGTAGAGCCTCTCCATTACGACCACCTCTCTATAACAACCACTAAATTGTGTTAAGCAGTAGGTATTTACGAAAGGTAACTGCTTTAAGCAAGGTGACAGTAAAACAGAAAGCTCCTTTAGGACCTTTCTGTTTTACTGTCACATTACTTTAGCTGTCATCTGTTTTTTAATACAATCAATTAGCCATGTTTTAGTGGTTGTAATTGAGAGGTTTTACTGTGCCTTAGTCTGGATTTCTCTCTTTCATTACAGTATGACAATAAATGGGCAAATATACATACAACATGTGATACGACAATATACATTCCTGTTTAACCCATTACACCATAAATATGCCTTCAATTTATACCTCAACTGCAGAAAATAGTTCCACTTTATACAGTCATGAATTTGTACCATAAATAAAATTATATATCCTTGCAGATGATAGCCCAAAGCAGGCTGCTTTACTTTCAACCTGCTTTAAGTAGTCACCTGTCTTCAAAACTAGAACAAGGCCATGGGGTAATGGGTTAAAGAGTAGAACTCTTTAATAACAATATCTATATAGTAAAGTTGTACCATAGTTAACAATTCATTCAGCTCAGATAGCTTTATTGTTAAAATTAAAACGGATGTTTGAACTGATAACTTTCTTACACTAATCCAATTTGGCAAAAATTCCCAGCTTGCTTTAAGCAGTCATCTGCCTGAAACACATATGAATACATAGGTAATTTTCACTTTTGGCTATGGAGGAAACTACATCATTTAAGCTTGTAATAGCAAATAGTTAGATCCAGAGTTTAGTTTTCAACTGCTGTGGATGTCAGAGTTGCATGGGTAGGCAGCAGGTTGCTAGAGTGTCTAACACCCAATCTCCACCTCACTCTATTCGGTGTATCAATGTCACCAAGGTTGCAGACATCCATGTCAGCCCTGAAACACTCAAACCATGTCTGTCTTGGTCTCCCACGTCCACTGGAGCCAGGAATTGGCAAGCTCATATTTTAGCCTATGCATGAAGTGGCACATGCAAATAGTCTTGAATATATTACAACATCTATAGGTCAAGTAAGTGTACAGTTAAGCCTGTGTACAGAAGTCACCCAAAAGAAGACTAATTTCCAGTCTTATACCACTGTGGCAGCTTAACCCTTTCCCTCATAGAAGCAACTTTTAACACATTTAATTTATTCCTCTGCCGAAGAAATTAGTTCCAATTTATACAATCATAAACGGTTTTGAAGACAGATTATCACTTAAAGCAGGTTGAAAGTAAAGCAGAATGTGCCTTAAGGCACCTTCTGCTTTACTATCAGCCTGTTTTAAGCTACCATCTGCTAGGATGTAAAAAACATTTCTTGTGGTACATTTTCATGACTGTATAAATTGGAACTTCATACTGCATATTCTTTAGTGGAGGAATAAATTAAATGTGCTAAATGGCGCTTCTATGGGGAAAAAGGTTATAATCAGATAATAACGGTCTTCAGAGTTAACCAGTTTTGCTTTATAAAGTAGCTACTATACACATGTTTTAGTGGTTACTGGTAGCCTTTAACCAATTCACCCATAAATACACCTTTTTACGCCTCTAATTTATTCCTCCACTAAAGAAAATAGTTCCAATTTATACACTCATAAATAAGAGTCATAAGAAATATTTTATATATTCTAGCAGATAATAGCTTAAAGCTGGCTGAAAGTAAAGTAGAATGCGCCTCAAGGTGCATTCTGCTTTACTTTCAACCTGCTTTAAGTTTTCACAGATTCTCAAATATAGAAGCTGGCTATGGGGTAATGGGTTAAGAAATAATCTCCATGGAAATGATGCTGGGAAAATTGACAAGAGGAATAAACTACGATGAAACACTTTCATTAAAACCGCTCAGAAGAAGGCTCATTCGAGTTGTTAAAGACAGTGAACAGCTTAATCTATTACCCCATAAATAGGCCTTTTTTACACCTTTAATTTATTCCTCTACTGTAGAAAATAGTTCCAATTGGAACATTCGAGAATATTCACCAAATAAATATATTCTATATCCTAGCAGAAGGTAGATTAAAACCCAAATTCACCTTAAGGTGCATTCTGCTTTACTTTCAACCTGCTCTAAGTGGTCACCTGTCTTCAAAACTATAAACAGGCTATAGGGTAAAGGGTTAAAGCTAGATGATGGTGATGCAGAGAGATCATCAAGGAACTTTTGGTCATCTTAGTCTAAGATGTTGTCTGCCTAAATACTGCAAACAAGCCATCTTTTGAGTGATTATAACAGGTTAAACTGTAGTGTGAAAGAATTGGCACAGAATAGCTAATAGTTGGCTTATAGTTCACAACATGAGAATCATTCAATTCACAATACTGAAAGGCACAAAGAAAATAATAATAAAAATAACACATCATTAACAATTCTAAGCACAATCTGATTGATAAATGATTTGTAGAATACAAGAATAGTTCTTATATACAGCGCTCCTTCTCTACAACGACACCCAATGGGAGACACAAAATATGTCCGTTGTTCGGAGGGAGTCGTTACAGGGAGGGAATTTGGCTTACATTTGCAAACAGCTTGAATCCAGATCAGACGCCGCGTAACGCGGCGTCTGATCTTGATTCAAGCTGTTTGTCACTCGTAATTAAGTGTTTTACTCTGAAATGGTCAAATATGTAACAGCAGACGACAATTTTAAGCAGACGATATTGCAGCAATAAAAGCGTTAGACATAATTGTCCAGTTTCGGGAACAGCAGCAAAAGTCGTTGTAAGGAGGGAATCGTTGTTGGGAGGGCCGTTGTAGAGAGGGAGAACTGTACTATTTTGATTTGACTCATTGATCCTGCCACAATAATCATCTAATGTTGTTGCCCTCATAAAGTCATTTTTTCAGTTCAACTTCAGTATCATTTAAGCAGGGTCCAAGGTTGAGTCTATGATGGTTCTCAATAATTTGATTGGTCAGATTTTAGCCAAAGCTCAAATCTGACCAATCAAATGCTTGAGAATGATGTCAGACTCAACTCAAATGTTTTATAACCTTGGGGCCAGATCTCTGTCAGGATAATACATTTCAGACATGGCTGACAGTGCAGACACAGAAGAGTGACCATGATTTGATAAGAGGATAACTGATCATGTTATCTTTTTTCAACTGACAGCTATTGCAATGTGCTAAATTTATTTTCTTTGTGATATATTGGCTCCTTTAACTAATTGGCACACAGGAAAAAGAGAAATTTCTAAGATACAGAGGCCCGTTTCATAAAACTTTGTACGACAAATGTTGTCGTAAGTCAGATTATAAAAGTCTAAATTTTTATTTATTTCTCCGTCTAATACTGTCTTGTGACATCTCTTTGGAATCATCTTGAAAAGAAGATTCCAAAGAGATGTCACAAGACAGGATTAGATGGAGAAATCAGAAAATAAATGTATTTTAAAGTTTTGACTTGCGACTGTTTTTGACGTACAAAGTTTTATGAAACGGGCCCCTGGTATGCACATGCAATCTTCTGTGAAGTCTTGGCTAACTCTCAAGATGCCAAAGGCTTCATTTGCTAAGTCAGTCATTACAATAGACCTTTATTTAATCTAATTTTCAAAAACAATATTGTTTTAAAAGGCTATTCTTTGTACCAGTATGGATCTTACTGCACAGACGTGTGTCTGCCAGTTTGGAGTTTCTGCTTTACATTAAGCTGTCACTTGTATCTTAACTCATTACTCCATATAAATGCATTATTATACATTCAATTTATTCCTCAACTGAATATAAACTAGTTCCGATTTATACAGTCATGAATATGTATCATATGAAATGTTTCTCCATTCTGGCAGATGGTAACTTTACAACAGGCTGATTACGTCTTAGGCGCATTCTGCTTTATTTTCAACTTGCTTTAAATTGTCACCCATCTTATATTCTTACAGGTGGTAACTTACAACATGCTGTAATTAAGGCAGAATGTGAATTCTGCTTTACATTCAACTTGCTTTAAATTGTCACCTATCTTCAATACTAGAAACAGGCTATGGAGTAAAGAGGTAAAGACTGTGAATTCATCATGGTTTAAATGACTGCTTAACACCAGTTTGAGTAATATAACACATTGACCAATATTGGAGTGCACAATTTCACTACCTGATCTAATTACACAGTTATGGACATCAACTAGTTTTCTTTTCTTGTAAAAACTATCAGAAACTATTCAGTAGACTTTTTAATGATTATCAACAATGATGAAGCATATGTTTCTTCATACAACTATAACTGCAGTGTGGCTGAACACGTAGAAGATCAGATCTCTCAAAGTATCCATAATTGCACATGTTACTCAACCTCATTTGTACAAGTTAACTCTTTGCATGCTGGGTAATGTTTTTATCTACAACAACAGTCGTCTGCTATTGTTTTAGAAACAAAAATTTCAAATTTCTTTTCAAAATAGGGTCAGAGTGTCAAACAGATTTGGATCCTATAATGAGACGCCGTGTGACGCTGCGTCTCATCAGGATTCAAACTGTTTGCAAGGGTAATCAATGTGAAGCATATCCACTGCTAGCAGGCACAGAGTTAAAACAAAAGTCACAATAGACAATGTCTTTTTTACCCTCCCACTTCATAGTTTTAATTTGGAATTCTTATACATTCATTGCAGGTAATCGCAGCTGTCAAGTACAAACAGTAAATTTAATCCTATTAAAATACCTTCCCCCCAACCATTCCAAAATTTAACATTACTTGTTATACTGTTCCCTTCATGGTAATGTCTTTTCCCTCCTTTATCTTTTCCTAATAATGATGCATTTCCATGCTTCTGTCCTATCCTGATCTTACAAGGAACATTAGGAAACTTTTCCTGCAACCAGACTAACAATAAAGCAGAAAACTCCCACAGGAGCATTCTGCCTTACACTCAGACTGTTTTAAACAACCATCTGTCTCTTAAACAACTAACTAAACGTTGAAAAAAGCTACAGAGGAAGGGTTACTTTGTGGGAAGATCAGAAAAAAAAAGAATGAGTAAAGTAATAATGCCAGAAATAAAACATTAATGCAACTGGCAATTTATATAAAATCTATGAAATCACTTTAACGGTTCATGAAGTATAATTCTACAGTTGAAATTCGATAATTCGGATATATATGTACCTATATTTCAAAGTTAAAACGTGGCTTAGCCACATTTTAACTTTGAGATACAAGTATGTTCAACTTAAGTGAGATTGATTAATCTCAATTGAACTTACGAAATACTGGTAAGGTCAATTTAAGCGAGTTCGAAGTATCGACTATCTTAGTGTATAATTTCTTAAAACATATCCAAAATAATGCAGAATAAGAGCACTAGAGACAAAAACAAATGTCAGCAGCTATTATGGATTAAGTAAACATCAAATATACAAATAGAAATGCTTATTGAACTAGAAATGCACAAGTAAATGCAACAAAAAACATACATTCAAGTGGATCCTTTTATCTAACAAATACATGTATAAAAAACACTTTTGTTGACATTTTGTCAGTTTCCTTTTTAATTCTCTATGAAATAAATGCTTCCACTTCTTTAAGCTGGAAAATGCAATTTGGAACTTTAAAATGAAGAAAGCTCACCACTCAAAAGAAGTCACTGATGGGGTTAAAGAGAGGAAGCAGTTTAAAGCTGTATGAAAGTAAAGCAGATAACTGCTACAAGAGGTTACTGCTTTAATTAATTAATATTATGCTTTAACTCTTTCCTCCATAGTCCAATACTCAAATCACATAGATTTAACTTTATATACTTAACTTTGTTTAAGGCAGCTGGCTACTTACAGCAAAGATGTAACTAAAATAGAAAGCTCCTGTATGAGCTTTTTTGCTTTAGTTACACCCTGCTTTAAAGAGTCATCCATCATCAACAATGAAACCAGTGTTGCTTTTTGTGCTTGTAATACAGTAAAACCTGTCTACTATGACCACTAAAAAGAAGGCCAATTGATTACATAATACTAAGACAGGTGACAGCCAACGGTAACCCTTTCCTCAGTCCTGAAACCTCAAATGGACAATTCTAATTTTCTATTTAGTCTAGTCCATTTTTTACTTTTATGGGTTAATTTTTACAATATATGTCAAAATGACAAGTGTACTCCTCACATGTACACTGTTTGCAAATGATGCATATATGCGTGACTAGGGTTCAAAGAGTTAAAGCAAGGTGAATAAAAAACAGAAAGTTTCTGTTTTATATTCACATTGCTTTAAGCAACCACCTGTCGTCAACACCTGTCCTGATAATTAGCACAATCTAGTGGTCATAATAAGTTTTACTGTAGAGTTTGTTTACTGTTATAGGTTTTACAGTATAGTGTGTTTACTGTATAACAAAGTGCTCTCTGCCAATAACCAACTTTACAATAGAACATACCGTGTAACATGCTGCCTGTATCTGCTGAAAGTTTTACAGTTTTCATTCAGATCTGCAGTATAATATCTCAGTAGTAAAGTTTGTTAAAAAACTTCTCTAAATCTTGATTGTTGCTTATACAAAATTCACATGTTGAAATATTTGCAGAAACAAATACTGGTAGCTGTTTTCCCTGTTCGTAAATATATAATAGCAGATACTACTAAAGCAGTTAGATCAATCATTATAAACAAATATATTTTTCTGGATCTGCACGGTTATTGTTGTTGTTGGGGTACCTGTGGGTATCACTCACAGGACAGCTTGGTACAGACAGAATGTATTTGCACTAGGTGTCCAATGATATGCTGTAATCACCATTTTCTATCACAGATATATTTCATCACATGAGATTCTTCAGTAGAACATTTCATTTGCCACCACTGATATATAATCTAACTTTTGATTTAAAGTCATAATGATTTTAACTGTAATACTATGTCTGTTTCAGGGCTCCGGATAAGGGGAGTATTTCAAAAACTAAAATCTTCAGTAACACCATAGGGTTTGGTGCTGAAATAAGTGAGAAAATGTTGGATTTGTTCAGTTAACTCGCTCTTATCTGGAGCCCTGTGTTTGATACCAATTCACTAAAATTTGATCACAGCTAATGCTGGGCCTGTGTACTGGGGTATAAGGTCATCTTGTGATGTCACTTCCTGTTGAACTGTTGTCAGGGAAGCTCCCGACGAAGGTTTGGAGGCAAGACCCGTGTCATCACACTGAGGGTAAGTTGCTCTCGCTGGTTTTTTCGGAGCCGTGAGTTTCCACCTAAAGAGAAATATCAAAATTATTAAAAATATTATACAAAGCTTCATGAGAACACTGCAAACAAGTAAACAGTACTTACAGTATTTTTTATAATTTACTCAAAACCAAAATACAGGTAACTAGAATTTGTTTTTACAGAAAAAAGTATGTCTCCCTTGCATCCCCCAAAAATGACTACAGTCCAAATTCCATATCACATTAAAAACTTCAAATATACTGTGAAAGGTTTTTGAAGCACATCTCTGTAAAAGTTTAGAAGAAGTTTGCTGCACATAACTTTTTCCTGTATGAGAAAAAATCAAAGGAACATAACTTGTCAAAATGGTCCTAGCCCAAATGCCAAACCACATGTAGTCACTTTCAAATATAAGTACAGTGCTCCCTCCCTATAACGGCCTCCCAACAATGATTCCCTCCTTACATTAACCCTTTACCCCATAGCCTGATTCTAGTTTTGAAAATAGAAGAACATTTAAAGCAGGTTGAAAGTAAAGCAGAATGCGCCTTAAGGCGCATTCTGCTTTACTTTCAGCCTGCTTTAAGCTTTTATCTGCTAGAATATAGAAAATATTTCTTAAGATTTTTTATTTGTGAAAGTATAAATTGGAACTATTTTCTTCAGTAGAGCAATTATTTAAAGGCGTAAAAAGGCGTATTTATGGGGTAATGGGTTAATGCTTGCTGCAATTCCCCAAACAAGACAACTATGTCTAATCCTTTCACTGCTGCAATATCGTCTGCTTAAAATTGTCCTCTGCTGTTTTTTCTCAAAGTTACATATTAGTGGACATTTTGACAGAAGGTATATAATGACAAGTGACAAACAGCTTGAATCCAGATCAGACGCCGCGTGACACGGCGTCTGATCTGGATTCAAGCTGATTGCAAATGTAAACCAACGCCCCCGTATAACAACTCCCTCTGAACAACAGACACAATCTTTTTCTCCCATTGGGTATTGTTGTAGAGAGGGAGCACTGTAGTCAATATGTAAAAGTTTGGAGCAAATTTCTCCATTAGTGTAGAAAAAGTTAGTTGCACAAGAGTTTTAACGGATAGACTGACATCGGCTACTGACCAGTCCCCTATACTTTTAAATGCTACCACAAACCAAGTCCACTAAAGTTTAGTAGACTTGACTAACCTATTAATCTGAAACAGCCAATTTTAATTAATTCAAGGGTAATAACTTCTGTCAAAATGGTTGCAGCCCAAATTCCAAACCACATGAACACTTTCACATAAATGTACTTATAATCTGTGAAAGTAAAGAGCAAAGTTCCTTTAAATATGTACCAGGAGTAAAGTGCTGCACAAGATTTTCCTCTATATATTCTATGTAGGAAAAATATCAAAGGGCCATAACTTTTGTCAAAAAGTTTGTTGCCCAATTTCAAAACATATGGACATCTTAAAAGTACCATGTTATAGTCTATAAATTCAGCCTGAATGGCTTTTCAGCCAACTGCACATTCACTCCCCTGAACATTGAGCAATCTTGCCTACAATATTGTGCACTGCTAACATATGGCGCATATATAGGCAGCTGCAGTACAGGCTCAGACCCTTCACAGGTACTCATTTCAACCCCTGGAAGCAGAGAAGCAACTAGCGGTGCATAATTTGCTCAAGAATTATATTCCTGTACATAATTCAGAAAAAATCCCCTAGTAAGACCACTGATCCGGCGGGGCATAGAACTCACGAAAAAAAACTATTTCATACTTCAATTTGTTTTGTCTCTCTATTTTATTTCTTTTATTGCAAGACAGTGATATGGAATGATTTCAATAGATAAAATAAATAAAACATTGAATGAGTTGATCACTTTTGAATACAGATCTCCTGTCCACCTGTTAAACAGATCCATATTACTGATGTGTATCATTCTTGTGCTTAAAAAAAAGGGAATTACATGTATATTTTAGAATGATTTAAAATTTTATCCAGAGCATTCCTATAAACAATAGGTTTTTTAATATTTCAAAAGTTTTGAAGCCTCTTTAACCCTTTCTCTGTGCTGACATTGACTGCTCATAAACTGTCATACAGTAAGCATCAATTTTTAAAATTTAAGATTTTAGGCATTTTTGCTTGAAGGAACATCAAAACAAGTCAAACAATTTGGATCCTCAGATCAGATAATAAGTTTTACAGCATCTGGTCTGAATCCAAAATGCCAAGTTTCATGTGAATTCTTAATTCAAATTGTTTGCAAAACTAAATGCAAGATGTGCTTATTAGTCAAAGTTTGCTATTAAAGTTACTCATCAGATTTACTTGTGTGACTGGTACAATTGTTTTTACATATGTCATATGAAGAATATACATTCACCCAATATGACAGACATGCATGTTTCCATACAATAAAGTGTAACGACACAGGTAAGTAAAGGTCAAGACAACTCTTTGCATGCTGAGTTTTTTTTAGTCTGCAACAATTGTTGTCTGCTACTGTTCTACAAATAGAATTTTCAAAATTTCTTTTCAAAACAGGATCAGGGTGTCAAATAGTTTGGATCCTGATGAGACACTGCATAGCGCAGAGATCCGAACTGTTTGCAAAGGTTATCATGGTTTCACTGCTAGCATGCTAAGAGTTAAAGATTTGGCTCTTAGCACATCTTCACCTAGCAATTTTGTTTTGTTTTCAAACCCTGCAATAAAAACTCACAATAGATACTGGTTATTTATTGACCTTGACCTTTTCTTACCAATGTTTTATCATTCCAGGCAAACTTGCGTTTTAAACATATGGCAGCTCTATAATGAGGACAAAAATGTAGAAAGCTCCAATACTTGCTTTCTGCATTGATTTGTCCTGCATTAAGCGTCACACCTCTTAAGAGATGTCAACCTTTCTTCAATGAAGGGCAAGTTAACTCATTATCCCCTGATACTTCCAATGGACAATTCCAGTTTACAATAAATGCTGGTCCATTTTAAACTATTTAGGGTTGTTTTTCATAATATATTACAAAATGACAAACAGTGAAGTCCCTGACAAGAGGGCTCCTTTAGGAGCCCTATTCTCAGGGACTTCACTATTTGCATTAGACAAGTGTTCTATTCACAGGTACACTTTTGGTAGAGGACTCATATATGCGTCACTAGGGCTCAATGAGTTAACACAAGTTTGGCTGTTTGACACTGAAGACAACACTGGAATAAACATTGGACAAATTGAATGAGTACAGTTGGTTACATGTGGTCACATCTACAACATAAAACTTCTACTGTAAGTCATGTAGGAATCTAAATAGATTAGAGCTCAATTGGACAGTTAAGGCTGATTATTTTGTGTTGAAATATTGCAGAGGAGAAAAAAATAAGAAAACTAGACAATTACAGTGAATCTTAATTATAAAATGTTTCAAGATAAACACATAGGTGTCTCTACACAGCTTCTTCAAGAGTACCAGAAGTTTTTAATGCTTATTTCTTGTTTAATTGTTTTTAAAACATTTTACATGCCTATAGCTATACCTTTTTTTAGCTGTGGTCGTGTGGTCTAACGCAAGGTCACTCTTTTTGGCATATCCTGACCAAGCTGATTTTTTTTAACATATAATCCTTTTCTTAAGCTACTTCGCATACGGAAGTCTTCTTGCGGGCAAGCGGAAATGCGTCTTGATGACGTAGACTTTTTCCGCACGTGCTTAAATTATACTAATTAAGCAAACAAAATTTGGAGTGTCCAATTTTATGGACTTATCAATCCGTAGCCCAGTGATCAAGGGACATGTTATGTTTAGTCTTCATCAATTAGAATTAATGATGCTATATACGGTCCAACTATATGTCCACTTACATATACGTTTTTAGTTTAATGACTTACAAATTAATAAAATTGGTATACATGTACATTTTGTATAAGATTTGATCGAACTATAAAGCCACACATTGATGCTTATCAATATTTATTTATGCTTTTTCGGTGGATTACCGGTGGAAAAAGCAGTGGATTATCACTTGATAATCCACTGCTTCAAGCAGTGGGATTATCGTCGCTCGTGCTTCTTTTATGAGTTTTCCCCGTAGGGCTCCCCAAGAATCGTAGTCAATCGTGTCTTGTCGTTCAATTCCGGCAGTCCGTTTTGCTGCGAACCACTCAACGGAAGAACATGAATCCAAGATTGGAAGTAAACGACGTAATTCCGTTGACGTCAAATCAATAAATAAGTGACGTCATTGTACCGCCAACTGTCACGCACATGTGTTCGACATAAAACTTGGGGCTCAACACGGGATAAATAATGTACTTTCGCTTTCAATTATCAAACAATTTCGTTTAAAAAGTGGCTTAAAAGCATAAATAAATAGAATAACTGTGTTTTTTCAGTGTAAGATTGAATTTAATCCATTGAGTGAACATCAGACTGTTATATTTTCACTCAATGGATTAAATTTCGATCTTACACTAAAAAAACAGTTATCCTCTATGTCAACCTTTTCAAGATCGATATTGCCCATTATAATGTTTAAACAATATAATTAACCTTGTATGCAAAATCTATGAATTAATAATAATGGATTTTAATGACAGACTTTCAAAATTTGAATAGCTGATAACGTCTCTTTCTGAACACCTCTATTCAAACTGTTTTTAGCTTTCCTTGTAATGAATGTTGTGGAGTATTTATTGTGCTAGACTTATAGTCATTAGCTTTATTCATTTTTGAGAATAATAAAATCATCAAAATTCCAGGTTTTGTCAGAAAAAGAGACCTTAACAATAGACCAAACGATAAATTTTGCCCATATTTTCACACATGTTTCTTAGGCTATTATCATTCTTCAAGCAAAGTTTCATAAGACTGATAAACATCAATGGTAAAAGTGATACACACTGTACCTGGGAGGGTAAACTAATTTCCTATAAGTGTAATATCCAATTTAAAGCTGATCTGTATAATTATGCTGTTTTAATATTTTTGGCAAAAATGCCTTTGTACACTTTTTGAGCTACACTGCTGCATAAAAAGACATTTTTTTATAAGTTCAAGTTGTTAAATAATTTTAAATCTACAGTAGGCAGTTGTTTGTTGTTGGAATAAACACATCTCTATAAATTCTAAGACTGGATCATACATTTTTATACTGTTTTAAACCTTCACCCCATAGCCAGTTTCTAGTTTTGAAGACAGATGACCACTTAAAGCAGGTTGAAAGTAAAGCAGAATGCGCCTTAAAGCGCATTCAGCTTTACTTTCAGCCTGTTTTAAGCTACAATTTGCTAAGATATAGACACTATTTTTTATGATACTGATACATGACTGTATAAAGTGGAACTATATTCTTCTCTGGAGTAGTAAATAAATGGCGTAAAAAGGTGTATTTATGGGGTAATGGGTTAAGTGAGCATTCATGTTGATCTCTGAAGACAGATCACTGCTCAATGCATAATAAACAGCTAGCATTAACTGTATCCTGCAATAAGCAACCACCTGTACCAAAGACGGCTTATGGACCTTCTATGGTCTCTGTATATGAATTTGTAACTTATGCAATGCTAAATGGATAAAGAAATATTTAACCATTTCCCCCATAGAAGTGCATTTTAGCGCATTTAAAATACCTCAAATGAGGAAAATAATTCTAATTAATATAAAGGCATTAACATGTACCATAATATTATTTTCTATATGAGATGGTAGCTTAAAGCAGACTGAAGTAAAGCAGAATGTGCCTCAAGGTGCATTCTGCTTTACTTTCAACATGCTTCAATTGGTCACCTGTCTTCAAACCTAGAAACAGGCCCTGCATTTTCTCATGCAGGTGAGACAAATAAATTATATATGATTCATGATTAAGGTTGTGTTGTGTAGTTGAACCTGCAAGAAACACCCATTATTTCTGTGTAGTTGATCCTGCAAACAACACCCATTATATCACTAGTGATACATACACACACACATACTTACTGCAACAAAGAACCAAGGCAAGATGATATGGGTAAATGGAAAAATAATATTTAGCTTAATGCAATATCAGAAATAGGAGGGCATGAGCAAACAAATGAAGTAAATTTGACTAGTAAAATATTTAACTCTTAAAGCATACTCGCAGTGAAACTATGGTAACCTTTGCAAACAAGTCTGGATTCTGATGATTCTGATCAGGATCCAAACTGTTTGACACCGACCCTTTATTGAAAAGAATTTTGAAAATTCTATTTTTAAAACAGAAGCAGATGACAATTGTTGGAGACAAAAAATTTACCCAACATGCAAAGAGTTCAGAGTTAATTACTGTTTGGGGTCAGTAATATAAAATGTTTATTCAAAATGCTCTTGGTGAAAAGAATGCATCATACTTATTTACAGTAATAAAGTACTTCAAACACCTCAAATGGAGTCTTGCATAAGCTTTTTGCTATACACAGTGTAGACCCTTATCATATGCCATAATGTATGTTTCTGTATTCAGTGCTTTTTGCCTTCAACATTACTAAGGAGCAATGACATTCAAATAACTTATACTAAGGAATAGGTAAAGGTTTCCAAATGAGTTTGTTTGTAGGAAAGGGTTAACCCAATACCCCATAGCCTGTTTCTACTTTTGAAGATAAGTGACCACTTAAAGCAGATTGAAAGTAAAGCAGAATGCGCCTTAAGCTATTATTTGCTAGGATATAGAAAATATTTCTTTTGATACATATTGATCACTGTATTAAAGTGAACTATTTTCTTCAGTGGAGGAATAAAATCTAGGCGTAAAAAGGCGTATTTATGGGGTAATGGGTTAAACACTGGTCATTTATACAACACAAATCTTAGGAAGACAGGATTGTAGGACATAACAAATTAGTAACATGCCGTTTGGAAACTTCACAAAATAAAATAAGGGCATTAATTTCATTAAACATGGACAATGTTATGGGTTTTTTTTAAACAAAGGATACATAAACATGTATGAGTATCTCAAATGGGAAACTTATAGGATCAGTGTATTAAATTACTTACAGGACAAGTGGACATTTCACTGTAACAGAATTTTCATAATCGTAATAATTAAAGGAGTGAACTTTTGGCAGAGCTAACAACCTGAACATTTGTCAGAAACTTTGGCAATAACATTTTGAAATGATTCATTTATTTATAAGGGATACTAGCATTTCTAACCAGAAAATTACTGTTTCATATATGATGCTTATATACACTAATAAGACATTAGTCAACAAGCTTGTTAATATTCTACAGTATAACACAGGGCTCCAGATAAGATGGAGTTAACTGAACAAATCCAACATTTTTTCACTTATTTCAGCACCAAGTCCTATGGTGTAACTACTCATTTGAATCATCTCTTTAGTAGTGACACCATAGGGTTTAATTCAGAAATAAAGATTTTAGTTTTTGAAATACTCCCCTTATCTGGAGCCCTGTAACATGTGTAAAGCAACTACTAGTAAAAATAGAATGGAAATAGATGAAGAAAGATGGCTGTTTAATGAGGGACAAAACTTGTACAGAACTTCTTATAACAAGTGTCTGTATTACATTACTGTCTGTATTAAGCTGTCACTTGTCCTCTATAATACCAATGTACCTCCATTCAATGGTTGCTTAATACATGGTTGTTTCTTGTTTCTTGATAGTTCCTTGATGTTCACTGTCTTGCAGACTCAAAATGAAGTTTGTATTGTCTTGTCTAAGAAAAGTAGACAGCAGCTTACTTGTAGGACAAAAGTGTTCTTAACCCATTACCCCATAGCCTGTTTCTTTGAGTACTGAAAATAGGTGACTACTTAAAGTAGGTTGAAAGTAAAGCAGAATGTGCCTTCAGGCACATTCTGCTTTACTTTCCACCTGCTTTAAGCTACTATCTGCTAGGATATAGGAAATATATATTACAGTGCATGTTCATGACTATAAATTGAAACTTTTTTCTTCAGTGGAGGAATAAATTAAAGGCGAAAAAGATGTAGGTTATGGGGGAAAGGGTAAAACCTAGGACTTCTCTGCATTGTCTTGAACCAAGCAGAGTACCAAATATCTCTGTTTTTAGAACTGCTGCTTAACACATGTTTTACTGTATTATGTAATATTGTCTTATAGAAACAAAATACAACTAAACAAGATGTGTTTTGTGAAACACTATGCCCCCTGATGTGACCATGGCCTCTAAATGACCTTGACATGTGTCTGTTGACATTACACGAATTGCACAGAGCTCAAGGGCTTCTTTAGTGGAGTATGCATGTCAAATATGAAGTTTCTATCACATGTAGTTGCAAAGTTATGGCTAAGCTTTAAATTCAGCCTATTTGACCTCTAAATGACCTTGACATTTGTCTGACATGACTCAAGGGCTTCTTGGGTCAAGTGCACATGTCAAGTGTGACCATTGAGGGTCACAAGGCATGGGAGGATGCATCAATATATGGCTTCAAGTTGATGTATAACCTTCTTAGGAACAACAAAATTCCAAAGTTGTGGCCAAGGTTAAAATTGTCGACAGACAGACAGACAAACCAAAAACAATATGCCCCGACTATGTCATGTGGGGGTATAAATATAACCAACATAATCTGTATGGACAAAGTTGCAAAAATGTAATATATTCGCCGCACTAAAAGAAGAGTTTAAACCCAAGAGTTAGTATGCAAGATTACTAATGTTGTACAAAAAGCTAAAGCAGACTGGAATATTTTGATGACATTTCTAGCTGACAAAAGAGTGGGTAGTGATGATTAATTGAAAGAGTGGCCATAGCAGAATATCACTTCAGAAAATCTTTGTTGATAAACAATTTACAAATTTTCATTGAAAGTGCCCTTTAATCCATTACCCCAAAGCCTGTTTTTAGTTTTGAAGACAGGTGACCACATAAAGCAGGTTGGAAGTAAAGCAGAATGTGCCTTAAGGTGCCTCCTGCTTTACTTTCAGCCTGCTTTAAGCTACCATTTGAAAGGATAAAGAAAATATTTCTTATGGTACATAATCATTCATGATTGTCTAAAATGGACCTATTTTCATCAGTGGAGGAATAAATCAAAGGTGTAAAATGGCTTATTTATGGGGTAACGGGTTAATGCAAGCCAAATGCCTGTCCTTATTTACACAAGCCAAACTGAACACAATACCAAACAGGCAACTGGGTTTTGAGCACCTACCTGGCTACTACTGGGAAAAGGATCCAGGTTAGTAATGTGTGGTATGGTAGCCACGTTGGACCGTGAGCCCTGCTGGCCCTTCCCGGGCTTCATTTTCATAGGGGCTGCTGTAAAAACAGGGCATGAATGTGTACCTAAATTGTATGTTTGCATTCTGTCATCAACATCTCAGTTCTTACAAAATATGTGCTCTGGTGTGTCTGTGGGACTCTATTTGTATGACTGGGGATAGTCTGGTTAAAATAAAGATCTACAGTCTTACAAGGTTAAAATATTATTCTAACTACAAGCAGAGCAAGTTAGGCATTATTTAAAGACAACATGGTCTAAAGAAACAAATTAATAACCAAAAGCCTTAATTAAACGTTTCAGTACAGTAAAAACTTGTGTATTAACTCTTTGCATGCTGGGTAATTATTTCATCTGCACTAATTATCTTAATTCTGCTATTGTTCTAAAAGCAGAATTTCCAAAAATTCTTTTTAAAACAGTCAGAGTGTCAAACAGTTTGGATCCTGATGAGATTCTACATTACACAGCATCTCATCAGGATCCAAATTGTTTGCACATATAATCATGATTCTGCCACTAGCATGCAACGAATTAAAGTCACTCATGAAAGAAACATTGCATAAACAATAAAAATGTCTATATGGAATTTGTAAAAGTGGTTTCTATAAGGGAAAGGGTTTGACTACAACAGCTTCCACTGAACTATTTACTTCTTTGTTAGAGAGGAATTAACCCTTCTCCTGAAGAACCAGAGCTCCAGATAAGAGGGAGTAAACTGAACAAATTCAACATTATCTCACTCATTTCAGCACCAAATCCTATGGTGTCACTACTCATTAGAATCGTCTCTTCGAGACGATTCTAATGAGTAATGACACCATAGGGTTTAAAGCAGATATAAAGATTTTAATTTTTGAAATACTCCCCTTATCTGGAGCTCTGAGAACAAGTTTTTCTCTCTCAAATCTTCACTTTAACCCATTACCCCATAGCCTGTTTCTAGTTTTGAAAACAAGTAAATACTTAAAGCAGGTTGAAATAAAGCAGAATGCGCATTCTGCTTAACTTTCAGTCTGCTTTAAGCTACCATCTGCTAGGATGTAGAAAACATTTCTTAAGGTGCATATTCATGTGGAACTAGATCTAGATCTTTTTCCTTCAGTGGAGGAATAGACAATGTGTATCTATGGAGTAATGGGTTAAGCTGTCAACTGTCTTAACGACTGTTGATGCATCTCCAACCAATGGACGTTTAACAAAAAGTTTGAATATATTTACATGTATATGTATATAAAACTTAGAAAAAAGACACTAACATTTCGACCTTTTCAAAGCCTAACAATGATATACGGCTGTGACTGATGATTCCATTGAGTGATAGACACAATAATACACGTTAGATTTACAAACTAACTACACTTTAATATGGAAACAAATCATGTCTGCCTAAGCAAAACCTCACCTTAACCCTTATTTTGAGTAAAACACAGAAACTACTTATGATGCATCATCTTTATTATACAGTTATCTTGCTGTTGAGTTTACCGTAATACTATTGGCTTGCCTAATTTCAGGAGAGGAGTAAAATATGAACCATAACCCTATACTACATCATTGGAGAAAGAAACACAAATATTGCACATTGTGTAGACCCAGATCAGATGTCATTGGAAATGCAAAATCAGGTTATCTGCACTGACTGTCAATGGTCAGAGATCTCTTATGCTACAGACAGTGCAGACACTGATCAGAAACTGCCATGGAAATGTGAATTCTGATCTTGGTCTACACAGAGTGCAATGAACAAGACCCTCATTCTGGAAAAGTGTCTTGAATAATGTTAAATTAAAAAGTTAAATAAAAAATCATGTTCAATGTACACCTATACCTTCAGCTCCCTTCACTTCTGGGAAACTAATCATCTCTTTGTCCCGTCGAGCTTCCAGGATTGTAGACTCCCGTTTCTGGGTGCGTAACTTCTCCAGGGATTTGTCATGAAGGTGACTTTTCTCTGATTGGAGTGGCTGGGGACTGATCACCACACTGTGGTGGTTTGGCACTGACTTCTTGTAATTACCTTGCTTCTTTACCATCTTGTCATTGACCCTAGAAACAAAAAGAGGGCAGCATTTCTATCACTTCTTTGATAGGGGCAGCAATTATATCACTTCTATGACAGGGACAGCATATCTGTCACTTCTATTAACCCTTTACCTGATAGCCTATTTATAGTATTGAAGGTAGGTGACTACTTAAAGCAGGTTGAAAGTAAAGCAGAATGCGCCTTAAAGGGACTCGCAACCCGATGGTGTACTTGTCAAAATAAAATAAAATACTCAAATAAAAGCAAATTTGTGGCATTATTTGGCTTCTGACATTAAAAAAATATGATCAGTCCAAAAAAAGTCTCAAGAATCGTCACCGAATCTTAGATTTTTAGATATTTTCCATCGTTTTTCTATACCGACTAGTAGACGGTATAGTTGTTGTTGTTGCTTCTCTACACGGGCTCAGACATAAACACGAGCCGAATTACGAAGTTGTATGCACTTTCGATAGCTACACATTTAAATACGTTAAATCGATCCGAGATAAACGGATAGTTCCGTGGTCCATTGGTCTAAGCGGTTTCCCCTATTTTGCCTTCTGTCCGCCAATGCCGGGCCCCGGGTTCGAATCCCACCAGAGACCAATATTTTTTTTTATTGAAATACATTTTTTTAAACAGAATTTCTAATCCTAAACTAATTCTTTACCATTTATATAAGCGTTTGACACATATTTACAAATTACTATTTTTAATGCACCATCTGGTTGCGAGTCGCTTTAAGGCGCATTCTGCTTAACTTTCAACCTGCTTTAAGCTATCATGTGCTAGAATATAGAAAATATTCCCTATAATAAATATACATGTAACTGATTAAATTGGAACTGTTTTCTTCAGCGGAGGAATAAATCATATTCGATAAAAGGCGCTTATAAGGGGGAAAGGGTTAAAAGAAAGTAGAATCAGTTTCAAAACCCAAATGATACTGCCATACTAATTCAGTAAAACCTCTCTATTACCACCACTAAATTGTGTTACTAGATGCTAAAGGCAGGTGGCTGCTTAAAGCAAGGTAAACATAAAATAGAAAGCTCCTTTAGGAGCTTTCTGTTTTATGTTTACCTTAATTGCTTTAAGCTGTCACCTGTCTTTTATGCAACCAATTGACCTTCTTTTAATCGGTTGTGATAGAGAGGTTTTACTGTATGAGCTTTTGTTATATGTTCTCTGTGCTACACAAAACAAGCCAATGCAATCTCTAGACAGATCATTGCTTAAAGCAGCACATAATTTTTGTCCTGCTTTAAGCTGACATCTTTTTATCTAAGACTGCACTGGTAATTCTTTTTGACATATCATTTAAGTTGTAACAGATTATTTAAGTACTTTCGCAAATGAACAGAAACATGAGAAAAAGGACTTTGATATCCAAAACAGTGTAGATTTGATAGTTTCCACCTTGGATAGACTCTACATTGTTTGTCAAAAGCAAAGTAATCAATCATTGGTTTACTGTAATTCAGTCTCCTATCATACAGCACTTTGAGTGCAGCAGCTGATCTGAGCATGATGTCCATAAACAATATGAAAATGCTCATCATTTATTTACCGAAATAATTTTTTAACTCCGTAATAATTTGTGTCTTAATCAAAATTTATATGAACATTTAATTTACAATACACTGTCCTTGAATATATCAATACAATAAACCTATGTACTTCACTTTTATGCACAGGGAACCGTCACAAGAGAAGTCTGAACCCCAAAAGAAAAAAATGTATAAACACTAGATATATTTATATCTAGTGTTTATACATTTTTTTTCTTTTGGGGTTCAGACTTCTATTGTGACGGTCCCCTGTAGGTTTTATGCATATTGAATAGTCCAACAGTATTTAAATATTTAATCTGCTTACTGACACATTAAATCAGTACACTAAAACCTGAATTCAGCAACTATCCAAATAAATGCAAGGGCAAACTTTCCCGCACGTTAATGAAAAAGGAAAGTAATGAAAATAAAACTCTTTGACCTGTATTACTAAACCTTTTTGTCATGTTTTCATGCTTTTACACATTTGAACAATAGGAAAACTATTCCTGCATCCATTGAAAGCTTCCTAAGAGACATTCCTACCTTGTCATGGTTCTGGGGCTTAATTGTCATAGGGAATTGTATCCGTTTATTAGACCAAGATAATCCCATCTGCCAAGAACTAAAAGGAAGGCAGGTTGGTGGTTTTGATCCCTGTAAATGCACTGCTTTGCAACGAATGTAATTAGCCAAAATCATCTTCCTGAAATCATCATTATCCCTCATCGGCTCTATATGACCTATATTTTGTCACAGTGTCGCCAACTCATCCATTGATCTTTCTGCTTTCTTTTCAGGATCCAAACTGCTTACAAAGGTTACCATGGTTTCACTGCTTATAGTGCTAGCATGCTAAGAGTTAAGAATCCAATGATTCTTCAGTGAATACTTAATGTGAACAGTCCTATTTCAGAACTAATTTCAATAAATAACAGTTCCTATCATTCCAACAAAATGTACAAGATGGTTAGAGTCATACACAAATCATTTAAAAAATCATTACATTAGCAAACTTCTGATTATTTTACTATAAAAAAATGTCACCATGTTAAAGAATTTTTTATCATCTCGCTATAAGCACTGCATATTATAGTAAAACTGTTTAAATGGTAGTCAGGCTTAACTTGAGTGACCATTGTACAAACACATACTGATCTGTAAACATATTCAACCCTGACAATGAGTATACTCATCATTTACAGACAGTGTACCTGAGGGGATTACATTTGTCCCATGCAAACAGTGTAAACCCTGATAAGAGGGCTCCTTAAGGGGCCCTCTGATCTGGGTCTATACTGTTTTTCATTTTGAAATATATTGTTAAAATCAACCCTAAAAAGTCAAAAATGGACTAGAATTATTTTGAAATTGGAATTGTCCATTAAAAGTTTCAGGGGGTGAATGAGTTCACATAACTGACTGCTCATTGCATGACAAAGGTAATGCAGAAAGCTCCTACACGAGTTTTCTGTATTACTTTGTCTTGCATTATGTCTCGCATTAAACTGACACATTTCTAAATAAGACTACTCCTTATAATTCATCTTATTTGGAGCAATCACTTAACACAAAGTTGACTTTAGAACCATGGTTTTAAATCATTAAATATTAAACAGTTTTAGAAATCTGGCTCAATTTATAAATAATCCAGGATAACTTAAATTGCTCAAGAATTATAGAAGTTTACACTGTATTTTTTTTATCACTGAATTTTCTAACAAGAGCCGCATGCGGCCCTAAATCGCTCACCTGGTATCCATTGTTACGGTCATGGCAATGAACCAGTAATGGTAAAGTCTTCACTATAAGCCATCATTGGTAAATTCATCCCCACCCTCTGGCGGCCATGTTTGACCTAGGAAGATTATTTGAAGAAACACTGGCAAAGGGTCACCCAAGAATCATTATTTGTGTAAAAATATTCTTAAGTCAGACCAATAGTTTCAGAGAAAAAGATTTTTTAAGATTTTCTATACAGAAATATTAGGAAAACTTGCCCTACCCAATGGTGGCCATGATTTTAAAGATAACAAAATGATTTTAAGAAATCTGGTAGAGAGTCATGAATGGATCATTTGTGTAAAATTATTTTCAATTTGGACCAGTAGTTTCACAGAAGAAGATTTTTAAAGTTTTTACTATACAGTTACATAAGGAAAATGTGCCCCACCCACCTGCGGCCATGTTTTTTTAGATATCAAAACTATTTTAAAAAATCTGGTAGAGGGTCACCCATGGATCATTTGTGTGAAATACTTTCAAATCGGACCAGCGGTTTCAGACAAGAAGATTTTTAAAGTTTTAACTATAATAGCCATATAAGGAAAATCTGCCCCACCCACTAGCGGCCATGTTTTTTAAAATAGGAAAATTATTTTAAGAAATCTGATAGAGGGTCACCAATGGCACATTTGTGTAAAATTATTTTCAATTTGGACCAGTATTTTCACAGAAGAAGATTTTTAAAGTTTTTACTATACAGTAACATAAGGAAAATGTGCCCCACCCACCGGCGGCCATGTTTTTTTAGATATCAAAATTATTTTAAGAAATCTGGTAGAGGGTCACCCATGGATCATTTGTGTGAAATTACTTTCAAATCGGACCAGCGGTTTCAGACAAGAAGATTTTTAAAATTTTCACTATATAGCCATATAAGGAAAATCTGCCCCACCCACTAGCGGCCATGTTTTTTAAGATAGGAAAATTATTTTAAGAAATCTGATAGAGGGTCACCATTGGCACATTTGGGTAAAATTATTTTCAATTCGGACCAGTAGTTTTTGACAAGAAGATTTTTAAAGTTTTTTCAATTGGTTGCCATGGCAACCACAATTTCAATTGGATGACCTATATTTGAAGAAATCTGAGAGAGTACCCTACAAGGAACAATCCTATGAAGTTTTAAAGAAATTGGCCCAGTGGTTTCCAAGAAGAAGATCTTTAAAGAAAAAGTTTGACGACGGACGGACGTTCTTACCCTACGATACTTATGTGGCTATTTTCTATTGTTTTCTCTTGCGTGGCTAGCCACACAAGAGACACTTTCTTTTTGCTCTAACTTGGAATAGAATGATCTGGAGGCTAACCCTACCGCTAACCCTATGTCCCACAACTGGCCAGGTTAATGTCAGAAGAAATGGCCAGGTTAAGGTCACAAGAGACGGCCAGGTTAATGTTTTTCTATTATGGGGCTAAGAATTTTAGCCACATAAGTATCCTAGCGTAGGCACGGACTGACTGACGGACGGACGACGACGGACGGCGGACACAGGGCGATCACAATAGCTCACCTTGGCACTTCGTGCCAGGTGAGATAAAAATTAGTACACACATGTAAATATGAAAGCAAACAGGAAACAGTTCAAACTATTAATTATACAGGATATAGCTGTGGGAAAAAAATTGCATAGAATTTACAAATATTTTAACCTTGATACATAATCAAACCAGGTAATGCATTTAGCCACCAATCCAGAAGATGCACAAGCAGTCCTTTCTTCCATTACCATCAGTCAACATCAGCTCTATATATCTGTGCTTAAGGCAAGATACTGCTTAAAGCAAGATCAAAGTAAAACAGAACACTTCTTTAGGAGCTTTCTGTTTTACTTTCATCTAGCTTGAAGCTGCCATCTATTTTCAACATTATATCATATAACTGAATATTGATTTAGTATGCAGAGGCACTCTAAGGCACTTTTGTATAGGGAAAAGTTAAGCAGCCCCTTGCACATTAAAGCACCTTCAGTGAATGGTCAGTAAGCACCGGTCTGGCAGTCTCATGCATTAATACACACTAAAGCACCTTCAGTGATTGTCAGTAAGCACAGGTCTGGCAGCCCCATGCATTACCATACATTAAAGTACCTTCAGTGAATGGTCAGTAAGCACAGGTCTGGCAGCCCCATGCATTACCATACATTAAAGTACCTTCAGTGAATGGTCAGTAAGCACAGGTCTGGCAGCCCCATACATTAAAGCACCTTCAGTAAATGGTCAGTAAGCACAGGTCTGGCAGTCCCGTGCATTAGCACCTTCAGTGAATGGTCAGTAAGCACATGTCTGGCAGCCCCATGCATTAAGACATTCAGTGAATGGTCAGTAGGCACATGTCTGACAGCCCCATGCATTAAGACACATTAAAGCACATTCAGTGAAAGGTCAGTAAGAACAGGTCTGTCAGCCCCATGCATTAAAACACATTAAAGCACCTTCAGTGAATAGTCAGTAGGCACAGGTCTGGCAGCCCCATGCATTGCCATACCATACATTAAAGCACCTTCAGTGAATGGTCAGTAAGCATAGGTCTGATAGTTATCTCACCATGCATTGACCGAAATTTAAAGAATTATTCCAATGTCTAGGTTGAAAAGCTAACTAGAGACTTAGCTGATAATCTCTGATTATGCCCATTGCTATCTAGCTTCTTTTGAGAAAAAGTCATCTATATCTACTAAACAATCCCAGGAAAACAGGACTATTTCTCTTAGAACATGTCCATTTCACTTCAATTCTCTTTGATATATTAATGACATATGACAGTATGCATCTATTAAAAGCACTCATGCACATTTACCACAACCTTTAAATACTAATTATAAGACACAATGCTGTTTAGACTCAGTATGAATTAGTACTTAGAAAAATTCCAGTATGCTTGCCACGACTGTGGTTTTCCATCTGGGGATCGGAAAGACGAAGTCCTAAAACAATAAAGAGTTGGCACACACATTTTAAACTTTGCCTTGTATATAAATATGTAACACAGTAGTTTATTAAAAACTTATTGTCCTGTAATGTTCAATCAGACAAACACTTCATTTCAAAAGAAGATGAAATCAAATACATGTGCAATAAAAAAAATTGTACAGCAATCACTCAAAAGAGGATGAACTTCAATCCTTAACCAACTACCCCATAAATATGCCTTTTTACTTCCTTAATTTACTCCTCCATTGAAGAAAATAGTTCCATCCTATACAGTCATGAAAATGTATAATAAGAAAAAGTTCTGTATCCCAGAAGATGTTGACTTAAAGTAGGTGGAAAGTAAAGCAGAATGTGCCTTAAGGCACATTCTGCTTTACTTTCAAAATGTTTTAAGTTGTCACCTGTCTTCAAAACTAGAAACAGACAATAAAGTAAAGGGTTACTGGAGACATCTTGATGAAGAAAGCTCATAAAGAAGCTTTCTGCAATACATTTGTCCTGCAATAAGCCTCCTTTAAAGATCAGTACATTTCTTAATTGAGAGGCTGCTGTACAAGGACTTTTATAGTACAAACCAACCACTTAATGCAAACAGTACCACAAAACAAAGATAGAATGGGCAAAAGACAATGCCTCTCTTTATCAAATATCTGTAATCATATAATGTAAAGTGCAAAGGAAGTATCAAAAGTTCTCATTCCCAAGCTCAAGCAGCTGCTGATTTCTCCATGAATGCCATGCATGTTGCCAAGAATGTCAAGAGCAAACCCATCACCATTTGTATACCAAGCTAATAATTAATATTTATTCAACTAAACTAATGTATATACATAGCATACTACCTAGTGCTTTAATGATACAAATTTATTTTTTCAGAATAATTACCCTATTTCCTTTAAAATGCAGTACAAGTACATCTTCCTTTACACCTCACTCCAAATACATGTAGTTTCAAGTTTGGTTTTATCAGTTTAATCAGGCACCTGTCTTTATGGATTCAAATTCATCAGAAGTGTTTTAAAGTCCATAACATGAGACTTAATCGCAAAACCTTAACCAAGATTACTGAGGTAAAGGTACACAATCTGAAAAGCAATATGCTGTTCTCACAGTGGCACACAAGCATCTTAAGTTGAGTGACCGTAGCCGAAGTACTTAGTCCATAAATGACTTAAATGCAAACAATTAACGAAAGAGGTATACAGACATACACATGGAAAATATCAATACTCTATGCCCTATATCACATAGTGGGAGGGCATAAAAACTGATGAAACATGACGTTTGCAGACACAATATTGGTCATGCTCGTTATGTTTGTAAAGTTTTAAGTTTCATCAAATTTCATGCGTAAACCTAGGATGAGTAGGTCACAGTAAGTTATTAGCTACCTACTGCATTTGATAACATACTTCAAATGTAGAAGTTGATAACATACTTCAAATGTAAACTAACTATTGTACAAATAAATAACGTACTGTATCAATGTACTATAGAAGTAAACTGCTAGCTTCCAAATTATTATCTACCAAAATTTGCCTTTACCACCATCTACACCATAAAGATACCCATAGCAAATCCCATTTCAGCGCTCCAGATAACAAATCCAACATTATTTCACTTATTTCAGCACCAAATCCTATGGTGTTTCTACTCATTAGAATCGTCTAGAAGAGACGATTCTAATGAGTAGTGACACCATAGAATTTAATACAGAAATAAAGATTTCATTTTTTGAAATACTCCCCTTATCTGGAGCCCTGCCATTCTCTTCTATTCAGTAGCATAAATTTTGTGTACTATAATACCTTCTACACATGTAAACTGTAAAGAAGAAAGGAACATAGTATGTCATCAGTTGGAAACAGGAACACACAGATATAACATCATTCTGTCCAGTGGCTTTTTAATGAAGAAGCATGAATTCTAAATTTCTTGTTTAGGTATAAAACAGGGAGTCAATGGCTTCCATTATATAAATAAAGTTCCATTGGTATCTGTATTCCTGTAGTATCAAAATGTACAACAAACAGTGCAGTCTTTGATCATGTGAATCCTTTAGGGGTCATCTGATCTTGTTCTACACCATTAGAACAGTAAAACCTCCTTATTACGGCTACTTAAAAGAAGGCTTATCAATGGATGACTATATATAGTATGTAAAATACAAGTGACAGCTTAAAGCAAGGTGACAGTAAAACAGAAAGCTCCTAAAGGAGCTTTCTGTTTTATTGTCACCTTGCTTCAAGCAGTCACCTGTTTTATACACCTAATAATTAACCCAATTTAGTGGTCGAAATAGAGAGGTTTTACTGTATTTGATTTATTTTACTTATATATAGTTCAAGCAGGGATCAGAACAGTAAGTGTTAACTTTCTTGAATGGACAAGATGGAAGAAATCTGCAAAACAAAACAAAGAAAACTAGAAAATCGGTGCGAGTTTATAAACACATTCAAGAGTGTTTAAGAAGAAGATGGTATTCGGAAAGCCATGCTTGAAAAATATTCTGGTTTCAAACTTCAATATCATTATTTCTGTGCAAAAACCTAACACATATCTTGCTTAACTCATTGAGCCCTAGTGACGCATATATGCGTCCTTTACCTAAAGTGTACCTCTGAAGAGTACATTTGTCCTATGCAAACAGTGAAGTCTCTGATCAGAGGGCTCCTGCAGGAGCCCTCTAATCAGGGTCTTCACTGTTTGTCATTTTGAAATATATATTAAAAAACAACCCTAAATAGTCGAAAATGGACCAGTCTTTATTGTAAACTGGAATTGTCCATTGGAAGTTTCAGGGGATAATGAGTTAAATTGTAGCAATGAGAGGCTGAGGTCCTTAAAAAAATTGCTAACAACTGACATCCAAGTTCAGGCCCTTCAATTGTTGGCTTGATCTAAGGTCTATACTATTTTATATCATATTATTGTTCTTCGAGATGAGTCTAATGAGAAGTAATACCATAGGGGTTGGTTCTGAAATGTATGTGGAAATGTTGGATTTGTTCAGTTTACTCACTCTAATCTGGACCCCTGACTTATTTGTTCTAATTGTTCTGTATTAATCTGCCATCTGTATTAAAGACTGCTTACTTTTGACACAAGATTGACATTTTCTTGTGTTAAAATTGCAGACAGTAGTTTAATTAACAAACACCAAGTAAACAGAATGAATAAAAGATCTGCTTCCAAATAATAAGATTTTAGAATTGCTATTGCTTATCCAAGCTGATAGTAGACAGTCCCTAATACTGCTTTTGATTAATTGTAAAAAGGAGTTTTTAGAAGACAACGAAGTTCACCGGTTGCACATTTTATAACTTAAAAGCAGAGGTAAAAGTTTTCAAATGAATGGAAAGTTCTTGTCCATCAAACATATGCATACCAAATATGAAAGCAGTATCTCAAGGGACATAGGAGTTAAAAGCATTTTTCATAACCTAAACGCAAATTTAGAAACCTAAACATTGGCCCAAATTCATTGTTATAAGGTCATTAAGGTCAAATTTTGTGTGTGCATGAAAGGTCTTGTCCATATATACAGGCATGCCAAGTATGAAAGCAAGATCTCCAGGGACATAGTAGTAGAATCTAATAAGTAGTTTTCAAAACCTAAAAGCAGATTTGGAAACCTTAATGCGGGCCCTAAGTTCAAGGTGTCTGGCGTCAAACATTTTGTGTGCATGGAAAGATTTTGTTTATACAGCACTTATCCTCAAGGTACTTATTATGTGTATAAATATTCATCTTCTCAATAGTTCTTGGAGTTGTGCCAAGGACAAAGTTTGGTATGAACGGACATATGAGCGGACAAAGCCGCAACTAATTATGCTCCCCCCATCCCCCGAATTTTTCAGAGATCATTAAACTGAAGTTATCCTTATTCTGAGATTTGAATTTGATCTGTAATCCCCCATTACAAATCATTATACTAAGTTTCATATTATTATCTTAAAGCATAGTTAAGCAAACTAAAGTGTGACAGGATGCAAAGACAACACTAACAACGATGCGTGATGACAGACAAAAGTGAACCCTAGATGCCCGTCATACTTAGCAATCCAACACAAATATGAGTTATGAACATATTTTTATCAATTTCATTTTTAATGCAGCCTGTTGCCATTTCAGAAATAGGAGTAATCAATCATAGCTGAAGTTCTTGTAACATTTTAAATTGGTGGTGAAATTACATCAGATTTTGCTGTAATTCTGGGACAGAAGGTAAGATTAAGAATACTGTAGTTTAGTAAGGGTTGGGAAATGCCTATTAGGAAATCTCTACCTTAGCCGTATGCTATAATATTGCATGTCAAAATAAAATAAATTTTATGTATTTTTTACTTAAGAAATAGCAATACAATTGTCAAGAAAATTGGCTCCTGATTGATAAGATTTCGAGACTTATCTGGATCAAAGCTGTTTGCAAAATTAATATGCTGCTCTATCAGCCAAATTGGTCTTGCAATGATAAGGACTAGAGTTTCAATTGTTGATCAGCCACTCATTTCTACAACTTTTATTTCACAACCTATACTTAACTCACACAAACTTCAAGGCCATGCTTACAGTATTCAAGTTGAAGAGTTTGGAAATGTTGAACTTGGAAATGTTAAATAAACTATTTTCAAATATACATTAAATTTATAACCACGGTCCATGCTAACAATAACAAATTTATTATGTTTAAGACAAGAAACAGTTTAAAGCAGGATGAAAGTAAACATTCCATTATACTTTCATCCTGCTTTAAGCAGCCATCTCCAGTAAAAAAAAAAAAGAGCCATAATATTAGTGGCTAAGTAATTGTTTTTGTCATGACCAAATTGTAATTGTATTTGACATGACCTGAACTGTTATTGGTTTTGACATGACCCAAACTGCATATCTATATGGAGAGTGTGTAGTTACATTCAACAAGATATGGGTTAATGAATTAGCTGAGGAAGTTGCCATGGCTCACAGCAGACTGTGACTTCACCAACTTACCACGCCTGTACATGTACTCTGGGCTCTGTTTGGCTTTAATGTGAATATCATAATGAGAATTAATTTGAAGAGGAAACAAAAGAGATCAAGGAGAAAACCAACCGTGCCTATATTTACAATGGAGTTTTGTAAATTAATTTACTTTAAATACTGTAACAGTTGGATATTGGTGATTAGCACAGTTGTCAGTTATTAAGCGTAGATAACCTAGACATGAATGTACATGTACTCCAAAATATCTCCTTTTGTGAAATGTAATACTTTCTGTAGCCAGTCTTAATGCAGAATGATCAAACATGTATTATGGGACTAATACTTCAAAGATGCATAAGTGTAAGCCTTTAAGATAGGTGGCAGCTTAATGAACAAGATGTATTTGTGAAACACACACTATGTCCCCTGGTGTGACCATGTCAACTCTAAATGACCTTGACCATTTTCTGACATGGCCCCACTTGTACTGAGCTCAATCAAAAGCTTCTTGGGTTGAAAACATAATCATGCCCAATATGAAGTCTATCACATGTAGCTCCAAAGTTATTGCCAATAAATTCAACCTATTTGACCTCTAAATGACCACTAACTTTGTTTTACAGCAGTACAGAGCTCAATGGCTTTTTGAGTTGAGTATGCATGCCAGATATTTAAAGTCTCTATCACATGACAGTTTCAAAATAATGATCAAGGTTAAAATTGAGGACAAACAGACAGACGGACAGGCACTATTACACTAAGCAGCCACCTATTTTTCAAGATTTCCATGCTTCTTTAAATATTCAGTCACAACATGACTGTACGTGCATGTAATTGTTTATTGCTGGAAGATGTTTCTCCTGAAAATGTACATGTATTAGTTACAAGCTGGTATCTCATCTCCTCCAATATTATAACACCAGATACCAGTCAGGGAAAAATGTCAGTAAGGTATATAAATCTTGAGTAATGATTTGGAAACTGAAAAGAAACGTTTCAGGTCTTGTTTGAACTCTGTGTTAATACTCAGCAGATAAATTAAACAGCCCTGTTTTATTTGTCTAACTTTTCTTTTTGAATTCTCTGCCATCGTGCAATGCGTTAAGTATTCAGTATAAGGTTAGTGAGTACCGGAGCTCCAGATAAGTAGAGTATTTCTATAACTAAAATCTTTATGTCCATACCAAACCCTATGGTGTCACTACTCATTAGAATCGTCTTAAAGAGATGATTCTAATGAGTAGTAACACCAAAGAGTTTTGTGCAGATATAAAGGAGAAAATGTTGGAAAACTTGAGTTTACTCTCTCTTATCTGTAGCCCTATCAAGCTCAAGTAATTTATCTGCTTTTCCAATACAACTTATATGAGGACATCTCAACCAATGGTAACTGAACAGAACTGCAGAAAAGACAACATTTATGCCATGGCAGCACCTTAGAAACTCTTGTTGACTATGTTTGGCAAATGTGTTGAGCAAGAAATTGTCTTTTGGTGTACAGATAATAAATGTTATACATGTATTTCTTTAATTGCCAGCAATATAGACAAGAGATTACAGTTCGCCAATGTATTACATATCAGTTTCTACAGCAATACCTCTCTTCAATAACACTTAATATAAGTCGAATTGTTGGTTTTTAAGACATGTGACTTCTTAATGCATTACAAAAGTAACAAAGAAAGCTCCTTTAGGCCTGCTTTTAACAGCCAATTGCTTTAACCAATTACTCCATAGATTTGAAATTGAAAACATTTATTTTATTCTTCCTTCTAATTTATACAGTCCTGAATATGTATCATAAGAAATGTTTTCTAAATACATGTACTGGCAGTTGATAGCTTAAAGCAGGCTGAAAGTAAAGCAGAAAGCCGAAAGTGGTCACCTGTCTTCAATACTAGAAACAGGCTATGGAGTAAAGGGTTAAAGCTCCCTATGCTTCATTACTGGTACTTTGCTAGAGGTTGTACTGTACAAGACTCAATGTTGTCAATGAGAAATTTTGAAAGCTTTGACAATCATAAACTTTGTTTCAAATTTTGCCATGGCAGCCATATTGACATAATTTTTCTGCAATTCTTATCCAATGGTGGTCAAGTTAATAGAATAAAAGCCATTTTAGTGAACAAGATCTCTCTAAGCTGGGTCTGCCAGGGCTCACATCTAAAGCAATGGATCCACAAGATTGCTTACACCATATTTCTGTATGGGGACACTTTTCCAAAGTCGAAGCTACTTTGATGCTTTCTACAAACATAGTTAATTACATAGATGATAAGCACAGTTAACAAAAATACTTTCAAAAATGTTTAACCCATTACCCCATAGCCTGTTTATAGTTTTGAAGACAGGTGACAACTTAAAGCAGATTGAAATTACGCTTTACTTTAAGCCTGCTTTAAGCTATTATCTGCTAGAATATAGAAAATATTTCTTCTGATTTTTATTTGTGACAGTATAAATTGGAACTATTTTCTTCAGTAGATGAATTAATTAAAGGCGTAAAAAGGGGGTATTTATGAGGTAATGGGTTAAAGCCTCCATTGATTGAAGAAGCAAGGCAATCTTTACACAGATGAGCTCTCTGATCAGTGTCTGCACTGTTGTTTTTTTAGACCAGTATTTATTAAACTACCAAGAATTCCAAGTAGACTTATTTATGTTTTGGTAACTAAATAATAAGGGAACATAATAACCCACAATAGTTACTAAGTGCTGAAAGCGTTAATGCATTATTTTGTCACCTTTCAGAAAGCCTAAAGATGCATCCCTATTCAGAGGTGGCTTAAAACTCTTAGCACGCTATTAATATTATTGTCTGCTACAATTGTCGTCTGCTAAATATTTTTAAACATATAGAATTGTCAAAAATCTCTTTACAAAATAGGATCAGAGTATCAAACAGTTTGAATGTTGATGAGATTAAATTCTTAGTTACATGGCATCTCATCTGGAGCCAAACTGTTTGAAAATGTAATCACCATTTCATCGCTAGCGTACAGAGTTACTAAATTTTGACAGCGTAAGAATAACACAACAGTTACTAACATTTAAGGGACAAGAATAGCAAATACTGTTATAGCATGCAGTAAAACAAGTAATTATTACAAAGACTAAATTTAAAGCCCTGGTACGCACTCATTTATCATTTAACCCATTTAGCCTGTTTCTAGTATTTAAGATATTTGACTACTTAAAGCAGGTTGAAAGTAAAGCAGAATGTTCCTTAAGGCACATTCTGCTTTACTTTCAACCTGCTTTAAGCTACCATCTGCTAGAATAAAGAAAATATTTCTTATGATAGAGATTCATCACTGTATAATTTAGAACTATTTTCTCAAGTAGAGGAAAAAAGTAAAGGTGTAAAAAAGTGGGGTAATGGGTTAAACACTTTTATGCTATTTACAAATACTGTATGCAAATAAATTATAAACAATTGTTTTAGCAATAACACATATTTCTATGACTGTTACAACACTGGACAAAGAACATGTATGATAAGGGATCCAAAAAGGAGCGAGTTTACCAACATATTTCCAACACTTTCTCCTTTTATGTCTGCAGCAAACCCTATGTTGTGAATAAACATTAGAATCATCTCAAGCTAGAGGGTGTGCTGCAGACAAATAGATTTCTAATACGGTAATTCACTTATTTAGAGTCATAGTTCTGAAAACATGACACATACAGTCTTAATATGAAGTAGTCTTCTTAATATGACACATAGTTTTCTTAATATGACACATAGTCTTCTAAATATGACTCATATAGACTTCTAAATATGACACATACAGACTTCTGAATATGATGCATACAGTCTTCTTAATATGACATATACAGTCTTTTATGACACAAACTGTCTTCTGAATACATGTACACATACAAATTCTATTGAATATCATACATAGTCTTCTGAGTATGGTCCATTCAACTTTATTTTCAACCTGCTGTAAGTGATCTTCAAAATTAGAAAAAGATTATGTAGAAAAGGGTTAAAACATGCAAGTTGCTGCTTAAAGCAAGCTGAAAGTAAAACATAAGGAGGTTCATAAGGAGCTTTCTGCTTAAGTTTCAGCCTGCTTTAACAGAAACCTGTCATTTATTAATGTAGGATAATTCTAGAACAAGATGAAAGCATAAAATGACATTGCTATGATGAATAGGTAACAGTCTGAAGAGGCGAGATAATGAAGTTACAGGGCTCCAGATAAGTGGGGTATTTCAAAAACTAAAATATTTATTTTTGCTTTAAACCCTATGATGTCACTACTCATTAGAATCGTCTCGAAGAGACGATTCTTATGAGTAGTAACACCATAGGATTTGATGCTAAAATAATTGAGTAAATGTTGGATTTCTGCAGTTTAGTCCCTCTTATCTGGCCATGAGTTAAGTTGAGACTATGAAAGAAAGGGTTAATGAAATATTGAGGACTTCTGTAACTTCTAGTAATAATTCTGTACAATGGATTCATCACATTCACATGGGACTGATTGTAATATACCATAGCTTTACTCAAAAACATAAAAATCAACAAATATTTTCTAATATCTAAGAAGTGAAGTATTAGACACGTCAGGTGATACATGTAGTGTAACTATGACGTAAAACAAGTAAACATGAAACACATATAGTACGATGTTGCTGTTATGATCTTTTCAGAAGACTAGTAACACAAGCTTAAAAGGTTGATTGGAGAAGATACACAGCTCAAAATATGCAATCAAAGCACATAATTATTCTAAATGACTTGTTTTAACGCTCAAGCTGAACAAATTGTCAACTTTGAACAAATCAATTTCTTGAAAACACTGTCTTCTACATATTTGAAAAATGGGTGTATGTTAACACATTAGAGCAGTGTATCCTATCAACACAGGTACATGTACAGCAATTTGTTAAGATATTACTTAGACAATATATAACATACAACAACATTGGCAAAAACATAATAAAAAGGGCACTTCAAAAGGGATAGATGTATCACAGGGGTCCCGTCACAATAGAAGTCTAAACCCCAATAGAAAAAAAATGTGTAAACACTATATATATAGTGTTCATATATTTGTTTTCTTTTGGGGTTCAGACTTCATTGTGACGGTCCCCTGTGAGATGTATTTGATTTGATGTACATAATGTTTGTATACTGTTTTATTATATGCCTTCATCTGATACTGGGATTTTTTGTGTGTATCTCTGTAGGATGGGATACAAATTTCTGTATTTAACTTACTGTATTCAACTGTTTATATTTCATCTGAACTCGTTTTCGATAAGCCCGACAAAACTATGTAATCCTATGTGTTTACACCCTCAGCTTGATACTTTGTAATATTAAAGGGACTCGCAACCGGTTGGTGTACTTGTCAAAATAAAATAAAATAATAAAATAAAAGCAAATTTGTGGCATTATTTGGCTTCTGACATTAAAAAAATATGATCAGTCCAAACAAGTCTCAAGAATCGTCACCGAATCTTAGTTTTTTTTAGATATTTTCCATCGTTTATCTATAGCGTCAGCTGACGGTATAGTTGTTGTTGTTGCTTCTCTACACGGGCTCTGAGATAAACCCGAGCCGAATAATGTAGTATCAATCGCTACCAGTGAAGTACGTTAATTCGCTACCATATATATAGAGAGCGCCCGTAGTCGAGGAGGTAAAGGCATGTCCTCATTTTTCATGTTTGTCTCCGCATGGAGGGTCACGGGTTCGAATCCCACCAAGCTTCTTCTTTTTCTTTTTTTTTGAAATGCATTTTTTAACAGAATTTATTATCCTAAACTAAATCTTACCCATTTATATAAACATTTGACATATATTAACAAATTACTATTTTTAATGCTAAATCCGGTTGCGAGCCTCTTTAAAGACTTCTTTCTTCTGCTTCAAATAGCATTTAACATTTCTGGATATTAAATGATTGAAACATTTTATTTATTTATTGATGGTGTACAATGAAGACATTTAATAAATACATCAGACATTGCTAGTGTGCTGCAGGGTGTAGTATTCAACTCTCGACTTACTAGACCAAAACAGCCAATCACACTCTTGTGCCACAGGTGCTTGTGAGACTGGGCTGTGTTTTTCGTCAAGTACTTCGCTATATTACAGCTGCTTTAGAGATTGAATAAATCGTGAAAAACTCAAGTAGTATGTCAGTTTCATGAATGATCACCTGTTTAAAATACCCCCTTTATTTACATTTTCTGAACCATGTCATGAACAGTTAGCTTAATGGACATTACGAACAGGAAATACCAAATAGCTGCACAATGTGCAGTGACAATTGATAAAATTAATAAATGTTTACTCTGATAATTAGCAAACAGTGTAGCCCCTGATCAGACAACACATTTTCAAAAAGATGATGATCTGGGACTGCACTATTTTTTTCAATGACCCTTATCTTATACAGTACTTTCATGACAAGGTCCATTACATGAAAAGCTAAGATCATAGCATGTACAATGTGCATGTTACTATTATGCTCACATCTAATAATAGCATGTACAGTCAAACCTGTGTTTACTGACCACCTCTGTAAGCAACCAATAAAAGACAATAATCTTATTGTTTTATGGTGGCAGCTTAATGCAGGATAAAAAATCATGCAGAAGGCTCCTGTAGGAGCCTGCTGCATGACTTTTGCACTGCATTAAGCAGTCATCTGTCTTTAAAGTTCCCCATGTATCTTCATCAGTGGTCACTAAAGACAGATTTGACTGTACAAGGTGCATGTTACTATCATGCTCACATCTAATAACAAAGTCTAAAGCGTTGGTTAGTATGTAGACATATGTACAGTGTGGTATTACATAGAACTTCATATATAGTGTGCAGAGATATTGGGTTTTTAAACTTTCTTCAAGTAGCCACATTTCCATTATTTCAAGTAAATGTAACATGATTTATAATCAAAGTACTTGAGATTACTGTTGTGGGTGTCAAACTGAAAGTCACACGTATGGAATGAAATGAAAAGCAGAAGATAAGTAGTGAAAATTCTGAGAGAAAAAAAAAGTTTTTGATGATAGGATTTGAAACTGTTTTATATATACATGTACAGAGAACTTGTAGCATTGAATAATACTGTAAAGGGCCTTAAACTCGGACTTGGTCTAAATTTTATTTTGTAAATGATTTCATGAAATAAGTGAATATTATTTCAGGCATATTTGGAGATTATCTATACATTGGCCTATAAATTTTATTTAACAATCTCAAGGAAGCTCTTTAATTCAACAAACATGGAATCAACAACCCTTGATGCCGTAGCATTTCAAAGCTGTATGCAACTTTCCTGGTCCCTGAATTATTAATACACAAAACAGAGTGACAGTAGATTCTACTTATTTTATGATCATCATATTAACTTCAAAATGTAATGTGAATTCACTAAAGGTTTATTATTTCAAATCGTTTCACTGTTTCATCTAAAACAGTCCTCAAAATTAATTGATTTTTTGTTTTTAAGGAACTGATTATTCAATGATATTATTGAGTGTTGCTAACTGGGGCGGATGAGGATTGAGTCAAAGTCTTGAATTCGACTCCGACTATAGAGGTTTCAAAGGTTTGAAACTATCAGATTAAGCCTTAGGCGCATTCTACTTTACTTTCAGCCTGTTTTAAGCTATCATCTGCTAAGATATACAAAATATTCCCCTTTGTGCTAAAAGGTGCATTTATGGGGTAACATGTTAAGGCTAACTGAATGGCGTTTACAAATGTATTCAAATCTGATATTTGATATGAATTAATGTCACTTTAACAGTATTTCAGTCATATTGTGATGTCCAGCTAATTACAGGTGGAGGAAGACCCCAAAAGTCCATTATGCACTGTTTCAGGCACAAATCCGCAACTGAGTAGAACCACTGATCTTCTGCAAGCCAGCTGCAAGGCTTCCCCACATGAAAAATTCGAAGTGCCCAGACCAGGATTCTAACCCACAGTGGTGAGGAGCCAAGTGACTGTCAGTCACAGTGACTATAACCACTAGACCACAGAGGCCCTAGATCCAATTTGATGTTCAGTAACTGGTTGTTATTCAAAATATTAGATAAGTTTCTAGACAATTTTGAAGTAGATAATGTTATAATGGAATACAGTTTAAAACCATCATAACTTTACTTGTCAATAATCCAGGGACCCATCTTACGAAACGTCATACGACAAAATCGGTTTTGAAACTTCAATCAAATGTTACCACAAACTACGAGAATCTGATTTTAACTGTTTCATTTTGCACTCTACAATTTCTAATATATATGTATTGTTAATTGCCAACTCATTTTTTAAAATCAAGTTCTAATCAGTATTTGCTTCATCTTTTTTAAAGAATCTTTGTACTTGTTTATCAATAGTCTACTATGACGTCACAGTTGCCAAGGACGCTCTGCTGTCAGAAATCACGTGACTTAAAAAACCGACATTTGTTACTTTAAGGATGATTTTTTCATATTTTTTATCCTGATGAAGACCTGAATAAGGTCGAAACCGGTAGATCAATAAATATTTTGTCTACTACATCGGTGCCTGTAGTTATTCGCATCCTACCTTTCTTTCTAATGATTAAAATCGGTTGTAAGTCAAAACTTTAAAATATATCTTACTTTTTATTTCTCCATCTAATCCTGTCTTGCGACATCTCTTTGGAATTGTCTTGACAGGATTAGATGTAGAAATAAATAATAATCGAGAATCTTAGAATCTGACTTATGACCGTTTTTGTGCTACAACATTTTGTAAGACAGGCCCCTGGCAATTATGCTATAATGGAAGTGTGGCTATTTTCTATGTTTGTGTTACAGACAAGTACAGGCAACAGCGGGAAAGGTCCATATTTACCTGAGGGGTGGGGGACCTGTATAAGTCATCCCTCGTGGACTGGATATGACCATGTTGTTAACAGGTGGGGCAAATATATGTGGGGAAGAATTGGCAACCATGTTAGGGCTGGAAGACAATCAGCATGCAATAAAATCTACAATACCCACAACAATGGGTTAGTTCCATACATAGACCCATGCACAGTAGTCACCATGTGTATATAATAATGTGAACACATTAGTCTATTGGTTATTATCCTTTAACAGCCAAACCCAACAAGCTGACTTCAGCCCATGTTAACATAATATAACATACACAAATTACTACATTTGTTACTTAGGTACTAGACATATGTTCATATTTCATAATAGACAGAAAAATGAATTCAATAAGATTGTTTTAACCCTCTGCATGCCAGCTAACCTTTGCAAACAGTTTGGAGCCTGGTGAGATGCAGCATAATGTGTAGTACCTCATCAGGATCCAAACTGTTTGACACTGTCCATGTTTTGAAAAGAAAATTTGAGAAATTCTATTTTTAGAACAGCAACAGATGACAATTGTTGCAGACAACAAAATTACCCAGCATGCAAAGAGTTAAAAATATACAACATCAAGTGATGGTTAAAGTCAATAACATCAGGTTAAGTGAACTATTTACAAAAAGTCAAACAGTAAGTCTATCAAAATTGAAGAAAAACATGTAGAAAAAAATAATTACTGGTTTAACCCTTTCCTTAAAAATAAAGCCTTTTCATGCGTACCTAATCATCATAAAGACACCTTTACATGCTTTTCTATCCTGTTCTGATAAACAACATGCCAGATAATTGCTGAAAGTAGATTGAATTAAAGCAAAAAGCTCCTTAAGAAGCTTTCTGCTTAATTCAAACAATTCTAAGCATTTCATAATTTTTCTTTATATAATGGCCATTTTACAAGGTTTGACTGTTCTTTTTTCCGCCTTGTTAAGACTTGTGTGACAAAAACAAACAAAACTCACAAAAGATCTGCAGTTGTCAAAATAATATATAAAACTGTACATCCTTCTTAAACACATGATGGTTTATTACAGATATCAATGACTGTGGCAATGTATAGGTTAGTTACAGGTGGCATTGACTGTGAAGATGTAGATGGTTTATTGCAAAGTATATAGTTCATCAATCATCATGGTTGGTAATGACTGAGGCAATGTATATGGTTTACTGTAGATGACAATGCCTGTGTCAATGTGTATGATTTATTACAGATGGTAATGCCTCTGGTAATGTATATGGTTTACTGTAGATGACAATGCCTGTGTCAATGTGTATGATTTATTACAGATGGTAATGCCTCTGGTAATGTATATGGTTTACTGTAGATGACAAGGCCTGTGTCAATGTGTATGATTTATTACAGATGGTAATGCCTCTGGTAATGTATATGGTTTACTGTAGATGACAATGCCTGTGTCAATGTGTATGATTTATTACAGATGGTAATGCCTCTGGTAATGTATATGGTTTACTGTAGATGACAAGGCCTGTGTCAATGTGTATGATTTATTACAGATGGTAATGCCTCTGGTAATGTATATGGTTTACTGTAGATGACAATGCCTGTGTCAATGTGTATGATTTATTACAGATGGTAATGCCTCTGGTAATGTATATGGTTTACTGTAGATGACAATGCCTGTGTCAATGTGTATGATTTATTACAGATGGTAATGCCTCTGGTAATGTATATGGTTTACTGTAGATGACAATGCCTGTGTCAATGTGTATGATTTATTACAGATGGTAATGTCTCTGGTAATGTATATGGTTTACTGTAGATGACAATGCCTGTGTCAATGTGTATGATTTATTACAGATGGTAATGCCTCTGGTAATGTATATGGTTTACTGTAGATGACAATGCCTGTGTCAATGTGTATGATTTATTACAGATGGTAATGCCTCTGGTAATGTATATGGTTTACTGTAGATGACAATGCCTGTGTCAATGTGTATGATTTATTACAGATGGTAATGCTTCTGGTAATGTATATGGTTTACTGTAGATGACAAGGCCTGTGTCAATGTGTATGATTTATTACAGATGGTAATGCCTCTGGTAATGTATATGGTTTACTGTAGATGACAATGCCTGTGTCAATGTGTATGATTTATTACAGATGGTAATGACTGAGGCAATGTATATGGTTTACTGTAGATGACAATGCCTGTGTCAATGTGTATGATTTATTACAGATGGTAATGCCTCTGGTAATGTATATGGTTTACTGTAGATGACAATGCCTGTGTCAATGTGTATGATTTATTACAGATGGTAATGCCTCTGGTAATGTATATGGTTTACTGTAGATGACAATGCCTGTGTCAATGTGTATGATTTATTACAGATGGTAATGCCTCTGGTAATATATATGGTTTACTGTAGATGACAATGCCTGTGTCAATGTGTATGATTTATTACAGATGGTAATGACTGAGGCAATGTATATGGTTTACTGTAGATGACAATGCCTGTGTCAATGTGTATGATTTATTACAGATGGTAATGCCTCTGGTAATGTATATGGTTTACTGTAGATGACAATGCCTGTGTCAATGTGTATGATTTATTACAGATGGTAATGCCTCTGGTAATGTATATGGTTTACTGTAGATGACAAGGCCTGTGTCAATGTGTATGATTTATTACAGATGGTAATGCCTCTGGTAATGTAAATGGTTTACTGTAGATGACAATGCCTGTGTCAATGTGTATGATTTATTACAGATGGTAATGCCTCTGGTAATGTATATGGTTTACTGTAGATGACAATGCCTGTGTCAATGTGTATGATTTATTACAGATGGTAATGCCTCTGGTAATGTATATGGTTTACTGTAGATGACAATGCCTGTGTCAATGTGTATGATTTATTACAGATGGTAATGCCTCTGGTAATGTATACGGTTTACTGTAGATGACAATGCCTGTGTCAATGTGTATGATTTATTACAGATGGTAATGCCTCTGGTAATGTATATGGTTTACTGTAGATGACAATGACTGCTATCACTGTCGCAATGTATATGGTTTACTGTAGATGGCAATGTATATATGATTTACTGTAGATAGTAATGCCTGTGGTAATGTATATGGTTCACTGTAGATGATAATGTATGTGGCCTGTAGTAATGTATATGATTTATTACAGATGACAATGCCTATGGCAATGTATATGGCTTATTACAGATTGCAATGATAGCGATAATGTACGAGTATATGGTTTATTACAGATGGCAATGACTGAGGCAATGTTTATGGTTGATTACAGATGACAATGACTTTGGCAATGTATATGGTTCACTGTAGATAGCAACGACTGTGGCCTGAAGTAATGTATATGATTTATTACAGATGACAATGCCTGTGGTAATATATATGGTTCACTGTAGATGACAATGTATGTGGCCTGTAGTAATGTACATGGTTTATTACAGATGACAATGTATGTGGCCTGTAGTAATGTATATGGTTTATTACAGATGGCAATGTATGTGGCCTGTAGCAATGTACATGGTTTATTACAGATGACAATGTATGTGGCCTATAGTAATGTATATGGTTTATTACAGATGGCAATGTATGTGGCCTGTAGTAATGTACATGGTTTATTACAGATGACAATGTATGTGGCCTGTAGTAAGGTATATGGTTTATTACAGATGGCAATGTATGTGGCCTGTAGCAATGTACATGGTTTATTACAGATGACAATGTATATGGCCTGTAGTAATGTATATGGTTTATTACAGATGTCAATGTATGTGGCCTGTAGCAATGTACATGGTTTATTACAGATGGCAATGAATGTGGCCTGTAGCAATGTATATGGTTTATTACAGATGACAATGTATGTGGCCTGTAGTAATGTACATGGTTTATTACAGATGGCAATGAATGTGGCCTGTAGTAATGTATATGGTTTATTACAGATGTCAATGTATGTGGCCTGTAGTAATGTACATGGTTTATTACAGATGACAATGTATGTGGCCTGTAGCAATGTACATGGTTTATTATAGATGTCAATGTATGTGGCCTGTAGTAATGTACATGGTTTATTACAGATGGCAATGTATGTGGCCTGTAGCAATGTACATGGTTTATTACAGATGGCAATGAATGTGGCCTGTAGTAATGTACATGGTTTATTACAGATGGCAATGTATGTGGCCTGTAGTAATGTATATGGCTTATTACAGATGACAATGTATGTGGCCTGTAGTAATGTATATGGTTTATTACAGATGACAATGTATGTGGCCTGTAGCAATGTACATGGTTTATTACAGATGGCAATGAATGTGGCCTGTAGTAATGTATATGGTTTATTACAGATGTCAATGTATGTGGCCTGTAGCAATGTACATGGTTTATTACAGATGGCAATGAATGTGGCCTGTAGTAATGTATATGGTTTATTACAGATGTCAATGTATGTGGCCTGTAGTAATGTACATGGTTTATTACAGATGTCAATGTATGTGGCCTGTAGTAATGTACATGGTTTATTACAGATGACAATGAATGTGGCCTGTAGTAATGTACATGGTTTATTACAGATGGCAATGAATGTGGCCTGTAGTAATGTATATGGTTTATTACAGATGTCAATGTATGTGGCCTGTAGCAATGTACATGGTTTATTACAGATGGCAATGAATGTGGCCTGTAGTAATGTATATGGTTTATTACAGATGACAATGTATGTGGCCTGTAGCAATGTACATGGTTTATTACAGATGGCAATGAATGTGGCCTGTAACAATGTATATGATTTATTACAGATGGCAATGAATGTGGCCTGTAGCAATGTATATGCTTTATTACAGATGGCAATGAATGTGGCCTGTAGCAATGTATATGCTTTATTACAGATGGCAATGAATGTGGACTGTAGCAATGTATATGCTTTATTACAGATGGCAATGAATGTGGACTGTAGCAATGTATATGATTTATTACAGATGACAATGACTGTGGCAATGTATATAATTTATTACAGATGACAATGAATGTGGTAATGTATATGGTTCAATATAGATGGCAATGACTGTGGCAATATATATGGTTTATTACAGATGACAATGATTGTGGTAATGTATATGGTTTAATGTAGATGGCAATGACTGAGGCCTGTGGCAATCTATATGATTTATTACAGATGGCAATGACTGTGGCAATGTATATGGTTTATAACAGATGGCAATGTATATGATTTATTACAGATGGTATTGCCTGTGGTAGTGTGTATGATTGATTACAGATGGCAATGCCTTTGGCAATGTATATGGTTATCATTAGAAGTATAGTAGAATCACTGATTCTGGCAATATGATATTTTCAATTGAGTCAACATTCATATTTTTAAAATCATATTCAATCAAACTTGTGACCAATAAAAGAAGAAGCTGCATTAAGCAGCCAATTGTTCTAAAAGCCAACCAATGTATGTCTCTTTTCTGTTTACCCTTGATACAACATACCGTATCTGAATTGTTGAACAAATACAAAGGGACAACATAACTTTTCACTTTTTCAGCAAAAACATTAACAAAGATGATGTAATTTTCAGACAGTGTATTAATATAATTTATGCAGTTATTAATACCCTACATCCCCAAGAAATAGACATACAATAGGCAATTATTACTCTAGGACTAGTCTTGTTTGTCAAGCAATAAATAGTGATATAGAAAATTATTAAGGTACTAATATTTGCTATACATGTATACAAACTCCTGATATAAAATACTAATTTTCCAAGGTCCCAAGGAGTTTACGTAATTCAGCAAAAGAAAAACACATGAATAAAGGGAAGTAAGAGATGTAAAAAATATTAACAGATTGTTAAGTGTATTTAACTTATACAATATGTTTTGTTTTGATAGTCAAACCTGTGCCAAGAGACCTTTCAGAATAAAACTAAACAGATGTCATTAATTCCCAGTGCTGCTTATTGAAGGACACACCTAAGATAATTAACTACAGAGGAAGCTTCTGTCCAACTTTTGTTATGCATTTGAACATTATCTGTCTTTGGAGAAAACTAAGCTGAATAGTTTGGTTACTAATCACAGGTATGACTATATGTTAAAATAGTTTGCAACTGGATCAGTTAGCTGCTCTCAATCCAAAAAGTTAGCTATTATAACAATTGTAAAGTTCACAATGTTTGCTGAATTTACAAACAAACTCAGACCGCGTAGTAATAATGTCTTGCTTTTGCCCATGCAATCTCCAAAGGAAAACATTTTCTATAGCCTGACAAGTGGGTGCTTAAAGCAGGCTGAATTAAAACAAATTTCTGTGTGGAGACTTCTGATATCATTTCAATACACTTTAAATAGACACCTGTTTTTACAAGATAATGCTAGTGAAACAATGTGCCCCTTTATGGACAAGGTTAAACTAAGACTAGTTGACCTCTAAATGACCTTGACCTTTGTCTGTCATGACACAAGTTGTACTGAGCTCAATGACTTTTTTAACCCTTTACCCCATAGCCAGTTTCTAGTTTTGAAAATAGGTGACTACTTAAAGCAGACTGAAAGTAAAGCAGAATGCGCCTTAAGGCACACCCTGCTTTACTGTCAGTCTGCTTTAAGCTACCACTTGCTAGAACAAGGAAATATTCCTTATAATACATATTCATGACTGTATGAATTGGACTATTTTCTTCAGCGAAGGAATAAATTGAATGCGCTAAAAAGCACTTCTATGGGGAAAGGGTTAAAGCTGAGTACACATGCAAAATATGAAATCACTATCACATACAGTGGAGAATCTGTTATTCTTTCCCGTTTAAACACAAACGTACGCAAACGCAAAGCACTAAAACGTAGAAAAGAACAACTTTTGGACAATTCTGATAATTCATGTTTATCTTGGTGGCAAACAGTTTGGAGCCTGATCAGACGCCGGGTTACCCAGTGTCTGATCTGGCTCCAAACTGTTTGCACTGCAAATAATAGTTTTAGTGTAAACGCGTTTATTGGGAAAGAATAACAGATTCTCCACTGTATAGTGCTAAAGTTATGGCCAATGTTAAAAGGAGTGGACTGACAAACCAACTTACAGACAGACTGACAGACAAAAACCAGTATTGCCACTGATCTTTGACCTCGGGGGCATGAAAGTTAACAACAGGTCAAGAGGTAATGTGTTAATTATTGAAGCTAACTACAGTATTCCCTCTCTTCAACAACACCCAATGGGAGACAAAGATTGTGTCTGTTGTTCGGAGGGAGTTGTAATAGGGAGGGGAAATTGGCTTACATTTGCAAACATCTTGAATCCAGATCAGACGCCGCATAACACAGCATCTAATCTGGATTCAAGCTGTTTGCCACTTGTCATTATGTTTTTCTGCCAAAATGCCCAATATGTGACTTGGAAATAACACTAGCAGCTGACAATTTTAAGCAGACAATGTTACAGCTGTGAAGAGGTTGGACATAATTGTCTTGTTTGGGGAACAACCCCAGGCATTGTTGCAAGGAGGGAACCGTTGTTCATAGGGCCGTTGTGGGGAGGGAGCACTGTATATATTTGGAATGTAGTGGATGAAACCAAGGACTGTAATATAAAGATGAAGTTATGCCCCTAGTCTACTATTCTAATAACTATGAGTGTTGACATAACAGTTAAACACTACCTAAAATTGGCCTGATACCAACATCAACTTGTAATGATAAGTTCAAAAATAAAACAAAGATAAATTTATGATGCCTTGTCCACTAACCTGATCCCTATGGTGGGTCCTAACTCACTCGTATGGGAAAGATACATACAATGAACACAAAGGTAGTGTTTGTATTAGGGCATTTGAATAAATGCCATAAGTAATATTTAATAAAAGCCATAAATCATATTTAATCAAATCAATTGTATGAGATCTTTTAAAATATCCGGGCAAGAAGAACCGCCTTGCCCGGAGAAGAACATAGTAAGCATAGTAACTTGTAAAATAGATAGTGGAGGAGGAAGGGAGGTGGTGGTTTAAATTTAGAGTAAAATAACAGCCTCCTTCCTCGTTTATCGATCTATGGCGAACTGACCAGGAAGGAGACTGATTGGTCCGTGATATCACGTGACGTTTAAACAACTTAGCGTCCTAGAGCCTCAGCGGGTTATCTCCTCGCGTCCTCCACCGCCATTTTAGAACTATAAACATAGATCACTTATTTACATCTTCATCAAACTAACAAAGCGTGAACGGCAACATAAATCATTTTATGTTTTTCATAAACTACATTTATGATGCCTTGTCCACTAACCTGATCCCTATGGTGGGTCCTAACTCACTCGTATGGGAAAGATACATACAATGAACACAAAGGTAGTGTTTGTATTAGGGCATTTGAATAAATGCCATAAGTAATATTTAATAAAAGCCATAAATCATATTTAATCAAATCAATTGTATGAGATCTTTTAAAATATCCGGGCAAGAAGAACCGCCACGAGTGCAACGGCCCGGGAGCACTGTATATATTTGGAATGTAGTGGATGAAACCAAGGACTGTAATATAAAGATGAAGTTATGCCCCTAGTCTACTATTCTAATAACTATGAGTGTTGACATAACAGTTAAACACTACCTAAAATTGGCCTGATACCAACATCAACTTGTAATGATAAGTTCAAAAATAAAACAAAGATAAATAAATGTCTCTTTTGCAATACAGTGTACATTTCAACAATATTGACCTTTGAGATATGAACCTGGGTCTTTAATTGCAACACATTATTTCAATGTGGTGAACATTTCTACCAAGTTACATGAATGTAGGAGTTACACAGCGGACATGATATGGGATGGACAGACACTCTAGACGGACAGTTGGACAGTGCAATTCCTATTTGCCTTCCTTTTGGGGACATAAAATTGTACACAAAAACATAACATTTGATTTGTTCCCTGGATTCAAAACCTATGTCTGAAACCCATTTCTTATTAACCAAGCAAAAGCAAGAAAGGCAAATAAATGTTTTTGCTTGCAGTAGAGTCATACAGTAACATCACTAAAATAAGCCTTGTTACTGGTGTTAGGCAGGTGGCTACTTGGAGCAGGATGAAATTAAAAGCAAAAATCTCCTGAAGGATTTTCCTTTCCTTTACATTACATTTGTCCTATTTTACTTAACATATTAATAAGTGTTGCTTTAAATGAATACAATAGCAATGCTTTACAGTGATTAGTAATTTTATAAATTGTAATAAAATAAGAAATTAGAAACAAGCATAGGCAACTGTTATATTCAGAAAAAAAGAGTACAAGAAAGATCAATAATAAAATGTACATTGATTGTAGATTGTACATAACTCCAGTACAACATTGACTGTTGGTTTCAGGCCATTTTCTGGAAAGATTGAAAAGTTGAAAAAATTCACCTGATGCTGTTTAGAATGAGTGATATTCTGAGAATGGAGGAAGAAAAAACTCATTAATAAAACAAACTAATGGGCTTACATGATTGGTAGATGTCAGGCAGCTGAAATCTGCGCACAAGACTTATATCACATTTCACACTTTGTTGTCTAAAATTATATTAACTGGGTCCCAATTATGAGGTAGTACATTTAATAACAATTATGATAATAAAAGAGGTTTTCAGTCATTGCAAACAGTAATGGCCTACATCTGTAAAGAGTTAATACTTTGATATGAACCTGCATTATTTCGAGCTAATGGCTTATCTGGGTATTCACTATTTGCAATGTCCTAAAAGCCCCTTTTCTTATATTGTGACTTATTCTCCATCTTTTCTCATTAACCCTTTGCACTCTAGGTAATTCTTTCGTCTGAACATTTGTATTCTGCTATTGTTTTAAAGTTAGATTGTCAAACAATTTCGATCCTGATGTGTTACGTGACATCTCATCTGGATCCAAACTGTTTGCAAACGTTATCACTGTGGGACATATTTGCCGTTAGCATGCAAAGAGTTGATATCCCAAAGGGTATTGCACTTGTATATAAAAATATTTCAATAGTTCCAATTTTATGTCTCTACCAAACACTTGGTTATGACTTTTAATTAGAAAGAGATTGATGGAGACATTAGGATTTAGCATTCAAATCATTTCCTTTATACAGAGATATTTTTAGCTTGATAATACAATCAACTTGTCATCATCAACCATATCAAGACAAGTGCTTGCTTAACGCCAAACATAAATAAAGCAAAGAAATCTCCAAAAAGAGTGTTCTTCATAACTTTTGTTTGGCTTTCAGCAACCATCTTTTACAGTTGAACTTCGTTATCTCCAACTCGGATAGGTCGAACATACCCGTATTTCAAAGTTAAAACGTGGCTAAGCCACTTTTTAACTTTGAAATACGGATATGCTCGACTTAACCGAGCATGAAATAATGCAATTCATGTGTCAAAAATCGGAACGTTTGAATTTAAGCGAGTTTGAGATATCGAAGTTTGACTGTATGTGAATCTGATTGATGGTGAGATTTATTTTTCCTCTGCTGTGGGTGTCCCAGTAGGCAGCAGGTGGCTAGAGTACTGCAGGGATTCCTCTTTTGAATGGTTGCTAAACAAATGTGTGATTGTAAACAGTGACACATATAGCAGCTGTAATATAATGCGTTACGTCATAAAGCAAACTTGTAATACAGAGCAACACACAGCCACATGGAACACACAAACACAATTGACACATACATTTGTTACATTCAGTATAACACTGTGTTCAACACTAGCAACAAACAAGCATACAGCCATAGGAGAAACAAGAACAGATATTGTAAAACATGTGTTAAGTGACCACTTAATTGAAGAAACATAGTGATCATAAAAGAGAGATGACTTCTTAATGCAGGGCAGTAATGCACAGGAGCCTTCTGCATTACTTTGTCATGCATTAAGCTGCTACATACAGTCAAAATACTACAAATATATCATCTGTTTGGTAGTCTCTTAAAACATGTAGTCGCTTAATGCAGGTGGTCATTTAATACAGCTGGTGACTGTATACAGATTTTACTGTACAAAACCACAGAGGAAACAACAGAGGAAACAAGCAAAACAACAAGTAAACCAAACAAACATAGCTTGATGTCAACATAATGATACAACAAAAACACAACAAAAATTAAATCTATAAAGAGAGCTCCAGATAAGAGGAAATAGCTAAAATATTGCACTTCTATGTTTGTCTCCACCAACACCTATGTTGGGACAACTCTACTCTATAGAACCATCTCTCGGAGATAATTCTAGTAAAGGAACACAACATAGGATTCGGTAGTCATAAGAATTTGTGTATTTGAAAAGTTCCCCTTATGTGGATCTATATACATATGATTAAAACTTTTAACCTACTAGTGCCAATGGCCAATCTCACAGAATGTCTCAACATTGAAAATGGAGGATTTTATACATAAATACAATCAAGACAAGAACAATGTTATAAACCCAATAGCTCAATGTTGGTAGAATAATTATCTAGTCAAAATTTCAAACACTTTCTAGCAGGTTAACAGTTCTAATGAAACCAGGAGATTCATGCTGTATTCAGGGCTTGAGATAAGGGGATTACATGTATTTAAAAAACTAAAATCTTTATTTTTGAATTAAACCCTATGTTGTGCCCACTCATTTGAATCATCTCGTAGAGACGATTCTAATGAATAGTCACACCATAGAGTTTTGAGCAAGCATATAGATTTTAGTTTTTGAAATACTCTCCTTTTATGGAGCCCTGTGTATTGTTTCAACTTACCTGCTTATTGCTGGTATGGACGATGGAGTAATGTTTGATGATGTTGTGTGCATATTATGACCAGATGGGTGGATTGGAGGTATAGTGGACGAATCCTTAAATGACATTGAGCTGTCTCTTTCCCGTACATCCTTCTCTTTAGAATCTTCCTTTTCAGTATCATGTTTTTCACCTTTTTCAGTCCTTTCATGTTTCTCCCTTTCTCTATTTAAATCCCCTTTACTATGTTCATTTTTAGTTTCAGCACCTTTATTTTTTTCTCCATGCTCTGCTTTATTTTCACCTCTAGAGTCTGTATCTCTGTCTTTTTCAGATTTACTATCTTTGTCAGATTTAACTGTCTCTCTGTCATCCTTTTCTTCAGGACTTTTATCACTTCTAGACTTTTCGTTCTTTTCAAGCTTATCCATTTTACTGACCTTAGTAACAGGTTTATCATGTTTTTCATTTTTGTCTACCTTATCCTGAGCATTATGTTTCTCTGCACTTTTGTCCTTGTTTTGTTCATCATGCACTGGTTTAGCTTGCACCTTGCTCTTAGAGTCAGCAGGTGGAAAGGACACATTAGATGTGGTAGTGGGTGGAGTCTTCTTATTTCCACCTTTATCTGGGGGATCAGGCAATTTTCGTTTTGATTTATCTTCTGAGTTGTCCTTAGAATCCTGTAAAGATTGAGTTGTACATTAATGAATAGAAGGAAAGAAAACAAATTTGCTTTTGAGAAAAGTGCATGCCCTCCCCCCTATCGTCAAAAAACTAGATGGTCAAGCTCAAATTTAAAACAACATGAACAATTTCACATAAAGAAGAAATAAGCGTAAATATGCGCTGGTCAAGATTGCCGATCCAATGCGGGTTCACACTTAACCAATTTTGTTGAAATTGGATACTTATAACAACCTAAAACTATAACTAAATACATAAATGAGTAAAAATGTGCTTGTCACACTGGTGATCAAACTAGGGTTCACACTTTGCCAACTGGAGCATGCATATCAAATTCTATTAAAATGGAACACAGCACTTGAATATCAGCTTACTATAAAACTCTAACTTGTTAACCCTTTACCCCATAGCCTGTTTCTAGTTTTGAAAATTGGTGACTACTTAAAACAGGTTGAAAGTAAAGCAGAATGCGCCCTAAGGCGCATTCTGCTTTACTTTCAGCCTGCTTTAAGTTACCATCTGCTAGAATTAAGAAAATATTTCTTCTGATACATATTCATGACTGTATAGATTGGAATTATTTTCTTCCGCAGAGGATTAAACAGAATGCGCTAAAAGGCGCTTCTATAAAGTAAAGGGTTAAGCTTAAGTCCAAAAATCCTGTTTTGCCCCCTTACTGCTAATAAGTTGGAATGTTCTCAATACTGAAAAGCAGCTTACCAGAACCCACTCACAGTTTGTCACCAGCATCTGATCTGGCTACAAACTGTTTGCAATAGACATAAGAATTTCACCATAAATATGTTTATTGAGAAAGAACAACGTCTTCTCTACTGTATCATACATGTATGTCTTTAACTGATACCATAGTTTATTATATGCTATGATATCGAGCGTTTCCGCGTGTATTTGCACAGTAAAATACAAGAGTCTGTATCAGCCAATTGTATCAGCCACTTTGTATTTTACTCTGACCTCGCTTTCGATTTAACGTGACGTCATGTACATACGTGTACAAGTGCCGCGTTATTCATTGTGGCAAACAAAAACCTTGTTCTGCTTCAAATAACTAATAAATTTTGGCTATAAAATGATTTAAACAACTATTTAATTGTTTCTAGAGTGTATTCAGGGCATATAATAAACACATCACCAGTTGGCAGTGTGCTACAGAGTGTTGCATTTAGCTCTCGACGTTTTTGGCGGAAACAACCGATCAGACTCGCGCCAAGGCGCTCGTCAGATCGGCTATTTCCGCCAAAATCGTCTCGAGCTAAATACATCACTCTGTATCGCACTGTCAACTGGTAATGTGTATATATTGTACTCAAAGTGCAGGTTTCTGCTTAAGACACTTAAGCAGTCAAGACAGGGTATTTGTAGCAGGGAGGAACAAAGAAAGACATGTATATACATACGTAGACGGTATTTTGGAGGACACCAGAATGAGCAATACAGAGGAAAGTGCAGAATGTAAGCTAAACAACAAAGTTTAAAGGTCCATGTCTACCCAAGGATGATGGCGGAAGCCAACGACTCGACATGAGTGAGTGAGTGATCTGCTTAAAGCAAGATATAAGTACAAATAAACAGCAGAAACCTCCTACAGGAGATTTCTGCAGTACTTTCAGGCTATAACAAGCTACATCATCAATGAGTCTTCCTGTGAGTGGTTTTTTATATCAGTACATGGTACAGTAGCCCTAAGCTGATTCTGTGAAGGAAAAGTTTATATTTTTGCATGCTCGGTATTTTTTTCATTTGCAAAAATTGTCTATGAAAGCAAAGTAACAAACAGCCTTTTCATCCTAAGAAGCACCAATTTCGGCACCATATGACAATTAATGTGTTGCAGTGCCATAAAATCCAACTCAATAAATCGATCAATCAAAAGCCCTAAAGGACACCTTTAATTACTCTTCCATATACATACCACAAATTGATATTCATTGATAGTGTTGAAAACAGTAACTGTTGGCAGCTTAACATCAGTTAAAGTAAAACAGAGAGCTCCTACAATAGCTATCTGCATTACTTTCCTCATGCTGAAGAAGCCAGCAGTTGGGATGCAGGTGATTTACACTTTTGACTATGGAGGAATGTGTTCATGTTCACTTTTCTAACAATATTCTAGAGCAGCGTCTTACCTCTTTGTTACTGGCTTTATTAGCCTCTGCTTTCGACTTGCTTTGATCAGCTTCTGTCTTAGATTCCTTTTTAACTAACGGTAACTTTTTCTTTTTCTTTGTGGTAGTTCTGTTATTACTATGGTCAGCACTATTTTTCTCATCATCATCTTTCTCATGTCCTATAGAGTTCAACAGAGCATTCTTCTCTTGTTCTTTTGATATTTTGGCTTTAATATCATGTGAAAACTTTTGAGCGAAACCATCTCGGGTGAAAAAATCATGTTTGAGTAGTTGTGAACATGTGGGTCTAACATCTGGATCTAACTGTAAACAGTCCTGTAGAAAGATAAAATGCAGATAAAATACAACAAGAGTTGAGTCTGATATTGTTCTCAAGCATTTGATTGTTCAGATATGAGCCTTTGCTCAAATCTAACAAATCAAATGCTTGAGAAAGAACTCAGACTCAATTCAATGCTTCATAACTGTAAACAGTCCTGTAAAAAGGTAAAAACAACAAGAGTTGAGTCTGAGATCATTCTCAAACATTTGATTGGTCAGATTTGAGCAAAAGCTCAAATCTGAAAAATCAAATGCTGGAGAAAGATCTCAGACTCAACTCAAATGCTTCATAACTGTTAAAAGGTAAAAACAACTGGAGTTTAGTCTGAGATCTTTCTCAAGCATTTGATTGTCAGATTTGAGCTTTTGCTTCTTCCTGCAATCATCCCCATGAAATAATAATCCTGAAATCATCTCAATCTCATCTTATTGTCCCTCGTCATTCAATGACGCTGTATGACCTATTATATCTTTTCTTATTACAGTAAAACCTCTCTATTATGACCACTAAAAATAAGTCTAATTAGTTGTATAAAAGAGATGGTGACAGCTTAAAGCAAGGTGATAGTAAAACAGAAAGCTCCTACAGGAGCTTTCTGTTTTACTGTCACATTGCTTTAAGCAGTCACCTGTTCTTAACCCCTAATAATTAACACAATTTAGTGGTCGTAATAGAGGGGTTTTACTGTATTATCATCATTTTATTTATTTTTTATTTTATAATTATTTTCATTATCTTTTTAACTGCTTTGATTCTTTCTCAATGTAAAATGCCATTGAATGCATGGTATGTAAAAATAGGCATTTAACCAAATTATAAAGTTTCAAAGTTTCAAGTTTCAAGAACGATCTTAGACTTAAGAAAAGGGCTTTATAATGTTGGGGCCTGAGATTGTAATTTTCATGTCATTCTGAAAGAAATATATATGCATCAATAAAAAGAGTTTCTATATCCTAGCAGTTCATAGCATAAAGCAGACTGAATCTAAAGCAGAATGCGCTTTAAGGCACATTTTGCTTTACTTTCAGCCTGCTTAAGTGGTCACTTGTCTTCCTTACTTAAAACAGAGTATATTGTCTTCCTTACTTAAAACAGAGTATGAGGTATGAGTTAAATCTAATCAAGAAGGCTGTATGTAAAGTATTGGTCTAAACTTACCTTTATTAATGCTAATGAATAACTTGTGATTCTTGAGAATTTCTTCTCTAGCGGAGTTACTTCCCTTACTTCAGGCAATCTCATGCCAACAAATAAAGGGTTTCTAAGGAACACTTCTTTATGTCTCTGGGTTAAATTACCTGCAAAGTAAAAATCAAAGAGTGTTTCATATTGTTTGAGTAATATTTAGTAATTGTAATATATAAATAAATTATCAGTCAGTCATTATAACCGAATGTCATACAGTGAAAAACCTCAAAACCGGACATGTGTGGGGGCAACAAAAATTTCCGGTTTACAGGGGTTTTAACCCATAGCATGTTTCTAGAATGGAAGATAGCTGATCACTTAAAGCAGGTTGAAAGTAAAGCAAAATGCCCCTTACGGCACATTCTGCTTTACTTTCAACCGTCTTTTAGCTATCATCTGCTAGAATATAGAAAACATTTTTGATTATACATATTCATGAATGTCTTTTCTTCAGTGAATGAACAAATCAAAGGCGTAAAAAGGCACATTTATGGTGTAATGGGTGAAAATAAAGAAGGGTTGGAAACAGGACCAAAATTTTTGTTCGGTTTAGAGAGAATTCCGGTATTTGGAGGTTCCGGTTTACAGCGATTTCACTGTACATGTTTTTGTTGCATTCTGTCAGTTTTGGCTGTATGATGAAAGTGCATTTTAAGTAAAAAGACTTGTATATTTACTTTATTAGCCCATTACTGCAAAGATATGCCTTTTAGCACATCTAATTAATTTCTCCACTAAAGAAAATAGTTCCATTTTATACAGTAATTGATAAGTAACACAAGAAATATTTCCTATATCCTAGCAGATGGTAGCTTAAAGCAGGCTGAAAGTAAAGTAGAATGGGCATTATGGCACATTCTGCTTTACTTTAAACATGCCTTATGTGGTCACTTTTCTTCAAACCTAGAAACAGGATATTGAATACAGCGTTAAGACAAAAGAAAGCTTAAATCAAGATAACAGAAAGGTCCAATAAGAGCCTTTTACATTACGTTAATATTTCTTTGACCCATTACCTCATAGCCTGTTTCTAGTTTTGAAAATAGGTGACCACTTAAAGCAGGTTGAAAGTAAAGTAGAATGCGCCTTAGGGTGCATTCTGCTTTACTTTCAGCCTTCTTTAAGCAAACATCTGTTAAAATATAGAAAATATTTCTTATGATACATATTCATGATTGTGTGAATTGGAACTATTTTCTTCAGTGGAGAGATAAATTAGAGGCGTAAAAAGGCCTATCTATGGGGTAATGGGTTAATTAAGATGTCATCTGTTCTGAACATTAATTATAAAACATGCCTGCTTTGGTGTGGCCCTAATAGCTATGGCTTAGTGTTTTATGGAGGAAGACTTACCAAACACTTTGACTATATGATAGAGTTGGTCAATATCTGAGTCCCCTGGGAATAGAGGTTCTCCAGTCAGCATCTCTACCAGTAAACAGCCAACAGCCCACACATCTACTGCCCTGTAATATCAATAACAAGGTGATTAGAAAACAGCCCACACATCTACTGCCCTGTAATATCAATAACATGGGGATTATCATAGTACAAAAGTAACATGACATAAAGGTCACGAAATGGTTAACAAGTAGAAGTTGTTTTTTGCGAAAAACATGTCTCCTACTGTATACCCCTATCCCAGCAAAATGGCCACAGCCCAAATTTCAAACTAAGTAAGTTAACCTGTGAAAGTTTGGAGGAAACCCCTCTATATATGTGTAGGAGTAGTAAGCTACAAACACTTTTCCCCCATATATATACTATGTACAAAGAGAATTGCATAGGGACATAACTTCTGTCGCAATGGTCCCAGTCCAATTTCTGAAGCACTAAACCACCTTTATATATGAGTAGTTAAATATGTGAAAATTTGGAGCAAATTCTTTCAAAAGTGTAGAAGTATGAGATTTTATGTCTATATATTCTATGTAGGAACGAATATTCACAGGACCATGACTCCTGTCAAAATGGTCCCAGCCCTTTTCAAGACCACATGAATACATGTCTCCTCTCTATACAGGGGGAGACAAAATAACTCACTGTACTGTATTACCATCTGTCATTTCCAGAAAAAGAACTTTGTTCTGGGGTTCAATACAATATCCCAAAGTGAAGGGTTAATTCTTTCAACACCATAGACCTGTTTAAAATGTACATGTACTCAATACATGTGAAAACAGTGTAGAACCAGATCAGATGTACTCAATACATGTGAAAACAGTGTAGAACCAGATCAGAGGGATCCTAAGAGCCCTTTGATCTTGGTATTATTATATGCACTGGGTATTATATATATGCACTGTTTTCTAATTTAGACAAGTATTTATTAAACTACCAATAATTCCAAGCAGACTGGTTCATATTTTGTTGATCAAAAATATCCACAAGGGAACCTAATAATCCACTTAGCGTTGAAAGAGTTAAACTGAAAACATTCTGAAGTATTAGTGGGTTTTTTGTGTCTATATTCTTACTTTCCATATTTTGTATCCCCCACCAATAGCTCTGGTGCCCTGTACCATCTTGTGGCCACATAGTCTGTGTATATTTCTCCAGGCTGGGCCAAAGTCCGGGCAAAACCAAAGTCACAGAGCTTCACCACACCAATTTTACTGACAAGGATGTTCTCTGGCTTGATATCTCTGTGTATAATCTGAAAAGACAGATGTACTAATAAATAATACAAAACTATGTAATGAGATTAAGTTAAATCTAGGCTGATCTTGAATTGACTCATTACTCCATAGCCTGTTTTAGTATTGAAGATAAGTGATCTCTTAAAGCAGGTTGAAAGTAAAGCAGAATGCACCTTAAGGCGCATTCTGCTTTACTTTCAGCCTGCTTCAAGCTACAATCTGTTAAAATATAGGAAATATTTGTTATGGTGCATATTCATGGCTGTATAATTTTTTTTTCTTCAGTGGAGGAACAAATTAAAGGGGTTAAAAGGCGTATTTATGGGGTAATGGGTTAAATGGGACTTCATGCGGAACATGATGTCATGATGAGTGAGTCTGTGGTAGCAAATTTGTGTGGACGGAGTTTTTAAAGCCTGGTTAATTTCATGTTTACATCTACAATTCTACTGCAATATGTGTAATATTTATTTTGTCTGACATGTCCGTGACCTTGTAAATATTGAAGGCCTAAATCTAATTGCATCAATTATTTCTTCTATTCACTCTTACGAGTCAGTCAACTCGACACAGTCACACCTGTCTACAACAGCCACTTTTAATACAGAAATACACCAATCTCTAAAGACATATAACCCATTACTTCATCGATCTGCATTTTAACACATTTAATTTATTCCACCACTGAAGAAAATAGTTCCAATTTATAGAATCATGAGTATTTATCATATAAAATATTTTCTATATTCTAGCAGGTAATAGCTTAAAGCATTCCACTTAATGTTCAGCCTAGTCATCTATCTTCAATACTAGAAAAAGGCTATGGAGTAAAGGGATAACAGCTAAATGCAGGACAAAAGTAATATAGGAAGCTCCTAATATTAGCTGTCTGTATTACGATAATGTTTTGCATGAAGCTTCCACATTTTTATAGGATTGCAATTGTAAGTCCCTTTTTTTTGCCGACCAGTTAACACAAGTTTTACTGTTATTATTAAAGGTTAAACACTTTACCCAATAACCTGTTTTTTTTAGTTTTGAAGACAGGTGATCACTCAAAGAGGGTTGAAAGTAAAGCAGAATGCACCTTAAAGCTACCATCTACTAGGATATAAATATTTCATGACAATAAATTGGAACTATTTTCTTAAGTGGAGGAATAAATTGAAAATGTTAAAAGGTACTTCTATGGAGTACCTTTTAACATTTTCAAGGTTAAACTATGAATGTTTCTACTGATATTCATAGCATTCATAGCAAGTAACCTTGATACTGTTTTACATGAACAAACACTGAAGTTGTTGACAGTCTGGGTCAAGTTCAGATAAGGAATATCAAACATATAAGCAGGTACTTAACAACGGTTTAGAGTAGGTTTTTTATAAGAAATCTGATCACCTTGATATGGTTTCTGTATACAGTAAGATCCCCCTCAAATAAACACCCAATGATAATGTTACTGTTAGATGGCAGTTAAAAGCAGGATGAAAGTAAAGCAGAATGGACCTTTAGTAACTTTCTGCTGGACTTTCATAGTGCTTTAACCCTTTACCCCATAGACTGTTTCTAGTTTTCAATACATGTGACCACTTAAAGCAGGTTGAAAGTAAAGCAGAATGCGCCTTATAAGGCACATTCTGCTTTACTTTCAGCCTGTTTTAAGCTACCCTCTGCTAGAACTTAGAAAATATTCTTTCTGGTGCATTTTATTACTGTATATTTTGGAACTATTAATAAATTTCCATCAGTGATACACTAAAAGGCGCTTCTATGAGGGACAGGGTTAAGCTGTCACTTCACTTAACCGTCCATACAAGTGGCTATTTAAAACAGACTGAAAATAAAATGCAAATTTCCTTAAGGAAATTTCAGCTTTATGTTCCATTAATATTAAACAGCAGCATGCCAATATGTAATACAAGTTTGTTTTGATTAGTTAAATTAGTTTAAACAATATTTTATTCAGAGAAAAGGATTGGACAACAGGTAAAGCCTATGTGAGTCCTCTCCAAATTCCTTTGATTTATGTACCAGGGTCGTGAAAAGGCATTTCTATTCAAAATAGGTAAAAAGCCAAAGCAGACTTGAGTTAACCCATTTACGCCTGGATATTGTAATGAACTATCACCGTGTGCATTCTGGAAGATTTCATTATAGAGATAGAACGGTTATCTAATACCACTACAGTGTTTGTCCATACAGCAGAACATTTCATATGATGCAGCAAACAGTGTAGACCCTGATCAGACATCGCATTGTGTGGCATCTTATCAGGGTCTACACTGTTACCAACATACTCTTTTGTAGACATTAAGTATAAATGATTTAATTAATTAAACACAAGAAATAATCATTCATTTGTTTGGTCATAATAATAGCACTTTACTCTAGTGTTTGTGGTATCATCAAATCAAACTCTGAACTTTTTCTCCCCTATCAGCTGATAGCAAACAACACTGCATGTTGCCCTCATTAACCCATTTAACCCTTTCCCCCATAGAAACACCTTTTAGTGCATTAAGTTTATTCCTTCACTGAAGAAAATTGTTCCAACTTATACAGTCATAAATATGTATCATACAAAATATTTTCTATATTCTAGCAGATGATAGCTTAAAGCAGGCTGAAAGTTAAGCAGAATGCGCTTAAGGCGCATTCTGCTTTACTTTCAACCCGCTTTAAGTGGCCACCTATATTCAATACTAGAAACAGGTTATGTGGGAAAGGGTTAAGCCTAGTGTGTTTACTAAAGCACATTAGTAAACAGTACAGATCCTGTACTGCATTACGCAGTCTCATCAGGGTCTGCACTGTTTGATATTCTAATTTTATATAAAATGGTCTGCTGTATAGACAAACACTGTGCACAGTGTCTTTAAATCATCCATGTATATTATCTATAATGAAATCTTCCAGCAAGCAAATAGGAAGAGTTCATTGCAATATGCAGGGATAAATGGGTGGGTAAAGAAAATTAATACTGTGGTGCCCGCGAGTTGCACATATAATGACCTTACCAATCTCCATTTGCGAGTTGATTTGGGCATTATATGGCAACAACCATTTTATTTAAACATCAGAAAACGTACACAAGTAATTGTAATTTAGTATCAGCCATGCAGCATAACGCATATCTCCCGTAAAGACTTCAATTCGCTACTGTTTTCCAGTCTGACGGGAAGCTGAAACAACCCGTCAGCCATGTTTTTGCAGTGCATTGTGGGTTGTTTACACAACGTTACTAAGCAGTTTCCTTGTCATTCAAGATGCCAAAAAGAAAGTCTTCATTAAATCATCATTTAATGGTAATTCTACATATTTAATAGTTATTTCATGTTCATATAGCATTTTTAACACATTGGAAGTTTTCAAACTATCAGATTAGGAAAAAACCGTCAGTTTATCGTTTGGTTCGATTTGTTACCAAAAACAGGTAACATGTAACATTGTTACCTAAAAGAGGTAACAAGTTGTTACCTAAAAGAGGTAACAAGTAACACATTTTGTTACCAAACGCGGTAACAAGTAACTTGTTACCACTTTTGTTACACAAAAAGGGTAACATTCTTATCCTAGAGTATAAAAGGGCTCGCTACCAAGAAGCGAGAGGCAGTTAGATTTTAGAAAGCATAGAGGTTAGATCAGGCCAGACGCTACCGGCATAGAACTTTTATCAAAGCCTTATAATAACATATGCGTTACATTGCGGCTGTTTTATATAATATCGCTACAAACAAGTTATAGAAATAACTAGATCTACAATAGAAGTCAGAAAACAGAGACTTTGTTGTTGTGTATTCAATAGCCCATTGTATTGAGTTCTATGTGAACTGGACCGTTCTAGATTTAACAAGCAAATAGTTACAACTACAACCACGTACCAGCTGGTACGTAACAATACTTTCTCAAATAGATAGAAGTCTTATATCATTTCAAAGTAAAGTACAATTTTCTGTTTTCTTCTTCCAAAAGGTATAATCAGCATTTGTTAAGAATTTGGTCAGGAATTGTAGTCCTGGCCAATTGTATTTGTTTAACCCTTAACATACTAGCGACGGATTATGTCCCACAGTGATTACCTTTGCAAACAGTTTGGATCAAGATGAGACGCCGCATAATGGGGCGTCTCTTCAGGATCCGAATTGTTTGACACTCTGACCCTGTTTTGAAAAGAAAATTAAAAAATTCTATTTTTAGAACATCAGCAGACGACAGTACTGTTGTTGCAGACGAAAAAATTACCCAGCATGCAAAGAGTTAATATACTCATTAACTTTATAAAATGCTCGAAAAATAGTGTCAGCTCTAAACATTGTCTGGCGTTATTGTGAAGTTGATTATTTGTTTTCTAATCTTGCATACATGTATATACAATAAGTGACAAATATTTGGATCCTCAGTTCAGGTGCCAACTTATTCAGCATCTGATCTGGATCCAAAGTCATTGTTATGGTCTATAAAATATTTAAAGGGTCAACAAGCATAATGGCTTATAAATACATGTATGTTTCATTGAAGACTGCGGTATTCTGCTGGGAGTACACCTGTAATCATTAGGGCATTTATCTGCATATCAAATTAATAATCAATATTTAACAAGAGTCCAGTGTATTCCTGAATAGCAAGCTGTTTTGCATACAAATCTTATCCTCCAATCGGTCTTTGTAGTTGTATGTAAAGATGATCACTCCGTATTGAATACCTGCCAGACACTTCTCACGATTTGCTACTAGATTTGGATAAGCTGAACACGGAACTACAGGCGAATTTCGATATCTCGAACTGGATTATGTCGAACATACCCGTAGTTCAAAGTTAAAACGTGGCTTAGCCACGTTTTAACTTTGGACTACGGGTATGTTTGACATAACCGACCATGAAATAATGTAATTCATGTGTCAAAATATCGGTTAGTTCGAGATTAGCGAGTTCGAGATATTGAAGTTTGACTGTATACCCTATTGAGTTTTATACCCTATCTTTTCATACAGAGAAGAAAAGGAACTTTTAATGGCTATATCCATAATACATTGATTGCAAAGCTTGATTTGTTTGCACAGATAAATTGTAAATCTGGTTTTGCTAAACCATTTGAAATACATGAATCAGTGTAAATTCTCTTTTAATTGGAGAAAATACAAATGCCCAATAATCTATACAAAGGCCATTAGTATTCATTCTGTGTACAAGGTCTGTCATTTCAAAAACTGTGTTAATCCATTACTCCATAGATACACCTTTTTACATCTTTAATATCTTTCTCCACTGAAGAAAATAGTTCCACTTTATACAGTCGTGAATTTGTATCATAAGAAACATTTTCTATAGTCTAGCGGATGGCAGCTTAAAGAAGGTTGAAAGTAAAGCAGAAAGTGCCTTAAGATGCATTCTGATTTACTTTCAACCTGCTTTAAGTGGTCACCTTTCTTCAGTACTATAAACAGGCTATGGAGTAAAGGGTTAAAATACATGGTGTGGGGGAAAGATAATTTGTGTGAAATATGGAGCCACACTGACATCCGACAATAAGCCTTTCTTCCCTATAAGTGCTATAAAAGGCTTTTGTTGGTCCTGCCATGTTAGCTCTTTAGGCCGCCTCCACCAATTCTTTATAATTGCACTTAAAACTCACAAGTTGTGTAAAATGTAAACAGTAAGTGGCAGCTTTATAACAAGATATAAGTTAAGCAGAAAGCTCTAACTGTTTTACTTTAAGCAGCCACCTTTGTTTAACACAGCAGTATTAAATGAATGTAGCTGATTTTCACTGATGGCTAGGAGGAAAGTGCTATGGAGATATTTGGATGAGAAGAATATACAGTCACAATAAAGTACAATTTATCTATCTAAAGACAAGGCTGCATAATGCAGGACAAAAGTAACGCAGAGGCTTATTTAACTTATGTTAAAGATAGCTAATTTGTTTTTGACTAGACAACCTAGATTTCTAATTTATTGCAAAAAACTGCTTCTATGTTCACACTTTAAATTATTATTATTATACCAGATTTATATAGCGCTCTTTTCACACAGGGGTAGTGCGTTCAAAAGCGAATGGCAAATGGCAAATAGCAACTTCAGCTGCAAACAGTTTCCATTCAGATCAGACGCAGAGCAACTCTGCACCTTAAAAGCCTTATTTATTTAACTCTTTCAACAATAAGTAACTAGTGTGGGTTATTAGGTTCCCTTGTGGATCTTTTTAGTTACCAAAACATAAACCAGTCTACTTGGAATTTTGAAAAGTTTGATAAATACTACTGTTAATTGGCAAACAGTGTAGATCGTGTAGGAGCCCTCTGATTTGGGTCTATACTGTTTGCAAATGCAATGAGTATATTTTAAACAGACCCGTGGTGTTAAAAGAGTTAAACACACAGAAAAAAGAGTCAGCCTTAATTTTTTACAGCTAATAAATTCAAAGCAGATGACATTTCTTCCACATTCAAAGGATTAAGCATTATTACTGAGATTATTTATTGGGATAGGTCTGAACATTACAAGTGATTGGGTCGTATAGTTGCACCATAAATAGCCATGACTGTTCCATTATGAACATTATGCTATTGATCCAAACATAAATTATGAATGCTCTTCTCTGTATTGATTAAAGGTAAACCTTAGCTAAAATAACACTTCTTCTAAGCAAATATTCTAAATCAACAGCCGACAATTCAGATCTTTGACCATAAATTTCACCCTTTTCCTTCAATTTTTTTTCTCAGTGTTAAAGAGACAAGCTTACTGAGGGTAAGAAAGAAATCTCCTTCACAAGCCTTCTAGTTTTGTTCATTCTGATGTAAGTAGCCACCTAATATGAAGAAGAAAAGTGTTCTTCCAACACTAAGTACATTTTGTGGGTTATCAGGTTCCCTTGTGGATAGTTTTTAGTTAACAACCATGAAACAGTCTACTTGGAATTCAGGGTAGTTTAATAATACTGCTCTAAATTAGCAAACAGTGTAGATCCAGATAAGAGGCCTCCTATAATATCTCTCTGATCTGGGTCTACACTGTTTGCAAATGTATTGTTGAAAGAGTTAAAACAGTGTGGAAGCATGAAACAGTACATGAATTTCTATGCGGTGTATATTTTACTGTAGCTTTCAAAGAAATAAAATTTGTATTAACCTGTTACCCGATAGCCCTTTTCTTGTTTTGAAAACGGATGATCACATAAAGAAGGCTGAAATTTCAAGTAAAGCATAATGTGCCTTAACCCTTTCCTCCCTAAAACCTAAAATGGACAATTCTAGATTTCAATTTAGTCTAGTCCAATTTTTACTTTTTAGGGTTGATTTTTACAAAATATGTCAAAATGACAAACAGTGAAGACCCTGATCAGAGGGCTCCTTCAGGAGCCCTCTGATCAGGGTCTATACTGTTTGCATAGGACAAGTGTACTCATCACATGTATGCTGTTTGCAAATAACGCATATATGCGTGACTAGGGTTCAAAGAGTTAAGGTGCATTCTGCTTTACTTTCAGTCTGCTTTAAAAGGTCAATTATCTTCAATCCTAGAAACAAAACAGGCTATGGGGTAAAGGGGTTAACATTATTTAATGCTTTTGAACAATGGAAGAGTGAAAGCAATGAAACTATATGACCGGTCATTAAAACTAAATTTAGCATCAATGATCCAAGTTCGAGAAACTTTGCGCTTGAATAAGCAAGTTGAAATTCATTGACCAAAGTGTTTGTCTGCCAGTGCTGGTATACTACAATATGGCAATTTTGAAATCTTTTAAAGTTTACACTGAAACTTGTATTCAATGAACAACCATTAACACTTTACTCCATAGATATGCATTTTAATGCATTTAATTTATTCTTACACTAAACTAAAAGAAAATAGTCATGAATATCCACCATAAGAAATAATTTGTATATACTAGCAGATGATTGTTTTTCTATTCCCTTCATTTGCTTGAAAATGACATCAAATACTGAATAAATGCAAAGAGTCAGTTATCAAAAAGTTCATATGGCCAAGTTACACAAAATTGGGCAAGTTCATTTTGGGACAGGGCAAGTTTACCATATAAGCTTACTTGTACTGGGCATTGAACCTCACTCTAAAAGCACATTCTTATGTAAGCAGAGACTTTTGAATTCACCAACAATTGCTGCCTACTTGTATGTGTAAGCCTTTAAAGTTCATATATTGAAACCATGTAATTATGACAGGTTAACTGCTGTATATGATGATTTGTAATTACCTCTGTATTCCAAACCAATAATAGGTTTGAAAGAAGACCCAACTTGATAATCATTGGGTAAAATGCCTGTGTAGACTAGGTACTTAGTAACAATAAGCACCATTTATCAGTAAACACTACTAGCTTTCACAAACCAAATCAGTATATAGATTTTTTAATTACCCACTGACAATGCAATTTTTTTTTTACCTGAGTACAGTAATACTTGTGATTACATGTAGCTGCCACTCTGTGATCACAAGTGACCGCATAGCACAGGACAAATTAAATACAGTACTTCCTGAAGGCAGCTATGTGCATTATTTTAGAGGAGCTGCATTAAACCATTACCCCATTCTTGTGTGTTATTAGGTTCCCTTGTGGATCCTTTTTTATTACCTTAACATGTACCAGTCTACTTAGAATTCTGGGTAGTTAAATAAATATTGGTCTAAATTAGAAAACAGTGCAAACCCAGATCAGAGGGCTCCTATGGGTCTACACTGTTTTCAAATGTAACAAGCATAATATATTTTAAACAGGTCTATGGTGTTGAAAGAGTAAACAGATGCAGAGTAACTCAGCATCTGATCAGAATCCAAAAAGTTTGTCAATCTGATTTAACATTGGCAAAAGTTATGCAAAAACAAGAGATGTGGCTGGGTCTGTAAGACACATACAGACAGAATTCTTTGAAATACATGTGACAGGGCTCCAGATAAGAGGGAGTAAACTGCACAAATCCAACATTTTCTCACTTATTTTAGCACCAAATCCTATGATGTTAATACTCATTAGAATTGTCTCGAAGAGACGATTCTAATGAGTAGTGACACCATAGGGTTTATTGCAGAAATAAAGATTTTAGTTTTTGAAATACCCCCCTTATCTGGAGCCCTGCAATGTGTATTCAAGTATATGAGAATCCTGACTTCATGCATGTCTGTGGTGCATATAGAAACACCCTGTTAGCTTATAAGGTTGTAGCTTAAAAACTGGAGAAGGAGTTACTTGAAAACTATAGGAAAAGTTAAACGGTCAAAGTATATATATAAAGTATGAATCATATATAAATATTTTATGTTGTAAGATAGATAGATAGATAGATAAATGAATGGAATAGCTAATGGACAGATGGATAGGGGTAAAAAAGTAAGCCAACTAATCATCTTGGGGGCAGTACACAGACTTATCATGACATGGACATAAAAATCCGATTTCAGAACTAAAGCAGTTTATGTTTTAAGTAGACAAAATTTATTTAGCGCTAAAAGATTAAACTTATCAATAAGAGATACTGCTTACAGAAGAGGCCTTTACACTATGAACTAAACCCTAATATTTCTCCATAATTATGTTTAACCTTGAAGCAGGCAGTCTTTACAACATGTTAAAGTGTTCATTGAATTCCCCAGTTCTATTTCATGGCCTATAGTCTACCCATTGGCTTGTACTACTAAATTGGCAATTTGCACTTACATTATTCATGTGACAGAACTCGATGCCCTTCAGAACTTGCCAGAGGATTTTACGACATGTCATTTCGTCCAGACCATTTGGACATTTCTCAAGCTCGTCCAGCACAGTGTGGTCAACATATTCAAATACGAGATAAAGCCTTTTCTTTCGCCGAAACACTTCCAAGAGGTTTACCAGGTGATCGTGTCGAAGTTGCTGAAAATCAAAAGAAAATTTAATGTTATGAGATTTATAATGAGTTTTAGTTTATAGCAAAACATGTGTAAGCCATTGAAAGAATGATGTGTAAAACCTTTTATCCCATAGCCAAATACTTAGTGTGTTGTTTATGTCTTACAAGATAGTTTTATCATTGGCAGCAAGAAGATGACATGTTGACTTCTCTACTACTCATTTTTTAATTTTGATTTTCAGGACTTATGGGATAAACCAGGGATCTTTAACCCTTTACCCCATGGTCTGTTTCTAGTATTCAAGATAGCTGAGCACTTAAAGCAGGTTGAAAGCAGAATGTGCCTTAAAATTCACCAATTTTAGTGTTGCTACTTAACCCATTACCCCATAGTCTGTTTCTAGTTTTAAAGACTCATGAACACTTAAAGCAGGTTGAAAATAAAGCAGAATGTACCTTAAGGCTCATTCTGCTTTACTTTCAGCCTGCTTTAAGCAACCATCTGCTAGAATATAGAAACTTATTTGTGACTGAAGAAAGTTGAACAATTTTCTTAAGTGGAGCAGTAAATTAAAGGCGTAAAAAGGTGTACTGATAGGGTAATGGACTAACACAAGTTTGTCTGTATTCTATGGAAATCACATCAAATCAGGTCAACTTTCAGTTAACTACCACCAAATAATTGCAGTAAAACAAAATATCTCAAGCTTGTACAAGCAGCTAGTATCTGCATGATAAAATATTCAGAAGTGCAACATGAAACAAAGAACAATTAACTCTTAGCATGCTAGTGAAGACGCTATGATAACCTTTGCAAACAGTTTGGATCCTGATGAGACACCGCATAATGCCGTGTCTCATCAGGATCCAAACTGTTTGACACTCTGACCATGTTTTGAAAAGAAAATTTGAAAATTCTATTTAAAGAACAGCAGCAGACAACAATTGTTGCAGATGACAAAATGAACCTGCATGCAAAATTAGACCTGTATTCTGCAAAGTGCTCTTTTCAAACAGATTGAACCCTGATCAAATATTGAGTCTTTCAGGATAAAACAAGAATCCAAATGGTTTGAAACAAATGTATTAATTTTGTATCTATGTTTCTTAATTGAAAGACTTAACAAATATATTGGATGATAAGTTAAAAACAATTATTGCTATGCAGGTGATATATGAATGGAAGGGTTGACCCGTCACTGTCTAATACTCCATGTGCACTGGAACTTGCAAACAGTTTAGATCCTGATCAGACGCTCTGTATCTCTAGCTCAACATTCAAACTGATTCACCCTAATTTCCATCTTTATTCAGTCAAATTGCCTAATATCTAAACCTGAGAGACAAAAGCTGACAGTAATTTTTAAAGCGGACGACATCATTGAAATGAAGGGGTTATGATACAAGGATTAAATGAATTGCACAGCTTTGAAGCTTACAAATAATGAAACACCTCATTGATTTGCCCGCTTCCTTTCAGTGTTACACGCATAGTATAAATAGAGCTGACAAAACGCTTCAGGACCAAAAATGCAATTATAAAATTATATCTGAGACACAAACAAAAACATGTGAGGGTTTAATAACCTTGTAACAATGTAGATATGTAAGAGTTTAATTAAGATACCAATCTATAGGTTTTAACCATTTGAACATTAGAAATTAGATTTCTAGACTTCTGCAAACAGTAGAGACCCATATGACAGATGCCAAGTAACTCTGTCTTGCATCTGGAAAACTATTTAATATTCCAATGATATTTTCTACAAGAAATGGCAAACTGCTGTTGAATATCAATATTGCAGACAAAACATGCTAAGCATCCTAAAGGATGGTGCTGGTCAATGACACTGGTTGCCATGTTTGTGTCTGCAAACAAAGATCATCCATGAGTTATCACATCTGAAAGATCTCTTTAAGTTTAGCTAATTCTTACACAGAAGGGCATCGTGACATTTTAATCATCAATCACCCCATAAATATGCCTTTTTACGTCTCTAATTTATACCTTCACAGAAAAAATAGTTCTGATTTATACAGTCTTGAATATGCGGCATAATGCACCAGAAGAAATACATTTGAACTTTTCTAAATGACAGGGACTGTTTCTGTTTATTTGACAGAGATTATCCCCTCTGACAAGAACTAAAAGGAAGGCAGGTCAATGGTTTTGATCCCATGTGCTGCATCGCAACGAGTAAGATTAGCCAAAATCATCTTCCTGAAATCAACATCATCTCATCTCATTATCCCTTATTATTCATCGGCGCTATATGACCTATTTTGTGTCGCAGTGCTGTAAAACCCAACTCATCAATCATCATTCATAGATAATTTATTCTTCCACTAAAAAATAGAGTTTTATTTTATACAGTAATGAATATGCAACATAGAAAATATATCCTATATTTTAGCACCTGGTAGTTTAAAGCAGGCTGAACGTAAAGTAGAATGCACCTTCAGGTGCATTCTGCTTTACTTTCAACCTGCTTTAGTGGTCACCTTTCTTCAAAACATCATTTCTTGCTTCTTAACTCTGTCCTGATAAAGCAACAGGAAACCTTCTTCATTCTCACAGACAGCTGCTTCCAGCACACTCTAAGTACAGCAGAAATCTTCCTATTGGAGATTTCGATCTGCTTTATTTATACCCTGTTTTACTTAACCCATTCCTCCATAAATATGCCTTTTTACGCCTATAATTTATTCTACCACTGAAGAAAATAGTTCCATTTTATACAGTCATGAATATGTATCATGAGAAATATTTTCTATATTCTGGCAGATAATGATAATAGCTTAAAGCAGGCTGAAAGTAAAGCAGAATGTGAATTAAGGCTCATTCTGCTCCACTTTCAGCCTGCTTTAAGTGATCATCTTTCTTTAAAACTAGAAACAGGCAATGGGGTAATGGGTTAAACCATAAAACCAAGCAATGAAGGAAAACATTAAGTGGCAATAAAGCTACATGGTAATCTCTAAAGACATGTAGCAGCCTACTGTAGAACATTGGACACTCCTTTACTTTTGTCCCTCATAATACTGCCACCTGTCTTCAAGAATATTTATGGAGCTTCTTTAAAATGGTTCATTCATACTGGTCCAACTGTATCTACAAGGAGGGTAGTGAGTACACAATGGAAATCCCTTTAAACATTTATTTGACCTGTTGAATTATTTATTTAAAAGATGATTAGTTTTTCTACCTTTTTCAGTAATGACAGTTGATAAATTGTTTACAATGTCAAACAAGTAAGGCATGACACAGCCAACCAAAGCCTTAAGGAGGCATTTTACTGGTGTACATAACCCTTTCTACATAACCTATTTCTAATTTTGAAGACATTGGACCACATAAAGCAGGTTGAAAGTAAAGCAGAATGCGCCTTAATGCACATTATGCTTTACTTTCAGCCTGCTTTAAGCTACCATCTGCTAGAATGTTGGAAATATACTCAGCAAAAATAGAAACGCCCCACGTTTTGAACGGACATATCTCTGACGTTATTTAAGTTATACATCAAGTGAATGTACTTGTGGGATATTGGTTAGTTGGAGCTACACATGTGTAAAGTTTTCAGAAAATAATACAGATAACAAGAGTTGTCAGAGAGACAACAAAGCTCGCCATTGGCACATTTAGAAACTTAAAAGCACACTCAAGATCACCGAGGTCAAGCTTTTTGCCTGCATAGAAAGGTCTTGTCAATATACACATGAAAATTAAATATGAAGTTACACCTCAAGGGACATAGGAAATATAAGCGTTTTTCGAAACCTAAACACAGATTTCTAATCCTTAAACTCTGGATCTAAGTTCAAGGTCAAGGTCACAGGGGTCCAAATTTTTCTGTGCATGGAAAGGTCTTGTCCATATACACACACATACCAACTATGAAAGCAATACCTCAAGGGACATAGAAGTTATAGACATTTTTCAATACCTAAACACAGATTTCGAAACCTAAACGCGAGCCCTAAGTTCAAGGTCAAGGTCACAGGGGTCCAAATTTTTCTGTGCATGGAAAGGTCTTGTCCATATACACACACACACCAACTATGAAAGTAATACCTCAAGAGACATAGAAGTTATAGGCATTTTTCAAAACCTAAACACAGATTTCGAAACCTAAACGCGGACCTTAAGATCAAGGTCAAGGTCACAGGGGTCCAAATTTTTCTGTGCATGGAAAGGTCTTGTCCATACACACACACATACCAACTATGAATGTAATACCTCAAGAGACATTGAAGTTATAGGCATTTTTCGAAACCTAAACCCATAATTCGAAACCTAAACGCGGGGCCTTAGTTCAAGGTCAAGGTCACAAGGGTCCAAATTTTTCTGTGCATGGAAAGGTCTTGTCCATATACACACACATACCAACTATGAAAGCAATACCTCAAGGGACATAGAAGTTATAGGCATTTTTCGAAACCTAAACACAGATTTCGAAACCTAAACGTGGGCCCTAAGTTCAAGGTCAAGGTCACAGGGGTCCAAATTTTTCTGTGCATGGAAAGGTCTTGTCCATATACACACACATACCAACTATGAAAGCAATACCTCAAGAGACATAGAAGTTATAGGCATTTTTCAAAACCTAAACACAGATTTCGAAACCTAAACGCGGGCCCTAAGTTGAAGGTCAATGTCACAGGGGTCCAAATTTTTCTGTGCATTGAAAGGTCTTGTCCATATACACACACATACCAATTATGAATGCAATACCTCAAGAGACATAGAAGTTATAGACATTTTCTTAAAATTGTTTACGCTGTTCACGACGACGACGACTACACCGGGGGTATTGCAATAGCTCGTCATGTACTTCGTACAGACGAGCTAAAAAGCGTTAACGTACACACGTATCAATAAAGTAATTCTGTCACCGTCGTACAATACACACGACACATGCTAATAAAAAACTGAAAAACACCATATGAATTCAATCCTTGCATCGTGCTACGCTTGTCTGAAGTTGAAAGAAATCGGGCAATGACGGCCATTGACGTCGCCCGCTGGTTCGGCTGCTGTCGAAAGACCAAACAGAGGCTTGAGACCCGGTACCATCAGGTTGGGACTGTGCACAATCGTTTTCGCTTTGGTCAACCCGTTTTTCCTCCGTCAGAACTGACCACTACGGCACGTTAACGCACTTACGTCTACGTCATTTTCCAGCCACCGGAACGGCTAGTGAACACGGTGAGTCATCACAGACCTTTGTAATCGCGTGCAATCCAATGCTAAACCAATTAGAGCATGACGCCCATATTCCGGTCAAATTTGGACGACACGTCATCGTGGTACTAAGTTATCCTTAAGGCACATTCTGCTTTACTTTCAACCTGCTTTAAGTGGTCACCTTTATTCATAACTAGAAACATGCTTTGCGGTAATGGATTAAACAAAACTGCAATGTATTCCACAGCGGTTGCACTAAAGTGCTGCTATAATGACCTCTAAATATCTTATTTTTTACATTTAAGGCAGGGTTCTGCTTAAAGCAAAATTAAAGTAAGGGTTAGGGATTGTGCTTTACTTTCATCCTTCTTTAAGCAATTTCATGCCTTGAATAACAATAATGAGTTTCCAGTAAGTTGTCATAATAAATAGCCAAACATTACTATACAGGACCTGGTGTACTGACCATTTTGTAAGAAAAAATTACCCAAAAGTAAGTTTTATATTTTCAATGACCTCAACTTTTAGATATTCTAATTTGATTAGAATAATTTAAAGCAAACTTCTGTTCCTGCACCTATTTTCCCACTACATATATTTAACCCATTACCACATAACTATGCCTTTGATTTATTCCTCCACTATTGATAGTCATAAATATGTACCAAAGAAAAATATTCTTTATCCCAGTAGATGGTAGCTTAACCCTTTCCTCCCTGAAGCCTCAAATGGACAATTCTAGTTTTCAATTAAGTTTAGTCCATTTTTGACTTTTAGGGTTGATTTTTAAAATATATGTCAAAATGACAAACAGTGCAGACCCTGATCAGAGAGCTCCTTTAGGAGCCCTCTGATCAGGGTCTACACTGTTTGCGTAGGACAAGTGTACTCCTCACCGGTACGCTGTTTGCAAATGACGCATATATGCGTGACTAGGGTTCAAAGAGTTAAAGTAGTGCCTGAAGGTGCAATCTCCTTTACTAGCTTTCAACCTGCTTTAAGTATATATGTATGTATGTAGTGATAATGAGTAATAATTACTTCAAGATGATTCAAATGTGTGGTCAAAACATATGTTTAGGCGAACACATTCAAAAGGTTTATTCTTGTGTATCATCATTATTCAAAATCTCCCTTTCATAATTATACAGGGCTCAACATAAGGAGAGTATTTCAAAAACTAATGGTGTCACTACATGTACTCATGTAACACCATAGGATTTGGAGCTGAAATGAGTGAGAAAAGGTTTGATTTGTTCAATTTACTCTCTCTTAACTCATTGAGCCCTAGTGACGCATATATGTGTCTTTTACCAAATGCGTACCTGTGAAGAGTACGTTTGTCCTATGCAAACAGTGAAGTCCCTGATCAGAGAGCTCCTGCAGGAGCCCTCTGATCAGGGACTTCACTGTTTGGCATTTTGCAATTTATTACAAAAAACAACCCTTGATAGTCTAAAATGGACCAGACTTTATTGCAAACTGGAATTTTCCATTAGAAGTTCCAGGGGATAATGAGTTAATTATCTGGAGTCCAGTATTATAGAGAGACTGGGGGTAACCAGCATGTGTCTCCTATTCTATACCATATCTTTGGGACAGCTTTAATCTTATTACATACAATTATGGCTTAGTTTACAACCAATCCAAACACATTAAATCATATCTATCGTTTTCTTTATACATGGTCTATTCAGATCAATATAAGGATTTGTGTATATGTGTTAGGATTAATTGACCGCTTATTCTCTTCAAAAGACAGAGGGAGAAGAATGTTCTTATATAAAACTCTCAAGTAACTAATCCAAGATTAAAGGAGAGAGCCTTTCACAACTTAGTTCATAATAAATCGCTAATAGTGGGAAAGCAAAAGTGTATCCCTTATTGTGCAAGAACCCAGAATATTCATCATCATTTTTGCAAACTGTGTAGACACAGTTCTTTCTGATGGTTCTAAAAAAGTCCTCTGGTCAGGGTCTGCATTGTTTGCCATAGAACACTGAGTAAAGTTATTGTCTGGAAGCAAGACTTTTTTCAAAATCTAAGTAAATACAAGGGAATAACTACAAATAAATTCAACGGACCAAAAGCCAAATCAGTAGGTGTCTTCCATGTAAATGAGAAAGCTAACCATGAAATTTAATTACAACAGGTCAAATAGAAGTAAAGTGTTCTCCAGAAATGACATTTTGTTCCAAATCTAAGAAATTCAAAGGGGCATAACTGCAAAAAAATTCATCTGACCAGAATCAAAATCAATAGGTGTACGTTCTATGTATAATGAAAAACTTAATTATGAAATTTGGTAATAGATAATCAACCAAAACTAAAGTTATCATATTAAGAAAACCATTTTGAAGTGATCGCTAACCACAGGTTTTCACACAATACAGTATGTCCCTGTCAAAGACACGCATTTGTAAAAGTTGCTGACAACTCTATAAAGAAGATGTTATGGCAACTAAAAGAAAAATTCAAAAATAATCTTAACCTGTGATATTAAATTTCCAAAAATGTTGTCTGTATTAAAAGGATCTCAGACAGATTGATATTCAAAAACATAATCCAGTAATGTTCCAAGGTTTCACTCTTTAAGTATGATAACTAGGTCTAAGGTACAGTTTGAGGTGAGTCTGAGATTGATTGGTCAGATTTGAGCTTTTGCTCATTCTCCAGCATTTGATTGGTCAAAGTTAAGCTTTTGCTTTCACCTTAGACCCAGGAAAATTGTAAGAAGAGTGAACAGCTAGCAGGCATGATGATATTGACATGTCATCAGGCACTGTACTGTTTACCATGCACTTCAAACAATACTGAGAAAATATTCATGATCACTGTATCTCTTAAAAACAAAACTGTCAAAACTTAAATTGCATTCAGTGACGATTCAAAACAATACAAAATAGGCAATTTTTGTGGCTTACAAATACAACACAAGAATAATGAATTTTATGAGTCATTTCTATTTTGTATTAAGCAGTCACCTGCCTTTAACCCTTTATTCCATGGATACACATTTGTTTGCATTTAATTCATTCCTCCATTGAAGAAAACAATTCCAATTTATACAGTCATGAATATGAAATCATTTTCTATATCCTAGCATATGGTAGCCTTAGGGTGCATTCTGCTTTACTTTTCAACCTGCTTTAAGTGGTCACCTGTCTACAAAACTAGAAACAGGCTATGGAGTAAAGGGTTAAGCAGCCATCTGCCTCTAAACATCTTGAGAGATCTCCATATTTCTTTATTGCGTTGTCGCTGAACTCAGTTTTGATTGTACATGTTAAACACGTTCAGGTTGAACTCAGCATGGGGTCTGAACATTGTAGGGTGTCAGACAGGTTTTAAAAGGATAGAAAATGCTTAGAAGGCTGTATAAGACATCATTAAAATACCATGAATATTGAAGTGGGATACAATCTGTTAACAGGCTATGTGTAAACAAAATGGTTGATATCTCTGCTGATAACACACTGACCTAAAAAAAATACAAAATACATCTCACTTTGTTTCTCTTTATATTGAATGTATTGATGTCAAACTAACTGGTTGAAAATGTTGTAAATAAAACAGCTGTTTCATTTTATGAATGAGTATAGGAGATATTTTGATACAACTAAATACTTAACCTTTATTCAATAGATACCCCTTTCTATGCATTTAAATTCATTCTTACTCTGAAGAAAATAGCCCAATTATATATAGTTATGAAAATGCAACATAAATATTTTCTTTATCCTAGCAGATGGTACTTTAAATTAGGCTGAAAGTAAAGCAGAATTTGCCTTCAACATATTCTGCTTTAATTACTTAACCAGCTTTAAGTGGTCACCTGTCTTCAAAACTAGAAACAGACTATGGAGTCACAGGTAATTACAGGAAAAGATGCTGCAGCAGAAAGCTAATTTATGTGAGAACTTTCTGTATTGCTGCTCTGCATTAATCACCAACCTTTCTGTTTCTGGCCACTTACCAGGCCATTTACTTCTATCAAAATAGACATGAAACCATGACACTTCCTTAACTTGTTAAAGCTATTGTCAGTTTGAACTATATTAACCTACTACAACATAACCCATTCCCCCATAAATACACCTTTTTACGCCTATAATTTATTCCTCCACTGAAGATAATAGTTTATACAGTAATAAATATGTATCATAAGAAATAATTTCTATATCCTAGCAGATAATAACTTAAAGCAGGCTGAAAGTAAAGCAGAATGTGCCTTTATGCTCATTCTGCTTTTCTTTCAACCTGCTTTAAATGATCATTTAAAACTACATAGAAACAGGCTATGGGGTAATGGGATAATTATATCTTTTTACCCCTTTAAATTATTCCTCCGCTGAAGGAAATGCCCAGTGTAAAGCACCAATACTGATCTTTACTTTCAGCCTGCTTTAAGTGATCATCTGCTAGAATATAGAAAATATTTCTCATGGTGGATATTCATGACTGTATAAAGTGGAACTATAAAAACTTTCTTCAGTAAAGGAATAAATTAACAGCATAAGAAATTGTATTTATGGGCCCAATGCATTTATGTATTGCATAGACTCCAGTACATAACTTGGTACAGTTCATTGTTCTGTTCATAGGAAATATTACATAGAAAATATTATGAACGAATCTGAAGACCTGTAGAGTCAGGTGGGGAGAATTTTTCAAGTGCTCCTCATACCGCCTGGAGACAGCAAACATTGCCCACAGTTGAAAAAAATATTCATGATTGATTGTTTGATGGTTAATTTTAATTCAGGTGAAATACACTTTAATATACAGGTAAACATAAGTTAAACAGAAATTCTTTATTTATCTACAAAACAAGACCGGTCAGTCACAGTAACAATTGTCCCAAAAGGAAATCACTGACATTAAAACCTGGGTCATGTGTATGACAGGACCATCTTCTATTTTGTGACCTTGACCTTTGAGCTACAGACCTGGATCTGACATCAAATACACCGTCTTAGCTTGGAAATCAGTTGTTATTTCATAATCATTTTGCTTTGTCTGGAGCCTGACTCTGTCTTGCATGGATACATTAAAAAAAGCAAAATGTTCTCTTTTTTTTAAAATTTAATCCCAGTCTGCAACCTTGAATTTTCAACTACAGACTATAAGTTAATGCTCTAATATACTTTCATGCTATATTAAAAGCTGTCATTTATTTTGTCCCATTACCCCATATAAACATCTTTTATATCTTTAATTTATTCCTCCACTGTAGACAATATTTCCACTTTAAACAGTCAGGAATATGTACTTTCAGGCACATTCTGCTTTACTGTTTTAAGCACATGTAATTGTCTTTCGTCAATGCTAGAAACAGCTTATGGGGTAATGATTAAAAGATCCATACTATTCACTGATATATTACTGCCACTAATTATAATAACCCAGGTTTTATGACTAAGGTCCAATAGTTTATAAAGCTTTACTCTTACCTTCAACATCTTCACCTCTCTCATGGCAATTTTCTTCACCATTTTGTCATCTTCACTCTCGAGGAACTTCTTGATGGCTACAAGCTGACCTGAGTCCTTGTGTTTACACTTAAGAACCATTCCATAGCTGCCCTCTCCCACCAAGCCCAGATTTTCATACTTCTCCATTGTACGACACGAACCTCCAACACCAAATAGCTGAAACATACAGCAAAATATAAAGCAATACTTTAAAATGCTTTTCCATGGACTCAATACAAGAGGACGATACTTGAACTCACACCTTTTTACACTTTTAACTTATTCCTTTCGAGTAGAAAATAGCTCCTCTTTGTACAGTTATGAGTACCTATCATTAGAAATATTTGCTATTGCCTAGCAGATGATAGCTTAAACAAGAGGGCCTGAAGGCCCTGATATCGCTCACCTGTTGTACTGAAGCTTGATAGCTTTTTCTTACTGTTTCATCAGTTTTAATTTAAATCCATTCAAATTTGTAGTATAGCATGTAAACAATTTTGGAATACAACCTCATAATTCTAGTATGGTAGAGTACATCAAGGGCAGATAACTAGAGCCTAAACAATACTGAAATGAAGCCTTTTCTAGCATTTCAAAGTATATAAAGGGCAGATAACTATTGCTACAATGATTAGATTTCAACAATAATTGCAATCCTTTGAGAACTTATAGGTATATTCTTTGTGTGCAAGTAAAATCAAAATTCATTCAAAACTGTAGTTGCAAAAGTGTAAACGCTGTACGATATGGCAGTTTCAGCAATTCAAGGGCAGACAACTCTTGACCTATAGGTCCGATTTCAACCATAATTACACTTATTTGAACTCTTATGGTCATATACAATCTGAGCAAGTTTGAAAAAGACCGGATAAAAATGGTGGCCTCTAGAGTGTAAACACCCTTAAATATGACATTTTCAGCAATTCAAAGGTAGATAACTCTCAACCTATTGGTCCGATTTCAATCATAATCGAACTCAATCGAACTCTTATGGTCATATACGTAACAATCTGAGCAAGTGTAAGATAGATTGGATAAAAATTGTGACCCCTGGAGAGTAAACACCCTTAAATATGACAATTTCAGTAATTCAAAGGTAGATAACTCTCAACCTATTAGTCTGATTTGAACCAAAATCAAACTCATTTGAACTCTTATGGTTATATACAATCTGAGCATGTTTGAGATAGATTGGATAAAAAGTGTGGCCTCTAGAGTGTAAACACTGTTAAATATGGCATTTTCAGCAATTCAAAGGTAGATAACTCTCAACCTATTGATCAGATTTCAACCATAATGGAACTCATCTGAACTCTTATGGTCATATACAATTTGAGCAAGTTTGAGATAGATTTGATAAAAAGTGTGGCCTCTATCTAGAGTGTAAACACCCTTAAATATGGCATTTTCAGCAATTCAAAGGTAGATCACTCTTGACCTATTTGTCCAATTTCAACCATAATTGAACTCATCCAAACTCTTATGGTAATATACAATCTGAGCAAGTTTGAGAAAGATTGGATAAAGATTGTGGCCTCTAGAGTGTAAACACTAAAGTTATTGACGACGAACGAGGGACGACAGACGCCGGACATTCAAGTATTGCAAAACTCACCCTGAGCTAGGTCAGGTGAGCTAAAAAGGCTGGAAGTAAAGCAGTATGTGCCTTAACCTTCTTTAAGTGATCACCTGCCTTTTAATTTATTCCTGTACTGAAAGAAAATATCTCCACTTTGTACAGTCATGAATATTTATTGTAGAAATATTTTCTATATCCTAGCAGATGGTGACTTAAACCAGGCTGAAAGTAAAGCAGAATGTGCCTTAAGGCACATTCTGCTTTACTTTCAACCTGCTGTAAGTAGTGACCTGTCTTCAAAACTAGAAACAGACTATGGGGTAATGGGTTAAAAATAATGAATAAAGGAGTTTTCTTTTATATTTTGATCCTGCATTAAACCCCACCTGTGTTGACAACTGCCATATCTTCTATTGAGAAGCCACTTCATACAAGATTAACTGTACTACAAGCCATAGTATTCTTCTAGGTGCTTCATAAAATTATCAACAGCAACAAATATTGCATTCTAATGATTATTTTCTATAAATCATTCAATGTCACATTTTATTCACCTTTGACTTAATAAATAACAAAGGCACAATTGACAAGCTTAATGAGTCCTTTAAATGCAGAAATAATGCCAATAAGCATTTGCGAAAAGAGTAGAACACCAGATTAAAACAAAGGTCTAAATTCTGCTGATATCTAGATTAATTACCACATGTATTTAGAACTGTAATTTCTATTTGATAAAAATATTGCCAGTAAATGAATGACATATACAGATGATTGCAAGTCCATTGTTAAATTTCAAGCACTGAGAGGGTTATCTCTTTCAATACTCTGTAATTTTTGTCTGCAACAATTCTTGTCTGCTACTGTCCTAAAAAATAGATTTTTCAACATTTCTTTTATTTCTTAATGGTCAGAGTGTCAAACAGTTTGGATCCTGAAGAGACGCCGCATTATGCGGCGTCTCATCTTGATCCAAACTGTTTGCAATGGTTATCATGGTTTTCACCGCTAGCATGCTAAGACTTTAACCCTTTTATTGCCAAACAATATTTGTCAGCTAAAATGCCACTGAATTTATTCATAAATAAACACACTTCTCTATTATATACTGAAGCCTAATAAGCAACAAAACACTTTGGATATCAACCAACCACCATGTACTTTGACCTCTGATCTTGATCCAGACTGGAAAGGTTGTAAATACTTGACAAAATCATTTCAGGACTGGTTTAACCCTTAGGAATTAGGTTTACTGGCTCAATACACACTGAGATTAAAGTATTTACATATCGTGCCCATAGTTCAATCTATTGTCACAATAAAGACATTTACAACGTTCTGGTATTTTTGTGCAATCGATAGATCGATGAGGAATATACCCAGCATGCTATTTATAGAGGGTATCTAGTTGTCTAAATTATGATTGAGTACCAACAAAATTTAATTAGATTTTAACATGTACATAAATACCCGTGTTAAACAACCACTCAATGAGGCAAACCATGCTTTGATAGTAAAAAAGTGTATTAAACATCATTTGACAGTCTTGGACAACTGACGAGTTTTCTCTACAAGCATTCAAAACTAAGAAAACTCGTTGCATGCTGGGTAATTTTTTCGTCTGCAACAACTGTCATCTGCTACTGTTCTAAAAATAGAATTTTTCCAAATTTCTTTTTAAAACAGGATCTAAGAGTGTCGAACAGTTTGGATCCTGATGAGACGCCGCGTTACGCGGCATCTCATCAGGATCCAACTGTTTGCAAATGTAATCACTGTGGCAATTATATCCGTCGCAAGCATGCAAAGAGTTAAATTTAATCCTTCACCTGCTATCATAATATTATCTGCAATAAAAATTGTTGCCTGCAAATGTTTTCAAATAACAGTCAATACTTTGAAACCACTGAATGAAGAAAACTGACAATCTAAAAATACAGCTGAAATCTTATCGAGGGTAAAAGAAATGCTGAAAGCAATTTTTTATTACATTATTTTGTTCTGCCATATTTGTTAATTCTTTGTATGCTAGCGACAGAATCGTCATTATCTGTGCAAACAGTTTGGATCCAGATGAGATGCTGCGTAACGCTGCATCTCATCAGGATCCAAACTGTTTGACTCTGATCCTGTTTTTTTAAAAGAAATATTGAAAATTCTATTTTTGGAACAATAGCAGACAACAATTGTTGCAGACAAAAAAATTACCCAGTGGCAGTATGCAACTTTATTAAAGACTACCAATGTATCTTCTTTGCAATTATCACACAATACTGTAGGTTTTATAAACTTTTGAAATGGAGAAACCTAAATAGTAAACACATGTGTCAAACAGTTTGAATGCTGTTCAGATGCAGAGTTACATGATGTCTGAGCTGGATACAAACTGTTTGCATATTCAAGTCGAGGTGTAAAAGGTCAATGAACTTTCTTCAAAATCTTTCCTGAGGGCATTGCCATTGGATTGTTTTCTAGCTTGAAGTTCTTTTTCGTTTTCCTTTTTAACATATCTTGGGTAGATCTAAGATGTTAATTTTTAATCACATACTTCAACAGATTCAATGCTTAGCATGCTTGTGGTGAAATCATGAAAACAGTTTATATCCTGATGAGACGCTGTGTAACGCATCGTCTCATCAGAATCCAAACTCCTGTTTTGAAAAGAAACTTTCGAAAATTCTGTTTTAAGAAAAGTAGCAGACAACAACTGTTGCAGATGAAAGAAAATACCCAGAATGCAAAGAGTTAGCTACCATCTGCAAAACTACATATTTTTTTCCTATAAAACATATTCATGACTGTATAAAATGGAACTATTTACCTCAGTAGAGTTATAAATTAAAAGCGTAAAAAGGTGTATTTATGGGGTAATGGGTCAAAGTATACTGATATTTGAAAATAAGGTCAGATTGCTCAACAAGAGAAGGGTTAAGCCATTCCTGACAGAACAAAGTGAACATAATAGCTATAGAGCCAATTACACTAAATACATTGTACATGTATATAGATCATTCTCTTACGCACATGGTTCTCGATATTTAACCTATAGAATCGAGGATTAACTATATATGGCTAACCATAATCTCTGCTTCCAAGCACTCCTAAAAAGCATTACAATGTTCATAATAGATTTGGTAATTAAGTCAAATCTGTTCTGAGCTGCAACCATTCAATGTATATAGAATCATAGAGAGTCCAAAAGACAGGTGCTAGCCATATACAGAACATATCTAATGCAGAAACTTCATAATTATGAGCTTTTGTTTACAATAGTTTTTTTAGTGTTGAAGAAATGTGGTTGCTTCAATCAGGCTGAAACTATTTAGCACAAAGCATAAATATCATTACTTTAAGCCTCCCAGAAGAGGCCATCTGTGAGAATGAAAAACAGGTTTCCTGTAAGTTGTAGCATGGAAAGGCATCTCCATGAGGAGTTTGTAAAGATTTATGAAAAGGGTTGAACTTGAGATTGAACTTGTCTTTTTTAAAACAATGCTGAAACCCACATATACACCTTTTTAAGCCACATTTCTACACAGAGGCAAATAGATCATCCAATCTATAACCATTAATATGCACCGTAAGAAATATTTTCTACATGTATTTCCGAGCAGGTTGAAGCTTACAGCAGGCTGAAAGTAAAGCAGAATGCGCCTTATGGCGCATTCTGCTTTACTTTCCACCTGCTTTAAGTGCTTACCTGTCTTCAAAAACGAGAAACAGGCTATGGGGTAAAGGGTTAAGCATAATATTATATATACCAGTGCACATTTATTTTAGCCGTTAGCCAATTACCCAATAGCCTAGTTCTACTGTTGAAGATAGGCGACTACTTAAAGCAGGTTGAAAGTAAAGCAGAATGCGCCCTAAGGCCTATTCTGCTTTACTTTCAGCCTGCTTTAAACTATAAATTGGAACTATTTTCTTCAGTAGAGGAAATAATTAAAGGCGTAAAAAGGCGTATTTATCGGATAATGGGTTAATTTATGCCCAGAAGACAATACTTCCTACCATAAGTGCAGTAAGTAAGAGAAAAAGACCAAATATAATTGATGAAAACAAGATAAAGGCTATAAATACACATGTACATATTATATTAATATAGCCACATCCCCTTTCACTTGTTTCTAATCTAGATCAAAACATTTGAATGCGTAGGTCAGTTTTATAAAAACCTTGCGAAAAGTTTGGAGTAAGACTATAAAGACAGGTGATGCCCAATGCAGGGCAAAAGTAATACATGTATGTAGAAAAGTCTCATTATGTCCTACAGTTAAGGCTGCCACCATTTCTAAACTACAAATGTTATTCATTTCAATGATCTGATCACTTCAAACAAGATTTTATATTCAAGTTAACCAAAACAAAACAATATAAATCGAACAACTACTACTAAACTGTAGGTCGTTTACGGTTGAACTAATCAATTTCAAATATCTTCCCAAGAAGACAATGCAGTCAAATGGAATTTTGCATAGATTTATGATATACAGTCAAACCTGTCATAGTGACCGTCCCTGTATATAGCGACTATTTGTCTTAGGTGACCTTAAATATTCCTCCCAACACATTTTCCTTTATGTAAAGACTGTGTATACCGACAAACCTGTGTTACGTGACTAACGACCGTAATATGCCGCTCCCAAAGTCTCATGTCCCTATTAAACGCACCTGTTTGCAGCGACTCGATAATTGTCGGTCATTATCGATTTTTAAGTTTTCATTTCCTGGAGGCTAATATTCCTTTGTTTGTATGTTCGATCAAAATTTTTACTTTTAAGTGTTTATTTAGTTATCCAAAAAAGTGATATACAACATCTTTGATTAATATTCATTTTAATTATATTTAATAATATTCCATTCTGAAAAAAGGTTTCCGAAATTTTGTTTTATAAACAAGTAATTAATGTTTCAAAACGGAGGTTATACTGTACCTATAAAAACTCTGGCACAAAAGAAGAATCTTTTTCACTCAGTAATATTTTTTTTTATCCATAACTTCTATCTTTATACTTCTAAAGGACGGTTTTCCGATGGGAGATTTCAAGTAACCCTGTATTCAAAAGCGGCTTAAGCCTATTTTTCCTAACTCGGTAATTATGCCTCATTGTAACCATTAAGTTTTTGCATATCAAAATAGTTTACAACTACATTGTAACTGAAAGAGGCACTCACTGGGTTACCTTTAAACATATTCCTGTCATTTGCAAACATGTTGGATCCTGATCTGACGCCGGAGCCTATGGCATGTGATTAGAATCCAAAGTATTTGCCACACATATGGGATGTTTTATCCAACAAAATGTGATCAATATCAGAAGAAACAGACAAAATTGTTTACATCTGTTTTTGATGATCAGTGAAAAATGCAGTAGAATTAGGTCAAAGGTTACGGTCAATGGTAAAATATTTTGGTATGTCTCGATAGGAGATGAACATGCATACCAAACATGAAGGTTGTAGATGAAAAATTGAAAAAATTATGACCAACGTTAAGATTTCAGATGACAACAATGACAGCGCAAACATGATGACAATAGCTTGTTTTATTCTTCGAAAAACAGACAAGCTAAACATGATATATATTTTTGGGGGGATAAAGGAATCAATACTAATCCTCTCTTTCTAGTCCATGTGCTATCAGATGACAAGCATTTGATCTAAAGATTGTGTGCATTGCATGCAAGTGACTTTTGACTGATATCCATTAAAGACATTAAGCCAGTCCATTCATTGATTCCCCCTCCATTGTTCCCACTAGGTGTCAAAATAACTGTAAAGCATGGGAAGCGTGCGCTCAGTCACTGGTCGTATTCGAATCATCGAGTTTGTTGTCAACGAAAAGTGGGCGGAGCAAATGTGCGAAGATTTACTGATGTCAACGATTTTGGCCCAACTCGAATAGAAATTGTAGTCAACGAAAACATTGTACTTCCGGACGAATGGAAATGAATCAAACACACGTTAAAACAGCCGTAATGCTCCCAATTTTTATATATGCATATAATGCCATGTGATCTGGATCCATTCGATTAATTGAGAGGGTCTTTATGTTTGTTTTATCTAGTGACACTAATCACACGGTCACGTGACTAAATCAACGCTCGATTTTAGGGTTTGGCAACATTTTGTCAACGGAAAACATCAAGTGGGGATTCGAATAGAACTTGTTGATAACTATTCCAACTAACGTGATAGTTGTCCTGATTCGAATACGACCAATGTCAGCAATCTCAAGTTTTCTATAGAGGCCCTCACATGCCCACACTCAAGGGTTTTTTCAATGGGGTTTACTAACCCAACTATCCTATTATAGGTACGGGCCTCACATGAAACTGCTGACTGATTCTTTGCCTAGACATCTGTACAGTATTGTAACAGTAAAAGCATGGTATTCATGATTTAATCCTAACTTTTTTCAGACTAGGTGTTACCACCCAAGCTCAGTACTTGAATCTAACTGGTTATGTCATAATATGTGGTATGACTGCTTATATTATAAGATGATGGTCTTGTCTGAATAAAGTATAAAGTATGTTCTGTTTTAAAGACTTTTCCTCAGTCCTTTGATGGACTACCCCCCCCCCCCCCCTCCATTGTCTGAATAGGTGTGAATTTTAACTGACAAAGCATGCATCACATGCCAATTTACCTGGTGAGGCTCAGATTATACTCATGCTCTAGTGATTTTCAATGGTTATTTCTAACCAAACTATCAAATATAAAGGTTGGGTCTCACACGAGAAGCTTCAATGGTTCTTTGCTACCCACATGTCCATAAGATCCATGCTTTTTGCAAGGAAATTGTCTGGCAAGGCATTATGATCAAAAGGTTGTCAGGAGATGTCTTTAACAAATATGACAAAACCTATTAAGACCAGTAAAACTGGTGATAAGAAAGAACATCCATGTCCAGTCTTTAACATACTCAGTGCCTGTTTACTGCAGGGCACAAGTAATGAAGAAAGTTCCTGTAAGTTATCTGCTATACTCTATCTATCTATCTTTACTTTTGTTCTGTATACGACAGTCAGGTTTACATGTATTTCGATATGTGCAGGAGTTTTCAACTTTTCAGTCATAATTTGGTTGCTTCCTATTGCTCATAACCCTTTCCCACTTTGAAGCAAATTTTAATGCCAGGCCTACACCTTTTCCTCATAGAAATGCCATTTCATGCTTCTATCCAGTCATGACAATGATTGAGCCACAGGAACTTGCATCCTTATGGACATGTATGCTGATGTAGCGAATTAAAACAGGCAGAAACAAGCAGAGATATCCTAAACAGTTTTCTGCTTTACTCCAAGCTTGCTTTAATTTTAACACATTACCCCATAAATATGCCTTTTTATGCCTTTAAATTATTCATCCACTGAAAAAAAAAAGTTCCAATTAATACTGTTACAAAAAAGAATCATAAAACTTTCAACCTGCTTTAAGTGTTTAACTGTTTTCAAAAATAGAAATAGGCTATGGGGTTACCAGTGGCTTAAGCAGCAAACTGAAATCAAGCTTTGGAGATAAGGGTTAACTCAAGTCTGACAATACAACCAATACAAGGGGATTTATTACAGATTTATTGGATCAACCAACACTGAAACAAAGCCTCTTTTAAAACTAACTAATGGATAAACTGTTACTACTGATGGGGCCTAGATGAGCGACCATTGATCTTAACCTAGCAGCGGGAGGTTTTCAACTGTTGATCAATTAAACACTTGTGGGTAATACAAAGCACTTCAAACGGGCAAAGTAAATATTTGAAGAGACTTGAGAGCTGTCTACTGAATGACCCTTTGCCTGTATTGTGCAATCTAAAAACCTATTGGAAAACTGAGATCTGCTGTAGATTCAGATAAGTGATAACAGTTTGACTATTTTCAAATACTGCATCTAAATCCAAACAATTTTAGAGCTCACATTTTTTTCTTGAAATATGTTCAAGACGGGAAATATAGTTTATGGTAGATGTCTAGAACATTTCTTGGTACATAAAGAATTCTAGTTATACATAACAACTGTCAACAGCATACAATATACCCCAAGAGATTAAGAAATTTTTAACCTGTAGGGTTTCAATTTTTTATATTGAGTTGCTTGACAAATAGCGAAACTATATATGTATATCAAAAAAGAGGAACTATTGAAATTGCAGTCAATGTGCATTATCAATTTATAGGTTCTATCATACAAATTGTGTTGATAGACAAAGTATCTTTGGAAATTGCGAACAGTCCTTTTGAATTCTCATGACATGGCCCATACAACTTATACCAATTATGTTCTATACATGTATTCATAATCATACATCCTTACCATATCAACAGTAACAACAGGTTGGATTTGTATGAAAAGCCAACTACAGTGGAGAATCTGTTATTCTTTCCGGTTTAAACGCAAACGTATGCAAACGCAAAACACTAAAACGTAGAAAAGTACAACTTTTGGACAGTTCTGATAATTCATGTTTATCTTGGTGGCAAACAGTTTGGAGCCTGATCAGACGCCGGGTTACCCGGCGTCTGATCTGGCTCCAAACTGTTTGCACTGCAAATAATAGTTTTAGCGTAAACGCGTTTATTGGGAAAGAATAACGTTTTCTCCACTGTATTAGTATTTACAGTAATACCGGTACTTCAGTTAACCCCTCACTCCATTAGCCTGTTCATACATGTACAATAGCTGACCCATTTAACCCATTGACCCATAAATACACCTTTAATCTATTCTTCCACTGAAGGAAATAGCTCTGTTTTATATAGTTATGAATATGTACCACAAGAAACATTTTCTACATATTAGCAGATTGTAGCTTAAAGCAGGCTGAACGTATAGCAGAATGCGCCTTAAGGCGCATTCTGCTTTACTTTCAACCTACTTTACATGATCACCTATCTTCAAATCTAGAAACAAGCTATGGGATAATCGGTTAAAGCAGGTTGAAAGAAAAGCAAACTGTGCCTTATTGTGCATTCTGCTTTACTTTCAGGCTTCTTTAGCTACCACTTACTAGAATATAAAAATTGTTACGATGCATTTTTGTGACTTCATAAACTCAAACTTTTTTTCTCAGTGGAGGAAAAATTTAAATGTGGAAAATTTGTATCTATGGAGTAAATGGTTAAGAAACCATTAAAAAGAATATGCATGGATAATCATGCACCTTATGCCTTTCAACCATTTCCATACAAACTTGACAGTTGTTTTCAGTGTTTTCAGATAGGTGGTTGATTAATTAAAAATAACTTTGATCCATCTTTCGAACAAAAATCTTCAGAGTTATATAGTATGAGCATAAACACTTCAAACTGGCAATAAAAAATTGTTAAATGCCATTTGTTACCATGGAAATAAGTATAGATAGTACAATTGAGAATGGAGATTTGTGGAATGCTTCAGCCATTTTACGGAATCATCTACGAATCAACTACCGTACAATTATGCATTCTGCATGAGTGCAAGAATCTGTATGTGTCATTCTCTCACTGTTCAATGAGCCTAAACCCATATACACAAGTTCCAAATAAACTAAATCCCTTACATGGAGAATATATCGCCTAAAGGGAAAATAGTTTTCTAATTAAGAAATAATAAATTCATACCAGTGTTTTATCGTGCAATCAAACACTGGTAGGAGTTGAGATGCATAGTAATTTAATCACAAGGCCTTTAGGCTGAGTGGTTTAATTACAAGCATCTCAACGACTACCAGTGTTCGATTGATAGATAAAACACTGGTATTAATTTATTATTTCGATTCTAACACATATTTTAACCCTAATTTGCACCGAAAAAAACAGCGCTACATTTCTTGGCGTACGCATTTTCAAAGTCATATGACTTCATGTTAGAATGTTTATGCGCGTGAGTGTTCTAGTGAAAATTCGAACACTAAGACGGTCCTTCTACGCTTATATAGGGGTGTGGGCGACGTGTGTTAGAATAATTCATACACATGAACAAAGAAAGTTATATGTACTTGGTTTCTGATGTGTCTTGGAAAATTAAACCAAAGATTTCAGGAAATTTCTGCGATCGTCCATCCTTAAAAAATTGGTGTACAAATAAGGATTTGGTCATATTCAAATAACTACAAATGTATACAGGGTTTTCCCGGACGCAGGTTTCCTGCATCTTGGACGCAATTCTGTCACCTGGGACTCCTATTTGTCCAACCCCAAGGGTCCCCAGGACCCTCAAATCTTTGACCACATTTTACTCCAAACCCGTAAATTCTCAGATATGTAGATACTGATTTGGGGTATGCTTCATATACCATCAGAGATTAATCATAAATTTGCACTGTTAAACAGTTTACAAAGGTTTTGCAATTTATTTGTCAACATTGTAATGCATTTACAAATTAAATTAATTTGGGACCCCCAAATATTCCGAGGGACTCTCAAAGTGAAAGGTTTGAGGGTCCTTAGGACTCTCATTTACAAAATGCAAGGGAAAACCCTGTGTATATAATTAAGCAATGAAAAGGTATTTGGGGCTGAGTAAGGCCTGATTTATTTTTTTCACACATTCTCTTTACATATAAAGTTTTATGTGATTTGGTGAAGTTGAATGTTGCAAAAATACTGAGCTTTAAGGCATTTCTTTTGAGAAGACCCAACACGGTGTTAAATCTATGAAGCATTTTTGTGAAATATTGAATAGATTACATAGCTGTTGCACTGGTTATTTTGAGTTGAATTTACATACATGTATCATGCATTTATCTAAACACTTCCATTTAAATGACATGCTGTATGTGATTTAGCTGGTTATCAATATCTAATGGAGTTAGAGAGCATACAAAAAGCGTGACTGACTGACAGACCATGCAATTACTATAGGGAGTTCATACCAAGATGGGGGCCCTAATAACCCCGAAATCATATAACAACAACAGCAAAAATTATTCTGTAAAACAATAGTAGTTCACATATAAATAGTGACTTATCTTATACAGAAATACAGAGCAAAGTTAAGCACTAGCTTATAAATATTTAGATGAACTTGATTTTTTTTATATTCATAGAGACCTGAAATAAAGACATCTTTTATGCAACACTTTTGCTTGTGATTTTCACCATATACTTTTTATTATATTAAACTGAATTTCCCTTTTCCTTGATGTTAGTGTGTTATTTAGTTCTGTTTATCAAGTAATTAACAAAATCAAGAACTTCTCCACTAAAATCTATGAGAATTAGTAAAAAATATAGGAAAGATAAACACCCAAAAGTAATCATCATATAAAATGAGATGATACAAAGTATAATCAAAGATGAAAACAGGGTAGAAAGTTTTTGTTTCAGTATAAACTCAATTAATGAAACTTAAATGAAATTTTAAATGCTTCATCAAGACTTCTTTTTCCCCTTGTTAAAAAATGCAATAAAACCCAACAGATGTGTAGCAAGTTTGTCTTTTTCCTTGCTTCAATGCTTGCTTATATCAACATCATATCAGTTTATTTAATGAAAAATGTTCAGTCAGTATAAAAGTAATATTTTTGTGCAACAAAGTGATAAACAGACAGTTATACGCAGAATGTAAAGCAAAAAAAGTAGAAGTAAAACAAGATGATATGATATCTACTGTACCGTGCAGAAGCTAGTGTGCATTCTTCCTCAACATTTTGGAAACATGACCAAGTAACTTTTTTTCAAATTTGGAACTCTGTCATAAAACTATTTTCCCATAGCTTGTTTTCTGTATGGCTAGGAGACATATTATGGCTAAAGTAAAGCAGAATGCTCCTATCTGCTAGGATATACGGTAGAACATATTTCTTGTGATGCATATTCAAGACTGTATTAACTATTTGGTGGAACTATTTTCAATTGTGGAGGAATACATTAATAAATGACATAAAAAGGTGTATATAAAGGGTAATGAGTTAAATAAGTTTGGGAATTTTTTTATGCACCACATGTATTTTTGATTAAAGAACATCAAACATTTAGACTAAGTTGATCTAAGGGATTAACTTCATAGGTAAATGACTAAATGACTTTTTATGAGGATAAGTTTTCAATTTGGTGCATGTAACCCAATAATGTGAGTTAAAATGTGCTTAGAAAAAAATCCTTAAAAATGGATTTTGTGCTCTTCCACATGCCTAACTTTGCACTACATACAATATTGATCTAACTTCTAAGCTCTAAATGACTGAGTAACATTGTACTTTGGGTGTAAATCTTTTGTCTAAGTCATTCTACAGTCATTATATTTTTCTCATATATACATCATTATACGTACTCTAGTTTTGAGATCCTGCATTTTGATATCTGTGACTTAGCCGCCGCTGAAAATATAAACCTTTAATAATTCCAAGAAAAACTTGTTATGCTAAATGCTGCAACTCTTTTTGTTTTTTTTCTTATGAAAGAATATAAGCTTGCCCGTATATGTAATTAGCCTGAATAACAATTGTTATTCATTCCTAATTACATAAACGGCTTGTTAGTCATATTTTTACAACTTAAGATTGAATTCTGTACTCTATTTAAAAAAAAAGTTGAAAAAAAACCCCGCTTAAATTTGATGATAATTATGAAACGTTTTAAACATTTTTTTAATAAAAAAATGTTAAATTAACGCTTATTGTGCTAGCAACAAGCAATGTAAAACAATTCAAAACTGCTTGTGCGGATTACACTTCTATGTACCTGGACCTGTATGTACTAAACTATAAATGTCTAAATCCAATGTGTTGTAGAATCCTATAAGAATTTAAGTTTAACCCGACATCTTTTTTAATCTTATTTTCTAATTACATTTGGCACACTTTTTTAGTTTTAATCAGAATCTGATCAGAAATAATGAATCATGAAGAAATGGTTATCAAATGAGTGGTTTGAAAAAACGATGACACTTACATCTTAAGCCAGGATTTACTTCCTCATTTTGATACTCTCCACATTACAGAATGCGATTCAACTGAAAGAATCCATTTAGCCGATTTTCAAACTCGATGCAACTCGAATATATATTTAAATACATATACAGAAATATACTTATTCAATCTGTTCGATATCCTTTCAGTTGCTAGTGTTTTGTTTAATTGTACTTTCCGATTTGAAGTTTTTATACCGAAAATTCAATTCAGCATCCCAGTCACTAGCTACACATTGGTTTTGCGCTCCATTCTTTCGTTAATCAATCCAACAGAGAACTGATATTTTTCCTACACTTTATGTCATCTCTAAATGAAAACTATATAAATTTCGATCGGTTTGCTTTTGCATTACACTATGTCGCTCTAGTTTCTTTAGAAGATTTGATAGGATTACATAGGCTTATTGGCGATCAATTCAACCTATTCAATGGGTCCCGTATCTACTGACAACAAAGTTTGGCAGCCATTTTTGAAGTGTCCGTGAAACGATAACGGCTATATTTCATCTGTAAAATAAACTACCATTTCATTTGAATCAAATTACCCTACCTGACATTTTTATTAGTTGAAAATTAAATGAACCATTGATATACATTTTCAAAAGTCTTACCAATATACTAAAGTTTAGGTAAATCATATAATATTGTACGCGAAATGTAACAGCTATACATAAAGATGTAACAGCCGACAAGTGCTCGTGGTTTTTCCTGAAGATTTGGGGTAAAACACTGACTTGTCATGCGGCGGTTTCGTCGGCTATACAGTAAAACCTCTATATAGCGACCACTGCATTGTGATAAATTATCAGGGGGGTTACCTTTAGGAGCTTTTTGTTTAAGCTATCACCTGTATTTAATAACCATCAATTAGCCCTTTTTGTTAATGGTCCTTATAGACAGGTTTCCATGTACTCGAGTGGCATTTCCTGGTTTTGTCTTGCATCGGTTAAAAATTGTTTTAGCGGTACTAGTCCAGTGGTAAAGCATTGGACTACTGTTCCAGGGGTCATGAGTCCGATCCCCCACCGGACCAGCTGCCTCACTAGGGGATTTTTCCTGAAATCCCCGATGATGTACAGGAAGGTTCTTGAGCAAGATATGCACAGCAAATCGCTCCTCTCCACGCAGGGCTTAAAATGGGTACCTGTGAAGGGTCTGAACCGGTACTGCAGCTGCCTTCATGCCATGTTAGCAGTGCTCAATATTGTAGGCAAGATGGCTCATGCAATGATCAGGGGAGTGAATGTAAAGTTGGCTGAACGGTCAATTGGACTGAAAGTAGACTATAACTTGGTACTTTTTTTTTATTTTGCACTCACTTTGAAACAGAATGCGCTACGACTTATTACCCTCGCCTCCATGACATGTCCATGCTGGATTTTGATAAGTACATTAAAACCTCTCTGTTACAACCACTAAAGTGTCTGAATTATCAGCAGTTGGAAAAAGCAAAGTGGAAGTAACACAGAAAGCTCATTTTTAAGCTTTCTGTTTCAAACACAGAGAGGCAATTTAGGAGCTTCCGTTTAACTTTCACCTTGCTTTCAGCTCTGACCCGTCTTTTAAACAATCAATTAGCCCACTTTTAAGTGGTCGTAAAAGAAAGGTTTTACGATAATGTCATTGAAGTTGAACCCTATTCCCACTAATGACCCGATTAATGTCACAACTCAGATGGTCAGCTTAATATTTTTCACTTGGCCACTCAAGCATCTGTGTGTAGTGGATTGACATCTTTAGCTTACTAAAATAAATGATCTTTCAGGATATTCATACTATTTTTGATAGACAATGTATTTAAGTTGAAGATGCTGTGGTTCATTGTGAATGATGCTAGAGGATCACAAGCCTCATCATTTCCTCCATAGAAGCACAACAGATTATTCATTGATAATTTTCAATACAGGTGGCCACATATAGTAAGGTCAAAGTAAAACAGAAAGCTCTAGCTTATAGGAGTTTTCTGTTTTGCCGTCAATTTGCTTCAACCCATTACTCCACAGATACTCCTTAAATTTGTTCCTGTACTGTTTGTTTGGTTTGGTTTGTTCACATCGGTTTCTGAAACCTATAGGCTAATTGGACGCCCCAGAGAGAGGGAAGCAGAAACAGAAAACCTCGGTGCGGTGCCCTTCTCTTATTGAAGTGGAATGGCAGTCTAGCCCACTACTAGACCTAACCCCTGGAATGGCAGTCTAGCCCACTACTAGACCTACATGTAGGTCCCCTGGGAAAGCTATCACTTAACTTTCACTACGTATAGTCTGGGTTGAGTTAAAAACAAACCAATTTCTTTTCTTACAAAATCTATTTCGTTTTCAAAAATAATACTCAAGCTATAACTTTGGCAATTATACTTCCTACAAAATAATGGTTTACATGTAATTGCCAGTTTCATCACGTATTCTTTCTTGGAAATTTTTTAACACAATTTCAGGGTACCAAATACACAAAGAACCCATCAGCTTGTCAGCTGTTCTTATTTTGAACACTGAGCATGAGCAGCTAAGCAGTTTCAAATACAGTCTTAACTTGATACTTCAAACTCCCGTTAGTTCAAACATACACATATTTCAGCCACTTATGAAATATTGGTACGATCGCTTTAAGCAAGTTTGAAGTATTGAGTTTCTACTGTACTTTAGACTGAGGTCTAGGATCCATCTTATGAATGATTTTATAACAAATGATGTGTTCAAATAATGTATTAGATTAACTCTTTAACTCCATAGATACACATTTTTAATCATAGTAATAAATTTTTTCACTGGAGAAAATAGTTCCACTTTATACAGTTATGAATATGTATTGTAAGAAATATTTCTTTATCCTAGCCAATGGTAACTTAAAGCAGGCTGAATGTAAATCAGAATGCACCTTAAGGTGCATTCTACTTTACTTTCAACCTGCTTTTAGTGGTCATGTATCTTCAATACTAGAAAATGGCCATGGAGTAAATGGTTATTCAAAGTAAGATCTCAACCCCTTTGCTGCTATGACATCATCTGCTTTAAACGTTGTCTGCTTTTATTTCTAAAATTATGATTTAAAGTAAATCGACTAAAGTGATATTGTAATGAGTGTCAAACATTTTGGATCCTGATCAGACGCCACCTTAAGTGGCATCTGATCAGGATCCAAACTGTTTGAAAATAACTAGTGTACTAAGAGTAAGGCAGTGAAAGGGTTAAAACATTGGTATATGAGTTCTTATACACAGAGCATAAACATTTTTTCTTTTACCTTGGACTTTTTTCGAAAAAGTCATATCCCCTTCATCTGCAACACTGCATTGGCTTGTATCACATGACCGGTGAGTGATCATGTGATGAGAGGAGACCCTCATAAACTGGTGGTAGCTCCAGTCCCTCATCCCTGTTGAGTGATGGGCTACGCTGTTTAATTTCAACTGCTTCCTTCACTTTCCTTGACCACTCACTACAGTAGTCATGTGATCCAAGCCAGGGCAGTATTGCCTATGAATGGGATGTGACATCTTCGAAAATTCCAAGGTAATGGAGAAAAAAAACTTTTGTGCCCTGAGAAAAAGAATCCAAATACTCATGCCTGATCCAGAGCAGAGTAACCTTTTTGGATGGATAAAACATTGTTTAACAATATGTACAGCTCTGTAGCAGATCACAAGCCTGAATCAAACCTTTAGCAGTGGCCCAATGCAGAGCTTTAGCCCTTTGCATGTTAACAATAAAACCATCAGGACCATCCTCAACTGTGAAACAGTTTGAATCTAGATGAGCAGCTGAGTCACTCTGTATCTCACCAGGATTCAAACTGTTTTGACACCCTGACCCTATTTTTTTGTGGATTTTTTTGTGGTAGATGACAATTTTACTTGGTTTAAAGAGTTGAGTACAAATGTGATTGCATTTAACCCTTTACTACTTAGTCTCTTTCTAGTTTTGAAGACAGGTGACCACTTAAAGCAGGTTGAAAGTAAAGCAGAATGTGCCTTAAGGCACATTCTGCTTTACTTTCAACCTACTTTAAGTTGTCACCTGTCTTCACAACTATAAACAGGCTATGGAGTAAAGAGTTAATCTTACTGTCAAGTCACAAAACTAACAACTGCCACCCAATAAGAAAAGAAAATCACTTTTTTATAATGCAGCATAATTTTTCACTATTTTTGTAAAACTTCAAACCTTGTACGAATGAAGAGTGTTTCAAACTGGACAGAGCACTTACAAACTTTTGCTAAAGGCATATGTGATATTTCTTCTCCCACATAAATTTTAACAATGGTTTCTATCTAAGGAATGATCACATACTTCTGAGACACTGCGACTGAATATTTTTAACCTGTTTTCTGAGTTACACAATGAGATTAAGTAAATCAAAACTTTACAGTATATTTATCTTCAAATCTCTCTACGGAATCCTGTATTGTGACTACTCATATTTGAATTGTCTCCAAAAGAAACTTCTAGTGAGAAACCTCAAAATAACACAAGGTTTGATTGATAAATGAGGAGCTGAGTATTTACACAACCTCACTTTTTCTGAAGCTATGAGGCAATGGGTCTACCTGCAGCTATGAGTCAATGATACTTTCTACAGCTTTGAGGCAATGAGTCAACGAGTCTATCTAAAGCTTTGAGTGTATTTGCCATCTTAACTCTTACATTACTAAAGACCTGTATTGAAGATCTTTGTAAACAGAATTCAGATCAGGCCCCACTAAATGTTACTCACCATTGAAAGAGTTAAGACAGGGGAATGTGATAACTTGAGTCCTGCATTAAGCAGTCACCAACCTTCAGACATCCCAGTGCCTCTTCAATGAATGCTTACTCAGCATGACTTAACTGTTCTAAGTTACTGCATTCTATTTATCTGTTGGGAGTCTAAAGCAATGGTTTTGAACCAAAGTATTGCACATGATTATATATTTCTAAGTATCACATAGTATACTGGTACACACAAACAAATAAAACCTGTACAGAGAAATAATGAATTAACTAAAAACACTAACAAACTATTGTACAGTGGAGAATCTGTTATTCTTTCCCGTTTAAACGCAAACGTACGCAAACGCAAAGCACTAAAACGTAGAAAAGAACAACTTTTGGACAATTCTGATATTTCATGTTTATCATGGTGGCAAACAGTTTGGAGCCTGATCAGACGCCGGGTTACCCGGCGTCTGATCTGGCTCCAAACTGTTTGCACTGCAAATAATAGTTTTAGCGTAAACGCGTTTATTGGGAAAGAATAACAGATTCTCCACTGTAACAGAATTCATGATTTTAGCATACTAAGTACTATCATGTAATATATCAGGTCATTCCACAATAATACCGTAACCCATCACCCCATAGCCTGATTCAAGATTTGAAGACGGATGACCACTTAAAGCAGTTCGAAAGTAAAGCAGAAAGTGCCTAAGTAACGCACATTCTGCTTCACTTTAAGTCTGCTCTAAGCTCATGCCTGTTTATGCAACCATTTGCTCAGATATAGGAAATAGTTTGTTGCACAATTCACTATAGGGTAACTCTTGCCATGCTAGCTATGTGCCTCAGTGATTACCTTTACAAACAGTTTGGATCCAGATGAGACACCACATAACGCAGGATCTCATCAGGATCCAAACTGTTTGACACAGTGACCCTGTTTTGAAAAGAAATTTTCAAAATACTAATTTTAGAACAGTTGCAGACAACATTTTTTACAGATGAAAAAAATTACCCAGCATGCAAAGAGTTAAGATGAATGAGTTCTTCATGCAGTACTAAAGGAGTTTTCTGATACTCTCCTGTTCTGCAATATTCAGTCACTTGCCTTTTAGAGATTTCCAAGCTTCTTGTATAGTGTGTTGTTCAACATTAGTTAGATTGTAGATATATTCAAACCCTCTGTTATGGCCTATAATTTGTGTCAACTATTAGGTGTTAAATCAAATGGCTGCTAAAAGCAAGGTGAAAGTAAAACAGAAAGCTCCTTTAGGAGCTTTCACTTTTACTTTCACCTTGCTTTAAGCTGCACCTGTTTTTCATTCAATTAGCCTTTTTTAAATAATCAAACAGAGGGGTTTTACTGTACTTAACATCATATTTATCAAAACATGTGCTGCTGTGATAAATTCTTTTAAACTGTATTCTACATACATGAAGATAACATCATATCTACACTAACTACTGTTTGCCAAAACATTCAAATTTGACATTTCATGTCATCTACAGTTCATTTTTAATGATTTCTTACATATCTGAAATTCAAATAATACACATTTATGAGCAACCAGTTATCCATTTTCACTAAGATAAATGCTATGTACTTTTATATTATAAATCTTTTTTTTATTCAGAGAAGATGCATTGACAGATTTTGCAACATTTGGCTGCTAAATGCAGGTTAGAAGTAATACTGCTAACCTCTTCAGAAGCTTTCTGTATTTGCTTTCCTGTACTAAGCAGTCACTTGTCTTTAACTTGAACCCTAGTCACGCATATAGGCGTCCTTTTCAAACAGTATACATGTGAAAAGTGTGCTTGTTCTATGCAAACAGTGAATACCCAGATCAGAGGGCTCCGAAAGGATCCCTCTGATCAGGGTCTTCACTGTTTGCCATAAAGCCAAACATTGACAAAAACAATCCTTAAAAGTCAGAAATGGACTAGACTAAAATGGAAACTGGAATTATCCATTTAAAGTTTCAGGGAGGAAAGAGTTAAAGATTCCCATGCTTCTCTCATGATTAGACATCTAGAGATCACAAATTTGACTGGTGTAAAAATGTGTTGCAACAATAAATTCAGTTTTAAGTCACAAAAATGTAGAATCAAAGAAGGTCCCTGTAAAGTGTGTTGGTTGTACATGACTAACCCATTTCTCCATAGATACACATTTCTATACCTCTAATATTTTCCTTCTCTGAAAAAAATAGCTCCAATTTGAACAGTGTACGAAAAACTTTTTATATCCTAGCAGACGGTAGTTTAAGGCAAGTTGAAAGAAAAGCAGAATGCACTTCAAGGCATACTCTGCTTTTCTTTCATCCAGCTTTAGTTGGTCACATGTTTTGACAACTAGAATAGGATATAGAGTAAAGGGTTAAAGTACAGACATACATCTAACTGCACTATGGCACTTGCGATTTTTAGTTATCTTACAATGGCCAGTTACTTTGTTTTATAACACTTTACACATCTTTACCTATCCCTAATACATTTTACACATTTCTTATACACAACAGTGATAGTCATATGAATCTTCCCTACATCCTGAAACTGCTTTAAGCACACTGAAAGTAAAGCAGAAATCTCTTTAAGGGAACTCTCTGCTTTACTTTCAGCCTTCTCTAACCCTTTATCCCATAGCCGGTTTCTAGTTATGAAAACAGGTGACCACTTAAAGCAGGTTAAAAGTAAAGCAGAATGCACCTTAAGGTGCATTTTGCTTTACTTTCAGGCTGCTTTAAGCTACAATCTGCGTGAATATAGAAAATATTTCTCATGGTTCATGTTCTTGACTGTATAAATTGGAACTATTGCATTCAGTGGAGGAATAAACTGAATGCGCTAAAAGGTGCTTCTATGGGGGAAAGGGATAAATCAACTGTCCCAAATACTGAAAACAGCTAGCCTAAGAAGTCAAGGTTTAAACAAATTGGCATAAAAGTTTACATTAACTTTCAGCATAACTGTGAAGAAACTCTGCTTAGAGTGTCAAGTCGATATTAGACTTCAGCAGATGACAGTCAATGTGTTTCAGTTTAGTATTTATCTACACAGAAAAAAAGCTCACTGATTTAAACCCTTTACCCCGTAACTCGTTTCTACTTTTGAAAACAGGTAGCCACTTAAAGCAGGTTGAAAGTAAAGCTGAATGTGCATGAAGGTGCATTCTGCTCTACTTTTAGCCTGCTTTAAGCTACCACCTGTTAGGATGTAGAAATTATTTCTCATGTTGCATATCCATGACTGCATAATGTGGACCAATTTTGTTTTAGAGGAGGGATAATTAAAGGCATAAAAAAGTGTATTTATGGGGTAATGGGTTAAAGTTTTTTGGGGGGTTTTGTGTGTGTGTGTGTGTATCTTTTTCCTTATTACTACTATTGGTACATATCTGATCATGAACAGAGACAGACTTGTATAGTGAGTAACTACTTATGTCCTGAAATATATCAAATTAACTCTTTGCATGCTGGGTAATATTTTCGTCTGAGAGAACTGTCGTCGGCTACTGTTCTAAAAATAGAAGTTTCAAAATTTCTTTTCAAAACAGGGTCAGAGTGTCAAACAGTTTAGATCCTAATGACATGCCATGTTATGCAGCGTCTCATCTGGAGATAAAAATTTTGCAAATGTTATCATGGTTTCTCGGCTAGCATGCTAAGAGTTCAACAAAAAACTGTTTACATAATCAAGCTTGCATTAACCATACAATGAAAAGAGGATATACTGGATGTCTTTAGGACAGACAGCAGCTGAATGCTGGCAGTAGTAAGAAAGAAAACTGCAATAGAAGCCTGTTATCCTGCAAAAACCCATTACATCATAGCCTGTTTCTAGTTTTGAAGACAGGTGATCACCTAAAGCAGGTTGAAAGTAAACCAGATGCTGCTTTACTTTTAGCCTGCTTGAAGCTACAATCTGTTAGAATATAGAAAATATTTCTAATTATACATATTCATGACTGTATAAATTCAAACTATTTTCTTTTGTTGAGAAATAAATTAAAGGGGTAATGGATTAAGCAGACACTTGTCTTGACAGCTTGCCATGTTTCTACATTTGGTCATTACTTATCACCAGAATGACAGTAACAGTATGAACAAAACACAAACACAATAATACACACTAATTAACAAAGCCTTTCAATATCTATACATATTAATGATATTATACATAAAACATGGCATTTACAGTGTGTATATTCTTCAATGACTCTTAATATATTAACTGTATATGTACAGAATATTTACCACAACTCATCATAAAGCTGATTTAAGACAGACAAAATAACGCACACAAATTCTGTCTAGTAGTACCGGTTATTACCTATATGTTTATATGTTGAAACAAACTATTTCACCCTTCTTGAAGATTCACAATTTTCTGTTTAAATAACTTTTTTTTGACAACACAAAACAAGAGTACTGCAGAGGGTAGACGATACGCCCACCCCAAAACCACTGCCTGCAATCACCATAGAGCAAGGAAAACGATGTACATGTACATGTATTTCCAATAGTTTAAAGTTTTGAAAGGGGCATAACTCAAGGAGAAGTTGACGAATTGTGATGGCACGCTAACTTACTGTGTGTGAGGTTTATCGAAACATTGTCATAAAGATAAGTTAGATTTAATTGAGTCAAATATTTTGACTAAGTTTCCTTAAGATCACATAAAATGTGTGGCCTCTAGAGTGTGAACAAGATATTTCTATGATTTGACCTAGTGACCTAGTTTTTGACCGGACATGACCCACATTTAATATTTACCTAGATATCAAGGAGGCAAACATTTTGATCAAGTTTCATTAAGATCTGATAAGGTTTGTAGCCTCTATGGTGTTAACAAAAATGACAATAGCTCATAGTTTCTTCGAAACAGACGAGCTAATAACAAGGTATTTCTATGATCTGACAGTGACCTAGTTTTTGTCCCGACATGACACACATTGGATCTTGGCCTAAATCTTTTCACTAGAAACATTGTCATCAAGTTTCATGAAGATTAAATGAAATCTTTATCCTGCTAGAGTGTTAATAAACCAATTGTGGACGGACTGAAGACGGACATCCAGTGAACTTAATAGCTCACCTTGGTACTTTGTGCCAGGTGAGCTAACAAAAAAACCAAACAAAAACAAGTTTCTTATTTACAAACATTACATTATACACTGTAGCATAGACAAAAATGCAATATTTTCTAACATTGCACCAACCCTTAATTCCACTGACCAGCCAGTGTCAACAATATTTTGTGGTTTGCTATTTACACCATGAAGACATGACCAACCAGCCTTCTTCTTGATAAAGCCGACATGACCAACCAACCGGTCTCTTTATTACTATTATACTACAGTAGCGGATACATAATTATTTCACATTTATTAAACCCTTTACTCCATAGCCTGTTTCTAATTATGAAGATAGGTCACTAGTTAAAGCAGTTAAAAAGCAAAGCAGAAGGCACCTTATGGCACATTCTGCATTCCTTTCAGCCTGCTTTAAGCTTCCATCTGCTAGAATATAAATATGTTTCTTATTTTACATTTATAATCTCAGTCCATAGAACTGAAAAGTTTACATAAATTAAACCAACCACCCTACTATATGTTTATGTACCCTATTATCTGCAATGTTACTTTGTTACATATATTTTGCAAAACTGATGTATATACTCCTTCATGTTGCACTACGGTGCCTGAGATGAAATAAAGGTTATGTTGTTGTTGTTGTCTTATGATACATATTCATGATTGTATAAATTGAAACTATATGTAATTTCTTCAGTGGTGGAATAAATCTACAGAATAAAGGGTTAAACAAAACAAAATGATAGTTTCTTGAAAATGTTGACAAATAATTAAACCAGTAATAATCATGTTGGAGCTTTAAACAGAGGGTGAGTTACTCAATTTCTGGTCTGGCTCCCAACTGTTAGCAATGGACATCCGTTTTTGAAGAGTTAACACATTTGTTGGGAAATAATAAGATATTCCCCCTGTACATGTACATGTTAACTCTTTCAACACTACGTAACACTTGTGGGTTATTAGGCTCCCTTGTGGATCTTTTTAGTTACCAAAACATGAACCAGTCTACTTGGAATTCTGGGTAGTTTAATAATACTGCTCTAAATTTGCAAACAGTGGAGACCCTAATCAGAGGGCTCCTATAAGAGTCCTCTGATCTGGGTATACACTGTTTGCAAATGTAATGAGTGTATTTCAAACAGGTTCATGGTGTTGAAAGAGTCTGAAAAGCCTTCACCACTTACCCCATCTGATTACAGTTTGAACTGGTTATATCTTTTCCAATATATTCTCAGAATACAAACTAACATTCAAACTTGTATTGAACAGGTATTTCATTGAAAAATCAAAATTATCTTACTCAACCTAGGCCACGGGTCAAACATGCTGTCCTGTGTTGATATACATACTCAGTGGTTAAATTATGCTGAGTAAGCTATGCCACTGTTTTGTCCCCAAATGAGAGCATACACCCCTGTGTTGATATACATGCTGTCCTGTGTTGATATACATGTTGTCCTGTGTTGATATACATGTTGTCCTGTGTTGATATGCATGCTGTCCTGTGTTGATATACACACAACTCAATATTATAATTAGATAAGGTTGAGTTAGCTACGCCACAGTTTCTGTAGTTGTTCCATCTCCCAGTGAGAGCATACTGTCCTGTGTTGATATGCACACTGACTCTGTAGTTAGATCAGGTTGAGTTAACTATGCTACAGTTTCTGTAGTTGTTCCCTCCCCCACTGGCAACATGCTGTCCTGTGTAGCGTCATTAATGACAACCTCTGGAACATCTTTTCGTAACACCGTCTCAGCAATCTTGTCTAGATCTTCTTTGATCAGCTGATCTTCCTGTAATACAAAGAACACTATTTCATTACAAACCAATGCCAAGCATGTGTACAGTTAGCATTAATTGAAGAAGCATGGTGAATTTTAAAGACAGGAGGTTTCTGCAGTATTTGCCCTAACCTACTTGCCCAAAGCCTGTAGTTTAAAGCAGGCTGAAAGTAAAGCAGAATGTGCATTAAGGCACATTCTGCTTTGATTTCAACCTGCATTAAGTGGTCACCTAATTTCAAAAATAGAATCAGGCTATGGGGTAACTAGGTTAAAGCAAAGAATGGTTCAGAATGAAGGATGAGCTTTCGTTCCTGCAGCTACCTGTCCTACAGACTACAAATGATTCTTCTTTTCAATGATCACCTACTTGAAGTTTGAAATCAAAGGAAACTATATACCATAACAATACGATACATGGCATTAAGTACAACTGCTACATCTAGTCATCCAGTGTCACTGGCATTCGTGAACATGTTAATTACACATACAATTAAGAAATTAACAGTTTAACTCTTTCCTCCCTGAAACTTCAAATGGACAATTCCAGTCTCCATTTTAGTCTAGTCCATTTCTGACTTTAAAGGGTTGTTTTTGTCAATGTTTTGCATCATGACAAACAGTGAAGACCCAGATCAGAGGGCTCCTTATGGAGCCCTCTGATCTGGGTATTGACTGTTTGCATAGGACAAGTGCACTTTTCACATGAATACTGTTTGAAAAGGACGCCTATATGCGGGACTAGGGTTCAAAGGGTTAACAGAGATGTACATATGTGGTCAAGATCCATGAGCAGTTTTAATACCAATGGCAATGTAATGCAGAAATTTAAAGTCCAATAGGAGTTTTCTACCTAACTTTTACTCAACATTAAGTAGCCATATGTCTAAAGAAACCTAAATGCTTTTCTGCTGAAAAATACTTGACAGAACTGTATAGATTCATTTGAGATTTTTTTCAAATGGCATAAAACTGTTAATATATGGACAAATCTTGAAATCAACAGCTTATAAAACTTTCAAGAACTTTCTGTGGTTAAGCCTTTTCCTAGCATAAGGATCATATGACATCATTTAACCTTCCTCTGCTTTAGATTTGGTCAGCTCTAACCTGTCTTGATAAAGACATGTACACTCAAATGAAGATGGATGGTGTTAAATACAAGTGGTACATTGAAGAAAGACCAAAGTAAAACAGAAAGCTTATGTGTAAACTTTCTGCCTCACTCTCACCATTACTCTATATCCTGTTTCTAATATTGACGATAGGTGACCACTTAAAGCAGATTGAATGTAAAGCAGAATGCACATGAAGATCTATTCTGCTTTACTTTCAGCTTGTTTTAAGCTACCATCTGTTTGGGTATAGGAACTATTTCTTATGTTGCACATTTATTACTGTTTAAAATGTAACTATTTTCTTCAGTAGAGGAACAAATTAGAGGCTTAAAAATGTGTATCTATGGAGTAAAGAGTTCAGGTGCCTCATACCCTTATTAAAGAAATAAGTACTTTGCATGGATGGCTATAGGGTACAGTTATGAGACACACTGTGGTAAGTTTCAAACGTGTAGTTATACAAAACTAAAACATATCAAGGTTATACATGCAGGGCTCAAGATAAGAGGGAGTAAACTGAACAATTCCAACATTTCTCAATCATTTCAGCATCAAATCTTATAATGATACTACTCATTAGAATCGTCTCAAAGAGACAATTCTAATGAGTACCGGTAGTAACATCATAGGCTTTTATGCAGAAATAAAGATTTTAGTTTTCAAATACTCCCCTTATCCGGAGCTCAATACATGTATGCAGCACCCAAAAGGAGAAAGGGTTCTTCATTTGAATGTAACAGGTGAACAAGAAAACTAAAAGAAACCTTCAATTATTATTAGGGATGTCAACGAATACCCGAATATTCGAATAGTTCACCGAATATTCAAATAGAAGATCACTATTCGGATCGAGTTTTAAAATGCTCTTTTTTTAAAGAACAAAATTGTTTCGATACTGTTCCGCATTCAGTAATCATTGCCAGTTAAATCATGTTGTCGCACCCCGTTAGCGTATAAAGTTTGTTTTTACAACAAGTGTCAGTGGTGAGATAATTGCGTGACACCTAGGCTATAGCACATGTTATGGTCTTGGCTTAAGAAAACAATACACGATTAAATATCCCATTGTGTTTGTGTTTGTTTGCAACTTCCATTACGTCACGGTATAATTCACGGACACTGATGATGTAGAGAGTAAAGGGGGCGCCGCTCACTAGCTCATGATCACCACACGCAATTTCAACTTTTTCAAAAACATTATTTTATGCGCAATATTTCAAATTTTATCTTATGAGTTTATAAATGAAGAAGCCCCACTTTAATGCCATACAGTGTTGATCATTATGGTAAGCCGAGTTACTCGATTCTTATCGAGATCCAAACTGTTGCAAAAGTTATCGGTTGCTGCTCGTTAGCCTTCTGCATGCTATTGTTGTCTGCAAATCTCCTAAGAGTTAATTTAAAAGCATTTTGTTTCCTGCAATCGTTTGAGTGTCAAATAGTTTGGATCTAGATGACACGCCGAGTTATTCGACGTCTCATCTGGATCCAGACTGTTTGCACCAGTTTTCACACATTCACATGCAGCATGGACTTGTGAAAATAATTACACAGTAATCTCTGTAAGGCCTAAGTGGCAATCGATTACACGGGTGGCTGCTTAACACTGATCATGTTGAGCGCGACTTGGCTAAAATTTTGCAAAGGTTTGTTTAGATCCATGCCAGACACCGCGTCACACAGGAGCGGTTAATTGAGTACAATAACTTAATAAGTGATAACAAAGTTGTATATTTCTTTGCTTTTAATAATTAGTCGAAATGTCTTGAATTTTGATAAAATGGTCTATTAACTCCTGTTATGTGAACTGCTGAAAAAGACAAAGAGTGAATTATACAAATAGGCTCAGATCATGGCACCGTGATACTTACTCACAGGTAAACATGTAGCTGTAACTCGAAATTAAAATGGTTTCATTGCAAAATCAACGCCATATAGATCATATCCAGGCATCTTCTTGGTTGGAATTAAATTAAAATTTAAATCGATTTAAGTCTGCTTTGACTGAATGTTTACACTATTATGCCGTTAGAAGAACTTTAAAAATACAGGACATCATATAAATTACCACTATACTATTCAAGCAACTTACGAACATACGACAATGTACGTGTATGGTTTTCAAAATCGAATATCCGAATACTATTCGGATAGAACTTTCAAATATTCGGATGCCGTTTTGGTATTCGTTGACATCCCTAATTATTATGGTAGGTAGGAGAAAGGGGACAAAATGTGTTGATAACAAACTACATACATGTAAATGTAGTGTACAGTAAAGCCTGTGTGTTTCTCATATGGTTAAAGCTGGCAAATTTGACCATCAAATCAATTCAACCAATCTCTAAATATCATTGTTTCAAAGTAAAACCTACACATGGGTTATCTACTAGTTGGGTTAATCAGGACACTAAGAGAGGCGATCAAAATCTCAAACCAAACAAAAAACAATTCCATTTAACAATCAAAAATATCATTGGAAACAATGGATGCTTCTAAAATAAAGATATAGCATGTTTAAAACACAAGGTTCAAACCATTAGAATTGTATATATAAATTCAATCAATTATTCACAATACCAACTGTTGCTTTAAACAGTTAATTACTGTTAATTTATAAACTGAAAAGCATAACTAAACAAGATGTGTTTGTGAAACACTCTAAACCCCTGGTGTGATCGTGACTTCTAAATAACATTGACCTTTGTCTGACATGAAACAACTTTTCCTGAGCTCAAGAAGTTCTTGAGTTGAGTACACATGCCAAATATTAAGTCTCTATCACATATAGTTGCAAAGTTATGGTCAATGTTAAATATTCAGCCTATTTGACCTTTAAATGACATTGACCTTTGTCAGTCATGACCCAAGTTGTACTGAGCTTATAAGCTTCTTGAGTTGAATACACATTCCAAATTTGACGTCTGAATTAAATGAATCAATTTTAGTTAAAAAGTTATTAGGCCAATGTAAAATTCAGCCTATTTGACCTCTAAATGAATTTGACCTTTGTCGGACATGACCCAACTTAGTACTGAGCTCAAGAGCTTCTCAAGTTGAGAACACATGCCAAATAAAGTCTCTACCACATGTAGTTACAGAGTTATGGCCAATGTTAAATTCATCCATGAAGATTCAGGTCTGTTGTATAAAGTTATACGTGCCATTAAACTTTTGTGACAGAATGTACATATGTATGGACAGACAGACAAAGGCAAATCTATGCCACCCCCTTTTTTCCTTTTTGATGGGGGCATAAAAACTATATACTGTCAGTTGACAAAGAAAAATGTTTTGACTTTAAACAAATACTTTGCAGGGCTGCCATTTCTCCGGATTTTTCCGAAATCTCCGGATTTTTATTCCAACAGATGGAAGCTTAAAACAGGCTGAAAGTAAAGCAGAATGCACCTTAAGGCACATTCTGCTTTACTTTCAACCTGATTTAAGCAACACGTGTCTTAAAAACTAGAAACAGACTTTGGGTTAAAGGTAAAATCAGGAAAATCGGGCTTGAAAAATTGAAAAATTTGAAATCTTAGGATTTTTTTTTTATCAACTTATGGCAGGCCTGACTTTGTATAAGAAGTAATGTAATGCTAATTCATTTCCCTCTGAGTATTTGTAAGAACAAAAACAAAACATAGACCTCTAGACTTTCTGTCTCCACCCATAGCAGAATACCCAAACAAAACAAAACAATAACATAAACCCAAACTAGCTCTGCAACCAAAATAACAATGGTTATCAAAATTTAACCCTTTACTCAATAGATACACCTTTTTATGCATTTAATTAATTCATTTACTGAAGAAGGTAGTTTTGTTTTTTACAAAAACAAAATATACAACATAAGAAATACTTCCTATACACTATCAAATGGTTATCTAAAGCAGGCTGAGAGTAAAGCAGAATGCACCTTAAGGTCCATTCTGCTTTAATTTCAACCTGCTTTAAGTGGTCATCTGTCTTCAAAACTAGGAACATGCTATGGAGTAAAAGGCTGAGGCAAACACAAAGCATAACTTGTTTTCTTTCAACCAGCACATACATAAGGATCTAAGTTTTCTCTAAATGTCCTGTCAAACTATGGCTACATACAAGAATGGTTACCTGGGACCCTTCTTACGAAACATTGTACATCAAATATTGTCGTAAGTCAGATTCTAAAATTCTCAATTATTTTTCATTTCTCCATTGTCTTGAAAAGACAATTCCAAAGAGATGTCACTAGACAGGAATAGATGGAGAAATTAGATGTATCTTAAAGTTTTGACTTATGACTGTTTTTGTCAATACACTGTTTCTAAGAGAGACCCCTGGTGTCTGTTTGACACTTGAATTGAGGTGTCAAATACTGAAAATCTTACTTGAAACGGAAAATGTAAGAAATTTATTTCAACCAGGTTATATCAAAGAAGAGTGATGGTGGTAAGAATTTGAAGAGATAGCAAATTTGGGTGATGGACAATTCGTCAAAGTGCAAACTCGTCAAAAAGGAATTATAGCACAAAAGGGGTAGTCAACTCGTCAAAAAGGAATCATAGTACAAAAGGGTAGTCAACTCGTCAAAAAGATTTCTGTATACTGATTTAGTTATACAATAAACATAACAATATTCCAGATTGGGAATTAAAATAGTATTATTATTAACTGCTCTTTTCTAATATTTTCGATCTGTAAGGGCAAACTTTCATTTAAAACAGTGTACGTAGACCCTGATCAGAACGCTTCGGCGCTATCAGATATATAGATCTATAAGGTACAGAGTAAAATTGTGCAAAATGACAAACAATGTATTCATCTATAGAGAAATCAAACACTTTCGAGGGCCCTTTGGCCCGGGTCTACACTGTTAACAAATTAAATGTTTATCATCTACATATTTACATTATGCTGCAAACTGTCAAACAGTGTAGACCATGATCATTCATTTATTATTTTTATTTATTTATTTATTTTTATTTTTTTGCATGCGCGCTATCAGATAAGTTCTTATGATATCAGTATCCAAACTGTTCAACACATGTTTGATCACTGAGCGATACATTCCAGTGTACGTTTGCCTATGATAATTACATTAATTGGTTTGTTGTTTTAACAGTTTAATACCAGTGCAGAAAACAAGTGGAGTAATTGCCAATCAACTTTTCGCACCAGATAAACAACAATGCCCAGCCAATTAAAGTAATTTGCACGTGGCGCTAGACATCTACCGTTTCTTATTAAAGCATTGATTCTGTGTTAATTTCAGCATTATATCAGAGTCTAAACCATATATTTCCAGACTTAATTTTTTAAATGATTTTAAATAACACATTCTATCAAGGATAAGACACGGGATATTCTAATTATATATAGAAGTTAATATTGCTTAATGTATGGGCGAGGGCATAGCTGATTTCTGCATTACTTTTGTCCTGGTTTAAGCCAAATTTTCTTTCTCTTGTAAATCAATTATGCTTAAACACTAAATAAAATGTGCACTCAATATAATACATTGAAAAGTCTCCCTATTATGGTAAAAGTTTACTTTTATTTGGACAAATCGGCATCAAATTCTTCTTACATATATTCAGATCTAGTAATTTATATGTTACAACTTTAAATGCTAGAAAATCCATCTCAACTTCTTGATAATTGCAAATTTTACCAATATAAACCTATAATTAAACAAAAAAGTATTACTATATATATAAATTTAACAGGTTAGTATTAATATATACCCCAACACAAAATCCTTTTTGACGAATCGTCTTTTGCCATTACTATATATTGCCTTTTTGACGAGTTTACACTTTGACGAATCGTCCGTAATTCGCAAATTTCACATCTGAAAACTGTTATGAATGATAAAAGTAAACAACTATCTGACCCATCTCCATAGCCCCAGGGAAGAAGAGGTTGATAAAAGACCTATGAAACTTACGCTAATCCCATTCAAAAGTCTTTAATAGACACCAACAAAATGAGAATAAACTTATATATTGTCTGGCATGAATCTTGAAGAACAAGTATAAATAGTAGACTAATACATGTATAATAATATAGAAACCCTACCATACATTGTTAACATAGTATTGATTTACAGACTGTGATAAATAATTACACAAGCTAGCAAAACCTGACACAGATGCACCTTATTATTTCAATGTGAAAACACATAATTCAGGTTCTTTAAAAACAGTGAAGATCTCGAATCAGACCAGAGAGATCATGTAAAGAGCTCACTAATGAAAGTCTTCATCATTTGTTTAAAGGTAACATGAAAAGAAGTTGAACATCTTTCATTTACAACTTATCTGAAGCCAAGTATTAAGAAATGAAAAGATTAATATTATAACAACTGGTTATGTAGTTATCATCCTGAGGCAGGTTTAGCTAACTTGTTGACAGTAAGTCTGATTAGAGTTGTTATAATCTATAAGGTACAAGCACACCATTGTCAGTTCTATGTAACACCACCCCAGCTTATAGCATGGTATGTCTCCCTATAGCTAGCATTAACACAGATGGCTAGTTTCCTTACAGTTCACTACTATCAGCTTCTACTGCATGCCAACTCCTACACACACTTTCCCCAGAAACAAGAGGCCCATGGGCCATATTTCGTTCACCTAAGAATAGCTGACAAAATGGTGATAATGATTTATGTCCTAGGCAGGGTCATTTTTGACCCCAGGGGCATAATTTGAACAATCTTGATAAAGGAGCTGAAGATGATGCTATGTGTCAAATATCTACCCCGGTAAGCTCTGTGTACTCTGGGTTTCAGACAATATATATTTTTTAATTTTCATTGAAAACATATTTTAGCTCCTGTGGCCTAATGTATTACTCTATGTAAAATTATGACCCAAAAGACAGGGCCATTTTTGACCCCAGGGGTATAATATGAACAATCTTGATAGAGGACCTGTAGATGATACTTTGTGCCAAATATCTAAGTTCTGTGGACTATGGTTTCAGACAAGAAGATTTTTAAAATTTTCATTGAAAACATCTTCTTTTAGCTCTAGATATGCAACGGACTGGAACCATTTCAACAAAATTGGTAAAGTACCTTTAGAAGTGTCACCACATCAAATATCAAAGCTCTGGTCACATTAGTTTTAGAGGAGAAGACATATGAAAATTTCACAATATAACTGAGTATAAAAATGTAGTATAGGAGATATGAGTAGGCTAGTGAACTCAACCAAAACCATAGTTAAATCAACATAACACACACACACTCTCAACTATATAGCTCTGTGTTATTACTGAGCAAATATACCACACTATAGGGGTGAGTTACTCCAATATTCAAAGCTGAATAGAGAACTTCTTAAATACAGAATTACACTTAGAGTTTTCTCTCCTTTCATTAACATGATATATTAAAAACTTTCGCTGGAATATCTTTATTTATTTTAGTTCTGAACTCGACTTAAATTAAACCTATAATGTTTAAAGGAAAGAGAAATTAATTTGAAATGGTCGAAAAAGTAAATCACTTGTCCCACACATGTTAACTTTTTGAGTGGTCAGTCAATAAAAGCTTCTCAGTACATACAAACTGATTAGAAATACTTGTTCTTAACCCTGTCTGAAAATCTTTAACACTTCACCCAATAGCCTGTTTCTAGTTTTGAAGACAAGTGACCACTTAAAGCAGGTTGAAAGTAAAGCAGAATGTGTCTTAAGGCACATTCTGTTTTACTTCAAGCCTGCTTTAAGGTACTATCTGCTCGGATATAGAAAATACTTCTTATGGTACATATTAATGACTGTATAAATTCTTCAGTGGAGGAATAAATCAAATGTGTTAAAAGGCACTTCTATGGGAGAAAGGGTTAAGACCAATGAAACCTCAGAAATGACTGCTGTTCTCTGTTCAACTTCACTCAACGACTCAGGTGAAAGTCAAAAGTAAGTAACAGTTTTTAAATATTGAATATGATCAGGATACTTACATATGACATGAAATAAAACAGAAAGTTACAATAAATAAATAAAGAAGAACAAGCAGAAACTTATATGCAAACAATTTCTGTTAGTCAATCAGGGCACCAGATAAGAGGGAGTAAACTGAACAAAACTAGCATTTTCTCCCTCATGTCAGCACCAAATCCTATGGTGTTACTATTCATTAGAATTGTCTCGAAGAGACAATTCTAATGAGTAGTCACACCATAGGTTTTAATGCAGTAACAAGAGCTGTCGGAGAACAGCAAAGCTCGCCTAATTAAACCTTTCTTAAATAGGTAACTATCAAAAGAAAAGTGTATCAGTACATTGATATTCAAGCCACAGGGAACCTCCATTCAAAATATCAACTTCCTAATGCAAATATGTCATGTAGTATAAGTGCATTCCAACACTTACTCCTTAACTAACTTTAAAATTTCAGTCCCAAAACTCTAAGTCCACAAAAGGTGTAATTTTGACTAAATTTAAACTTTTTAAAAAAAACAAAAACTACGCAACTTCAATGTTCAACCCACAGGGCACCTCCAATCCAAATATCAGCTTTCTAATACAAATATTTCATGTAGTATTAGTGCATAACAACACTTACCCCAAAACTTTAACCATGAGAAATCAGTCGAAAAACCTAAGTCCACAAAAGGTGAAATTTTGACTAAATTTAAACCTTTTTTTTTAATTCTAACTACACAACATCAATGTTCAACCCACAGGGCACTTCCATTCCAAATATCAGCTTCCTAATACAAATGTTTCATGTAGTATTAGTGCATAACAACACTTACCCCAAAACTTTAACCATGAGAAATCAGCCGAAAAACTTAAGTCCACAAAAGGTGAAATTTTGACTAAATTTAAACTTTTTTTTTAATTTTAACTACACAACATCAATGTCCAACCCACAGGGCACCTCCAATCCAAATATCAGCTTCCTAATGCAAATATTGCATGATGTATTAGTGCATAACAACACTTACCCCAAAACTTTAACCATGAAAAACCAACGCCGACGCCGACGTCGGGGTGATTCCATAAGCCCCCCCATTCTCCGAATAGGCGAGCTAATAAAGATTTAAGTTTTTTAAATGATCCTCTTATCTGTAGCCCTTGTAAATTTTATCAAATCTTTATCTGAAGTGCTCTGTGTGTGTTAAAACATAATTCACTTTTAATAAAACAAAAGCAGAAATAAATAACATTAATTTTTTCAAAAATTCAAACAGATATTCACAATAATGTTTAACGAAAGAGTGCAAAAAAAGTGCTGTCAACTTGCTTCATGCCTACATATCATGACTAATGCATCAACATTCAAAGCCGCATTTATCAGAAAAAGATTGGTTAATGTTGTTTGTATATTTACCCTTCTCATGCTTACAAGTCTGTTTTAACCCATTACTCCATGAATATGCCTTTTTACACCTCTAATTATTTCTATACTAAGAAAAGTAGTCCTTAGATAGGAATCTGGGAATTAATCATGGGTGGCATTTCTTTCCAAACAGAAGCTTAAAGAAGGTTGAAAGTAAAGCAGAATGCTCCTTAAGGAGCATTCTGCTTTACTTTAAACCTGCTTTAAGTGGTAAACTGTTTTCAAACTATTAACAGGCTATGGGGCAATGGGTTAAAACTATACCACTGTTTTATACATTATCTACAATGACTTTTCAAAACCTGTTGTTGTGGAAGGTTTGAGTGACAAACATTTTGGATCCTGATAAACATCTTATATTGATCCAAACTGTTTGCAAAAACAAACCTCAATATATGGGCTATTACTAGTATTAGCATAAGAAGGGTTAAGTTTGATTTCATTCCATTAAGGTGAATACAAGAAGCTGTTTAGTATAGTTACCTGCCCCTGCATGTCCTCTTCAATTGGAGTACCTCCGTCTTCATCTTCATCTCCCTCTTCATCAGGCAAGCTTCTAGAGGTGTGTAAGTCTGTATCACCAGAGGCATGTTCTGTATGGTGATCTCTATCAGCAGGTGCATGCTCAGGGGAATCAGGATCATGATCATATTGAGAAAAAGAGTAAAACATGCCATGTGATGATGATTGAGAGTTATTATTTTGCTTGATTAGTGAGTTTAGGCGGTTAGTAAGGATGCTAGCTATGCGAGCACGCGTATCTATACTGGTAGTGGAGCTGATTGATTGATTGATTACCTCTGTGTCACTATCACTGGCGAGACTACCAGGTTTGGAGTGACTTTCACTACTAGAATCCTGATCAAATGGCCATTCTTCCACCTCAACATGTCTAGGTGACTTTGTTGACTCATCAGAAGAGTACCTCACTCGCCCCACTAACTCTTCTCCGACATAATCATCCCACTCAAAGTTCATGCCAATATCTTCTGACTCATCAAAGACTAAGCCACTCTGTGACGTGTTATCTGAAGGAATACCATCTTCTGGAATGGTACCTAGAGAGCGAGATCTATGAACATTTGATGATGGGATCCCAGCTCCTTTAGACATGTATATCTCTTTGGCTTTCTCCGTGTCCAAGTCTGCTGACAGTAAAGCAGCATCCATTCTTTTTTTCCACATTGTTGGACTGTTGGACTCTGCGCCCTGACTAGTAGTCAATACAATGTCTGGAGTGCCATTGATATCAGTTCTGTGACCCTCATCATTGATATCAGTTCTATAGCCTTCATCAGTGTTTTGATTGTATGAGTTGTCACTGTTTTTGGAGTGTTTAGAGGCTATGAGACTGTTGGTGACGTCACATGCACTGTTAGTAGTATCAGTATGTGATGGGGAAGATGAGGTTTTTTCGTTGGCGGTAATGAACTTAGAACCCTGTGATAATTGATGACTGAGAGCAGTGTTGTATGCCTCAGTCTGGTCAGATCTAGATTTAATGGACTGTTTACTAGGAGTGCTCATACGAACTGGAACAGGCTCAGATAGAAGATTCATATTGGAATCAGATGATAACATGGCTTTGAACTTTTCTTGATCTTTACTGTCATCTCCATCTGAAGGACTCCCACCATAGGCTAGTATGGAATCTTCTTGAGATAAATCTGACTGAAAGTTATCACTAGACACAAAATTATCTGAAAATCCATCTAAAGTCCTGCTTTCCTGTATCTGAACTGTTTTAGAGAAATCATCTTCAAATCCTGCTTTGGCACTTTGATCATCAGTTCTATGTACTAACACTTCAGCTAAATGGTTGTTTGACTGGTTTTGTTGTTTGGACTGGACAAAGTTAGATTCAAACATAGCTGGAGAACCAGTCTTGTCCACTTGAACAACTTTGGGTGAGGAAGAGACAGTGTTTTTCCACTTCTGGTCAAACTGTGGACCGTGTGAAGCTTCTTCTTCTATCTGCTGTAGGAATGAGAGGATATCCTCGGCTGACGGTCGATCACTTGGCTCTTGCCAGCACATTTCCATAACTTCATACCTATAACACAGCAAACAAGTTCATTGTATAACATAATAGAATCATTCAATGGCATGCTTAAATATTAAACACAAGCTAATTGTCTGTGTCAGAAACGCAGATAAAAAAAATCTTGATTGAAAACAAGGAACATTTATCCCATCACTACAACAAGTGCTCCTCTCATGCTATGTCGCACTCCACCCAATGAATTAACCGATAACCCACTACCCTCTAAAACCTTCTTAAGCCTTTAATTTATTCCTTCTATGAAAATTATTTTTACAGTCATGAATATGCACCATCAGTAATATTTACTATATCCTAGCAGATGGTAGCTTACAGCAGACTGAAACTAAAACAGAATGCTCCTTAAGCAATAGTCTGTCTTGAATATCTAAAACAATCTATGGGGAAAAGCGATAATCCTCTTCAAACAAGTTTATGAATTTATAAAAAAAAAAAGAAGAATAAACTGCTATGAAAAAAGCATGCATTGGAGACAAAAACAAGAGCGTGTTCCAGTTACACGAATGCCCCCGATGGTACAGGGAAGGGAATCGAATGTAAACTGTATGAGTAAGAGAGCGGAAACTATCTTGGAGAGCCATAAAAACACCATTTTCAGGAGTTCAAAGGCCATAACTCCAAAGGGCCTTGCATGAATTGGTGCCGCTGGTTATCAAACTTGGTCACCATTTTATGTCAACAAACATTTTCAGAAAGTTTGGTGAAGATCAGATGAAAAGCAATGTGTTTGTGAAACACAAATGCCCCCAGCCAGCATCATGTTTGGTAATGTAATGTCAAGGTAAAGGTCATAAGGTCAAAAAGGTCTGTATGGTTGGAAAGGTCTTGACACAAGGACAACACATGCCAAGTATAAAAGGCTTAGGTGCAAAAATGCCAAAGTTATAGCCAAGGTTAAGGTTTTTGGTTAAAGTTTGATTAAATAGGTCAATGGTCATGGTCACATGGTCAAAGACGTTGGTATGGTTGGAAAGGTCTTGACACACGAACTATACATACAAAATATGAAAGCCCTGTGCCTACTGGTGCAAATGTTATAGCCATTTCAAGATTTTTACAAAAGTAGGTCAAATGTCAAGGTCAAGGGTATGGTTGGAAAAGTCTTGACACAAGGAAGACACATGCAAAGTATAAAAGGCCCAGGTGCAAAAAATGCACACGTTATAGCCAAGGTTAAGGTTTTTGGCTAAAGTTTGATTAAATAGGTCAAGGTGAAGGTAAAGGTCACATGGTCATAGACATTGGTATGGTTGGAAAGGTCTTGACACAAGATATATACATACAAAATATGAAAGCCCTGTGCCTACTGGTGCAAATGTTATAGCCATTTAAAGATTTTTACAAAAGTAGGTCAAATGTCAAGGTCAAGGTCACAAGGTCAAAAAGGTTTGTATGGTTGGAAAGGTCTTGACACAAGGAATACACATGCCAAGTATAAACTGCCCAGGTGCAAAAATGCAATAGTTATAGCCAAGGTTAAGGTTTTTAGTTAAAAGTTTGATTAAATAGGTCAAAGGTCAAGGTCACATGGTCATAGACGTTTGTATATTTGGAAAGGTCTTGACACAAGAAATATATATACAAAATATGAAAGCCCTGGGCCTACTCAAGGTCAAGGTCACAAGGTCACAAAGGTTTGTATGGTTGGAAAGGTCTTGACAAGAGGAATACACATGCCAAGTTTAACAAGAGGGCCTGAAGGCCCTGATATCGCTCACCTATTGTACTGAAGCCTGATAGCTTTACCTTTCTGTTTCACCCGTTTTAATCTAAATCCATTCAAATTTGTAGTATAGCATGTAAACAATTTTGAAATACAACCTCATAATTCTAGTATTGTAGAGTACATCAAGGGTAGATAACTAGAGCCTAAACAATACTCAAATGAAGCCTTTTCTAGCATTTCAAAGTATATCAAGGGCAGATAACTATTGCCGATATGATTAGATTTCAACAATAATTGCACTCCATTGAGAACTTATAGCTATATACTTTGTGTGCAAGTATGATCAAAATCAATTGAAAACTGTAGTTGCAAGAGTGCTCACACTGTTAGATATGGCATTTTCAGCAATTCAAGGGTAAATAACTCTTGACCTATTTGTCCGATTTCAACCATAATCACACTTATTTGAACTCCTATTGTCATATACAATCTGAGCAAGTTTGAGATAGATTGGATAACAATTGTGGCCTATAGAGTGTAAACACCCTTAAATATGGCATTTTCAGCAATTCAAAGGTAGATAACTCTTGACCTATAAATTCAATTTCAACCATAATTGAACTCATCCGAACTCTTATGGTCATATACAATCTGAGCAAGTTTAAGAAAGATTGGATAAATATTGTGGCCTATAGAGTGTAAACACCCTTAAATATGGCATTTTCAGCAATTCAAAGGTAGATAACTCTCGACCTATAAGTCTGAGTTCAACCATAGTTGAACTCTTGTACCCATATACAATCTGAGCAAGTTTGAGATAGACTGGATAAAAATTGTGGCATGTAGAGTGTAAACACTGTTAAATATGGCATTTTCAGCAACTCAAAGGTAGATAACTCTTGACCCATTGGTCCAATTTCAACCATAATCAAACTCATCCGAACACTTATAGTAATATACAATCTGGGCAAGTTTGAGAAATATTGGATAAATATCGGGCCTCTAGAGTGTAAACACTTTCAAATATGGCATTTTCAGCAATTCAAAGGTAGATAACTCCTGACCTATTGGTCCGATTTCAACCATAATTGAACTCATCCGAACTCTTATGGTAATATACAATCTGAGCAAGTTTGAGAAAGATTGAATAAATATTGTGGCCTCTAGAGTGTAAACACTAAAATTGTTGACGAGGGACGACGCACGACGGACATTCCAGGATTGCAAAAGCTCACCCTGAGCTAGCTCAGGTGAGCTAAAAAGCCCAGGTGCAAAAATACAAAAGTTATAGCCAAGGTTAAGGTTTTTGGGACAAACCAACAAACAAACCAACAGACAGGACGAAGATTCTGGGGGCATAAAAACATTCAATAAATAAGCAATAGTAATTACATAGAGTAAGACTTGTGTTCAGCAGCATTTCAAAAGGTGGTGAATGAAATTTATAAAGACAATGTACTGCCAAAGGTAAGTCAGAAAGCTCCTGCCTAAATTGCTAAATAGTTATGCAATAAAGATAAACATATTCCAGAGATCTTTTTCTAATATTCTGACCTCTACAAGCATTCATCAAAGAATTTATCACGTCCAAATAGTCAATCCACATCATAGTTTTGTCCATGCATTAAGCCATAAAATCAAAGAGGGTAAGGATTATCTTTGTATAAGATAATAGAAATTCATAATAATATAATTATCTTTGATAAAGGCCTGCCGAGAAAAGAGCTTAAGCTAAAATTCCTTTCCTGACTGACTGCTTGACAAAAATTTTACTATTTGTGAAAAGGACGGCTTGAGAAAGACGTGTAAAGGCCTTTCAAATGTAAAGTTTTTACTATTAATCAATTCAAAAACATGTTTTACTTTGGTTCGACTTCTGGGGCCCGTCTTATGAGACATCTAAGACAAAAACGGTTTTAAGTCAAAACACATCTTATTTCTGATTTCTCCATCTAATCCTGTCTTGTGACATCTCTTTGGAATCGTCTTGAAAAGCTCAAATTTGACTAATCAAATGCTTGAAAACGATCTCAGATTCAACTGTATAATTGAGGCATTAAAGCATGTGAAGTTGCAGGGTCATAACATCACTTACCATCTGTCATGAAGAGGAATATCTGAATTTGGCGGAGGTAATTTCACTTTTCCTTCTCGTATAACTCGCTGCAGCACGTCTTCATCACGGAGATTGTTGTACGGCTTTCTTCCCTCTGCTAATAGCTCCCACAAAAGAATACTCAAGGACCTTAAAAGATCATAGTATATGTAAAGGACTCTAGAAGTTATACAAGGCCAAAAATCTAAGCTGACGGTACTGTGGTTTCAGACAAGGGGATTTCTTAAATTTTCATTGAAAAAATGTATTTTTAGCTCCTGTGACCTATATATCCAATGCGCCAGAACTATTTGAACAACTTTGAAAGAGGATCATATAAGAATAATTCCTGTCATGTTTGGCGAAAATCCAACAAATGGTTTAGGAGAATTTGTTGTTTTAAGAAAAAGTCATTGCTCCCCCACTTTAACCTACATAATCCATGGCTGAATTACACATTTAACTTATAAATAAACTGTCCAGGAATTATACCACAGACCCGCAGCCAGCTGGTTTCAAAGAGATTAGAGTCGTAATCCCTACCATCAAGATCCACCAGACAGGCACCGGATCAATGGTACAACTCTTGAACTCCCATTTAGACCCACAAACATCTGCAGAAAGAAGACATTCTAGAGGTAGCAGTTTAACATTTGCACATACCATACATTAGACTGACTAGTAAACTGTGTTGACTGCCACAACCCCTGTTTTAGCTCTAGAGATTCTGGGGGCATCCATCGTATAGGAAGCAGGTCACAGCCAGTGTCATAATAGTCCTCCTGTTAACACAAAACATAATAATTCTCCACTAATTCTCCCCATTTCTCATGAAACAATCACCAACAGGGCTGCCATTTCTCAATTTTTTTTATAGAAATCTTTGGATTTTTATCCTAGCATATGGTAGCTTAAAGCAGACTGAAAGTAAAGCAGAATGCACCCTAAGGTGCATTCTGCTTTACAATCATCCTGCTTTTAGTAATCGTGCTTGAAAAATATAAAATTTGGAAATATTAGGATTTTTCATGATCAACTTATGGCAGCCCTGCACAATTATTCAATTTCAATGTAAATTCATGACAAATAACAATGACAGGATAATTTTATCAGATTATCAGTGGAATAATTCAAAACAGAAGCAAAACCCAATGTGCACAACTTCATTGGGTAGTGACACATCCTAGCAAGTTTAATAAATTCCTACAAGCCATTGAAGAGAAATAGGACATGAAAATTTAACATTGGATTTTGACATCTTTGCAAAGAGGAAATTACAAGCAGACTCTATGCATGGCTCCAGATAAGAGAGTGTAAACCAACATATTCAATATTTTATCAACTAATTTTAGCACCAAATCCTATGGTGCAACTACTCATTAGAATCGTCTCTTCAATCGTCTTGAAGAGACGATTCTAATGAGTAGTAACACTATAGGGTTTAATGCAGAAATTAAAAAAAAGTTTTTGAAATACTCTCCTTATCTGGAGCTCTATGTTTGGACTACAATAATGAAAGCCCATTAAGAATTCCGTATTAAGGCCATTCGTGCCTTCATCTTTTTAAAAAGCAATTTCCTTTCATGTTTTTACAACAGAGCTACAGGATGAACATACAATAATCTCCAAAATAAGCATTTATTCTATTCTTTCAGCCTGCATAAAGCAGTAGCTTGTCTTAAACACTAACACCAAGTTGTAAGCAAAAGGGTTAATGATAAAATATTTTAAGTGTCATTGATGAAGTGGCGCAGGAATAGAAAAGTCTGGTTGAGTTGAGTAACATACATCCACAAATTTTTATGCATGATATCAATAATATATTGTCAATAGAGGGAGAGAAAACTAGGTATTTGATAATAAAACTGAATCATATCATTAGTAATTCTAGCTTGTTCACACAATCATATATGACAGCATCATATTTTTGAAGAATGACTTTACATTTTCCCTTTATCCATAGCCTGTTTCAAGTTTTGAAGACAGGTGGCCACTTAAAGCAGGTTGAAAGTAAAGTAGAATGTGCCTTAGGCACATTCTGCTTTACTTTCAGCCTGCGTTAAGCTACAATCTGCTAGGAGATAGGAAATATTTCTATTGTTGCACATTCTCGACTGTATAAAATGGAACAATTTTCTTCAGAGGAATGAATTAAAGGCATAAAAAGAAAATTTTGGGGGGTAAAGGGTTAATTGCTAATATAAATTCATAATTGCATACTTACCCTAAATAAATCTTCACCAATTCCATAATCTCCTATTTTCAGCTTTAAATCGGCCATCAACAAACAATTTCTTGCTGCCATATCACTGTAAGTACAAAATCAATGGCAGCATGGAAATTCAGAAACTAAACTAACATCCAAAATATAACAATAATAACATGGTACCAATCTGTATCCAAATTCAGGAAGTTAAATACTGAAATGAGATCATAACTAAGATTTGTTTTTGAGCCCTTGGAGCATGTATGATTGTACAGGCACTTGAATCATACACCAATGATTTCTACAAGTTTCAACAAAAACTTAAAAGTATTCCAGTAGAATTTGAGTTGAAATTTAAGATAGATTTTCAAGATGGTTGTCATAATGGGCATATCATCTTTGAGATCAACATGAAAGTACCAAGGTTTTTCAGGACCATGCACTGATCATTTCTACCAAGTTTCAACAAAATCGGTCAAATAGAATTTGAGTTTAAGCTTAAAATATCAAAGTTAATGCACAATAAACAAACACAGATGGCAATAGCTCCAATGATATGTGAGCTAAAACAACAGGGTCAACACTTCTGTCAAAATGGTTGCAGGCTTGCGGCCCAAATTCAAAATCACATGAACAGATTCACATTTAATCCAATACCCCATAAATACGCCTTTTATTTATTCTTCCACAGAAGAAAAGAGTTCCTCTTCATACAGTCATCAATAAATTCTATAAGAAATATTTTATGTATTCTAGCATATGGTAGTTTAAGACAGATTGGAACTTCCGAAGTAAAGCAGAATGCGCCTTAAGGTACATTCTGCTTCACTTTCAACCTGCTTTAAGTGGTCACCTGTCATCAAAACTAGAAACAGGCTATGGGGTAATGGGTTAAGCAGATATCTCTGAACGCTTGAAGCAAACGCAGGTACCTCCAAAAGTTATTTGCAAATTGGGGCCAGTCAGAGGTTTCAGATTATGAGACAAGATGGATGGACATAGCCTCATACTATGTCCCTTCTGGGATGTAAAAACTACTCACTGATGTATATAAGAATGTTTGTGCATGCAAGCAAGACCTCTGGCAGCATCCATGGCAAACTGAATATATGGGCCCTTCTCTTGATTCAACAGATATGACTTCAAATCACCCTGAAAATAAAGTTATTGCCAGTCTGTGGTAAAGTCTATACAGTGAAACCTCTCTTAAACAGGGCATTTTAAAAACAATGTTGTTGATCTTTAAAGGTCGTATCTTAATCATTAATGCTGGACCAAACTAAATCAGAAAGCTCCCTATAGGAACTTTCTGCCTTACTTTTATTCTGATTTAAGCAGTAACCAGTCTTTTGTAGTCTATCTTCTTTTCCAGTTTAAGGAAGTTTACTGTACTGATTAAAGAAATGGAATCCTAACAATTGAATATTGAAAAGAAATGACATATTGACCATATTTATTTATTTTATGAAACAGTTTTGAAGAGAATGACTATTGTATGATTAAATGATACCTCTTACAACTAACTGTCTTGTATTTCTCTAATTCTAAAGTGTTTGTCCATGTGAATCCCACTTACAGTGGCATGGCAACTAAAATGAGGACTCATAGTAGGTGTGAATTACAGTGTGCAGCTAAAGGCAAGTTGAAGACTAACCCTTATTTCCCACATAGCTTGTTTCTAGTTTTGGAAACAGGTTATTACTTAAAGCAGGATGAAAGTAAAGCAGAATGTGCCTTAAGGTGCATTCTGCTTTACTTTCAACTTGCTTTAAGCTACCATATTTCTTGACCTAAACAGGGAATAATGCTCACCAAACATTTTTTTCTACACAATCATGATCATGACTTGTGTCATTTTTATATATTGACAAGTGTATCTTTTATATGTTGCAATAAACAAAAATAAAAAGCTTTTCACAGAGAAAGACCCAATATAGATAGGTTTACCATAATTACAAGACTGCATTCAATAAACAGTTATGCCCCTTTGGCATCATCTCCAATATATTCAGAATCATTTCTTAGTCAAAATTAGGTCAAGTTCAAGGTCAAACTAAGGTTGTGGGATATTGGTGTATTGGGAATGGTCCAAGGCACCAACTGTTTAAGTATCAAAGCATTCTAGTAAGCCGTGTTGATGTCAGGAGAAATAGTAAATTATAGTTAACCAAGAGATGGCCCAACATTCTAAGTCCAAAAGAGGTCAATGTCAAATTGAGGTTGGGTAATATGGGAGGATTGGGAATGGTCCAAAGCAACAACTGTATAAGAATCAAAGCATTCTAGTAACTGGTTTTAATGCTAGACGAAAAGATAAAATCTGGTTAACCTCGTACGGATGGACAGGACAATCACTATATGCCTCCATATCTGTCAATGACTTGGGCATAAAAACATAATTGCATTATTTTGGGATAATTCTATAAGAGCACTTCCCTTGAAATGATTTCACCTAATCACATGTATGAATACAGTGTCCCAGATAAGGAGATCTACAAACATCGATTGTAGTAACTGAGCTTATCTTGACACCTAAACAGTGAAAGTATTCTCTCGTTTTTCTCACATGTATTATCTCTATATTCTGCCTACTTACCAAAGCTGGGTATTCCATAATGGCGAGGAATGGAGAGGTCTCGGTACATTGTCCTAACAGCTGCACTATATTGGGGTGCTCCAGATCTCTACAAAGCAATGTCATGTAATGCTAAATCAATGCATGTCTCTTTAATACCAGAAAATTGTGAGCCGTTACATAACTTTAACTCTTTGCATGCTTGGTAAATTATTTGTCTGCAACAAGTATTGTTATCTGCTACTGTTCGTACAATAGATTTTTCAAAATTTCTTTTTAAAACAGTCACAGTGTCAAACAGTTTGGATCCTGATGAGACACCAGATTACATGACAAAACATTTAGCTGAAGGTACCAATTGACACCTGGATGGACAAAATCTATATCACTTTCAAAAAAAGACATGTGAAAAGGGCTCCAGATAAGAGGACAATTTCAAAAACTAAAATCAATATTTCTTCATTTAACCCTATGGTGCTACTACTCATTAGAATCAGTTAGGATTTAGTGCTAAAATCCGTGAGAAAATGTTGGATTTGTTCAGTTTGCACCCTCTTATCAGGAGCCCTGTGTGAACCATAAGCTCAATGGCAACAAACTCAGCTCTCTGTGGCAGAGAACAGAGAAACTAAAACTGTTTGCCAGATCAAGACCACACAGTTCTCACATTAAAAAGGTTGGTGTGTACATATCTAATGTACATTTAATAATGTATGAATATTTTGTTTTGCATGCAGTACATACATATTTACTTCTGCATATTCATACCTATACATATTATATACCTTAGTTATTGTTATTATATGAAAATTCTTTATTACAGCAAATTCAGTTTTCCCATTACTCCACAGAGACTCGTTTTTATGCATTTAAAAATATTTACATTCGCCCCGCATTGTCCTTATATAACACTATTCTAAAAACAGAGTTGCATATTTCAATGAATGTTCACTTAAAATCCAGTTCTAACCAGCTGGTTTAGGGGCGGAGCTATACTGATCACTTTCAAATCGATACAGAGAAGTCCGTATGGTAGGCGCGGTTAATGCGGAGTAATCAAATATGGCGTGTGAGTAAATCGGTTTTAAAAAACGCGAACTAAATTTAAGATGCTTATAATCAGGGTTATAGATAAGGTTTTGCATTAATTGGGTATTTACTCCCTCTATTTTCTAAGAATTGGGTTTTCTGAATTTCAATTGAGTATCCAAAAAACCGTTACTCCATCAATTTGATATGAATTGCTTTTTTACTCTATTTTTTTCCATTTAATACAAAACACAAGCTGAATGTTTGATGTATTGTACTGTACCCTCGTTTGCCTACACTCGATAATTTCAGTTTGGATCTCATTTCAACACAAATGCAACAGCTCATGTTTGTGTAGGATTCATTAATTTTCAGCCACGGAAACTTTAAAAGCCATTCCAGGATTCCTTTACCGTAACTTTGCTAACTTTAGCACAGTCGTAACAACCTCTTTTTTTGGCTGTTACACGCATCATTCAAAATTTCATTTCACAACACCGTTACAAATTATTTCTGGTTCGTTCGCGGAAGGCTGAACGTAATTGAATAATGTTGGTTTTTTGTTGCGCTGTTCGCTTTTTCCGTCCGCCATTTTGACAGAAGAAATTCTAGCAGACGATGTGACTGGTTTACTACTTAAACGAGGCTAACGAAAAGCGGCGCTGCATAAATCCTATAGGCTATTACTTGGAAATAAATAACCAGTCTAACCGGTGTATCGGTAAAATATTCACCCGATGTCGTAGTAAACATCCCGTCATTACACTTGAGAAATGCGACTAATTGCGTACGATACGCGCCTGCTTGAATTCTTTTGCGTAAACCCTTTCAATAATTGATTTTCAGTACGCATGGATTTGAAAGCAATTGCTTTTCTACTGTATTTAATTGCGTATTTACGCAAATACGCGCCTTATCTATAACCCTGTTATAATACAAGTATTTCGTAAATTCGTGTGCTTTTAAATGTCTCAAAAGGGGTTTTAAACATAACGAGAATGTTTACCGGTTAAAAGTCTAAATTTATCCAGTAATTATAATATGTGATTGGGACTATTTTCAGTCCATATATAGAGATCGTTACTACAATAGCAACGGGCAAAGTGTCTATTAGAACGGTTATGTACATTTCTGGTTCATTTCTCAGCTCACAATGGAATATAAATATAAGAAATAAATTGCGTACTTCCGGCATTCATGAGCTGATGGCACTTCCATGCTGTTACTAGCAAAGTTAAGCGAGAAGCCCTTCGGGCGGGCTTCTCGCTTAACTTTGCTAGTAACAGCATGGAAGTGCCATCAGCTCATGAATGCCGGAAGTACGCAATTCATTTCTTAATACACTTTCTCTGGGGAAAACTGTTCCATTTTATACAGTCATGAATATGTATCATAAAAAAAAATCTTTTTTGTAGCAGATGGAAGCTTAAAGCAGGGTGAGAGTTAAGCAGAATGTGTCTTACCTCACAGTCTGCTTTACTGTCAACCTGTTTTAAGTGGTAAACTATAAACAAGCTGAGGGGTAAAGGGTTAAAATGCTTCCTTCATCTGGAGCTAGGAGGACAAACATGATGTTGTTGGATTATCTTGAGGCACTTCTCTTCTCATAGTAAACAAGTACATGTACATAATCAATGGGCATATGAATTATTAAGAGTACTACTATTAACAGCATGAACAAGAGCATCACAGTGACACAAGAAATGTAATGGCAGTAACCAAAATGTAAGATATTGGGTTTGAATATTATTATTCGGAAACAAGCTAATTTAGTTTCAATATGGCAAACAGAAGTACATTTATTATATGGAAACCATTTTGAGCCGCCATGACGCTCAGACAAACCGACCCCTGCTGGAGGGTTTCACATAATATTACCGTCAAAATGCAGGTAGCAACTCCTCCATAAATATTATTAGCAGATATTATTAACTTGTATTAAATTCAAGATTCTGTCTTACCTGTAAGGAGCCACTTCCTCCAGAAATAATGCCTTTTCTGCTGGTGTAGCATCATCCTTCAGAATTTTCACGACAACTTTAGTAGTACGACTATCTGATGAGATGTTCTCAGCTGAACCTTGCAAAACCTACAGATACAATATATATAATATCATTATGGTAAAGGTCAAAATCAAATTGAGGTTGGGTACTATGGGTGATTTTGTAGTGGTCCATGGCAACAACTGTATAAATATCAAAACATTGTATTCAATAGTGTTGAGGCTAGACGAAATGGTAAAATCTAGTTAACCAAGAAATAGCCCATTTAATATATTCTAAGTCCAAATAAGGTCAAGGTCAAAGTCAAGGTTGGGTAATTTGAGTGGATTGGTGGTGGTCCAAGGAAACAACTGTATAAGTATACAAGAGGGCCTGAAGGCCCTGATATCGCTCACCTCTTGTACTGAAGCCTGATAGCTTTACCTTTCTGTTTCTCTCCTTTTAATCTAAATCCATTCAAATTTGTAGTATAGCATGTAAACAGTTTTGGAATACAACCTCATAATTCTAGTATAGTAGAGTACATCAAGGGCAGATTTATCTAGAACCTAAACTAAACTGAAATGAAGCCTTTTCTAGCATTTCAAAGTATATCAAGGGCAGATAACTATTGCCACAACAATAAGATTTCAACAATAATTAATTGCACTCCTTTGAGAACTTATAGCTGTATACTTTGTGTGCAAGTATAATCAAAATTCAATGAAAACTGTAGTTGCAATAGTGTAAACCCTGTTAGATATGGCATTTTCAGCTATTTAAGGGCAGATAACTTTTGACCTATTAGTTTGATTTCAACCATAATCACACTTATTGCAACTCTTATGGTAATATACAATGGTCAATCTGAGCAAGTTTGAAAAAGACTGGATAAAAATTGTGGCGTCTAGAGTAGAAACACTGTTAAATATGGCATTTTCAGCAATTCAAAGGTAGATAACTCTTGACCTATGCGTCTGATTACAACTATAATCAAACTCATTTGAACTCTTGAGGTCATATACAATATGAGCAAGTTTGAGAAAGATTGGGTAAAAACTGTGGCCTCTAGAGTGCAAACACCCTTAAATAAGGCATTTTCAGCAATTCAAAGGTAGATAACTCTCGACCTATGCGTCTGATTTCAATCATAATCAATCTCATCTGAACTCCTATTGTCATATTGAATCTGAGCACGTTTGACATAGATTGGATAAAAATTGTGGCATCTAGAGGGTAAACACTGTTAAATATGGCATTTTCAGCAGTTCAAAGGTAGATACCTCTTGAACTTTTAGTCTGATTTCAATCATAATCAAACTCGTTCGAACTCTTATGGTAATATACAATCTGAGCAAGTTACAGAAAGTTTGGATTAAAATTGTGACCTCTAGAGAATAAACACTAAAATTGTTGACGACGGACGACGAACGCCGGACATTCAAGGATTGCAAAAGCTCACCCTGAGCTAGCTCAGGTGAGCTAAAAAGCATTGTAGCCAGTTATGTTGATGCTAGATGAAACGGTAATATCTAGTTAACCAAGAAATAGCCCATTTTCAAATATTGTAAGTCCAAATTAAGTCAAGGTCATGGTCAAAATCAAGGTTGAGTGATACTGGTAAATTGGGAATGGTCCAAGGCAACAACTGTATAAGTAACTGTTCAAGTATTTGAGTAAGCGGTGCTGACACTAGACGAAATGGTAAAATCTAGTTCAACTGTTGGACGAATGGATGGACAAACAGGACAATCACTATATTCCTCCGCATCTACAGAAATTTATAAGGCTTTTAACAGGGCTTCAAATAAGGTGTACATTGTATTTTAAACACTTACTTTAAGAAATTATTGGCTACCACATAGGATTTGGTGGAAACATAATGAAGAAAACATTCAAACAAGACAGACAGAGCAAGAACAATATGTTCAGAATATGTCGAGGGCATAAAAATATGGCATACCTGTCCAAACCAACCCAGACCAATTTCCTTTATGTACAACAGCTGGTTTCTTGGGAATGGCTGGTAAACAGCTGAAAAGAAGAAGCAGATCGGTCATCCACACAGGTGATCAAGCTGTCTTTTAAATATAGAAAGTACAGGTATGCAAGACTAGCTTAAGTCATTGGATTTTAGCATTTAAACCAATGTAAGAAAGATCAAAACAGCTGAACAAATACATGTATTTACTCCATAGTTACTCCATAGCCTTTTTCTAGTTTCAAAGACAGATGACCAGTAAAAGCAATCACCTTAAGGTGCATTCTGCTTTACTTTCAGTCTGCTTTAAGCTACCATCTGCTAGGATATAGAAAATATTTCCAATGGTGGATATTAATGATTGTACAAATTGGAACTATTTTCTTCAGTGGAGCAATAAATAAAGGTGTTATTAGACTCCCACTATACTTACTGACTAGTTTAGCTGCAGATAATTGTTTTTCTTTGTCTGAGCATGTTATCCTGGGTCTCAAGGCTCTACTGCCCATTGTTTTAGCCAGAATATCGGGCAAGGGCTCAAATGTAATGTCTGTCATATCATGAGCACTCTCGTTAACAGGATACATGCCACCCCTCCCATGCTCTGGATCATTGTCAAAATTCTGAAATGCAAAAATTACAAGTACAGCTGAAACCTGTGCAATGTGAACATTCCAGTAAGATGCAGGGCCTGTCTTTAAGACAGTCTGGGGGCAAAGACTAATAGGGTTTGGTAAATACATGTACATATAATAATTACATGATCAACTTACTGCAAGCTGTCCATTTTCCTTTAACTTCTTTGATTATTTTACAACATACATGTAGAAAATTTGTAGGTAGTTAACCCATTACCCCATAGCCCGTTTCTAGTTTTGAAGATATGTGACTGCTTAAAGCAGGTTGAAAGTAAAGCAGAATGTGCCTTAGGGTGCATTCTGCTTTACTTTCAGTCTGCTTTAAATTACCATCAACTACAATGTAGAAAATATTTCTGATGATACATGTTCATAACTATATAAATACAGTAGAACTTCCATGTGTTGAACTTCGATGAGTCGAGTTTCTCGGTGTGTCGATCATTTTTAAAGTCCCAACTTTTCTCCCTATATAACCTTATTCAAAACCTACGTATGAATTGAGTTTTTATAAGTCGAGTTTTTCGCTATATCGACTTTTTTTCTCGGTCCGTAAGTAGTTTCACTCAAAATTCACTACACATGTGTCGATGTTCGACTGTACGAGTTTTTCACACCTCCAGGACCATCTTTACTTGATTGATTGTCTAGAATCAGAATAACCTGACTGCCCAATTATCCAGGACAAACAGGCCAACACCTTCTGAAAGTGTCAAAGGCCCCGTGCATTCCTTGATTCCTCTATTCTTTTCCTTATTTTAGTAGTCACGGACTTAATCATAGCGCCCTTATTCCATTTTGTGTAAAGTCAATATAAACCCAAACATAAAACATATGCGTAGTTTGGTCGATTTTTATATGCCGGAAGAGAAATTTGTGTGTAAAAGACAAAGAACAACTCACACGGAACCCATCCCGAAATGTGAAGCATCAATAGTTATGCAATTACCTTTATCTCTCTAAGGAGATATTGCTACTATTTTAAGAAAAGGGTTTCCCCTGAATCTGGTTCCAGCGTTTCAAGAGAATGTATATGCTGGAATGGGTAAAAGAACCGGTGTGCAGATAAAAAGCGACTTCCATTCATACCGTTGTGTTGTTATTTTCTCAAAATCATGTTACGGCAAACGTATTTTCGCCTAACGTACATCTTTAAGATTCGTATTGGTAAAATGAGTAAATATGCATCCTGTTTGGATGCGATACGAGCATGAAATCAATGCGTTTGAATGTTTTTAATTTGAAATAATTGATATCAACACGTAACATACGGACATGTTGGCTTTACGGAGATCGAGTATATTTGAAGAAAAAAAATTGAGGGAACATCAGGTAAAACATGAGTCGAGGATTCGATATGTCGAGTTTTTTCTGATGGTCCCTTCAACATCGACACATCGAAGTTTTACTGTATGAACTATTTTCTTCAATGGAGGAATATATTAGAGGTATCAAAAGGTGTATTTATGGGGTAATGGGTTAAACTTATGCTAAGTGACAATTTCTTTGAAGAAACATGAAGACCTCTTGAAAGGCAAAATACAGGACAAAACAAGAGGGCCATGGCCCACAAGTCGCTCACCTGAGAGCATGGTATCTAAGCTGACTGGGCAAGACAATATTGCGATATATATAGTTATAAAAAGATTTATAAAGGTTTTCCTATATAAGTCTATATAAAACTGATAAGCCCCAGGACGGGGCCAATTTTGACCCAGGGGTCATAATTTGAACAATCTTCGTAGAGGACCATAAGGCAAAGCTACATGTCAAATATAAATGATCTGGGCCTTACGGTTTCAGGAGAAGATTTTTAAAGGTTTTCCCATGAAAAAATGATAAGCTCGAGAGCGGGCCATTTTTGGCCCAGGGGTCATAATTTGAACATTCTTGGTAGAGGACCATAAGCCAAAGCTATGTGTCAAATATTAAAGAGATCTGGGCCGTACAGTTTCAGAGAAGAAGATTTTTAAAGGTTTTCCTATAAAAGTCTACGTAAAACTGATAAGCCCCAGGGCGGGGCCATTTTTGGCCCAGGGGTCATAATTTGAACAATCTTCGTAGAGAACCATAAGGCAAAGCTATATGTAAAATTTTAAAGATCTGGGTCTTACAGTTTCAGAGAAGAAGATTTTTAAAGGTTTTCCTATATAAGTCTATGTAAAACTGATAAGCCCCAGGGCGGGGCCAATTTTGACCCAGGGGTCATAATTTGAACAATCTTGGTAGAGGACCATAACGCAAAGCTACATGTCAAATATTAATGATCTAGGCCAAACAGTTTCAGAGAAGAAGATTTTCAAAGGTTTTCCTAAGAAAAACTGATAAGCCCCAGGACGGGGCCATTTTTGGCCCCAGGGTCAAAATTTGAACAATCTTGATAGAAGATCATTAGGTTACGATACATACCAAATATCAAAGGTCTGGGCCTTTGGGTTTCTGTGAAGAAGATTTTTTTAGATTTTCTTATGCATTAAAAGTTGTCTATACGGTCATGTTTGAAAATCTAGTCCCACAGCAAGGGGAATAACTCTAGCCAAAAACTTTGAACAAGATTTTGTTCCCCCTTGTCACTGAAGGTTCTGATAAAGTTTGGTTGAAATCGGGTCAGTGGTTTCAGAGGAGATGTTGTTTGAAAATGTGAACGGACGACGGACGGAATGGGATCACAATAGCTCACCCTGAGCTGAAGCTCAGGTGAGCTAAAAAGGCTGAACACTCCTTTTTTGGAAAGTTTGTCTTTACATTAATGATTTGTTCTAACTTCTGCTGCTATGCATTAAAGTATCACCTGAATGATATGCTGACTGATAATTCAAACATATTGGGTGGCTGCTTAAAACAAATCTGACGGTAAATAATACTCATGCTCAGCAAGTTTTATTATATATCATGTTGCTTTCAAATGCTATGCTGTGACTACTCATTAGAATTATCTTGTAGAAAATATTCAAATGAGTACAAATGTAGTCAAAAGATAGGGTTTGGTGTGGACATGAAGGAGAACATTTACACCCTAAAACCTGGAAGCCTGTAATATCTTGGCACAGTCTGAGTAAAGGATATTGTCATAACTGTACTTACTATGAAGCCTGTAATATCTTGGCACAGTCTGAGTAAAGGATATTGTCATAACTGTACTTACTATGAAGCCTGTAATATCTCACCACAGTTTGAGTTAAGTATATATTTCTGGTATTGAAGAGAGATGACCACTTACAGCATGTTGAAAGTAAAGCAGAATGTTCCTCAAGGCGCATTCTGCTTCACTTTCAGCCTGCTTTAAGCTACCATCTGCTAGGATATTGAAAAAAATTCTTATGTGGCACATTCACGACTATAAAATAGAATTATTTCTTAATTGAAGGAATTAATTAAATGTGTTAAAAGGCTTATCTGTGGGGTCATGGGATAAAAGTAGTATTAAAGTACTTACTGTGAATCCTTGTCGTTTGAAGAGGTGACAGACACATCCAAACACCAGCAGGACAGTGCAGCAGAGCACCGCCCCACCCAGCAGCACAGCAACAAACACCATGATTCACTTGTTGCTCCTCACAAACATGCCATCTTTATCTTCTAGGTCATTATCATATCTGTTCAAAATAACAATAATTATTCTAACACAGCTGTTTTGCTTCCATGCAAATGAAGGATATCAAGAAGCATACTAACTCCTGCAATAGACTGTGTGCCTAGTGCCCAAACTGGTTCACTGTTGGAAAGGTCATGGGTCAATTTGGCCAACCAATTTACAGATTTTAGTCCAGCAGAGAAATCAAATTTTGGATGCTAACCTAGAATTTGTATCCTTTGTTTTTTTCTTGATTGATATTGATAGTTCGAAACATTGTCATTCAGAATTGGTTGGATGACATCATGTCACCCTTGAGCATTTTGATTTATTTCCGGTTTACCCCGCCCCTTTTTTAGCTCATCTTCACGAATCGAGGGAGTTTATAAATACTATTCCATGGCATCAAAATCATGGGTAGTGATGGACCAAGTACCCACAGCTACAGTCACGCAACTAAAATGTTTTTGTGCCTCAAAATATTTTATTATCATATTCATATAGGCTTGGTGGCATAGACATACACCTACTCATGAGCGTAGTTGCTGCTGTTGATATTTTGATGACAGACAGTGGCTAAGTTTATAATATTTGCTGATGCTTTGAAAGAGTGAAGGGTATAGGCAAATGCTGCCTTAAATTTTCACTGCAAGTCACATTACTAACTATGGCAGATATGGCATGATTTACCTGAAGTATATACATATTTCCAAAATGCTTTTGTGTTATTGTTATTTAAACCTTCATTTGAAATTCCACAAGAAAAATTCCTTCTTCATCAAAACCGCATTGGATTGGAATCACCTGGAAGAGACAACAGTAACGCACCAACAGTGGGGAGATTCAAGGCATCTCTCTACAAGTGCCAATAAGCGCCTCCCCCTGCCATGCTAAATCCAGAGTTGGCTACTCAGCAGTACTTTATATTGTAATAGTCTATGTCATCAAATCCTACCCGCTAATCTACTATCTAGAACTGAAAAGATTTCTTTCACGAAAACGTATGACGGGATGATACTAAAGAAATTAGACAGTCCCCGAGGACTTTGTTATAAGTGAGCTTCACTTGTGATCATAATGATGTGAGATTATTGTTGTTTCTGTACAGAAAGTAATGGGGAAAAAGTATCCAATCCTTATTTTTCTAACATTCAGATCTATAAAATTGGCTAGTGGCTACCTAGCTGAGATAAGTTTTAACATACTTCTATCACTCGACCAAGGTCTAAATAGAGCTACGTTTCCATAGCATCTCTACAATGACACAAATTCTTAAGCAAATGTTCATCGATTTTATCTGTTCAAATAGTTGATAATATATCTTTACACTAACATTTAAAATTTTTTTTAGACATAATCTTCTTGAGTAAAGTAATAGCCCATCCTAAGACAATTAGAATAATATATAAATTGGTATCAACCCGCTTCCTGTTTGGATTATCGAAGCTAAGACAGAACCCTTACATGCTTAATATGACTTTCGTTTAACATATAAGGCTTTCATTTATATATGGAAAACTTACTGTGACGTGGAAATAATGTTGAAATCTAGGATTATTTTTGCCTAGGTAAACTAGAACATCTATTTTATTGCTAAGATGGCTAAAGGTGGTAGCTTAAAAACAAGTATAAAGCTTAAATGTGTATATTAGAGATTTACACCCTATTGTTGACATGTGCAGCGGCTGGCGGTTTTACATCATATTCCGTATATGGAATGTGCAGTAAGAGGGTTATGTGACATATTTTCCAAAATGGCTGACCATTCCTTGAAAAACGTTGCCCGCTAAGCGGCTTACAGTAGTAAAAGTTAAATTAAATCCGAAGAAACTGAATTAAAGATGCAGGTAACTTGATTTTACCCCCCCCCCCCCCCCCCCCCTCCCAGTGCATTCAAAACTGATGCATACTGTACCCGACCCGGGGCTTATTGATTTTATAGCATGTAGACATAAGATACATTTATAAGAAATGTAACCAGGGTTAACACCTTGCTTTTTTGTATGTGTAAGTGTAATTAGTGTACACGACTTGTATACATGTATGTAACTAATGGAACCGTCTGTTATGGACCTTTGCAGTGTCACAACTGAGTGATCGTGGAATGAGTGGGGCACGCATGCGTGGCAATCTAACATTCCTGCCTGAATTCCCCCTTGCTCTGTCAGTCCATCACTAACTGCCGTCAGGTGGACACGTAGCAGTGTACACCTTGAATCTAGTTCATCTCTGTCACAGGCGGGCTGCTTGGTGAGTTTCACTCTTTCCCCTCTTAGGTCACATATTTAGGAAATGTGTCACCTATTCGCATGGATTTAACTAACACTCTCCGCTCTCACTAATTCATACTCGCTTCATTAACTCATTTCAGGCCATCTTGGACCGAGTCCATCAACTCGACCCAATACCTACATGGCTCTTAAAGGTATGCCTTAGCGAGCTCCTACCGTCATTAACAAAAATTGTGAACTCTTCGCTGGAATCTGCGTATGTTCCAAAAGAATTCAAAAAGTCGCATGTAAGACCTCTTTTGAAGAAACCTGATCTCGATACAAATGATCTTAAGAACTACAGGCCTGTATCAAATTTGCCATTTCTCTCCAAAGTATTAGAAAAAGTTGTAGACAGACGCATTGAGTCCCATTTGGCCACAAACAATCTGCATGAACAGCATCAGTCAGCATATCGTAAGCATCACTCTACAGAAACTGCTCTTGTTAAAGTTCAAAATGACATCTTGCAATATCTTGATAAGAATGAAATCACAATTCTGGTGATGCTTGACCTATCAGCCGCATTCGACACAATTGATCATGAAACATTACTCAATCGCCTTGAAAAAGACTTCAAAATCATTGGAAACCCACTTAAGTGGATGACCTCATACCTGAATGACCGTTACCAAACAGTCGCAGTAGATGGAGAATTATCTGCCCCAGTTTAAATGAAATATAGTGTGCCACAGGGTTCAGTCTTGGGACCCAAAAACTACATCATGTACACAAAACCTGTCGGCTCAATTTGCAGAAATCATGATCTGGATCATCATTTCTATGCAGATGATTCACAGTTATACTTGTCATTTAAGCCTAAAGACACATCTAGTCAACAAGAAGCCCTTTCAAAAGTCGAAGGATGTCTAAAAGACATAGTCTCATGGATGCACCAGAATATGTTAAAGCTGAACACTGACAAAACTGAGGTCATACTGTTTCATTCAAAAAAGGTTAACGTTCCCGGAGATTTTCACGTTCAAGTGGGAAACTCTAAAATCAAACCGTCATTATGGGTGAACAACCTTCGTGCTAGATTTGATTCCCAAATGGATATGACACAGCACATCAACACTGTGTGCAGGTCTAGCTACGCACAGCTGCGGAAAATAGGTCATATTAGACAGTACCTTTCTCCAGAAGCTACAAAGACTTTGGTCAATTCTCTGGTCACATCAAAAATTGACTACTGCAACTCACTGCTATATGGGATTCCCCAAAACTCACTACGAAAACTACAACGTGTGCAAAATACAGCAGCCCGCATCATTACCAGGACTCCTCGGTACAATCACATCACTCCAGTCTTGAAGGAGCTTCACTGGCTTCCAGTTCAACACAGAGTTGAATTCAAAATTCTGACACTCACATACAAAGCCATGTGCAATGATTCTCCAAGGTACATTGTTAGTATGCTGGACGTGTATAGACCTCGAAGAGAGTTGCGGTCTGCAAGTAAATCAGTATCGCTGGTTGTGCCGAGAAGTCGTTTAGTGAAGTTTGGAGATAGAAGTTTCATGCATGCAGCCCCAAAGCTCTGGAACTCTCTACCATCAGACATCAGAGATGCGAGCTCAGTTGCAGTCTTCAAAAAACGTCTGAAAACACACTTCTTTAATATTTATTATTAGAACACATTAGGAAATGGATGTCTGCTACCTCCGGGCCATGTTCTTGCTGTAGATATTGTGGGTCTAAATGGGAGTTCTGGAATTGTACCGTTTGCCCATGCCTGTTCGGTGGATCTTGATGGTAGGGATTGCCCCTGATCTCTTTGAAACCGACTGGCTTTGGGTTTGCGGTATAATTCAAGGACAGCTTCTTATCTTGATGTTTTATAAAGTAAGGGTGTAATTTCAGCCATGGAACATGTAGGTCCCGCGGGTGTGGGGTGGAGAGGGTAGATGACTGCTACCCTAGGGCTGTGTTCATTCTGTATATGTTATGGGTCTAATTTTTAGTTCTGGGGTTGTACTGTTGACCAATGCCTGTCTGGTGGATCTTTGATGGTAGGGATACAACTCTGATCTCTTTTGAAACCAGCTGGCATGGTCTGTGGTACAACTCGTGGACAGCTTTCACTATTTTTAATAATGTTATTGATCTCGTATAGAGTTTTTAGTTATGGTCGCATGCTATTATTCCTAGTTATGTTACATTAGATGGCCTGCATTGGGCGCTCTGCTATTATTTCTATTGGTCGGCAATCTTTAGCCGGTTGGTTCATTGCTGATTGATAGGGGTAGTGTGATTGCCGTTTTGGGGGCTGTCTTTTGTATGTTTATTCTTATTTATTTTAGATCTAATTATAGTTATTTGTGTTTTGTCGATGGCCTGCATTTGGCGCTCTACCATTATTTATATCAGTCGGCAATACTTAGCCGGTCGGTTCATTGCTGATTGATGGGGGTAATGTGATCGCCGTTTTGGGGGACTGTCTTTTATATGTTTATTCATGTTTTATTTCAGATCTAATTGTAGTTATTTTGTCGTTTCACGATTTATAGGTACATAATTATGTGTTATTTCATGTAAAGCGCTTTTGAACGCACAATCCCTGTGTGAAAAGAGCGCTATATAAATCTGGTATAATAATAATAATAATAATAAAGATAGGAAACGTTTGGCTGTCCGTCCTTACTTTGTAGACCACCTCTTACAGAAAGATAACGCCAAGTGCCTGTACCCGACCACACTCTATCCCGCTCCACTACTACCCCCTTTCCCCCGAATCTCACAAGGAACCAGAACATGTACACGGTCCAATACTGTTACGATATCGCAGCTAGTGGTGACTCAATATCATTTTGTTTGTTGTTGTTTTCAAAAACGATTTATGTCCACTCATTTATTAATAATACAACATACAATTCTTTGCAACTCTGGTCAGAATCGGATCATTGTAATGTTGTGGGGATGTCGACTTAGGTCGAATTATACTTATATTTGTCAAAAACCGCAGGGCCACTATCTGAACGACTACCCCACCCACATAACTTCTCATGCCTTAAAAATGTGCAGTAGGAAAATGGGGCACATTTTTCATATAATCTGATGTAAGATCTAAATCTAGTCTATCACATTTTAAAGTACAGATTTATAATCATATTTTAATATATATTCTTTCATTTTCAATGTAGAGAAATTAGGAATTACCCTGTTTGTTTATTATTATGCCAAGTTGATCCCACTTCCTGAAAACTGAATAATCTCCAACCCGATGTCAGAAAAAAACCCTTATCTGTTAGAATCTATCAAATATATAACATGAAAGTCGGAATATAAAAAAATCTATTGTTCGTCCTAAATTAGATCAATAAAAGATTTATTTAATATTACCAAAAATAATTTTATAGAGACTATTTTATACTGGCCCCCGGCCTATACCGAAACCCAGCGCGTTGGTTTGGTAACAAGACGTTTCGCGCCCAAACAATTTCGCACCTTGGATGTTTCGCGCCCAAGCCGTTTCCACCCTGGTCGTTTCGCCCCTGGTCGTTTCGCACCCAATATCAAATATGTAACTACAGTATATCTATGTTAAAAATTAACGTACATTTATTTGTTATTTTCATCGAAGGGTGTTTAGATAGAAATTTGATGTTAGCAAGTACTGTAAGACGGGATATTGATCATGTATGTATGAGAAACACATATAAAAAGGTAGGATTTTTTTTGGGTACTCTAAGTATTTATATATAAGCGTAACATAGATGACAGTTTATTTTTATTACCTTTTCAACATTCGACTTGCACATACGTGAAAATATGACAAACAACAGAAGATATATTTACATGGATAGCACTATTTAACCCTTATCATGCGATGAAATCGATTACATGTACTTAGAAATTGTTTTCAAAATTTATTAATTTTAGATTCATACATTTTTAGGTAAAGAAACAAACAGACGAGTGTTAAACTGTGTGCATCCAGATCATGCGCCTCTTGACGCGGCGTATGATCTGGATCAAAACTGTTTGCCACCATAAAGAAAGTCGCAACCTACAGGCAAAGGGTTAACACTTAAGACACATGAGAAGATATGACGAACAACAGAATATATATATATATGTATAGAGAAATGAAGATAGAACCCGATGCTGGTTACGTCTGTATCCGATATATACATGTATATAGGTCTACTTGGAGAATGGAAGCACTGATATAGCACATATATAGATGTAACGAGCGCCCGCTTTACCATTTAGCCTACTTCGTCAGTTAGTGGTCGCTTAACACAGCGTTAACTGTAGAACAAATATAGCACTTTTATCGGTCCGAAGGTCCATACAAACGGGCACATGATCTCAATAGATTTCCTGTGGTGATTTCTCCAGTCCTGTACTTTTCCCACAGCTTCTGGATCTGTGCTTCCAGTCTCCTATATGTTGGCCGTCTATCCCTCCCTCCGGTTCCGGCAGCCACCAGACTTGTGGAAAAAATTGCCACCTGAGCCTCCTTCCTCAAAACTGGCACCATGCGGTAGAAGGTCAGTCCTATATGTCCAGCCCTGCTGTTGAGTCTGTGATGCCAACCTGTTAGTAACACACACAAAAATAGTTTAATACATGTAGTTTTTTAAATTAATAATCTGTATTACGTGAAGTTTATTTTTTCAATTTAAATAAAATGTGACAACATAACCAGTTCGCTGTCATTATTACGGCGTTAACGCCTCTTACACAGCAGCTACCACATTATCGCCTTCTTATAGTTTTCGTATGTCTTTGTTTTTCAAACTTTTATTTCACGCGCTCAATAGTATATGGTTAAGTTTTAAGTTTTAAAGACGTTTTTGGCCGTTAGTTTACAGGATTCTATTACAGTGGAGAATCTGTTATTCCCTAATGACAATGCACGTGCTTTATGTGCACTGATATTAGAATTGACAATTTTAATAATAATAATAATACGGTTTATTTTCTCTTATAAAGAGATTCACATATATGCAAACTACCACAACGGATAATACTACGGAAAAAAAAGTTTTCAATACAATGAACAGAAGCCTGATGATAACACATTCACATAAACCTCTTACTTACGCAATAAGGACACTCAGCAGCTAATGTTGGACGATAGGTGGGAACATTTTCCTTAACCCTTATCATGCTAAACGCGACTTGCTTGATATTGGCAAACAATATGGACTCAGATCAGATGCCGTGGAACGCGGCTTATGATCTGCATCCGAACTGTTGGTAACTGGAATTCAACTTTTTCTAAAGTCATGAAAACTATTTGTTTATTATTGTATGTTATTGATCTAATGTCAAATAGTTAAGATCCTGATATTACGCCGAGTTACTCTGCATGTGCTCAGGGCCAAATCTTTTTACAAACAACCGATATTATTCATACTTTTGATTTAAATGACATGTCCGTCTTGAAAATGTATCATTAGAATCTTTGTAAATTACATGATCTAAAATTTAACCAATTAGGTAATGCACGTGTTTTATGTGCACGGATAGTAGAGGTAACATTCTTACACCAGTTCCCGGTTAAATTCTATATTTCTCTACTTTAAACATTTTCGGAATATTGTTATATTTATTGTGAATATTGAATAGTCAAATCCTGGTCATAGGCCGAGTTATCCTTATTCTGCAGGGTCCAACTACGTACATTTCCAATCGCGTAATTAACTTTCCCGCCATTTTATATACGTATAACAATGCACGTGCTTTATGTGCACGGTTGTTAGAATTTATATTTTTTCTAATTCTTTCACTAACATGCTCATCTGTTACAAAACGCTGCAAATATTAAGTATATTTCAAAATACTACATTAAATTTCCACATTTTATCCACTAGTGGTAGTGCACGTGCTTTATTTACACGTTAATTAAAACTGACAATTTTAAGTAAAGGATGGAATATCAAATAACCAGTAAGGGGATTAGTATACATAACAATTCTGCCGATATTTATAAAAAAAATTATTTTTTATGAATAACCACTTATATTCGGGATAATCAATGAAAAGATTAGTACATAACAAATAAACTTTCGATTATTAACATAATATTTTCTACCATGGTAGCAATGCACGTGTTAACGTGTACGGAAATATTATATCACCAAATCTAACATATTTAGCTATTTAGCGTCTCCACTTATCCCTAAATTTTTAACTTTACGGTAAATTGATAATTGTTAATCATTGATGGAATACTAATAGTTTTAATCCTGATCATACGCCGAGTAACTCGGCGTCTGGTTAGGGTCCAAACTTTTTATGAATAACCATATATATCTACATATTTGGGATAACCAGTAAAGGGATTAGTACATAAAAATTAAATCTGCAAATGTTTTATGTACTTTCTACCATGGTAGAAGTAATGCACGTGTTTAACGTGCACGGCAATATTACATTCCTTATTTATTAAATACCCTTCAATTCTTATTCTTAAATCTTAGAGAAAATAACAACAGTCAACTCTTAAATATTTCGATATTTATCGTCTGTCCTTGATCTACACTCTAACATTTTACACTTACGGTCAATTGATAATTTTAAATACCTGGTGAAATATCAAATAGTTTTAATCCTGATCATACGCCGAGTTACTCGGCATCTGGTTAGGGTTCAACTTTTTATAAATAACCACTTGTAGATAATCAGCGAAAGTTAATAGATAAAAATTAAATCTGCAGATTTTTTAGATATTTTCTACCATGTTAGTAATGCACGTGTTTAACGTGCACGGCAATATTACATTCCTTATTTATTAAATACCCTTCAATTCTTATTCTTAAATCTTAGAGAAAATAACAACAGTCAACTCTAAAATATTTCGATATTTATCGTCTGCATTTTCCCTAGAATTTTAAATTTGCGGTAAATTGATAATTTTAAAGCAAAGATGGAATATAAAATAGTTTCAATCCTGATCATACGCCGAGTTACTCGGCATCTGGTTAGGGTTCAACTTTTTATAAATAACCACTTGTAGATAATCAGCGAAAGTTAATAGATAAAAATTAAATCTGCAGATTTTTTAGATATTTTCTACCATGTTAGTAATGCACGTGTTTAACGTGCACGGCAATATTACATTCCTTATTTATTAAATACCCTTTAATTCTTATATTGAAATCTTAGAGAAAATTACTACAGTCAACTCTTAAATATTTCGATATTTATCGTCTGTCCTTTATCTACACTCTAACATTTTAAACTTACGGTTAATTGATAATTTTAAATACATGGTGGAATATATCAAATAGTTTTTATCCTGATCAAACGCTGAGTTACTCAGCATTTGGTTAGGGTTCAACTTTTTTTTTATATAAATAACCACTTGTATTCGAGATAATCAGTGAAAGTTAATACATAAAAATTAAATCTGCAGGTTAATAATATAATATAATGCACGTGTTTTACGTGCACGGCAAAATTACATATTCAACATTTTTAAATATAGTTTAATTCTCATTCTCAAATCTTAGGCAACATGACTACAGTGAAATCGAAATATATGAAATAGATCTATATTTCAGATGACCAAACTAACAATTTCATGACATAGAAAATTCGTCAATGCACGTGCCTATTGAGCAACGATATAAAAATTTACAATTTCTATAATCCATTTTCGGGCATGCCATCTCAACCTGTCAAAAATTGGATTGTCTGTATTTCAATTTATTTTATATATAAAAAGACTAAATTCATAAAATGTCAAACAGTTTTGATCCTGATCATACGCCGAGTTATATTCTGCAACCGATCAGTATCCAAGCGTTTTGCAATTAACCAATATATTCGGGATAAATTGGTGAAATGGTTAAAACATTATCATGGCAGTGAATGTGGAAACATGGTTTTTAAAATAATAAATAATAAAAAAACTAACCTGAATTGCACGTCCTGTGGTGCCATCGTTCACAACCGTCACATGTTATTGCTTCTTGTAGTGTCCGTACCACTTTATCACATGCTATGCAAATATCACTCATTGTGAACACAAAAAACAAAGTAAACCACAGCATATGCCACTATCTTACTTAATTATTCCTCAATCCAATATTATTTTTAAAGACACACCAACAATCTAAATCACTATTCACAAATCCTGTCTTAGAACTTTTGTCAATCACGCACGTAAATTATAGCCTATCAACAATTAATAGCGATATAACTAGAACATCTCGGAAACCACCTATTATTAGTATCTTTTTTTTTCCGTCTTCCAATAAAATTGCATAAACAATGTAATTATCTAAAAAACCAATCAAACTCGATTTACTCTAATTTTCATCGAATCAACGTTCAATAATATTTAATCATAAACTGTAATTATCTAAAAACCAATCAAACTCGATTTACTCTAATTTTCATCAAATCATCGTTCAATAATATTTCATCATAACCTGTAATTATCTAAAAACCAATCAAACTCGATTTACTCTAATTTTCTTCGAATCATCGTTCAATAATATTTAAGCACAACCTGTAATTACCTTAAAACCAATCAAAATCGATTTCTAATCAACGGGTTTGGTTTTCTTAATTATAATCCCTCATTAAACATCAAAGTTCGTGAAAAAAACCCGCAACAAACGAGGTGCAATAAACAAAGCAAATTAACACCTGTTTGATGGTACCGTGTACATTCTTTACAAGCAGACAGCGGCACCCCGGTCTCTCCCCATGTCTTCACCCCTCGCTCCCTCTCTCTCGTTCTCTCTCTTTCTCCATCTCTCTTTTTTTCTCTCTCTGTCTGTCTCTCTCTCCCTATCTTTTTCTCTCTCTGTCTGTCTCTCTCTCCATCTCTTTCTCTCTCTGTCTCTCTCTCTCCCTCTCTTTCTCTCTCTCTGTATGTCTGTCTGTATGTCTCTCTCTGTCTGTCTGTATGTCTCCCCCTCTCTCTTTCTCTCTCTCTCTCTCTCTATCTATCTCTCTCTCTCTCTCTCTCTCTCTCGAATGGAAAATTGCCCGATTAATGTTCTTAAATATGCCTGTTAACTATGTACTAAGTGTTTATTATCAACACAGAATTTTACTTATTGCTTACTTTGTTTTCCACCAATTTTAACTGCTAGAGTCACATGAAATCCCAACACAGTGTGCCAAAACAGGAAATAAATATAAAGGAAACGAATTCAACTTACCAATGCATCAACATCATAATCCACCAACATGCTTATAAATCCTAATCACAATACTCGACTGTACTTGCACTTATCCAACGTTCCCTATTACAGTAACTTACACAAATAACCATTAAGCTCCACGTGCACGAGACGCTGTGCACGTGGTTAACCGTCGCTCGAATAAAGATTAGCCAATCACATGTACATAACGTTTACACGGGTTACTTTGTAAACTATCATAGTGTCAAACACTACCCGCCTACTTATGCACAATTGCCTGTGCTCTGTTCGGCAATGTTTATTACAATTTAATATTGTCCGAATCGAAATGAAAGTAATACGGAAAGATCTAAGAGCTATCCGTTTTGTTTCCATCCTGATCGAACAACCAATTTTATAAGACAATCTAAAATTATGATAAAGATCACTCCGACTAATTATGACTGCTTGGTTTGGGTCGAAAATGAGGCAGAAAGCTCCTGAAAGATCTTTCTGCATCATTTTCATCCTAGAGTTGCTAAAAATATACAAATTAGATAGTACATCTTTTAATCACTATTTAAAGCTATCTTGTTCATACCTTATAGTTATAATTATTCCGTGACAAAATATAGTATCAATCTTATTGATGCATCAAATGAAAAGCTCTATCATTGCCATTAAAAGTTTGCCTGTCATTAAAAGTTTGCTTGTGCCCTATGCACGTGTCTTGCGTTTCGTTTTGGCAAGGCAATGCTCGGGACACACGTGCAACGGCTTTATACAGAGTTACCAAAGCTACCATGTCGCCTTTCATTGCGAAAGAGACAATGGTCGTGACGGTATAATTGACTGTCAAAATACCGCTAACCTATTTTACAAATACACAGTGAAACCTATCGATTACGACCACCGAATTGGTGACCGTTTGGGGTTTCGGACGGTTGTCTGTTTGGAGTAGGATGGCGGTGAAGGGAATGGTTCCTAAAGGAGCTTTTAGTTTGGCTGCTGTCTTGCTTTAGGCTGCCACCTACCTCTTGTGAATCAGCAGGCCCTTATTAAGTGATGGTGGTTGTGGGGTTTTCTGTGTATTAAATGCATGCAGCTATGTCTTAACGCCCTCACTGCCCTATCAAGAGTACACTAACCATTGACAAAAGGCATGGGTCATAATCAGACGCCGAGTTACGCGACGCCTGAACATTACCCAAACTTGATTAATTGATTATTTACACAAAATACCTAAACTTGAAGTATTAGAAATAAAAGCAGATGTCAGCTGTAACGAGGCAGTGAGGGGGTTATCAATGTAATAATGCTATTGTATATACCAATAACATGTACATGTATATGTATATTACTTGCATAATACCTATAATTGTCCCCATGGATTTTTAAGACTACATGAATTTACATGCAGGCTGTATCTTTCTACGAAGTCGAGTACATCGACGTCGGAGAGAGATCCAACCTGTATGTTATACGGACATTAGTCCTACCGAGATTGAACGATATTTAAATGAGTGACAATGACTTGTACATACGTCATATTCCTATTTGTCAGCGTTATCTTTGTTACTGTGGAATGTGGATAGAGTGATGGAATACAGAACGAATGTATTAACCCATTTTCCCATAAATACGCCTACCTACACCTTTAAATTACTCACAAACTATAGAAAATGAATCCACTGACACAGAGGAGAATATGTATTATAAAGCTTTTTACTATATCCTAGCAGATGAGCTTAAAGCGGACTGAAAGTAAAGCATAGTGCGCTTTAAGCGCATTCTGCCTTATTTTCAACATGCTTCAAGTGATAACCTAAATTGAATACTAGATACAGGCTACAGGGTAATGGGTTAAGGAACGAATCAGAACTTTGTAAATATCTGTCTTTACCCTTATCATGCTGAATTAGTATTTGAATGTCCCATTTCTTGGCTCCTTTATATTTAATTTTAACCGATTCGCTCAGTACTCGATGACATTTTGAATTAGATGGTAAATAGCCTGGATGCAGTTGAGACGCCGACTTACTCGGCGTCCTAACTCCACCTACACAGTTTGCATATAGTAACACGTTCGCGCCTTGCGAGACAAGGGTAAATTTGATAAGTTTTGTTGAGTGTTTGCTGATAGAGTGGTACATGTAGATATAAAGGGTGATCATGTAGGAGATCTGATTATATGTAATACAACCTTTAGATATTATACATTGAAGCATTGACTTCATTCCCCCCAAATAAACGAAAGTAAACAAAAACAAATACAAATTCAGTAGATCTACTCCTTATCAAGATATTGTTTGGAATTATATTAGTTCATACTACTATTAGAACTTTATATATAATATGAACTTTAACACGCCATTTGGTCACGTGCCATAAACAATTTGATGTATAACAATACCTCGTACTGCATGTATGTATGCTAGAGATGTAATAAAAGATTTGTTATGTTATGTTATGTTTTTATGCCCTCGCACGTTCGCGAATTATTTGACACTTACGCATGTGAAAGATAACAAATTGTCGTCATATTAACACATTCAATTGTTAAGATAATTATGTGTTACTATGGCAATCATGTTAAAACAGTTAATACAATCAAACAACAACAATGTTATTATTATTAAATTGTTTGTAGCTAATCTTTAATAAATTTCAAATATAACATAAATTTACATAAATACTAGAAATATTAAGAACAAATAACACGATACATTATATTTTTCACATTTTTATTGTTTTACAAATACAAATTGGGAGAAAGACAATTTGATTTCCAAATCAATTTTATTACATAAAGCTATATTAAGCATACATATATAAAGTAAGTTTATAAAATTGGGGGCGAAACGACTAGCCCTTTGGGGGCGAAACGACTGGGGTCTCATTTGGGAGCGAAACGACCAGGGTGGAAACGACCAGGGAGGAAACGGTTTGGGCGCGAAACGACCCGGAATCCGTTGGTTTCGGCTCAAATCGGAAATGTTCTCTCGGGATTTTCCGTAGAAAGCAACCGACCGATTCAGTCCGAATATTTCCGTAAAAAACTGGGGTTTAGTTTGAAAGTGGGGTTTCTCGAAAAATGCTTGTTGCAGCCAAAACATATTTTAAAGCCATTTGACCATGACAAAAGCTCACCTTACCTGACACAGGACCATCACAATATCTCACCTTGCCAGACACAAGACCATCACAATAGCTCACCTTGTCAGACACAGGACCATCACAATATCTCACCTTGCCAGACACAAGACCATCACAATAGCTTACCTTGACAGACACAGGACCATCACAATATCTCACCTTGCCAAACACAAGAACCATCACAATAGCTCACCTTGCCAGACACAGGACCATCACAATATCTCACCTTGCCAGACACATGGAGAAATGCCAGACACAAGACCATCACAATAGTTCATCTTGCCAGACACAGGACCATCACAATAGCTCACCTTGCCAGACACAAGACCTTCACAATAGCTCACCTTGACAGACACAGAACCATCACAATAGCTCACCTTGCCAGACATAAGATCATTACAATAGCCTTTCTTGTCAGACATAAGACCATCACAATAGTTCACCTTGCCAGACACAAGACCATCACAATAAGTCACCTTGCCAGACACAATATCATCACAATAGCTCGCATTGCCAGACACAAGACCATCACAATGACTCACATTGCAAGACACAAGACCATCACAATAGCTCACCTTGCCAGACACAAGACCACCACAATAGCTCACATTGCTAGACTCAGAATCATCACAATAGCTCACCTTGCCAGACTCAGAATCATCACAATAGCTCACTTTGCCAGACACAAGACCATCACAATAGCTCACTTTGCCAGACACAAGACTACCACAATAGCTCACATTGCTAGACATGTAAGACCATCGCAATAGCTCACATTACCAGACACAAGACCATCGCAAAAGCTCACCTTGCTAAACACAGGACCATCACAATAGCTCACCTTGCCAGACACAAGACCATCACAAAAGCCCACCTTGCCAGACACAAGACCACCACAATAGCTCACATTGACAGAAACAATTAAGATCATCACAATGACTCACATTGCCTGACACAAGACCATCGCAAAAGCTCACCTTGCTAAACACAGGACCATCACAATAGCTCACCTTGCCAGACACAAGACCATCACAAAAGCTCACCTTGCCAGACACAAGACCACCACAATAGCTCACATTGACAGAAACAATTAAGACCATCACAATGACTCACATTGCCTGACACAAGCCAAAAGACCATCACAATAGCTCACCTTGCCAGACAAAGGACCATCACAATAGCTCACCTTGCCAGACACAAGACCACCACAATAGCTCACATTGCCAGACACAAGACCATCGCAAAAGCTCAGCTTGCTAAATACAGTACCATCACAATAGCTCACCTTGCCAGACACAAGACCATCACAAAAGCTCACCTTGCCAGACACAAGACCATCACAATAGCTCACCTTGCCAGACACAAGACCATCACAAAAGCTCACCTTGCCAGACACAAGACCACCACAATAGCTCACATTGTAAGAAACAAGACCATCACAATGACTCACATTGCCTGACACAAGCCACAATACCATCACAATAGCTCACATTGCCAGACAAAAGACCATCACAATAGATCACCTTGTCTGACACAGGACCATCACAATAGCTCACCTCGCCAAACACAGGACCATCACAATAGCTCACCTTGACAGACACAGAACCAGCACAATAGCTCACCTTGCCAGACACAAGACCATCACAATAGCTCACCTTGCCAGACTCAGAATCATCACAATAGATCACCTTGCCTGACACAGAACCATCACAATAGCTCACCTTGACTGACACAAGTCCACCACAATAGCTCACATTGCCAGAAACAATACCATCACAATGACTGACATTGCCTGACACAAGCCACAAGACCATCACAATAGCTCACATTGCCTGACAAAGGACCATCACAATAGCTCACCTTGCCTGACACAGGACAATCACAATAGCTCACCTTGCCAAACACAAAACTATCACAATAACTCACCTTGACAGACACAGAACCATCACAATAGCTCAACTTGCCAAACACAAGACCATCACAATAGCTCACCTTGACAGACACAGAAACATTACAATAGCTCACCTTGCCAGACATAAGACCATCACAATAGCTCACCTTGCCAGTCTCAGAATCATCACAATAGATCACCTTGCCTGACACAGAACCATCACAAAAGCTCACCTTGACAGACACAAGACCATTACAATAGCTCACCTTGCCAGACACAAGACCATCACAAAAGCTCACCTTGCCAGACACAGGGCCATCACAATAGCTCACATTGCCAGACACAAGAACATCACAATGACTCACATTCCCTGACACAAGCCACAAAACAATTACAATAGCTCACTTTGCAAGACAAAGGACCATCACAATAGCTCACATTGCCTGACACAGGACCATCACAAAAGCTCACCTTGCCAGACACAAGACCATCACATAAGCTCACTTTGTCAGGCGCAGGACCATCACAATAGCTCACATTGCCTGGCACAAGCCACAAGACCATCACAATAGATCACCTTGCCAGAAACAGGACCATCACAATAGCTCACATTGTCTGACACAGGACCATCACAATAGCTCACAAAGCCAGACATAAGACCATTGCAATAGCTCACATTGCCAGACATAAGACTATCACAATAGCTCACCTTGCCAGACACAGAACCATTACAATAGCTCACATTGCCAGACATAAGACCACTGCAATAGCTCAAATTGCTAGACATAAGACCATCACAATAGATCACCATGCCAGACACCGGACCATTACAATAGCTCATATTGCCAGACACAATTACATTACAATAGCTCACATTGTCAGACACAAGACCATCACAATAGCTCACCTTGCCAAACTCAAGTCTGTTACAATAGCTCACCTTGCCAGATACAATAACATTAAAATAGCTCACCTTACCAGACACAAGACCATCACAATAGATCACCTTGTCAGACACAAAGACCATCACAATAGCTCACCTTGCCAGACTAAGAACCATCACAATAGCTCACCTTGCAAGACTAAGAACCATCACAAAAGCTCACCTTGCCAGGCAAAAGACCTTCACAATAGCTCATCTTGCCATACACAAGACCATCACAATAGCTCACCTTGCCAGACTAAGAACCATCACAATAGATCACCTTGCCAGACACAAGACCATCACAATAGCTCACCTTGGCAGACAAAGGACCATCACAATAGCTCACCTTACCAGACACAAGACCATCACATTAGCTCACCTTTGCAGACACAGGACCATCACAATAGTTCACCTTGCCAGACACAAGTCTGTTACAAAAGCTCACCTTGCCAGATACAATAACATTAAAATAGCTCACCTTACCAGACACAAGACCATCACAAGATATCACCTTGCCAGACTCAGAACCATCACAATAGTTCACCTTGCCAGACACAAGACCATCACAATAGATCACCTTGCCTGATACAGGACCATCACAATAGATCACCTTGCCAGACACAAGACCATCACATAAGCTCACCTTACCAGACACAAGACCATCACATTAACTCACCTTTGCAGACACAAGACCATCACAATAGATCACCTTGAATGACTCAGAACCACCACAATAGCTCACCTTGCCAAACACAAGACCACCACAATAGCTCACCTTACCAGACACAAGACCATAACATTAGCTCACCTTTGCAGACACAGGACCATCACAATAGCTCACCTTGCCGGACACAAGTCTGTTACAAAAGCTCACCTTGCCAGATACAAGAATATTAAAATAGCTCCCATTACCAGACACAAGACCATCACAAGATATCACCTTGCCAGACTCAGAACCATCACAATAGCTCACCTTGCCAGACACAAGACCATCACAATAGATCACCTTGCCTGATACAGGACCATCACAATAGCTCACCTTGCCAGACACAAAACCATCACATTAGCTCACCTTACCAGACACAAGACCATCACAATAGCTCACCTTTGCAGACACAAGACCATCACAATAGATCACCTTGAATGACTCAAGTCTGTTACAATAGCTCACCTTGCCAGATACAATAACATTAAAATAGCTCACCTTACCAGACACAAGACCATCACAATAGATCACCTTGTCAGACACAAAGACCATCACAATAGCTCACCTTGCCAGACTAAGAACCATCACAATAGCTCACCTTGCTAGACTAAGAACCATCACAAAAGCTCACCTTGCCAGGCAAAAGACCTTCACAATAGCTCATCTTGCCAGACACAAGACCATCACAATAGCTCACCTTGCCAGACTAAGAACCATCACAATAGATCACCTTGCCAGACACAAGACCATCACAATAACTCACCTTGGCAGACAAAGGACCATCACAATAGCTCACCTTACCAGACACAAGACCATCACATTAGCTCACCTTTGCAGACACAGGACCATCACAATAGTTCACCTTGCCAGACACAAGTCTGTTACAAAAGCTCACCTTGCCAGATACAATAACATTAAAATAGCTCACCTTACCAGACACAAGACCATCACAAGATATCACCTTGCCAGACTCAGAACCATCACAATAGTTCACCTTGCCAGACACAAGACCATCACAATAGATCACCTTGCCTGATACAGGACCATCACAATAGATCACCTTGCCAGACACAAGACCATCACATAAGCTCACCTTACCAGACACAAGACCATCACATTAGCTCACCTTTGCAGACACAAGACCATCACAATAGATCACCTTGAATGACTCAGAACCACCACAATAGCTCACCTTGCCAAACACAAGACCACCACAATAGCTCACCTTACCAGACACAAGACCATCACATTAGCTCACCTTTGCAGACACAGGACCATCACAATAGCTCACCTTGCCAGACACAAGTCTGTTACAAAAGCTCACCTTGCCAGATACAAGAATATTAAAATAGCTCACCTTACCAGACACAAGACCATCACAAGAGATCACCTTGCCAGACTCAGAACCATCACAATAGCTCACCTTGCCAGACACAAGACCATCACAATAGATCACCTTGCCTGATACAGGACCATCACAATAGCTCACCTTGCCAGACACAAAACCATCACATTAGCTCACCTTACCAGACACAAGACCATCACATTAGCTCACCTTTGCAGACACAAGACCATCACAATAGATCAACTTGAATGACTCAGAACCACCACAATAGCTCACCTTGCCAAACACAAGACCACCACAATAGCTCATCTTGCCAGACTCAGAAAAATCACATTAGCTCACCTTTGCAGACACAAGACCATCACAATAGATCACATTGAATGACTCAGAACCATCACAATAGCTCACCTTACCAGACACAAGACCATCACAATAGCTCACCTTTGCAGACACAAGACCATCACAAAAGATCACCTTGAATGACTCAGAACCATCTCAATAGCTCACCTTGCCAAACACAAGACCACCACAATAGCTCATCTTGCCAGACTCAGAAAAATCACATTAGCTCACCTTTGCAGACACAAGACCATCACAATAGATCACATTGAATGACTCAGAACCATCACAATAGCTCACCTTACCAGACACAAGACCACCACAATAGCTCACCTTTGCAGACACAAGACCATCACAAAAGATCACCTTGAATGACTCAGAACCATCTCAATAGCTCACCTTGCCAAACACAAGACCATCACAATAGCTCACCTTGCCAGACACAGGACCATCACAATAGCTCACTTTGCTAGACACAAGACCATCACAATAGCTCACCTTGCCAGACACAAGACCATCACAATAGCTCACTTTGCAAGACACTAGACCATCACAATAGGTCACTTTGCCAGAAACAGGTCCATCACAATAGCTCACCTTGCCTGACACAATTCCATTACAATAGCTCACCTTGTCAGACACAAGAAACAAGATGATCACATTAGCTCACCTTGATAGACACAGGGCCATCACAATAGCTCACCTTCCCAGGCACAAGACATAAGACCAGCACAAAAGACCAGCATATAAGCTCACCTTTACAGACACGAGCCACAAGACCAGCACAAAAGATCACATTGCCAGACACAAGATAATTACAATAGCTCACATTGCCATACACAGGACCATCACAATAGCTCATCTTGCCAGACATAAGACCATCACAATAGCTCACCTTGCCAGACACAAGATAATTACAATAGCTCACCTTGCCAGACACAGAACCATCACAATATCTCACATTGCCAGACACAATTCCATTACAAAATCTCACCTTGTTAATTAGACACAGGCCACAAGACGATCACATTAGCTCACCTTGCCAGACACATGACCATCACAATAGCTCACCTTGCCAGACACAAGACAGACCATCACAATAGCTCACCTTGCAAGACACAGAACCATCACAATAGCTCACCTTGCCAGACACATGACCATCACAATAGCTTACCTTGACAGACATAAAACCATCACAACAGATTAACTTGCCAGACTCAGAACTATCACAATAGCTCACCTTGCCAGACACAAGCCACAAGATGATCACAATACAGTCAGGACTCGATACAACGACACAGTTCGTTCCCAACAAAAATGTCGTTGTACTGAGTTTGTCATTATATTGAATCTCATATATAATTATAGCTTTGTGCAGGTTCGTTCCCAGGGAGTTTGTGTAGGTAAGTGAGTATTCCGTTGTAACGAATGTCGTTATATCGAGTACTGACTGTAGCTCATTTTGTCAGGCACAGGACCATCACAATAGCTCACATTGTCTGACACAAGCCACATGATCATCACAATAGCTCACCTTGCCTGACACAGGACCATCACAATAGCTCACCTTGTCAGACTCAGAACCATCACAATAGCTCACTTTGCCAGACACAAGCCAAAAGACCAGCACAAAAGCCAGGTGAGCTAACTAGTCATTTTAAAATTGAAAACAAGTAATGAAGACCTTAATTTGCAACTGGAACGGATCCAGATCAAGCTGCACAAACAAAATAGATCCAAATCAAGTTGCATAAAATGTGAGATCTGATCAGGATTCCAGCAGTTTATGATTTGGATACTATTTCTGTAAATATATACAAATTGTATAAGATAAGCTAATTTCAAAATTATACGAATCTCATTTTTCTGCCAATTTCAGTTATTCAGTCTTGAAAGGGTTCAACATAGTTAAGGAGTGTAAAAAACAGCAACACCTTATGATATATCATATTATATTCTTGTCAGTAAAATATTTCCAATCTATTACACTAAAATATAAATATATCTGTTACTTCCTAAGTCAAGACCAATATACACATATGGTAAAACCTCTCTATTACAACCACTGAAATATAGGCTTATTGATAGAATTTAAGACGGGTGGCATCTTAAAACAAGAGGCCCATGGGCCATATTTTGCTCACCTGAGAATAGCTGACAAAATGGAGATAATGATTTATGTAATTTTTTATCACAGGGGCATAGCCATGGTGGGGCCATTTTTTAACCAAGGGGCATACCGGAAACATTTGAACAATATTGGTAAAGGACATCTAGAAGTGTCACCATGCCAAATATCAAACCTCTGGCAATATTAGTTTCAGAGAAAAAGATGTTTGAAAATTTCACTATATAGCTCTTTGTAAAACTGTGACCCCAGGGCGGGGCCAAATTTGACCCCAGGGGCATAATTTGAACAAACTTGATAGAGGAACTGTAGATGATGCTATGTGCCAAATATCTAAGCTCTGGCCCATGTGGTTTCAGACAAGAAGAGTTTTTAAGTTTTCATTGAAAAAAATCTATTTTTAGCTCATGTGACCTAGATATGCAACTGACTGGAACCATTTGAACAATATTGGTAAAGGACATCTAGAAGTGTTACTATGCCAAATATCAAAGCTCTGACCATATTGCTTTCAGAGGAGAAGACGTTTGAAAATTTCACTATATAACTCTATGTAAAATTGTGACCCCCGGGGCGGGGCCAATTTTGACCCCAGGGGCATAATTTGAACAAACTTGATAGAGGACCTGCAGATGATGCTATGTGCCAAATATCTTAGCCCTGGCCCTTGTAGTTTCAGACAAGAAGATTTTTAAAATAAGATTTCCTAAATTTTTCACTTTGGTTGCCATGGCAACCAGAGTTCTACATTGTTTTTAATTCTTTGAACAAATTTGAAAGAGCTTGACCCAAGGAACATTCCTGTAAAGTTTGGTTGAAATCTGTCAAGCGGTATAGGAGGAGATGTCATTTGAAGCAATTGTTAACGACGACGGACGACGAACGACGGACAACGCAGGACACAGGGCCATCCCAATAGCTCACCTTGAGCCTTTGGCTCAGGTGAGCTAACAAAATGACAGTAAAGCAGAAAGCTCTTATAGGAGGTGTCCAGTTTACTGTCATCTTGTTTTAAGCAGCCCCCTGTCTAAAACTGGGAAACTTTTATCTCATGTAGTGGTTGTAAAAGAGAAGTTGTACTGTATTCTAGAATGAGTTTACTGCTTCTGTACAATACAAGTAAATATATCACAGATAGGGCAACAAGTCATCTTATCACAGACTTGTACAGTGCTCCCTCCCTACAACAGACCTGCGAACAACGACTCTCTCCGTACAACACTGATTGCAGCTGTTAACTGATGCAATATCGTCAGGTTACAATTGTTGGCTGCTGTTTTTTCTCAAAGTTACATGATTATTGGATATTTTGGCAGATAAAACATAATGACAAATGGCAAACAGTTTCAATCCATATCAGACGCCGCATGATGCGGCATCTGATCTGGATTCAAGCTGTTTGCAAATGTAAGTCGTCATGTTTATAACTCTATGGGTATTAATTCCCCTCCTCATAACAACTCCCTCCTAACATCACACATAATCTTTGTCTTCTAGTGGGTGTTGTTGTAGAAAGTATATAAGTAAACCCCAAATATCATGACAGCTCTCAACAAGGCTAATGTTTGGTGGCAGTGCACAGTAGGATACAAATATTAAAAGCAGAATGCTCCTTTCCTCACAGCTTGTTTCAGTGTTTTAAGACAGGTTGCTTCTTAACCAATTCATGACCTGTTTCTAGTTTTAAAGAAAGATGATCACCTTAGCAGGTTGAAAGTACTTTCAGCCTGCTTTAAGCAAAAATCTGCAAGAACATAGAAAATATTTCTTATGGTACATATTCATAATTGTGTAAATTGGAACTATTTTCTTCAATGGATGAATAAACTAGAGGCATAAAAAGGCGTATTTAAGGGGTAATGGGTTAAGGCAGGTTTCTGCTTTAATGTCAGACAGCTGATATGATGTATGAACAGCTTCCTAGAACTGATTCATCATGAGAGAATGGAAAGGCATTTCTATGAGGGAAAGGCTTAAGAAACCACATACTAGTACCTTAACCTATAAGCCCATAAATACACCCTTTAACACCTATAAAGTATTGCTCCACTGAAGAAAATAGTTCCACTTTATATCTATAGGCATGAATATATACTATAAGAAATAGTTTTTATTTTCTAGCAGATATTAGCTTAAAGCAGTTTGAAAGTAAAGCAGAATGTGCCTTAAGTGGCCATTTGTTTTCAAAACTAGAAACACGTTATGGGGTAACAAGTTAAATACATAGTCTTCATTTAAGAACATAAGAAGTCTCCATTTAAGCAGTTATAACATTAGGGATTTCAGGGTTCCAGAGAAGAGGAGTATTTCGAAGACTAAAATTTTTATGTCTGCACCAGACCCTATGATGTAACTACTCATTAGAATCGTGTCAAAAAGATTATTCTAATGAGTAGTCAAACCATACGGTTTAGTGCAGGCATGAATGATAAAATGTTGAAAAACATGAGTTTACTCCCTCTCAACTGATTTACAGTACTCTTCTTGCAGGGAAAGTAATGAGCTATCATCATCTGATTTTTGGGTCATCTCTGACATTATAGTTTCTAACAGTTTGTTTTTGCTGCACTTTCTTGGTGACACGACCAGCCACTCTATCTGAGTACTTCTTCTCCGGTTTAGTTCTAGGCTGGCCTGTCTGATGACCAGTTAGCTTGAAGCCCCTTGAGTCAGACACATCACTGTCCTGGCTTGAACCAACTTCTACAACAGAAAACAACAAAAATGCTTTCAATGTCTAAGAATATTATACTTTTTTCATGTTTCTGCTGCGATTTAGAGTGTGTTCAGCTCCTGCCAAAGTGTGTTCTCTCTAATATCCCATTGCACCATAAATATGCCTTTAATTTATTCCTTCACTGAAGAAAATAGTTCCACTTTATACAGTCATGAATATGCAGCATAAGAAAATAGTTTCTATATTCTAGAAGATACAGCACTCCCTCTCTACAACGACATCCAATGGGAGACACAGATTGTGTGTGTTATTCGGAGGGAGTCGTTACAGAGAGGGAAAATTAAGACTTGATAAACATTGGCAAACTGCTTGAATCCAGATCAGACGCCGCGTAACGCGGCGTCTGATCTGGATCCAAGCTGGTTCTCACTCGCCATTATATTTATTCTATCAAAATCTTTATTTATATGTAACATTGAGAACAAGAGGGACATGGCCCTAAATTCGCTCACCTGAGGACATTGAAGTTTGTACCTAAGTTGACTGGGCAAGACAACATTTTAATATAACTATAAAAAACATGACAAAAGTGAATTTTGTTGCCAAGCTTATGACCCTTATCCATGACACATCCTCTTATCAAGCTATTTCCATTTCCAATAAATGATAATTATTTCACTAGTGTCAGCAGAACTGGAATTATTTTCCTGACAATAAAATATGACAAAGGGCAAAAACTAAATATTGCTGCCCTTGTGCATGGCATTTTCTCTCATCAGTTTCTTTCCATACATAAAATTTCATTACAATAGCATCAGTAGAACTGAAGTTGTCTTCTTGACAAGAAAATATCACAAAGGGAAATAACTCAAAAAACAATGATGTCAGAGTTATGGCCTTTGCAAATGGCACTTCCTCTCATCAGGCTCTTTCCAAATAGGCAATTTCATTTTACCCATTACCCCATAGCATGTTTCTAGTTTTGAAAATAGGTGGCCACCTAAAGCAGGTTGAAAGTAAAGCAGAATGTGTCTTAACCCTTAGCCTGCCACTCACGACTATAACTTTATATGCAAACAGCTTGGATCCGGATTAGACGCCGAGTAACTCGGCGTCTCATCCGGATCCAAGCTGTTTGACACTCGGACAACATTTTCAGCAATTTTGAGCAACTTTGAAGCACTTTGAAACTTGAAGCAGACGAGAAATATAGCAGACGACAATTTATTTGGCGGGCTAAGGGTTAATGCACACTTTGCTTTACTTTTGCATCTTACATTTTCATGACTGTTTAAAGTGGAATTATTTTCTTAAGTAGAGGAATAAATCAAAGGCCTAAAAATGCACATTTATGGGGTAATGGGTAAATATGGCATAAGACATAATTACATAACTGTCAGTGGATCACTTCCAGATCCTGTTTCTCTAAGTATGAATCAGACTGAACCATATCTAAACTTTAGCAGACAACATGTTCAGCTGATCATGACCAGTTCTGTGATACTCTCTACCAGTTCAGAGTTGCATAATATTTGACCTCAGTGGCTAGAACTCTGGGGCTTACCCTTACCAGACTGAAATGATGTCTGCTTAAAACCTACTGTATGTGAAAAGTGTACAAAAAAACAATTTAGAAAATGTTAAGTTGGTAAATGAGTGGCAAATAGGTTGGATCCAGATTGGATGTAGCATTATGATTATGTTGCATCTGATCTGGATCCAAAATGTTTGCAAATATTGGCTATTTGCCCTTAGTATATTAAGAGTAACTCAGGTAAAATACAGTTCTACTTCTGCTTCATCAAAAATACTGTGAAACCTGCCTAGAGCAGCAGTTAAACTGCGCAGGGTGCATGGCGTCAAGTGTGACCCTAGGGATTTCATTTTAACAAACTATAGAGGGATCGACCAGGAGATTCTACTGTAAAAATATCAAAGCTTAGGGCCTAGTAGTTTTTAGCAAGAAGATTTTTTAAATTTTTTTGCTTTTTTGCTTTTTCAAGCAGAGTTTTTGCTTTTTCTCTTTCATTTGAACAACTTCTGTAGAGAAGCATCCAAGGAACATCATGAGCAGTTTGAATCCGCCCTACAATCCGCGGGTTCAGAGGAGATGTCGTTTGAAGTAAAAGTGAACGGACAGACGGACAGACGTACTACGGACGGTGAGCGGTCACAATAGCTCACCTTGAGCCTTTGGCTCAGGTGAGCTAAAAAACAGCAGACACAATTTTAAGCAGACGATATTGCAGCAGTAAAAACTTTAGACATAATTGTCCCGTTTAGGGAATTGCGGCAAGGGTCGTTGTAAGGAGGGAGTCGCTGTTGGGAGGGCCGTTGTAGAGAGGGAGTACTGTAGTAGCATTTTTAATTTATTCCTTCACTGAAGAAAATAGTTCCATTTTATACAGTCATGAATATGCAGCGTATATTCTGGAAGATAGAAGCTTAAAGCAGGTTGAAAGTATAGCAGAATGTGCCTTAAAGCACATTCTGCTTTACTTTCAACCTGCTTTAGGTGGTCACATGTCTTCAAAACTAGAAACATGATATTGACTAGTGGGATATCTACTTGTCTTGCTTCTATGAGGGTTGTTATAAAATCTTCTTATTTTTACAAAAAATGTTCATAAATCATTATTCTTGTTTTATAAATGACTCTTTCTTCCCAAGTGTAACATGCACCATTACAACTGTAATCTCTGGCAGTAAAGAGCCGTGCAGAACGTTGTATAACTCTTTCAACACCATGGATCTGTTTAAAATTATACTCATAACATTTGCAAACAGTGTATACCCAGATCAGAGGGCTCTTATAGGAGCCCTCTGATCAGGGTCTACACTTTTTGCTAATTCAGACCAATAGTTATTAAACTACATTGTACTCAGAATCCCAAGAAGATTGGTTCATATATTGGAAACAAAATGATCCACAAGGGGACATAATAACCCACAAGAGTTACTTAGTGTTGAAAGAGTTAACTCTGGTAAGCTGTTGCCTCTAGTGTGTTCACAATAACATGTATAAGGATAAAAACGTATTAAAAACTAAAATCTTTTTGTATAGACTAATCTCTTTAAGGAAAGAAATATATTGTCATTTGGCACAGAACTAAAAAGGTCTTTCAAACAGCAAGCTTTGAAATATCTTTGTCATAATAGAAAGATCAATACAATCCAAATGATTCACATAGTACAGATAACACACTCTGTTTGATTTGTACGAATGACTAATATAAGTACATGTGAATACAAATCACAGCATAACAGCAACCAACCTGGACTCTGCAGTCTAACTGCCTTCAGGGCCCTTTGTGGACTAGCAGACCTTGGTGTTGGACTGGGCCGGCCTTCGTCCAGCATCTTCCAGATCTCTTGTAGAGACTCCCCACCCATGGAAGACATGCTCATTAACAGCTGAGATCTGGCTGATGGAAGGCTTTTCATTGATGCCATGGTTTCCCCACCCTCTGTGTTTATACTAGCCCGTATATCTATTTCTGTATCCATTGCTGAGATAAACAAGAGAAAACATACATAATATTTAATCTTTGCATGCTGGGTAATATTTTCATATGAACAATTGTTGTCTGCTACTGTTCTAAAATTAGAATTTTCAACGTTCAGATGTAGAACAGTTTGGGTCCTGTTGTAATGCCACATTATGCAGAGTCTCATTAGGATTCTAACTGTTTCCGCAGATAATAACGATTCCACCACTGGCCTGCAGAGTGAAACAATAGACAACTGAACATTATGCATTACTTTCAACCTGCTTTAAGAGGTCACCTGTTTTCAAAACTAGAAACAGGGTATGTGGAAAAGGGTTAAGCATTTATACATCATAAGACCTCTTTGATTTACTTAAAGGATTTATCTATCAGATCTACATTTATTTATTAAGTGACCAGAGTACACAATGTTTACTGTATCCCCAGCCATATGATATGCAATGTCAATTTGAAAATAGTTTCTTTAGGATCCGGAACATTACTCAAAATGTATAAACATTTGCGTACAAATATATAACTTGAATTCTGTATTTTGTATTGATAACAATGTCATTCAAATGAGATGAAACCCAAAATGTTTTCTATCTTTCTCAAAAAGTACATCAGATAAGAATGCAATTATAAATGCAGTCAAAAAGACGATATATTTGTAGTATTCATGGCAATTTTTTTCTTTTTTCTTTGAAATGTATTTTTTAAGATACAATGTATATCTGTATTTTTAATATACAGCTCCCTCTCTACAACGACATCTAATGGGACACACATATTGTGTGTGTTGTTCGGAGGGAGTTGTTATAGGGAGGGAAAATTTAGACTTGATTTACATTTGCGAACAGCTTAAATCCAGATCAGACGCCGCGTGACGCGGCGTCTGATCTGGATTCAAGCTGTTTGTCACTCATCATTATATATATTCTATCAAAATATCCACTTATATGTAACATTGAGAAAAACAGCAGACAACAGATTTAAGCAAACGTTATTGCAGCCATGAAATGGTTGGACATAATTGTCTTGTTTGGGGGAACAGCGGCAATGGTCGTTATAAGGAGGGCGTCGTTGTTGGGAGGGCCGTTGTAGAGAGGGAGTGCTGTATATCGTTTTCCTAAACTAATACTTATGTGTTTATATAGGCGCCTGACATCTTTAAAGCACTACAGAGAAACCTTTTTTGAGTTGCCATCATAGTAGGCCTTTATTGTACTTACAGTCTCTGACTCCTGAGGGTTTCTTCAGAATAGATGGCGGTCTGTCCTCCTCTGCTTCAGAGTAACTGTTGTTTCCATTGGTATCCTGGTAGCGTTGAGCATATTGTAACTCCTACAAACATGAGAAACTAGAACTGTCACTAAAGGCGAAGAATACCCCCGGTCGACATAAGCAAATTTCTATCAGACTGCTGATGATTTCAACTCTTCCAACACTAAGTAACTCTTGTGGGTTATTAGGTTCCCTTGTGGATCTTTAAGGCTACCAAAACATGAACCAGTCTACTTCAAATCTGGGTATTTAAATAAATACTGCTCTAACGCCGCTGGTACACATTGCAACAATTTAACCCATTATCCAATAAATACGCCTTTTTATGCTTTTTATTTATTCCTCCACTGAAGGAAATAGTTCCAATTATTAAATTAAAAAAATATATGCCAAAAGAAATATTTTCTATATCCTAGCAGATGTTAGCCTAAAGCAGACTGAAAGTAAAGCAGAATGTGCCTTAAGGCACATTCTGCTTAACTTTCAACCTGCTTTAAGTTGTCATCTATCTTCAAAACTAGAAACAGGCTATGGGGTAATGGGTTAACTCTAGCCCTATCCTATTTTTAAGGCTAGAGGTAAGTCAAGGTGAAGGTCCCAGAGACATGAAATTAGCCATGGTTATCATGTATGCAAAGTTTCAAGTGTATCAAACTGACAAAGATACTAACTGCTTACTCTGACTTGAACCCATTTTCAAGAGGTCAAGGTCACAGGGACCTGAAATTTTACTTCTTTTACAACCCATGATTATATAACCCATGATTATATAACCCATTACCCCATGGCCTGTTTCTTGTTTAAAGAAAGATGATCACTTAATTCAGGTTGAAAAAAAAGCAGAATGCGCCTAAAGGCGCATTCTGCTTTACTTTCATCCTGCTTTAAGCTATTATCTGCTAGGATAGAGAAAATATTTCTTTTGGTACATAGAGTAAAGTACCCTAATTTCGACACCTTAAGACACATTTTCTATTCATGACTATATAAAAGGGCACTATTTTCTTCAGTGGAAGAATTAATTATAGGCGTAAAAAGGCGTATTTATGGGGGAATGGGTTAACATATTGCCAAGTATCAAATGTCAGAGGTAGAAACTGAAGGAGGAGTTCACCAGTCAAGATACCAGTCTAATAATCGGGATGATTAGCCCCTAAGTACAAAAGATATTGTCTCGAAATAAAAAAGGTGTTTTTCTTAACATCTCACATAATCCTGAACAGCAATCCCAAGCAACCCGATCTTATAAGTGAACATTCCACTTATTATGGAGATGTGAGTTGCCCATGAGAACTAATTATTGTTCATGGGAAACAAAAAACATTAATTTAGTAAAATCTTTGACCTAGAGATCTGAAATGCAATCCCGAGGAACTGTACCTCAATAGAAACCTTTACACAAAATATGCCATACTAGTATTCATATATTGTAGATGGTATGGCGGTGAGAACACATAAGTTATTGTCTGGAAATGAAAGATCTATTTCTAATTTTTAGAAAGGAACTTTTGTACTCAGGATTTACTAATCACCAGTAAGGCATTAACCCATTACTCCATAAATACACATTTTAACACATTTAATTTATTTCATATCCTGAAGAAAATACATGTAGTTCCAATTGATACAGTCATAAATATGCACCATAAGAAACATTTTCTATATCCTAACAGATGGTAGCTTAAAGCAGGCTGAAAGTAAAGCAGAATGCACCATAAGGCACATTCTACTTTACTTTCAATCTGCTTTAAGTGGTATCCTGTCTTCAAAACTAGAAACAGGATATGGAGTTAAGGTTTAAAGGGACTAAATCTATGACGTGACTAGCTGAACACTCTATCAAAGTGCAAGTGCCCATAAAATACACCCTATATATGACAAGCACATTTATAGCTGAGTGCAGGAACAGTAATAATATACAATCATATTCATATCAAACATAAGTTGATTTGCCCATCCCTGTAATACTATGTACGTGCAGACTGATTTGACAAGTTTTTATTGAACTCTTTACCCTGTACTCCATAGCCTGCTTCTTAGTTTTGAAGACAGATGGCCACTTAAAGCAGGTTGAAAGTAAAACAGAATGTGCCTTTCAGCCTGCTTTAAGTTACAATTTGTTAGGATATAGAAAACATTTCTTATAGTGCATATATATGAATGGAAACTTATTGTGTATGGCTATAACACCCTTCCCAGAGTCCCTCATAGCCTGCTTTCAGTGAATACAGAAAGCTCATTCAGGATCTTTCACCATTATTTTTGTCCTTCCTGCATTAAACAGTCCTCTGTCTTTATATGTTCTTTAAATAAATGGGCAATGAAAATAAGTTTGAGGGTATAGGCCAACTTGTATAAACACATTACACCATAAATACACATTTTTACACCTTTAAATTATTCCTCCATTGAAGAAAATAGTTCCAATTGATCCAGTCATGAATATGCGTCACAAGAAATATATTTAATATCCTAGCAGATGGTAGCTTAAAGCTTAATGCAATCTGAAAGTAGAGCAGAATGTGCCTTAAAGACTTTTCCTCAGTCCTTTGATGGACTACCCCCCCCCCCCCCCATTGTATTCGAAAGGCGAGAAAAAGCATGAATCACAAGCTTTCACCGGGAATACCAATCTCAGTTGGTGTGAAATTACAGGTAACTAATCTCAAGTTGTCTAGAGAGGCCCTCACATACTCACACTCAAGGGTTTATTCAATGGGTTTTACTAACCAAACTAACAAATTTAAGGTACGGGCCTCACATGAAACGCTTGGGTGAGTATATCCCTAGACAAGATGGCAGTAAAGGACAAAACTTGCTAGTGGCTGCATGCTTTGATAGCTGGTTAGGTGTTATGACAGAAAGGTCATCAGGAGATGTCTTTAAGGTGCATTCTGTTTTTCTTTCAACCTGCTTTAACTCTTTGCATGCTAGCGGCGGATATATGTGCCACAGTGATTACCTTTGCAAACAGTTTGGATCCAGACGAGATACCGCGTAACGCTGCATAATCCAAACTGTTTGACACTCTGACCATGTTTTGAAAAGAAAATTAGAAAATTATATTTTAAGAAGATCAGCAGACACAATTTTTGCAGACGAAGAATTACCCAGCATGCAAAGAGTTAAGTAGTCACTTGTCTTTAAAACTAGAAACAGGCTATGGGATAAAAGGTTCAGAAGGAGATAAGATTGTTCTGTAATTCTCATGCTTGTTTATTAACCCATTACCCCAGAAAGAATTACTAAAAGGCTGAAAAGATGTATTTATGGGGTAATGGGTTAATTGACAGTTGACATTGTATCTTACCTGTCTTGTCAGCTGATACTGTAGTTTCTCAAGTTGGCTTAGTTTGTTTGTGTAGTGTTCAGAATGAGGCTGGGAGGAAGTCATGTGACCACTGGTGTCATTTCTGGCTGGCGGAAAACTTGGAGGATAACTTCTTCCACCTGAGCTAGAACCTGGCTGTTCTAAACCTGAAAAAATAGTAGCACAAACTATAAATTAAACATCCCTTAGGTGATAGTTTTTCTTTCCAATCTTCAAAGGTATTAAACTAGCTAAACATGAATCAATTTGGTTATGATTTGGAATAACAATTATTGTTAAGGTTATTGCTTTTGAATTTTTTATAATTAGGGTCAGAATACAGCTTTCCTGAAAATAAAAAGTAACCTTGCTAACAAGCAAACATTACAATAAATGTGAATGCCTGGCACAAAGAACACATTACTATGCTATTAACACATAGCTAGATAAATGAAGGATATTGCAAGGACTTAATTCATTCATGATTATGTCTCATCCAATTCATATGGAACCAAGAAGTGGTCATTCTAACGGTTTAGGGACGTTTCGCTACACGGCCTTTCGCTACCCGGGACGTTTCGCTACCCCGGACGTTTCGCTACAGTCGTTTTGCCACCTACCGATAAGTCGTTTCGCTACCCAATTTTTTAAAATGATATTAACCTATTTTTTTGGTTAAATAAGACATGACGATATATTATTAACCTAAAATGTGCATTACAAACTTATTTTTTAATGAATAATAGAATAGATGATCGATATATTGACAAAAATCGTGTAAGTTAGACAAATAGATGATTCTATATTTTATGTATAAATATAATACTTTGCTAGCGTAATTTCTACATTAGGCTCATAATTATACAAATGGATTGGAACCAGACGAGACCCCTTGTTACGCGCCCTCTCGTCGGGATCTTAAATGGCTTTTAGAAATTAATTATAGTTATTAGAAGAAAAAAAACGTTTTAAGGCGAAATATGTGAACAGTCGTTACGCATACAACTTATTAATGCGAGTTGACCCTTAGAATACACTGCAGCAGGGTATAGAGCGTGAAATGAATGTGGTATGAACGATATAATAAGTAGCAAACCGATTGGATCCATGTTAGACGCTGAGTTCCTCGGTCGCTGGTCTGGGTCTAATCTGTCTGCATAAGCCTAACAGTCGTGAAGTAAGTCTGTATTAATTCTAGTGAAATGATGTTTACATATGAATCAAGCAAGATTTAAATATGAGAATGGCTTTTTAATTTAATAATTATACGTGTGTCAACCCATTTAACACTAGTGTCTACTAAAGTGGACAATGTCAAACAGTGTAGACCGTCACCCTCCGAGGTGAGACGTCGCGTTACACGGTATCTCATTATGGTCTGCACTGTTTGCTATGTAATCTTGATATGAATTTCGAACATTCAAAAAGTTAGGATCCTGATCAGACGCTGATTTTCTCGGCGTCCGGGTATTATCCAGGCTGTCTGTAACTTTTATTTCATCCGGGGTACCTAACGCAGTGAAGTGGTTAATTATCATATTCATACAGTGAGGTTACACGGAATAATATATATAACTATATTATATTTTAGATAATATATAATCTATGTTATTGTTGGCTTCTTATGTTTGATGCGAAGTAAATATATTTAGCGATATTGGATACACAAAGGTATATATTAACACCATTATCTACCATATGCGCACGTGCAAAGTGTGTCGCCAGTGATTGACATGCGAAACATTGTTTGATCGCATTAAAGGTGTGATTCATCTTTGGCTTGTTGCAATAGCCCCTTTGAAGCCGTACGACCAATCACACTTTACTTTCACGACAATGTATATATATCTGCTTTATGCATGGCAAAAGTAATGCAAAAACTCTATATACGTTACATGTTTCAAGCATTAAGCAATACATGTATATATTTAATCGGCACGTGCCTGTATACGACACAGCAGGAGAGTTTGATCTGATCAGGATGCATAAAGGAGTGTCAAACAGTTTGAAACCTTATCAGATGCCGAGTTACACAATAATGACACATTTTTATTCAAGGGGGTTTATTCATTCCTTAAAGTAAATTTCATTCTAAAGTTAGGAAATCATCAGGAATGCAATAAATTCGTGCTGTTTCAATCGATCGTTGACTCAGCACGTGCCGGTATACAGTACCACAGGGATGTATAGTAAGGTCACCCAATGATAATGTACGGTGATCTTCAAAGACAATGTATATCTGCTTAATGCAGGGCAAAAGTATTGCAAACATTCTCCTATGAGTTTTCAACGTTACATTTGTCATGCGTTAAGCAGTACACTTCTATACACATGTCGATTTATTATGTGGGTGTTTTTTAAAAATAGTCGCTTATTTTAACACAGATTTTAATGTTTCGGCACGTACCTGCATATGGCACTGCAGGAGAGTCTGATCAGGATGCAAACAATTTGCAAAAAACCCGATCTAAGGCAGCTATTGGGTTGTTGAACAGTTTGTAACCTGATCAGATGCCGAGTTACACAATGATGACAAACACATTTTATTCAAGGGAGAGGGGGTTAATTCATTCCTTAAAGTAAAATTTCATGTAAATTCTAAAGTTAAAATAGTTAGGAATGTAATCATTCATTTTCATCGCGCATGCATTAAATAAACATACACAAAATTAACTCTTAAATTTAACTCTTTTATTAACTCTGAAATTTAACTCTTTTTCTCCTTTTATTCAAGTTTATTTGATAAAGTATCATCAAATTATATTATTTTTTATTTATTTATGGTATAAATTGATTCTCCGAGTTTTAATTACTACAGATTCATTAAGTTTCCCCTATTTCAAATATTGGGTAGCGAAACATCCGGGGTAGCGAAACGACTTCAGGTTGGGTAGCGAAACGACTGTAGCGAAACGTCCGGGGTAGCGAAACGTCTGGTAACCATTCTAACCAGTAGTTACATTATAGGTTTTGATGGAGAATATAAAGGAGAAAAATATGTTGCAGTGCATTCCAGCTTATCCTGATCCCTTATTTATTTCAGTAGATAATTTACCCACATTGCACTATGCTATGGGAGTTAAATATAAGTCATCTCAAGGATGTAAGTCCACAGTTATTGACAGTAGAGTCAAACCTGTATTAAACGACTACTAAAAGGACAATACATTTGTTGATTTGTTGTATGGTATACATGACAAGTGCAAGCTTAAAACAGGACTATGGGAGCCTTCTGCATTACTATTTTCCAGCATTAAGTGGTCACCAGTGTTTAACTCTTTCCTCCCTGAAACTTTAAGCGGACAATTCCAGTTTCCATTTTAGTCTTGTCCATTTCTGACTTTTAAGGGTTGTTTTTGTCAATGTTTGACATTATGACAAACAGTGAAGACCCTGATCAGAGGGCTCCTTTCGGAGCCCTCTGATCTGGATCATCACTGTTTGCACAGGACAAGTGTACTATTCACATGTACACTGTTTGAAAAGGACGCCTATATGCGGGACTAGGGTTCAAAGGGTTAAGGTTCACCATGCATCTTCATTCAGTGGTCGCTTAACTCTTTAAACACCATGTACATTGTACCTGTTTAAAATATACTACTGTAATTACATTTGTAAACATTGTAGACTCAGTTCAAAGGGCTATAGAAAACATCTGATCTGTATCTACACTGTTTGCTAATCTAGACCAGTATTTATTAAACTATCCAGAATTTCATGTAAACTGGTTCATGTTTTGGTAACTTAAAAAGATCCACAAGGGAACCTATAACTTCAACCTAGTAACCCACAAAGTCTCAAGGTTGAGGTGAAATTGAGGTTTGGTGATAGCCTGATAGGGGTTACCGGACCTATGATACCTCACATGAAATACCAGTGCGGTACTTGACATTTTGTCATACCAAAGGATAGCTACCATGAAATTGGGAGTTTCTTGCATGCAAGCTGTTACAAATATATCCATGCCCAGTTATAAATTACACCCACGCTAATCCAGTTTAAGGACAAATCTATTCTATAACACATGGTATTGAATGACGGATACAAATATATAAATTTCAATAAGCATACACACCCATCTGTACAGAACATACAGTAAAATCTGTGTTTAGCAGCCAGTACATATAATAGCCTGTATGTTTTAACCCATAACCCTATCGCCTGTTTCTAGTTTTGAAGACAGGTGACTACTTAAAGCAGGTTGAAAGTAAAGCAGAATTTGCCTTAAGATGCATTCTGCTTTACTTTCAGCCTGCTTTAAGATATCAACTGCTAGAAAGTATTAAATATTTCTTATGATACATGTTCATGAATATATAAATTGGAGCTATTTTCTTTTGCGGATGAATAAAATAGAAGAGTAAAAAGGCATATTTATGGGGTAATGGGTTAAACAATACAACAAATGGATGCTAAATACTGGATAAAAGTATAGTGTTAATTGATCTTTAACTGCTTTTTGTATCACTTTCATCAGTTATTAGGCCGTAACCTGTCCAACACTTTAACTTGCTGCTGCTTAAGACAGGTGATCACTCTTAAAGCAGTTTGAAAGTAAAGCATATTGCTCCATCTTGAACTCCTTTATTTTTCATGTTCAAGACTTCCTTGCAGGGAACTACTTTTCTTAGTAAATGGAATAGTTAAAAGTGTAAAATGACATATTCATGTGGTAAAGGCCGGGTTAACACAAGTTTTACTTTAATGCAAACCACTTTGTCAAAGATGCTACATGTCCCTTCAGACGTGGTCATAATCTTTGATCTTACAAGAGTATTACGTAACCTAACGATTTACGACATTTTATAGCTTGTATTAGAGTTAAACCTTACAATGCTGAATAGGTCTTGACTGATATGTTCCAAGTCAGCTTTAATCAAGATAAAACATACAGTAACTTTAAATTATAAACTAAATCCAAAAGGTTCAACATGGGTTTTTTGTTTTTTTCATTTTAAATGACTTAAAGTTTTGAAGAATATATGACTGTATACATTTTTATACTGGTTCAGCTTTAAAGGCAAATGGCAAACAAGGTAAAGACCATGTTATTTATGTGCCTATTAAAGTCTGCAGTGTGGGTGTAAGTGATCACTGTCACCCTTTACATGTAGGGTAATTTTGTATCTGCTTCAATTTTTTTCTGACATGACCTTTTTATGCCTTTGAGTCTGCATGCTCAAGTCATGATATGTGCACGCTACTGAGATGAAGAATTTATTAAAGTTTAATGGAAATCCTTTTAAGGATAAAAGCAATACCTTTACATTGATACAAATCCCCCGTCAAAATTGACTACTATGATTCGGCGCAGTGGTGAAAGAGAAAAAATGAAAGAGAAATAGGATAGACAGAAACAGACAGATCATAGGCAGATTGTAGTAAATGAGCAATGTTCTACTACTTTTTGTCTGCCAGGAAAGACCAATCCGGCTAAGGAACAGACACAAAATTAAATACTCAAACTCCTGACTTTCAATCGTGACCTTGAGTTGGCATGATTGAGTTATCAGTTCTGCCCATCATCTCACTGATGTAAATGTTTGACCAAATTTTAAACAAGAGGGCCTGAAGGCCCTGATATCGCTCACCATTTGTAATGAAGCCTGATAGCTTTACCTTTGAATTTCACCTGTTTTATTCTAAATCAATTCAAGTTTGTCGACCTACTGTAGTATAGTAGAGTACATCAAAGGCAGATAACTAGAGCCTATTGAACAATACTGAAATGAAGCTTTTTTCTAGCATTTCAAAGTATATCAAGGGCAGGTAACTATTGCCACAATGATTACATTTCAACAATAATTGCACTCCTTCCAGAACGTATAGCTACATCCTTTGTGTACAAGTATAACCAAAATCCATTGAAAACTGTATTAGTTGCAAGAGTGTAAACGCTGTAAAAATATGGCATTTTCAGCAATTCAAAGGTAGATCTATATCTCTTGATCTATTTGTCCGATTCCAACCATAATCACACTTTTTCAAACTCTTATGGTCATATACAATCTGGGCAAGTTTGAGAAAGCTTGGATAAATATTGTAGCCTCTAGAGCGTAAACACTGTTAAATATATCCTTTTCAGCAGTTCAAAGGTAGATAACTTTTGACCTATTGATCCGATTACAACCATAATTGAACTCATTCGAAGTATTATGGTAATATACAATCTGAGTAAGTTTGAGAAAGATTGGATAAAATGTGTGACCTCTAGAGTGTAAACATCGTTAAATATGGCATTTTCAGCAATTCAAAGGTAGATAACTCTCGACCAATACGTCTGATTTCAACCATAATCAAACTCATCTGAACTCTTATAGTCATTTACAATCTGAGCAGGTTTGAGATAGATTGGATAAAAAGTGTGGCCTCTAGAGTGTAAACACTGTTAAATATGGCATTTTCAGCAATTTAAAGGTAAATAACTCTTGATCTATTTATCCGATTTCAACCAAAATCAAACTCATCCGAACTCTTATGGTCATATACAATCTGGGCAAGTTTTAGAAAGATTGGATAAATACTGTGGCCTCTAGAGTGTAAACACCGTTAAATATGGCATTTTCAGCAATTCAAAGGTATATTACTCTTGATCTATTTGTCTGATTTCAACTAAAATCGAACTCATTTGAACTCTTATGGTCATATACAATCTGGACAAGTTTGAGAAAGATTGGATAAATACTGTGGCCTCTAGAGTGTAAACACTGTTAAATATGGCATTTTCAGCAGTTCAAAGGTAGATAACTCATGACCTATTTGTCCGATTTCAACCATAATCGAACTCATCCGAACTCTTATGACAATATACCATCTGAGCAAGTTTGAGAAAGATTGGATAAATATTGTGGCCTCTAGAGTGTAAACACTTAAATTGTTGACGCCGGACGACGGACGACTGACGACGCACGCCGGACATTCAAGGATTGCAAAAGCTCACCCTGAGCTAGCTCAGGTGAGCTAAAAAGTCTACCAGAGGTAAAAGGCCATATGAAGCAGACACAAACTTGTGAGGTTCATTGTGGCCTTGACCTTGAGTCTACATGGATGAGTCATAGGTTATGCCCATCATCTCACTCAGAGTAAAGTTAGTAGTCTTAACATACACATTATTATGGCCTTATTAGACTACTAGTTACAAAAGTAAATCATCAAAATCTACTACAAATAGTAGAACTATGTTATTTTTTAAATCTTTACACATGATTAACTCAGGAAGTCAGGAAAAAGTCTAACATACAGGATTATCTCCCTTGGGTGCAACTGAAAATGTGTTGTAGTTACTACGATGTAATTAATTTTTAATGCGACACCTTGGAGTTTTCTCTCCCTATATATTTTGTAATCAAAATAAATAAAGTAAACATATTTCCTATTTTGGAAATGGCTATGAAACTACTCTAAATACAATGCTTGCAACGATTGTTAACAAATAATCTTGGTTTATGATTGCTATCAAGTCGCATAACTTAGGTGTAAAAGGACAAATAACCAGACGTTAATAGCATGCAGAATTACGTTTGCAGTGATGCATCACCATTTGGAGGTCAACTGTTTATGAGATAATCAGCCATTTCAGTACTGTAATGTATCCAAACTGTTCCAGTAACTGATGATGTCAAAGGCCATATTTTACTCTGGTAGGAATTTATGAAGCACAATGTTTTTTCGCAGATACACAAGACCATGTCATATATAACACATGTACATACACGTTACCAATTGGCAGTGGGATACAGGGTAAGGTATTCAGCTCGAGACTTTCTTGGGGGAAACAATCTGACGAGCGCCTTGACATGAGTCTGATTGGCTGTTTCTGACAAGAGTGTTGAGAGCTAAATACAACGCCCTGTAGTATTTGAAGCAGAACAAGAATTCTTTTATGCCACAAAAAATAATACGAAACTTGTACATGTATGTTAACATCACGTCACCCTTATTGAAAATGAAGTCAGAGTAAAACAAGAATTTGTTTGTGAGAACAAAGCATTGTCTCCCCCCAGGATTTTGTCCGGAAACCAAAGCAAAGTCAATAATCTATTTGTAAGTAACAGATCATGTGACCTTTGACCTACCAACCTGAAATGCAATCCAAAGCATTCCCTCCTCATGAGCAACCAGTTCACGAAAAATGATGATGATCTGCCCAAAAGAACAAAAGTTGTTTTCCTGAAACCAAAGTGTGATAGACAGACGGACAGATGGATTAACAGCACAAAAACAATATGTCTCCCCACTAAATTTCATGACAGGGGAGACATAAAACAAACTGGATTAAGATACGGACTCTTGTATCTCACTGTACAGATACACATGGAAAAGCTAATATCACAGGAACACATACAATAAGGAGTTTGATCAAGTTCATAGATAGCTCTAAAAATATTCTGCATTATTCACTGAGACACACCAGATAGACAAATAGATAAACCAGACAGACTAAGACAGACAAACCAGACAGACAGACACATACACACACACACAAACCAGATAGACAAAGACACACAAACCAGATAGACAAACAGACACACAAACCAGATAGTCAGAGAGGCAGACAGACCAGATAGCCAGACAAGCCATTTATAAAAATATATAAAATCACATCATGAAACATTAAAAAAGAAGATCAAATGCATGAAGTAAATTATACAAGTTAAGGTTTATTCATCTTGCTTAAAGCTGCCATCTGTATTTTACACAACGAATATTTCTTAGAGTGCGATATCAGGACAAAGAAGAGGCTTCACAAGACTAATGAGAAGGCTTTGTATGGGGGAAAGGGAACAGAACTAGTTCATAGATATGGCCAGACAAGATTGTAAGTCCAGGCTTTGTATGGAGGAAAGGATTAAAACTAGATCACAGACATGGTCAAACAAAAGTGGGAAACCACTTATGCCAGAATTATGAGACAGAAATGGACCATAAAACCTTCAATCAGACTACTTATCAAAAAGGTATGTACCTCAGTCTCAATAAACTTTATTCGAGTTTCCAGTTCTGAGTAAAAGTCAGAAACAAGTAGAACAAATCAAACATCACTGAGAGTTGTTGCACTCTTTGAACAAGGCTGAAAATGTTTCAAGATATCACAACTGACAGGCTTTACACTTGACTGTGACAGTTATAAGAGCCAGGTAAACAATCATGAACATGCTTGAAAATGCATTTACAAAATGCATGTTAATAGAATGAGAGTTTCATGACTGAGTATGCATGCTACAGTAAAATCAAGCTTTCACGACATTCATTCAAGAATATGACTAATGGTCTATCAAGATAGGTAGTAGAATTTCAGACAAAAATCCCATGCTTTTTACATGATATTACAAGAAACTTCATTAAATGATTATGCCATATTATATCTATTATAAGATTGTGTGTACCAATATTGTAACAAGGAAAACTAGTTATTTTGATTCTTCCCTAATTTAACTGATACAAAATTTATATACATATCTCCTTCAGGGTCATATTCCCAAAGCTGTTAAAAAAGCCCTAACCATTACTTAATGTTTAACATTTTCTATCATTAAAAAGTATTTTCATGTCTTTACCTTTTCTTATAGTGAATTTATCTATACCTAATTATTTTATGGATTTTACAACTGATTTTTTAAAATAATAATGATAATTCTTATAATCTTAATAATCATACTGAAATAATATGCCCTTATTCGGAATTTACTTCCACTTTTGTTTAATTGTAAATGTATTTATTTATCTTTTTTTCTCCTTTTGTAAGTACATGTACAATGTATATAAATACACATGGAATGCTTTTGATCCGCGAGCACAGACATCCTGTGTGGAAAAAGTGCTATATAAATCTGGTATAAAATAATAATAATAATGATATTCCTCATAAAATATACATTTTCATGTTTCCATCAAGCCCTGGTAAAAAGGCAACAGACAGCAGTAACTATTCCCCCATCCAGACAGGTGGCTATTTCACCCCCGAAACATTAAATGGACAATTCCAGTGTCCAATAAAGTCTACTTCATTTTGTCCTACACAGTATTAAGGGTTGGTTTTGTTTTAACAATTTATTGCAAAATGACGAATAGTGCAGAACCTGATCAGAGGGCTTCTTTTGGAGTTATCCTATATTGGTCTTCACTGTTTGCACAGGACAAGTGTACTCTTTACAGGTACAATGTTTCTAAATGGCAAGTATACTTGTAGCTATGGTTCAATGGGTTGAAGCAGGCTGAAAATAAGTTAAAACAAGACTGCATTCAATAAACGCTTATGCCCCCATTCTGAATCTTTCCTAAGTCAAAATTAGGTCAAAGTCAAGGTCAAATTGAGCTTGGGTAATGTGGGTTGATTGGTATTGATCCAAGGCAACAACTGTATAAGTATCAAAGCATTGTAATCAGTTGTGCTGATGTTAGATAGAACGGTAAAATCTAGTTAACCAAGAAATAGCTCATTAAAATAGCTCATTAAAATAGCTCATTAAAATATTCTAAGTCAAAATTAGGTCAAGTTCAAAATCAAGGTTGGGTGACACTGGTGGATTTGGTCCAAGGCAACAACTGTATAAATATCCAAGTATTTGAGTAAGGGGTGTTGATGCTAGACAAAACAGTAAAATCTTGTTAACCATATATGGATGCAAGGAAGGAGGGATGGACAGGACAATCACTATTTGCCTCTGCATCTATCGATGCCGGGGGCATAATAATCAATTTCGGGAGATTTTCTTAGTTACTGTCAGTCTGCTATGAAAACTAAATATGAAGGAAATGGTAGCTGTGAGGGAAAGGGTTAATCCATTACCCCATAGCCTGTTTCTAATTTTAATGACAGGTGACCAAGTAAGGCAGGTTAAAAGTAAAGCAGAATGCACTGCTTTACTTTCAGTCTGCTTTAAGCTATCATCTTCTAGGATATAGAAAATATTCCTAATTTTGCATATTAATGACTGTATAAAGTAAAACTATTTTCTTCAGAGAATAAATTAAATATGCTAAATGGCACATCTGTAGGGGAAAGGGTTAAAGATCGGACCCTTTTCTCATAGTAACCTACAGTACTAACTTTTAATATCACTCAGACATATGGAATCAGGTTCAAGATCCATAATGCGGTAAAAAACTCTTCTATCATTATGATAGAGGGTAAAATTACAGGCTATAAATATCTTTATTAATATTTCTTTCACAGACCCTGTAAATTAAATCCACAATTGACAATACTGTCCACCATAATAAATACACAACTGATAAAACTGTGCAGGTGACAATTCAAATACCTTGCCCATTGTAGACCCAAGTTTGACTTTACCCTTAGCATGATAACCATGATAACATTTGCAAACAGTTTGGATTCTGATAAGATGCTGCATTAAATGCAGCATCTTATCAGGATCCAAACTATTGACACACTGAACCTATGATGAAAAGGAAGTTTGAAAATCCTGTTTTAGAACAGCAGCTGACAACTATTGTTGCTGACGAAAAAATTACCCAGCATTCAAAGTGTTAAACCTTTCATTTCTGAACAACTGGTCGGCTGAAAAATATCATCTATCTATAGTCTGAAAATAATATCAGTCTTCTTAAATATCTAAAAATATAGCATTAAGTTGACATATATTTGTGAAGCCTGATCTGGATCTAAACTCAATGTCTTAAATATCTATATTGGATTTGAGTGTTGATAGATTGAATCAATAAATCTTTCATTGTGACGTAAAATCATCAATCTTATAAATAGCCATGAACCTGCATGAATTTTATCAGTCATGAGTTAGAATCACAAAAGACTAAAACATTGTTACTTTCTAGCTGTTTCATTCAGATTTAGAGATTAACACTACATTGATTGAAATTAAGAGATTAACAGAATATTAATTGACATTCCAAGATTAACTGAAAATTGACTGTACACTGAGGTGTCTAGAACTAAAGCTGTTTATGAAACAGTAATTGGATAAAATGGCTACAATTTCAAAAAAAGTTAAAAGGAGGAATTCAATGTTTGTTAAAACAGAGCACCGGAATGCTAGTATGCATTTGGATCCCCGTCGTGGCTCAGAACCATTCGCACTGATCTGTAAACCTTGCCTAGATGCTGGGAGCCGGACAGAGGCAGCAAAGTACTGTGGACAGTGTCATATTTACATGTGCAATGCGTGTTTACAGGGCCACAACGCCAAGTCTAAGAGATCTCACTCTATGCCAGAAGGGAAAAAGATTCACAACAATATACATTATGGATGTGCCAAACACAAAAGCAAGGTTATAAAGTTTTTCTGCATGAATCATAATGTGTTAGGCTGTAGTGAGTGTGTCAGTAATAGTCACAAGGGCTGCGCTCAACTCAAGTACATTCCCGACATGATAGAGCATAGTGACAGCTTTCAAGTTACCCAGGAGTATGAGGAAATCATAGAAAACCTCAACAACGCTCTCAAACATGCACAAAAAAACAAGTCTGGCTTGAATGAGAAAGAAACGATCATCGAAGAAACCAGTGAAAGGGCTGTGAACAAAGTGAGAGACTTAAGAAAGCAAATGAATGAACTGTTTGACATCCTTGAAGAAGAAGTTCAAACCCAAGCAAACAATATGAAAGATGAAGACATTGAAAAGATCAAAGAGCAATCACAGGAATATGACTATATCACTGCAAACATTGAAAACTTGATCACAGAACTAGAAAACAAATACAAACAAGATCAAAGCCATGAGCTATTTGTAGCAATGAAAACAACTGAGACTAACACAGAGCTGATCAAAGAGAAGTTAGCAGAACTCGAAGAGGACAATCTAATAAGTAACTATGACTTTGTTCCAGAAAGAGATGTAAAGAGGCTATTAAGTGGAAAAGCAAAACTTGGGTCTATACAGAAGGACAGAGCTGCAACTTATATCGTGGATATGAATGTTAGAACTACAAAGGACAAGGCAATTTGCTGGGTGTCAGGACTAGTTGCTGTATCAAATGACCATGTAGTTATAGCAGACCATGAGAACTCTTGCATCAAACTGGTGAACACTTCTTTAAACAAAATCCAAGCCAGGCTGGAGACACCGTCATCCCCGTGGGATATCACAAAAATAGACAACAAATATCTGGCCCTCACTCTTCCAGATGACAGAAACATTCAAATAGTCAAAGTCAAGTCTAAACTGACAGTGTCATGTGTTCTCCAAATGGACGCTGAATGTTGTGGAATAGAGTATATGGATAAAAAACTCCTTGTCACATTTACAAATCCTCCCAAAGTTCAGATCTTAGACCTCCAGGGACATGTTTTGCGAACAATCGCTTACGATAAGAGGGGAAATAGACTATTTGCCAATCCATTCCACATAGTAACAAGTCCTGATAGCAAACACATATATGTATCAGATGTTAACGAACATTCAGTAACTTGTCTTACAATAGATGGACAATTAGTGAACACATACAAGTCCTTCAGCCTGACAGGACCAATGGGACTGGCTGTGGACAAGTTTGGCAATGTGTATACCTGTGGAGGATGGTCTAATACCATACATCGCCTTACACCAGACTGCTCCAGTGGTAAAGACATTCTCAGAAACATGTCTGAGCCCCAGTCAATCACCATCAGTGAAGACCAGAAACATTTCTATGTGGGCAAACTAACATCAAACAGAATCAGTGTCTATGAAATCGACTAGCAAAAGATAGACAGACTGTTATAGTAAAACCTCTCTATATCGGCCACTTAATTGAATTAATTATTCTATGTTTAAGGCATGTGGCTTCTTAAAGCAAGGTGAAAGTAAAACAGAAAGCTCCTCAAGGAGCTTTCTGTTTTACTTTCACCTTGCTTTAAGCTACCATCTGTATTTCAAACAATCAAATACCTTATTTTTAGTGGTTGTAATAATCAAATACCTTATTTTTAGTGGTTGTAATAATCAAATATCCTTATTTTAAATTTTTGTTGTAATAATAAGGTTTTTCTTTTATCAATAATGAAATATATTCTGAACTCTTCCGTTTCAAATATGCAATAAACCCTGAGTAAAATTGCCACACCATAGATGATTAATTTGAAGCTTTATATACCTATTACATTGCAAACAATATAGACCCGGACTATCAATCTTGTCAGAGATGCAGAGTCTGGTTTAGGGTCTACACTGTTTAACATTCAAAAGCATTGACAGTATTATGTTGCCTATGATTTTAAACATTGTAGCTAATCATAAGACTCTGAGAGAGTGAGATGACAGTCAAGCTTTTTAAAATGCAATGCAATTATTTTGGTTTTCTCCTGGCGTTGCTCAAATATATTTGAACCAGTGTTGTGCCTAGGTCCAAAATTTTGGGGGACACGGTGGCGCGCTGTCAAAATTTTTGGGGGACATTTGAAATTTTTGGGGGTCACACTAAAATAGCCTTTAAAAATATGATAGGCTTTCCTTTAAAATAGAATTAGTGTTTACGATATTGAACATGTTTACTGCGTCTAGTAGATTTTCGGTAATCCGGTAAGGCTTTTACACGACGGGAAAACTGATGTTCGTCTATTTTTAAATAACTTGTAATGATTGTTTTGGTACATACAAAGTTGGAAGAGTTTGATCAGCACGTTGTTTAGATGGGGGTTTCATTCATCAGGTGTCACGCTTCGCGTTTCGTCTGCTCTTTCCTCTCCATCCGATGAGAAGTGAAGTCAAGTCATGCGTAAATTTGACTGGTTATCGGGTTTTACCATAGCAATTTAACTGCATTGGCATATAAACCGCGCACAGTCTACCTTTTATTAATAAAGGATAGTAAATCGGCGGAAAGGATAGTTGTAATTGTAAGACTGGTTATCGGGTTTTACGTAGCCATTTAACTGCATTGGTATACACACGCGCGCACAGTCTACCTTTATTAATGAAGGATAGTATATCGGCGGAAAGGATAGTAAATAGAGCAAAGGTACGGAAGACGAAAATTGCGCCCGTACGCCCGCACCGTTACGAATTTTAAGGGTCCAAGTAAAAAATATTGCGGGAATCCCGCAATGCCGCGCTCTAGGTGCAACACTGTTGAACTATAAACTGATCTCTTCCATTTGTACTGTGTGGACACTGTATGCCGGTTTTACTGTACAATGAAGATTTTCATTCTGTTATATGCCTATCACACAATTCATAAATGATGGGAACATCACATGATAAAATACTTAATTTAAACCAAAATATGCATATACATTAACCTTTCACCGCTGAAGTCGCATAAATGCGACTTTGCAAACAGTTTTGATCCTTATCAGATGCTGCGTGATGTGGCGTCTGATCAGGATCCAAACTGTTTGACACTCATATCAATATTTCTTAAACCACATTTCCTTAAATCTAACTTTGAAACAATCTTGCAGGTAACACCATTGAAGTAGATGGCAAAATAAGGGTGTAGGGGTAATAACCTTACCATTAATTTGGCCCTGAAAGGGTTAAGCAACTATTCAGAATATGGTATATGGTCAGTTTTTAAAATAAGTCAACTTAATGCACTTTTTGAAGCACAAAATCATCAACATTATCATCACCATGTCATCATCATCATCAATATAATTATCACCATCATTATCAACATCATCATCATCAACATCACTTACATAAACATGTGCTCTTTACTTACAGTACAGAAGTAAACAATTCAAACAAGTTCTATTGTTTATTGTATGTTTTTCTTTCGAAAATGGGAGATCAATACCCATCATGTATTTTCTTGTTGTCATATCCCATATCACTTTTTCTTTCAACACTTATTTCAGTTTTAAAGGCAGACAGTTGCTTAAAGCAGACTGAGAGTAAAGCAGAAAGCTTTATTTTCAATCTGCTTTAAGCAGTCACCTGTCAGGATGAGGGAAAGGTTTTGATACCCGTTTAACACCATTAATTTATTCCAAAATAGGTCCAATGTATATGTTGTCATGAATGTACATCATAAGAAATATTGTCTTAATCAGCTGGTAAAAGCAGGCTGAAAGTAAAGCAGGATGTGCCTTAAAGCATATTCTGCTTTACTTTCAACCTGCTTCAAGTGGTCACCTGTTTCCAAAACAAAGAAAAAGGCTATGAAATGAAAGGTTCAGAAAATATTGGCTTACTTTCAATTTGCTTTAAGCGACAACCTGTTGGGTGTCACTAAGTAAGCATAGAGAACTGAACCAGATATTCTATAAGGAATAGGTACAGATAGGTACAGATAGGTACTCGAAATAGAAAGGTTTTTCTATGAATGGGAAGGGTTAAAGCAGGAAGACATGATATGAGGAAAACTTCAGTGGGAGACGAGAAACATGCATAGAAAGACAATTCTGTGAATGGGAAGGGTTTAAGCAGGAAGGTAGTCATGAAGAAATCTTCAAGGGGGGATTTCAGATTTTCGTCATGTCTTTAAGCATATTAAGCGTAATACGGTAAAAACATCTCTATTACAACCACTAAAAGGAAGGCTAATTGATTGTATAAGAGACAGGTGACAGCTTCAAGCAAGGTGAAAGTAATACAGAAAGCTCCTAAAGGAGCTTTCTGTTTTGCTTTTACCTTGCTTTAAGCAGTCACCCATCTTAAACACCTAATAATTATTGCCATATAGTGGTTGTAAAAGGGAGGATTAACTGTCCATTCTCTTATCTACCACAACAATAGACTAATCTGTCAAACAGAAATAATGAAAGAAGATTATTTTATTGAAACCGGTATCTTATAATGCAGCGAAGCTATATGGTATGTTTTGATCAATAAAAATGTGCTATATATGAAATCAGTAGAATTAAAGGTACGGTCTTTACTTCCTTGTTAGATTGGGAACCCTCAAAATGGACTTTACACACAATTTCTATATTGTCCAGTCAAATTTTTTATATAATCCTTACTCCATAGCCTGATTGTAGATTTGGAGACAGGGGACCCCTTATTTGCGCATTCTGCTTTACTTTCACCATGCTTTTAGCTACAATCTTCTAGGATAGAGAAAATATTTCTAATACATATTAATGACTGTATGAATTGGAACTATTTTCTAATGTGAAGGAATGAATAAAATGTGTGAAAAGGTGCATCTATGGAGTAAAGGGTTAATTCAGAACGTTGAAGGATAAAATTTCCAATTGAAGATCCTGATCAGAATGATCCTATTTTGAAAAACTTGCTGATCGTGGTCTTCATTGTTTTAAAGGCTACATACAGGTGACAGCTTAACTCTTTCCTCCCTAAAACTTTAAATGGACAATTCCAGTTTCCATTTTAGTCTAGTTCATTTCTGACTTTTAAGGGTTGTTTTTGTCAATGTTTGGCATTTTGACAAACAGTGAAGACCCTGATCAGAGGGCTCCTTTCGGAGCCCTCTGATCTGGGTTTACACTGTTTGCATAGGACAAGTGTACTATTCACATGTACACTGTTTGAAAAGGACGTCTATCTGCGGGACTAGGGTTCAAAGGGTTAAAGTAGGGAGAAATTGAAATATAAAGCCCCTAAAAGAAAGTTTTCTTTTTCATCCATCTTACTTTATCCTGCCACCTGCTTTAACCCTTTGAAACCTAGTCATGCATATAGGCATCTTATGCAAACAGTGTACCTGCAAAAAGTATATTTGTCCTATGTAAACAGTGAAGACCAACTGAATGAACCCTCTGCTCAGGGTCTGCACTGTTTGTCATATTGCAATACAGACAAAAATCAGCCCTGAATGGTCAAGTATGGATAAGACATATGTGGAAACTGGAATTGTCCACTTGAAGTTTCAGGGAGGGAATGTGGGGAGGTAAGATGATTTCTTAAAAGAAAATAAATTGAGTTTTATAGAAAGATGGCAGCTTCTAGTTTGAAAGTAAAAGCATAACACTTTGATAGCTTTCAGCATTGTTATGCTGTCCTGCATCAGGCAGTGACCTATGTTCAGAGGTCATCATAGTTTGTTGGTGGAGGCTTAACTCTTTCATCTGTAAGTAACTCTTGTGGGGGTTATGTTCCCTTGTGGGTCGTTTTAGTTACCAAAACATGAACCAGTCTGGGTTGTTTAATAAATACTGTTCTTAATTAGCAAACAGATTAAATCCTTCTGATCTTGGTCTACACTGTTTGCACATATATTGAGTATATTCTAAACAGGTCCACAGTGTTGAAAGAGAGGTTGACATCAATACTAGTTTGTGGTTTTGGGTCTTTTAGATTAACCTTTTCAACACAAAGTAACTGTCCTCTGCTGAAATGGCTACTGTACTGCTACAGTGGAGAATCTGTTATTCTTTCCCGTTTAAACGCAAACGTACGCAAACGCAAAACACTAAAACGTAGAAAAGAACAACATTTGGACAATTCTGATAATTCATGTTTATCTTTGTGGCAAACAGTTTGGAGCCTGATCAAACTGTTTGCACTGCAAATAATAGTTTTAGCGTAAACGCGTTTATTGGGAAAGAATAACAGATTCTCCACTGTATCATATTCTGAAAAGTGACAAACAGGTTGGATCCTAGTCAGATGTAATGTTGAGTGGGGCCAGTTATGGATCCAAACTGTTTAAAAATAACTTGATTACAGATTTTTATTCTTAAAAGGGTTAATCCATTTATCCTTACCATCTACTTGGTTGTTGTGTGGTCACTGTGGTGAAATCATAGAAGGGTGGCAGTATTTAGATACAGTAAATCCTCTATGGGACCTCTGATCCGTAAATGTACCCAGTATAAAGTACTGATATACATGTATACACATTACTAGTTGGCAGTGCTATACAGTGTGCTGTATTTAGCTTGTGAGGTTCTTGGGGGTAACAGCCAATCTGACGAGCGCATTTTGCGCGAGTCTGATCACTTGTTTCTGCCAAAAGTGTTGAGAGCTGAATACAATGTCATGTAGCACACTGCTGACTGGTGATGTTTTTATTATATGGATACAGTGGAGAAAACGTTATTCTTTCCCAATAAACGTGTTTACGCTAAAACTATTATTTGCAGTGCAAACAGTTTGGAGCCAGATCAGACGCCGGGTAACCCGGCGTCTGATCAGGCTTCAAACCGTTTGCCACCAAGATAAACATGAATTATCAGAACTGTCCAAAAGTTGTACTTTTCGATGTTTTAGTGTTTTGCGTTTGCCTACGTTTGCGTTTAAACGGGAAAGAATAACAGATTCTCCACTGTATGCCTTCAATATACACCACAAACATTTGTTGTTTAAAACATTTTATATCCAGAAACATCTGATATTTGAAGCAGAAAAAGAATTCTTTTCTTCCACAACCAGTTATGAGCCCGATCAAACACCAAGTTACTAGGCGTCTGATCTGACTCCAAAATGTTTTCCACAGACATGAGTTCTTAAAGTGTCACATTGGTTTGAGAAAAAAGAAGTTATTCTCTTCTGTATCATTAGTGCAGATTCCAGGGATGAAGGACACCTTACCTGCTTTTTTGAGCTGGCTTCTCAGTTTGTTGCCCATTTCTATGAGTTGTTGTCTCTCCTTGGCTAACTCTGTTATTTTCTTGGCTGCATTCCTCAGTTTCTGCTGTAGGTGTCGAGTGTGCCCAGTGGCTTCACCGCTTGCTATAGAGTCAGAGTCTACTGATAAGTCCATACCTCTCTGCTTCAGATTCTTGATCTCATCCTGAAGCTGCTGTATCAGCAGTTCCTACAACATTAGTGAGTCACACTTGAGGTAACCAATTACACAATTGATGTGGTAACCAATTACCCAATAGATGTGGAAGCCAATTACCCAATAGACGTGGTAGCCAATTACCCAATAGATGTGGAAGCCAATTACCCAATAGACGTGGTAGCCAATTACCCAATAGATGTGGTAGCATTCAAATTCAAATTTCAAATTTCCTTTATTTCTCTCAGTTCATGATTTACATGAAAACATGAGGAACAGATTATATACATTGACAAAACATGAGGAACAGATAATATACATAGACAAAACATACATACATGTATTCACAAACAAATGATTCAGTCTATTATCAATGTCAGTAGATTTTATATTATTAAGTTCCGGATTTTTTTATTTCGGGAGAGTTAGGGGTAAAATCAGCAGATTGTTTCAGTTGACAAATGTACTTAAAAGTCAGACATATTCAATTAAACTCATCCACTCTTGCATTTTTTTTTTTTTTTTTAATCGGGGAATTCCATTTTTACAGTAATTTCAGTCAGTTTTTGTTTATATAATTTATGGTTGTTGCATCTATACACTCCAAAGCGGCAATCAGTCCAGATCCCGATCATAGGGTTCCTTTAGGAACCATCAAATCTGGGTCTACACTGTTGACATAATACCATTATACTTTTTATCAGTACATTGTTTACAAATGACTAGAGTACTCGTTGCCAGGGTTCAATATAATAACTGTATGTATACATGTACATACAAGACATTTAAAGATTCATTTACACTGTTTGTATTACTTTTAAGCTTAGGTATCAAAGCACTTCTTCAAAGAGACACGAGATTTTATAAGATAGGTAAGTTTTGAATGAATTAATGAATCAATCATTGAATCTAACAATCAATGAGAGAAGCAAAGCAAGGCGCTCATGTTTGATCGCACTGTTTGTTTCAGTCATGCATTGTACTGCGATATATAACACATAACTATTTCTAGTTTAAACAAAGACTGTACAGCACATATTCAACTGTAATATATATGTGAACAGAATAATATAGCGGTATAACGCTTGCACGCTTATATTGGACCTCAGACGAAATGAAATACAGAGGTTCAATTTACGTGAGCGTATTATGGGTAAACAAGCGGAACGACTATAATGTAATAGACAGACAAACATAAAAAAACTGATTCTGCTTACACCGATAGTCGTACAGACAGACTCTTATCATACGACAACCAGCTGGAGCAGGATAGCGATTATTAGATAAAGCAGGTGGCCGCCAAGTGCAGGAGAAAAACAATACAGTAAACTCCTATAGGAGCTCTCCGCACTGTTTTTATCCCTCAAATTCTTTTACTGCTTGGTCGCTTATACATGAATACACTTTGCCGGATTTGATTGACGCGCCACGGAGGAAGCGTGCGCGATATTTGACCAGTTGACATACACCTGTCTCAAGTAATAGCCGCACTAATTCGAGTTCCCACCGCCTGGAGAATAACTGTAAGGTAATTATATTTTAGCCAATTACCTACTTCAAACAGGCAGACGACCAATGACAGACAGAGGGGTTTCACAAAAGCTAAAAATTAGACTAGTATAATATCAGCAATTAACCCTTTGAATGATTCAAAAGTTTCCTGAACGTTTTATTAGTTTGGATGTTGACCAGATGTCAAATAACTCCACATCTGATCTGCATCCATACAGTTTGTCACTTAGAATCATTACTTCAGCTTAACACCAGAAAGGTTAAATTTACAAAATTAAAACACCTAACCACAGATCCAAACAAGCACCTTAGAGCTGATATCCCCTGCCGCAGCGATTGTCCAGAAGAAAGTGGCAAACTTTAATGTGGGAGGAAGGGGCAAATGGTGATCACCTGTCTTAAGTGTCTTTAAAGATCAACATTCAAAAGCTTTTTACAAAGTTTTATAAAATCCATTCAATTTTGTACATGTTAAAGCCTAAACAATACAAAAAATAAAGCCGTTTGTAGCATTATAAATCTAAGTATGACAGGGGCAGGTAACTCTTGATTCAAATTCAACAGTAATTAAACACTTTCAAGAACTTATAATTGTGTGCAAGTATTATTAAAAAAAATTCAGAACTGTAGAATTTACTAGAGTGTAAACACATTTTCAACTCTTCAAGGGTAGAGTATTCTTGACTAATTTGCACATGTTCGACAATAATTGAACTCATTCTATAAATAATAGCAATATATGATTTAATTTTTTTTTTTCAAAATCCATTCACATTTGTACACAATAGCATGTAAACAATAAAGCCATGTTGAGCATTACTAAGTACATAAAGGGCAGATAACTCTTGCCACAAAGTATCCTTTTTTGACAATAATTGCAACCCTTATATTTATATACATCGTGTGTAAGTTAAATCAAAATCCATTAAAGACTGTAGTTTCTAGATGGTAAAAACTGTTAAATATGGTTTTTCGACTCATCAAGGGCAGATAACTGATGACTAGTTTCTCCGTTTTCAAAAATGATAACAATTATTTGAAAACTAATAGCCATACATAGTTTAAGATTTTTTTTATCAAAATCCATGCATATTTATAGATACTAGGATGTAAACAATATTAAAATAAAGCATTTTCTAGCATTTCTAAGTACATCAAGGGCAGATAACTCTTGCCACAAGTATCCTTTTTTGACAATAATAGCACACCTACAAGAACTTTTACTTATAGACATTGTGTGCAAGTATCATTTAAATCCATTCATAATTGTAGTTGCCAGAGAGTAAAAACAGTTAAATATGGCATTTTTTACTCAAGGGCAGATAACTCATGACTCATTTCTCCGTTTTCAACAATAATCAAATTCATTTGAAAACTAATAGCCATACATAATTCAAGAAAGTTTTTTCAAAATCCATGCATATTTATAGGCTCTAGTATGTAAAAAATATCAAAATAAAGCATTTTTAAGTACTTCAAGGGCAGATAACTCTTGTCACAAGTATCCTTTTTTTACAATAATTGCACACCTGAAAGAACTTGTACTTATAGACATTGTGTGCAAGTATAAACAAAATATGTTGAATACTGTAGTTGCTAGAGTGTAAAAACTGTTAAATATGGCATTTTTAACACAAAAAGGGCAGATAACTCATAAATTCCTATAATTTTCTGAAAAAAAATTGATTTCCCACGGTGCTCCTATGATGACAAATAAGTATACCAAGTTTCATCCAAATCTGTTTATCGTTTTCGGAGATACAGTTGCGGACGGAAAACGTGACGGACGCACGGACGGACATTTTTAACACAAAAAGGGCAGATAACTCATAAATTCCTAAAATTTTCTGAAAAAAAATTGATTTCCCACGGTGCTCCTATGATGACAAATAAGTATACCAAGTTTCATCCAAATCTGTTTATCGGTTTCGGAGATACAGTTGCGGACGGAAAACGTGACGCACGCACGCACGCACGCACAGCCGGACGGACAGACCTAAAACAGTATCCCTCTGCCTTTCGGCAGGGGATAATAAGAAAGAGTTCATTGAAAAAATCTTAATATATTTTCACTCATTTCAGCACCAATTCCTACGGCGGGACTACCGGTACTCATTACAATTGTCTCGAAAAGACGATTCCAATGAGTAGTGACACCATAAGGTTTAAATGAGAAATAAAGATTTTAGTTTTTGAAATACATGTACTCCTCTTATCTGGAGCTCTGCACATAACATTCTAAGCAAATGAAGTTCTTACTAACCTGTGCACCAAAGTTTATTGGGGGTCTCTTTTGGGCAAGGTCCACTTTCACACCAGCCAACTGGATACAAATGAAATAAATGCACAACTTTGTAAAATATAACAACAACCAAATAAAACAAAATGACAGTGTGAAATATTTAAAATATATGACTTTGACAAGTTAAGATTACTTTAATACAAGCCTGTGCTTTCTATCTTTTTAACTAACCACAACTTCCATTTTATAAATTGACTAAGAAATGAACATTATACATACATAAAATCATAACTAAGCTACGTCAGATGGTATGGCAGTTGTGAGCACTTTTCAAAACTTAAAGGCACATTTTAAAACTGAAATGCCGAGGCTGAAGTGAGGGTATTAAAGGTCAAAATTATCACATGGGTGGAAAGGTTTTTTCCCACGGTAAGTGCGCTGCAAGTATGAGTTAGTCAATTTACTCTGGGGCCTTTGTATGTGAATACTTAATTAACAGGATTTTTTAGAAATCAATACAAGTTTGGCAAAGAGTAGTTTTTATGGTTTCTATAAAACTTGTTCCATAAATCAACTACAGTCCACACTCGTTAATCCGAATTTCATGGGACCAAGAAAAATAATTCGGATTAACGGGAGTACGAATTAAGCGATTGGATCGATAACAGTCATCTTGTATCAACTTGGTCATCTCCGGTCATCGTTTTTTGATAGGATGTCCTTCCCGTAATATTTCTTTTCAGTTAATGCATATACGTAAAAAAGTATTTTTGTTTGTTTTGGTTTAATACTTATGCAATAATAATGATGTGCTTTAAATTTGATAACTTTGTTTAATCCCATAATCTAGTTAATGAAACCAACTAAACACAAACCTTTGTTTACTCTCTGCTACTTACGGACATACGCCGCATCCGTACCCATGTGTGTATTCATAAAGACATTACACACATGCATACAAACCGGCACGTTTTACGACAATGGTTTTGATAACACAAATCATGAAATACATTAAAAATTTTCTAATACATTTATGTCATAAATATTAAATCGTAACAATAGCTTGAAACTTCGAAAAACAGCGATAATACTTTTTTCGCATTTGTAAACGATTTACGTACGTACATGTACACACAACGTTCAAAGTGAAGTAGCGATCTCAATATCGCAAAGAAGAGAATTGTTACAAACATTTGAGCAACGTATGTCAACACCTTCCGCTTGTGTTTATAAAGATCTATACGGTTTCTATTGGATACAAATGTGTTTAATTGGCCAATACTGCAAACATTGTGTACAGTCTTTAGGTGGTGTAATTAGTTTTCGCGAGTGTTTGGCGACCATAATTATGACCAGTCTGACACCCGATCGAGGTGTGAAAATTGCACTTCGGATTAAGCGTGTCAATTTGAGGGTAAGTCTTTTCAAAGGGACCAGATAAATACTTCGGATTAACGGAAAATTCGGATAAACGAAATTTGGATAAAGCGGAGTTGATTTATATAGAATAAGAAGGGGAAAAATAGGGACCGGGAGAAAAATTTGGTTTAACGAGAATTTCGGTTTAAGCGAGTTTGGATTAACGAGTTTGGACTGTATATCATAAACACATGTTCATATCTGTAAATACACTGAGATCAGCTGGACTATATTATATGACAGAATTAGGTAAAAGCAGTAAACATCTATATTATGACAACTAAAAAGAAGGCTATTTAACTGCATAAAAGACAGGTGACAGCTTAAAGTAAGATGAACTTAAAACTGAAAGCTCCTAAAGGAGCTTTCTGTTTTAAGTTCACATTGCTTTAAGCGCAGTCACCTACCTTAAACACCTGATAATTAACATAATTTAGTGGTCTTAATAGAGAGGTTTCCCTGTACCTGCTGTTCTAAGGCTGTGACTTCCATGTTTCTCTCAAGATTGCCCTTGTAATACTCATCAGCTTCTTTCCTGGCTTCTAGTAGCTGTAGTTCTAGTTCCGAGTTTCTCTGACGGAGACTGGCTACCTCTGCCTGACCTCTGCGATTGGAAGCTCCTAGCTCGTACTGTAACTGATCTAACTGCACCTGTCGTTCTCTATGCTGAAATGGACAAAACAAGAAAAACTGTCCCTAACCCTTTACTCCATAGCCTGTTTCTAATTTAAGAGACAGACCAACTCCATCTTTAGCAATATGAAAGATAACTTGGTCTGAACTTTACTAAGTGTCAGATTAATTTTTACTATAACTCTCACCAAGAAACATATACATTAACCCATTACCCCATAGCCTGTTTCTAGTTTTAAAGACATGTGATCACTTAAGGCAGGTTTAAAGTACTATCTGCTTGGATATAAGAAATATATCTGATGCTGCACATTTGTACAACTTTATAAAATGGAATTATTTTTAAAGGTATAAAAAGGTGTATTTATAGGGTAATTTGTCAGTTACTAAATGTATACCTCTTTTGTCATTTTCTCCATTGTCTTCTCCTGATACTGAATGTGAGCCTGGTGTTTCTTTACCTGGGCACATAACTCCACCTTCTCTGATTTCAAAGACCCTGGAAAAAATACATGTTAAAATGAGTTTTCTCCCTTTAGTTGTTTTGAAATTACTTTAATACTAAAACTGAAACGGTTTTATTTGATTAAACGTCTTTTTTAACACATGGTATATTGAATGGCATACAATAAATAAATATTAATAAAAACTGAACAATCTATGCAACCAAAGTACATAGAGTATCTAAATATTTCCACTGAAAATCACACAATTACTCAAAACCATGAGTCAACAATACTGAAGAATAGTGTTTTCGATTTTTTCTTAAAGGCAACCACTGATTTCAGATTTTCTCACACGTGATGACAGATTATCCCATAATTTTGAACCAACAGTTTTGAAAGCTCTGTCAGCAAGTGTTATATGTTAAATGGAACATTGCAGCAACCTGTCACAGAATCTTAGGAGTTTACCTGTTTTGTCAATCCTTCAATTAAATAAGCTCGACCTTGACCAACTGAACAGTTAAACAGGGCTCCAGATAAGAGGGAGTAAACTGAACAAATCCAACATTTTCTCGCGCATTTCAGCACAAAATCCTATGGTTTAACTACTCATTAGAATCGTAGAAATTTAATGAGTAATGACACCATAGGGTTTCATGCAGACATAAAGATTTTTTTTTTAAATACTCCCCTTATCTGGAGCTCTGGTTAAAGATTACAGTTAAAATTCAATTCTGTCTTCAACTGGAAGCTAATGCAGTTGGAACAAAGCTTGCCTTGAACTATTATCTTTGTTGAGTTTCAAACAAGTTTTGTGCACATATTTTGTACTACTATTACAAAGATGAGTGCCTACCAATCTGATTGGTCAGTGACTGTATATGGTTCTTGACCAGTGCATTGTCCTTGACCTCTGACAAGACCTCCTCCTCATTGTCTGGTTTTACTGATGCGTGTCGACCAAAACGTCTTGCAACATCGGCATCCTGCTCCAACTCTCTGTTCTTTTTGCGTAACTCTTTCATTTCTTGTTCCAGTCCTTTCACATAGCCTGTTACAAGAAGCATGCATTATCTTACATGTTTAACTCTTTGCATGCTCCGTTATCTTTTCATCTGCACCAATTATGGTCTGCTTGTGATCTAAAAAACTCTTTTCAACACAGGGTCAAATTGTAGCACTAAGCATGTGAAGCTGTGTGACTTAGCTGCAGCACTTTCTCCATAACTGACCAAAATGAAATCCTAGACATTTTGAAATTTGAGTGAAGAAATCTAGGAAAAATTAATAGAAAATAAAATCATTTTCTCAATTTGACCCTACAGGATCTTTTATAAACTCAACTAGAATATCAGCTACCAAAGATACAATTATTAAATGCATAGCTAGCCTAAATAGCCTATACGTGAAAACTTTCACTCCTTCGTCACTGGGAGACAAAGAAGGACAAAACACAATGGTGTTTGTAGTCCTGGCTGTTGATTAATTTTGTTACTACAGTAAAACCTCTCTATTACAACCACCAAAAAGATGGCTATTTGATTTCATAAATACAGGTGACAGCATTTTGTTTTACATTTACTTTTGTTTAAGCAGTCAACTCTTTCAACATTAACTCTTTCCTCCCTAAAACTTTAAATGGAAAATTCCAGTTTCCATTTTAGTCTAGTCCATTTCTGACTTTTAAGGGTTGTTTTTGTCAATATTTGGCATTGTGACAAACAATGAAGAACCTGATCAGAGGGCTCCTTTCGGAGCCCTCTGATCAGGGTCTTCACTGTTTGCATAGGACAAGTGTACTATTCACATGTACACTGTTTGAAAAGCACGCCTATATGCGGGACTAGGGTTCAAAGAGTTAAGTAACTCTTGAGTGTTATAAACTCTCTTGTGAATCTTTTTACTTTTAAACACATGAACTACCGGTAGTCTATTTGGAATTCTGGGTTATTTAATAAATACTGCTCTTAACTAGCAAAAAGTGTAGACCCTGGGTCTTCACTGTTTGCAAATTGTAATGAGTATATTTTAAACAAGTCCATGGTGTTGAAAGAGTTTACTCAATTTAGTGGTCATAATAGAGTGGTTTTACTGTATGTATCAACCCTACTAACCTTGTGTTATTTTGTCTCCTCTCTGAGGTTTAAGGTTGACATCTGGGATTTCATGTCCGAGTTGTTCCATCTGTGTTCTCATCTCCCTGATTACTGCCCGTAAATTGTCATTCTGCTGCTGTAGATTGGACATTTCATCTGCCTCGGACAACGAAGTTGGAGTCAACTCAACCTGGACATCAAAATAAATTGCCGTAAAACATCTTCATTACGACCACTAAAATGAAGGTGAACTGATTGTATAAAATACAGGTGACAGCTTAACCCTTTATCTAATAGCCTGTTTATAATTTTGAAGACATATGATCACTTAAAGCAGGTTGAAAGTAAAGCAGAATGTGCCTTAAGGCATATTCTGCTTTACTTTTAAACCTGCTTTAAGCTAGTATCTGCTACAATAAAGAAAATATTTGTTATAATACCTATTCATGACAGTATATATTTGAACTTTTTTCTTCAGTGGATAGATCAATTAAATGTGTTAAAAGGGGCTTCTATGGGGGAAAGGGTTAAAGTAAGGTCACTCATACATAAAAAGTTAACAAAATTTAGTAGTTGTAATAGAGGTTTTACTGTACAAGCTCTAACACAAGATTGAAAACAGGAATAATTGTATCTTCTAATGTTCTTTTAAATCTCAATCCTCTTAACCCATTACCCCATAAATATGCCTTTTTTACGTCTTTAATTTATTCCTCCACCGAAGGAAATGTTTCCATTTTATACAGCAATGAATGTGAAACATAACATATATTTCTTACATCCTAGCAGATGTTAGCTTATAGAAAGTTGAATGTAAAGCAAAATGTGTCTCCAGGCCCATTCTGCTTTACTTTCAACCTGATTCAAGTGGTCACCTCTCCTCAATACAAGAACCATCTATTATAGATAGATAGATTTATTTCAACATAAAATGTACAATAACATGGCAATCTGTTATTAAACAGTAAACAATAAGCAACAATATGTATGATTTAATACAGCCATTCCACTCAACATTATATGCCAAGGATAACACAAAAAAGAGTAAGAATTACTCTTATTTCCAATGTGGTCCTTAAGATATAGCATTGTATGACATAGGAAGGTATCACAATCAGATTCAAAATCACAGCATGCTACTGAAATGTAAGACTAGATAAAGTTAAAGTTTAAATTATATTTAAAAGAATTAAAGATGAAAATTTAATATACAAACTTATATTTCTATCACAGAATAATTAAATAACACATGCTGTATTAAAATATACAACTCAATTAAAAGTTTAAGAGTTTTGCCTTGAAACAGTTAGACCTTCTAAAACACATTTTATTTTTTAAACATTAAATGAAAACAACTATAATTACCATGTTAATAATGCATAAAGAAGCATAGTAAAGATCAAATTGATGATAAAAAATGTTCTTTAACCTTAGATTTAAAAGAAGAAATAGAAGTTGCATCTCTCACATCTTGTGGCAAACTGTTCCATAGGCAACACCCATTGTAAGCAAATGACTTCATGACAAAACCTTTGACCTTTGGAATAGCAAATCTTTTACTATCTGACATGGAGTAAACTGACTTATCAGATGCGGTGACTACCTGTACCCTAAATCTGGTTGGATACTTATGAACAGTACTGATAGGGGTAAAATGTTCACCAAGATATGAAGGAGCTAAAAATGAATTAAGTTTAAAAACATGACACAAACTTATATGATTTACTCTGCTTGCAACAGGCATCCAGTTAAGACTTAAAAAATGCTCTTTCCCAATATGTGACCTAGATTCTAAATTCAACACAAATCTTATGAGCTTATTTTGTGTGACTTGTAATTTGTGTTTTAGTCCCATTGTTAAACTGTTAAACCAGGCAGACGAAGCATAGTCAAAGTGACATTGAATCAGCGAAGTAACCAACAGTTTTTTAGTATGTGCAGTGAGAAATTCACTTTTGCGATATAGGAACTTCAGCCTGTCATTGGATTTCTTAATAACTGACTTGGCCATAGACTCAAAAGACAAACTTTGATCAATTGTTACGCCAAGGTATTTAACAGATGACTTGGTTTCAATGTTTTGACCATTACAATTTATTTCAAGATTAGACTGGGATTTTAACCTTTAATGGGATCCAAATAATATGGACTCTGTCTTACCAAGGTGTAATGACAATTTATTATCTAGAAGCCACTGGTTAACTATGTCTAATTAGTGACTTAGAATATGTTCTATGTCATGCTTGTTTTTGGCAGAGACCAATATTGCAGAGTCATCTGCATAGAGTAAGAGCTTATTACTTACTACAGAGGACATGTCATTGACATAAATAAGGAAGAGCAGGGGCCCTAAGATTGATCCCTGGGGCACGCCACATGATATATTATCAGTACATATAACTGTAACATGAAACATTTTATGATTAAATAAATTTTTCTATCTATCAATGTTACTCTGGCAGCACATAGGTCTTGGGATATTTTGTTAAAACTTACATTGACATTTTTATCAAGCATTATTCCATGTTTTTTCAGAGTGATCATGGCAAGTTCTCTGTCAGTCTGTAATGCTCGCAGGAGTGTGGCTCGGTGTTGTAGCTCTCTGTCCTTTTCCTTCACTGTAGCCAGAGCCTGCAAAAATACAGCCAAACATGTTTTAACCCTTTATTCCATAGCCAATTTTTAGTATTTATTCCACTGCCTATTTCTAGAATTTATTCCATAGTCAATTTCTAGTAGTTATTCCATAGCCAATTTCTAGTATTTATTCAATAGCCTGTTTCTAGCATTTATTCCATCTCCTATTTTCTAGTATTTTTTCCATAGCCTGTTTCTAGTATTTATTCCATCACCAATTTCTAATATTTATTTAATAGCCTGTTTCTAGTATTTATTCCACTGCCTATTTCTAGTATTTATTCCATCACCAATTTCTAATATTTATTTAATAGCCTGTTTCTAGTATTTATTCCATCGCCTATTTTCTAGTATTTTTTCCATAGCCTGTTTCTAGTATTTATTCCATAGCCTATTTCTAGTATTTAAAATAAAATACCACTTAAAGCAGGTTGAAAGTAAAGCAGAATATGCCTTCAGGCTACCTTCTGCTAGGATATAGGAAATAATTCTTATGTTGAATATTCATCACTGTATAAAACGGAATTGTTTTCTTTAGTGGAGGAATTAATCAAATGTGTAAAATGGCATATTTATAAAGTACTGGAGTAAGAGGATTGAGATTCAAAGCCAATCAAAGGAACATTAGATGATAAAATTATTCAGCTAGCATTCTGTTTTACTTTCACCCTGCTTTAAGTGGTCTTTTATCTTCAACACTAGAAACAGGCTATGGAGTAAAGGGTTACTGAATCACTGTTTACTCAATGCATGACTTTACCTCATCTCTGGCCTTGGTGAGTTTCTTTATGAAGTCCTCTGAGCGCTCATACTGCTGTCTCTCTAGGTCCTCGTACCTTCTCTGCCAGTCTAGCTCTAGCTGTGCTTTACCCCTCTCTAGTCCTTCCTCCCTCTCCACAGCACTACTCAATTCCTTCTTGTACCTGTACCAAGACATTATCACAAGTGATCATATCTACTGTGATGCATATGAAGTTTATCTAACTGAAAAAATCTCTATAAATTATCAATACGAGGGTTGTTATTTAAGTTCGTAGACTTTTATCACAAAAACTTTAGTTATCGTAGCTGAAAAATAAAACAAGCACCACTGGAAACGCTGTTCTTTTTCTGATTATAAGACATAATTTCACATCAGTACATAAAGCCATGGTAAAGTTATAGTGATTTTATGAAAGGCACCTAAGCTAACTCGGGACATGGTCAGGCAATAAAGCGACATCAAAATGACGTCAAATGTTATTTACAACACATTAGAGGTTTAATATTTTTCAAGGTAACTTCCAGCGAGTTGGATACATTTCTCATGGTGTTTTACCTATGTGTTAAATGTGTCTATATACACCTGTTCATGTTAGTTGGACGCACTGACTATTCTTTGATCTGTTCACTAATTCGTTCACTTAGTCAAATTTAATGCATGTTTGCCTTACAGTTCAAAACGCCCGCGTCGTTTGTTCTCTTTCATTGTTTTTCCTTTTTTAAAGCGTCCATGCCATTTCAAAATAAGTGCCAGACAACAAGTTAAATTCATATTAGTTTTCCGAATCATATCTAAAGTCTCTGTAGGTGATTTCCCTAATTAAACACACACTTTTATCAACACATTTGTTTCGACGTCACCCATTAAAGTCATTTTCATTGAACAAAATGCTTACGGCGATAGGTTAAAGTCTTGTAGAAACTAGATGCAACATTGAATTATTTTCAAATTTCAAGGGCATTACGTCATATCATCGTATTTGTGTCATACGCTTTTAAACTGAATTTTAACGGCAAATGACACACTTATGGGAATGATTTTAAGACGAAACAAGTTATGAAAATGGCGTGCCCCGGGAAGCTTTACATGCGTTGCTATGGAGACAATTTAATACCACTTGCAACTAATTATTTTGTAAAATTAAAGTATCTACGGAACAAGAAGAGGTTATATATCAATAATATACCTTTAGATACCACATAATTATTGACATAGAAAAATAAGAACAAAAGTCTACGAACTTAAATAACAACCCTCGTAGGTATATATATTAGAATGACTCAAGTTCAATCTGTAAGTACAGAAAAAAAAACTCTATTACGACCAATAAATTGCGTTAATTATTAGGTGTTTACAACAGGTGATTGCTTAAAGCAAGGTGACAGTAAAACAGAAAGGTCCTGTAAGAGCTTTCTGTTTTATTGTCACCTTGCTTTAAGCTATCACCTGTCTTTTGTACAATCAAATAGCTTTAGTTTTAGTGATCATAATAGAAAGGATTAACTGTACAATCTGTAACTGGAACATGTTATATATATTTACTAAACCATGTGAGCTATACAAAATCTAGACATCCAGTATGTAGCAAAGAGAGTTTGAGGACAACTTGAATCTTACCTCTCAATGTCCTCTCTTTTCTGTATGAGGTCTAGCCTGAGTTTGTCCTCTGTCTCCCTGATAGCCTGTAGCTGCATGTCTTTATTGACCTGGTTCCTGGATACCTCTGCTATCTGTCTGTCCCACTTCTCTTTCAGCTGGTCAGCCTGCTCCTGCATCCTGTACAATAAACAAAACAATTCTGTTCCATGTCTTCAACCTCTTCCTCCATATCACCAATATTTTTCTGTATTTAACCCATTACCACATAACCTGTTTCTAGTTTTGATGACAGATGCCCTCTTAAAGCAGGTTGGAAGTAAAGCAAAATGTGCCTTAAGGCACATTCTGATTTACTTTCAACCTGATTTAAGCTACAATTAGCTAGGATATGGAAACTATTTCTTACAGTACATATTCATGACTATATAATTTGGAATTATAATCTTCTGTGGAAGAATAAAATAAAGGCATAAAAAGGTGTATTTATGGGGTAATGGGTTTCAGCAGATGGCTGCTTATAGCAAGTTCAGAATAAAGCCGAAAACTTATGGAATGGTATGGTTCTTATGAAGAGGAGAAGGTAGAAGCATTCTTAGGCACTTCTGTAGAGAAACGGTTAACCCATTACCATTACTCAATAGCCTGTTTCTAGTTTTGAAGACAGGAGACCACTTAAAGCATGTTGAAAGTAATGCAGAATGTGCCTTGAGTTGAGGTACATTCTCTCTTACTTTCAGCTTGCTTTAAGCTTCCATCTGATAGAAAATAGAAAATATTTCTTATGGTGTATTTTCATGACCGTATAAAGTGAAACTATATTCGTCAATGGAGGAAAAAATTAGAGGCCTAAAAACGTATTTATGGGGTAATGGGTTAACACTAGCCTTTTTTCAGCAGTACAAATTTAGGTGTTCTTACCCTTTCCATCATAGCTTATTGTCAGTGTTTAAGATAGATGGCTGCATACAGCAATTTCAATGTAAAAAAGGCATTTTCTATGTCAGCCACCTGTCTCTTTGTGTGTTCTTTAATATGTTGATTGACATAATCAATTCTGTTTTCTATCTTTATTTGATTAGATAACATCTCAACGTACAATGCCATTGTTACAAACAGGCTGAGAGGAATGGAGAAGAATATTTTCTGCGTCATCGCTGGTGCCCCAACGACCAAATGGTTGAGGGATAGGTGAAGGTGACAATGCCATTGAATGCTTCAATTGTAAAAATAGGTGTTTTACCTAATTAAAAAGTTTCAAACGGCAATGGTGGTCTTTGAGTTGCTCAAACTTGTACTTAACTAATTGTGCGGTCAATCTCATAGTTTTTCTGTCAGCGTGGCTAGCCAAATAACAGATAATTTTTTTTGCTAAACCTATACTCATTAACAGCCAGTTTAATGTCACAAGAAATGGCCAGTTTAATCAGGTCACAAGAGATGATCATCTAATGATGTGACCCCCATGTGTGCTGACAGACAGATCTCCTGATCTCTACCTATGTACTTACTTGAGTACAGAGCTTGCTTTCTCTTTCTCCAGATCCTGGTTAGCCCACTGGTATCTCCTGATCTCTACCTGGGCCTCCTCCTGTTTAGACTGTAGATCTCGTATCAGGTTCTGTAACTCTGACTCTCTATCAGAGAATGCCTCCTTGGCTTTACTGAGTGCTGCCTCTTTCTCCCTGCAATACTTGTCTATCTCCGCATGCCTGAATATTGAAAAGAAGAAATACATGTTCCTTAAAAAATCTAATTACTATGACTACTCAAAATGAAGTTTGTTAAGAGTTTTTCAAACACATATAGGCTTATAGCAAGATTAAACAAGAGCTGTTGGAGAACACCAAAGCTCACCTACTGCAAACCTTTTTTTAAAATAATTAAGTCCAAAACAGGTGAAACTATGATTAAATTTCAATATATTTTTCCATTTCAAGTAGAAAACATCAATGATCAACCAACAGGGAACCTTCATTTCAAATATCAGCTTCCTAGTGTAAATATTTCATGTTGTATTAGTGAATCTGTACACATAAACCAAAATTTAAACTTGAAGATTTAAGAATAAGTTTGACCTCAGTGAAGGCCCTTGTACATGTTTTCCCATGAGTAACAAACAAAACAATAGTAAATTTTCTTTCATACAACCATTTAGTCTTATTTTCAATGGTTTTAACCCATGACCCCGCAGCCTGTTTCTAGTTTTGAAGACAGGTGACCATTTAAAGCAGGTTGAAAGTAAAACAGAATCTGCCTTACGGCACATTCTGCTTTACTTTCAGTCTGCTTTAAGCTAATATCTACTAGGATATAGAAAATATTTCTTATGGTATTATTCATGGCTGCATAAAAGGGGACTATTTTCTTCAGTGGAGGAATACATTAAAGGCGTAGAAAGGTGTATTTATGTGGTAATGGGTTAAAAGAAAGATTTCACTGTAACTGGTTCTTACTTTCTTTCGTATTCCTCTTGGTGACGTTTCATAGCTGATTCTTTCTGCCTTATCTGATTCTGCAAATCTGTGATCCTGAAGTTTACAATACATGTATGCCATCATCAGCAACAATACAAATACATGTAATACTCTAATACTGGTTTATTCTGTAGCCTTAATATTTTACGGTTTTAAGGAAAACATCTCTTTTAAATATATCTTTTAAATACATTTTTCCCGTCACACATTAACTCATTACTCCCTAAAGACACATTTTTAGCAAATGGTAGCTTAAAGCAGGCTGAGAGTAAAACAGAATGTGCCTTATTAAGGCACATTCTGCTTTATTTTCAACCTACTTTAAGCGGTCAAGCTTTTTGAAACTCGGAACAAGCTATGGGATAAAGGGTTAAGTAGTCACCGTGGATCAAGATAGAAAATATATCTTATTTAATTGACTGCTTAACCCTTTTTCTGCTGTTAGTATATATTGTAGCTTTTTGAAAACAGTGAAGACCCAGATCATATAGGACAGAATCTGTCTAACATGAACTGCAATACATTTCAGAAATAACAATGCTCAAGAATATTTGGTACAGATAATTGACAATGTATTTTTACACAGAGTTCCAGATCATATAAAGGGGAGTATTTCAAATACTTAAGTCTTTATTTCTGCAGTACACCCTATGGTGTCACTACTCATTAGATTCTAATGAGCAGTAACACCATAGGATTTGGTGCTGAAAGGAGTGAGAAAATGTTGGCTTTGTTCACTTAACTCCCTCTTTTCTGGAGCTCAGGGGCCCGTTTCATAAAACTTTGTACGACAAATGTTGTCGTAAGTCAGATTATTATAGTTTCAATTATTATTTATTTCTCCGTCTAATCCTGTCTTGTGACATCTTTTTGGAATCATCTTGAAAAGACGATTCCAAAGAGATGTTACAAGACAGGATTAAATAGAGAAATCAGAAATTAAATATATCTTTAAGTTTTGACTTGTAAATGACAACATTTGTCGTACGAAGTTTTATGAAACGGGCCCCAACTGTATATCAGTTATCTACTCACTGTGCCTCTGTCATGGACCTCAGGTCCTGCAGCTCCCAGTCTTTTTCTTTGAGGTTTTTCTCCAACGCCACATGGTTACTCTCTACTTGCTCAAACTCCCGACTGTTCTTGGCCTGTGCCTCTCGCACTAAGTCTAACTCTTTACTCAGTAACTTAGCCTAAATAAATAAGACCATAGCATCTGATAAGGGGAATATTTCCGATACTAAAATTCCTAGATTTTGACTACAGCAAAATTTCTCTATTACAACCACTAATAAGAAGGCTGATTGTGTAAAAGACAAATGGCAACTTTAAGCAAGGTGAAAGTAAAACAGAAAACTCCGAAAGAATCCTAAATGTCTATAGTGTATAACAACTAACATTATTTTTATAGCAACTATGATCCAATTGGTCTTATCAAAGTATCAGTGTACTGTTATACAGTGAAATCTCAACCACTCAAAAGAAAGGTGTTTTTGGTGTTTAACCCTTTACTCCATAGCCTGTTTCTAGTATTAAAGACAGGTGACCAATTAACCCATTATGCCATAACCTGTTTCTAGTTTTGAAGACAGGTGACCATTTAAAGCAGGCTGAAAGTAAAGCAGAATGTGCCTTAAGGCTAATTCTGCTTTACATTAAGCCTGCTTTAAGCTACCATCTGCTAGGATATATAAAGCGGTGGGTAAAATATGAAAATAAAGCAGAAAACTGCCAAAGGAGCTTTGCTTTGTTCAATTCTGCTTTACTGTAATCTTGATAATAGTTACCGATATAACTGATCTGTAACACCATCCATCAGTCCCACTTTGAGTGGTAAAATCAGGGAGGTTTTACTGAACATATTTCAGCACCTGTACTGGCAATTCATAATGATTTTCCTCAGTTATTTCAGACTTGTAAGCTTCTATCAATGACCTTACCTTCAACTCATACTCAAGCACTTTAGCACTCATTTCATCTGTCTGGATTCTAAACTCATGTTCCCTCTTCTTCATGGCTTCCTCAAATCCTGAATGACAGACAAAAACCATCAATATCAATCTGTTAATTCCTACTGGCTATATATGCCACTCAGGCAAATGGACATATAGTAAACCAAAGTTTACCCAATACCCCATAGCCTGTTTCTAGTTTCGAAGACAGGTGACCACTTAAAGCAGGTTGAAAGTAAAGCAGAATGTGCCTTAAGGCACATTCTGTTTTACTTTCAGCCTGCTTTAAGCTATTATCTGCTAGAATATAGAAACTATTTCTTATGATTCTTATTTGTAGCAGTATAAAGTGGAACTTTTTTCTTCAGTATAGAGGAATAAACTAAAGGCGTTAAAAAGCGTTTTTATGGGGTAATGGGTTAACTGGCAAACTCTACATCAACCATTGCTAAACCTTATTACATCAACATCAACTGTTAATTTCTACAGTCTATATATGCCACTTAGGCAAATGATAGTAAAACAAAGTTAAGTTCTACATCCTATGATACATATTCACGACTGTATAAATCAAAAATATTTTATTCAGTGAAGGAAGAAATAAAATGCATAAAAATGTGCACCTGCAGTTATTTCCCTTTTCTGCATATCCATTTCTTCTTCAACTTCTTTCAGCTTGCGCTCCAGCTTACGCTTGAAAGATTCAAACTCTTTCCTTTCTTCTTGAATCTCTCCATCTTTTGTGCTACATAAAACAAATCATATCAATAAGGAAATATCTGACACGAATTCTCTTATTTCCAACAAGTTAAAATTGCATCAAATCAATCATGCCTTTGAAAACTTATCATAAAATGGTTAGGGTTAGGATTTATTAAAACAACTTCAGTGAAAATCAATCATGAGAAATTATTACTGCTTATGTTGTTTATTCTTGTATTCGTCTTTTTCCCTTTGTAAGTAATTGTATGTGTATATAATTCCATGTGAAGCACTTTTAATCGTTCAACTCTGTGTAAAAAAGAGCTACAGAAAATCTAATATAATAATAATAATAATATAACTCTTACCATCTGTAGGAGTCAATTTCAGCCTGTTTCTCTCTGAGCCTCGATTGGTAATGCATCTGAAGCTCCTCTCTGGACTTGGCCTCACAGTTTAGTTTGGTTTTCACTTCATCAACCATAATCTTACTTTCACTGACCTCTGCTGTTTTAGCATTGAGCTGAGCTTTTAAATCTGAAACAGAAATATACAGAGCTCAGAGTTATTTTCTTTTACAGAGTAATATTAATTCAAATAACTTTTGTAAAGTGTACTTCAGAACTCCTTTTCTTCAATCATAATTTCTTTACTGTACATAAGTTTTGTAAAGTCTACTTCAGAGCTTCTTTTCTTCTATTATATTTTCTTTACTGTACATAACTTGTGTAAAGTGTACTTCAGAATGCCTTTTCTTCAATTATAATTTTTTTGCTGTATATAACTTTTGCAAAGTGTACTTTAGAGCTTTATTACTAAAACTGTTCTAATACAACCACTACATTGTGCTTATTATTAGGTGTGTTTAAGACAGGTGCTTGCTTAAAGCAATGTGACTGTCAGAAAGCTCTATAAGGAGCTTTCTGTTTTACTTTAACCTTGCTTTAAGCTGTCACCTGTTTTTACACAGTCAATGAGCCTTCTTCTTAGTGGTAATAATAGAGGGGGTTAACTGTATTTCATTCATGTTTCTATAATGTACAATTACGTTGCTACACAGTTGAGCCTATGTTGAGTCCTCTTATTAAAAGCAGCTGTTCCATCACAACATGATTGAATGGAAGCTGGACTTGTCCATTTTAAGTCTCAGGGAGGAAAGGGTTAACTCATTATCCCCTGAGACTTCCAATAAACAATTCCAGTTTACAATAAAGTCTGGTCCATTTAAGACTACATAGGGTTGTTTTTTGATAATATATTACAAAATCAGGGACTTCACTGTTTGCATTAGACATGTGTACTCTTCACAGGTACACTTTTGTTAGATATGCGTCACTAGGGCTCAATGAGTAAAGCAATTGTGAATGTTGTTTTAGAAGTTAAGGATACTTTTAGGGATAGTATAGATATGTGGTTGAGACTGAGACTGGTTATTTGAATGTAACTTTAATCTATTATCCCATAAATACGCCTTCAACTTATTTCCTCATGGAAGATTATAGTTCCGATTCATACAGTCAGTCATGAATATGCACCATGAGAAATATATACATGTACTATATCCTCGCAGATGGTAGCTTAAAGTAGGCTGAAAGTAAAGCAGAATACAACTTAAGTGATCACCTGTCTTCAAAACTAGAAACAGGCTAATTGGGGTAAAGGTAAACAACCCAGATTGCCTACATTCAGACAGATGGCTGTTTAAATGAGTCTCAAAATTAAACAAAAAGCTTCTAAAGGAGTAATCTGTTATGTTTTTAGCCTGTTTTAAGCAGGTAAACTGTATTAAACATTGAAAACATACTATGTGGGAACAGAGTATATAAAAAAAAATTGTTTCTAAATTCAAAGGTTAATTCAATTTATAGCAGATACAGATAGTCAGTGAAAATAAAATACATGTGTAACCAGGCTCCAGATAAGGGGAGTTTTCAAAAAGTAAAATCTTTATGTCTGTATCAAACCATATGGTGTCACAACTCATTAGAATCATCTCAAAGAAACATCTGCAATTGTGTAACAAAGTCTTTACCAGCGAATGTAGCATCATATCTCTCCAATTCTTGGTCCCTCTCTTCCAGCAGTCGTAGGTTATATTTGAAGTCATCCTTCAACTTCTGAAACTTGGCCTTTTCTTCAGACAATTCCTTCTCCTTATCCTTGCATGTTGCTTCTAATACTTCAATCCTGAAAGACATGATGCTTCTAATTCTTTAATTCCGAAAGACATGATGCTTCTCATATCTTAATCCTGAAAGACAGGACCCCAGATAAGGTGAGTATTTCAAAATCTAAAATCTTTATGTCTGTTTTTAATCCTATGGTGTAACTACTCATAAGAATGTCTTGAGGAGACGATTCTTTTGAGTAGTCACACCAAAGGATTTAAAGCAGACATAAAGATTTTAAGTAATTATATATTAACTGCTCTTTTTAATATTTCGACCTCTATGGGCCTTTTTTCAAAGAAAATCACGTCCAAACACACATCACATTTTTGTTACATGCATTCAGCCATAAAATCAAAGAGAATAATGTTTATTTAACGTCATAGCAACATTGTTTGTTATTGCCGTTGTCAAGTCATTTTTTGTCTATTGTGTAGGGGGAGTGTGGTTTTTTTTCTCAACTTTTTTGGTTTGCCTTCGTTGTCTTTTATGCAGAATGAGTGACACATTTCAGAATTTCCAACCCCTGTGAAATTCAAGCAGAATGTGCCTGAAGGCGCATTCTGCCTTCTTTCAGCCTGCTTTAAGCTACATGTACCATCTGCTAGAATATAGAAAATATTTTGTAAGATACATATTTAATTATTTATGGCTGTCTAAATTGGAACTAAAATCTTCAGTGGAGGAATATATTAAAGCCTTTAATTGTAAAATTCTATGGAGTAATGGGTTGAAATAACAAGAGCCCCATGGGGCATATTTCGCTCACCTGAGAAAATAGCTGAAAAAATGGCGATAATAATTTAGGTCCAGGACTGACCTAGATATGCAACAGACCTGAACAATTTGAACAAATTATGTAAAGTATATTTAAAAGTGTCACCATACCGAATATAAAAGCTCTGGCCATATTAGTGTCAGAGAAGAAGACGTTTCAAATTTTCTCTATATAACTCTATGTAAAACTGTGACCCCAGGGGTGGGGCCAATTTTGACTCCAGGTGCATAATTTGAACAAACTTGATAGAGGACCTGTAGGCGATGGTATGTGCAAAATATCTAAGCTCTGACCCTTGTAGTTTCAGAAAAGAAGATTTTTTAAGTTTTCATTGAAATTTTTTTATTTTTAGCTCCTGTGACCTAGTTACATGTATGCAACCGACCAGAACCATTTGAACAATTTTGGTTTAGGACATCTAGAAGTGTCACCATACCAAATATCAATGCTCTGGCCATATAAGTTTCAGAGAAGAAGACGTTTGAAAATTTCACTATATAACTCTATGTAAATCTGTGACCCCCGGGGCGGGACCAATTTTGACCCCAGGGGCATAATTTGAACAAACTTGATAGAGGACCAGTAGATAATGCTATGTGCCAAATATGTAAGCTCTGGCCCTTCCAGTTTTTGACAAGAATATTTTTTAAGATTTCCTTATTTTTTCACTTTGGTTGCCATGGCAACCAGAGTTCTGCATTGTTTTTAATTCTTTGAACAAATTTGAAAGAGCTTGACCCAAGGAACATTTCTGTAAAGTTTAGTTGAATTCTGTCAAGCCGTATAGGAGGAGATGTCATTTGAAGCAATTGTTAACGACGACGCCAGACTAACGACGCACGACGGACGCCGGGCCATCCCAATAGCTCACCTTGAGCCTTTGGCTCAGGTGAGCTAAAAAGCAAAATCATAAATACATGCAAACCTTTGTTCTGTGATCTCCTTCCATTCCCTCTCCTTCTGAGCTGCTATTTCTCTCCAATTATCAGACTCTGCAGATCCACTGGTCATTTTCAACTACATTTGCTCCTCACAAACTGTTAGTGAAAAAAAGAAAGTGAGATCTAACCCTAACCCTCTGAGTTTAACTCCATAGAAGGCATAGATATGTATTTTTGCTCCAGAAAAATCACGCCGAACCAAGACCATGCTGACAATGTTTTTTAAAATCATACATGCCCTAGTTGCAGTTCCGGCTGATGACTGTAACCTGATGCTTGCTCACTGACGCGGTCAGCCTCCATGTTCCTACAGAAAAAAACAAGCAAAGTTTCCTCCCCATGCCAAATACAATCAGTACCTGGAACACACTATCAGCATCTGCAGCTAGACTGGGATCCTTCAAGCGTGAGCTATCTTCACTGAAATTCTAATAGGGCATATCTAAGGCAATTATACTCTGATGACATCTCTAGGCTATGGTGACATATGGGGCCTGGTACTGCCACAGAACTCAAACAGGCTAGGGATGGAAGACTGAACGTCTTAAAAGTTGTCATTTCCTTTCTCTTGTTTCTGTCTTTCCTATTCTATTAACTGTTTGTTACTTTCCTATAATTTCAATTACTCTCCTTTTTCTATCGGAGACCTCAAAGTACAATAATAGTCAAGTGTGATTCCAGTGTGAACCATGTAGATGTTTATGTAGATGTAAGCTTCGACCAAAATGGTACGCTTATGCAAATGGTACTGTTTGCTTTGACCATAATCCGAATTTCAAAAACCGTTGATTTAGGTCATAAAAATGTAACTTTCAGGAACTTATAAATGTCTCTTCTTCTTCGTGTAGGGCCAACTCTGGAGCATAGACGCACTGACTCAGGTGAGGTAACAAGGTGACTGTGAGACGTAAATGCCATGCAGGGACAAAACCAGATAAAAATGTGAAGTGCGTCTACTAGGGCTTGGACGAGTACCCTGGTACCCGTGGTTAGGGTACTTTTTGGTGGGTACCCGGGTCCATTTTTAGTACCCGGGTACCCAAGCTAATTTAACAATGAAACTAACAAAGAGATATTTTCCTGAAGTGATTGTGAATACAGTTAATTTGCAAAAAAAATTACCTATTGACACGGTCCCTGTCTATCGAATATTCCTTCAACCACCAATCTTTACAATGTCAAATCCTGTATATGCGAGTGTTAGTCGCATATATAAGAGCTTGTCCAATAATTCTTATGTATGATTCTATGCATAGAAATTGCACTTTTATTTTCATCATAATTGTAAAAGAAAATGTATGTATCAGTATGGAATGCATTTTTTTAAACCTTGAGTGCGTAAAACCAGGTTACCTGCATCTTAAATTGAGTTTCTTCTTATTTGTATTTTTAGTACCGTAAAAGGGACAGTTTATTGAGGAATGGTCAGCCATTTTGGAAAATATGTCCAATAACCCTTTACCACTGGGTTTGAAAAGTCCACTCTTCCGGCATGATTTTTCCTTTCTTTATCTAATTTGCAGGACTAGCACTGCATTTTACAAACTTTTTTGGTTTGCCTTCATTGTCTAATGTGCAGAACAAGTGACAAATTTCAGAATTTTTTACCCCTGTTTATGAATCCTATAGTAACACGTCAGTCAGAATTATTCAAATTTGAGTGTGCAGGAGATATGGGATAATTTCAAGTCAACATTAAATGATCTCTCTATAAAACATATTCCTTCTATATCTGTGTCTGGAAAACAACATAACCCCAGGTTAAACACGGAAATAAAAAAAACTCCTTAAAAAAAGAGACAGGCTGTATAGTAAAATGAAGAAATCTCACAATAATGCATTTAGGTCTGCCTTCACCAAACTCTCCAAACTCAAAACTCATATACATGTACAAAAGAAAACCAGACAGGCATACTGAAGCTACATGAACAACATACATGTAGTTTGTGACTCCACTGAACACAAACATGGCACAACTAAGAAATTTTGGAGCTTCATAAAGAGCCTGAAAAATGATTCCACAGTTGCTTCACCCCTCAGGGATAATGGTACTATCAGGACTGATGCAAAAGGTAAAGCTGATACCCTTAATAAGCAGTTTTCTTCTGTGTTTGTTAGGGATGATAACTCCAGCATGCCTAGTATGGATACTGAGCCTTCGCCTAGTATGCCTGCTCTGCATGTTACAGTTAATGGAGTCAAAAAGCTCTTAAAAGGACTCACAAGGCAGCTGGGCCGGATGCCATCAAACCCAGGATACTAAAAGAATGTGCAGACGAAATCGCACCCATATTTACAACTTTGTTCAATAAGTCCCTGGATGATGGCGTCCTCCCAAATGTCTGGAAGGATCCAAGCTTTTGTATCCCCTTTTTTCAAAAAGGGGGAGAAATACCTATCAAAGAACTATAGACCCGTTTCCCCTGACCTGCATAGCATGTAAGTTGTTGGAGCATATCGTGGTGAGCAACATTCTAGATCACTTGGACAAACATGATATTCTGGTGGACAACCAGTATGGCTTCCGTGAACGTAGATCATGTGAGACCCAGCTGGTTGGTTTTGTCCATGATCTTGCTAGGGCTACACAGAACCAGAAATGGGTGTCAAAGCCACCTGATGCTCGCCTGTTTAAAGTTTAAGTCTAAAAAACATCTTGTATCAAAAGAAAATCAATTTTCAGTTTAGAACTATTATTAAATTAATGTTGAGTCTTAGACTAGTTATATTAAACTTTAAACAACCTGTGCAACCTAAAACCTGGTGATTTGAAGTCGAAACAACTAAGTCCAAATCGTGTCAAAAATTGACAAATATTAAAATTATTTTTAAATTCCAACTTCATAACATCAATGTTTAACCCCAAATGAACCTCCATACAAAGTTTCAGCACCCTAACACAAATATTAAGCTTTAAAACAACCCGTCCAAAAAACTTTAACCTGGTGATTGTAGTCGAAAAACCTAAGTCCAAAACATGTCGAAAATTGACAAATATTAAAATTATTTTTAAATTCCAACTTCATAACATCAATGTTTAACCCCAAATTAACCTCCATACAAAATTTCAGCACCCTAGCACAAATATTAAGCTTTAAAACAACCCGTCCAAAAAACTTTAACCTGGTGATTTGTAGTAAAAAACCTAAGTCCAAAACATGTTGACAATTGACAAATATTTAAATTATTTTTAAATTCCAACTTCATAACATCAATGTTTAATCCCAAATGAACCTCCATACAAAATTTCAGCACCTTAGCACAAGCTTTTAAACAACCCGTCCAAAAAACTTTAACCTGGTGATTTGTAGTCGAAAAACCTAAGTCCAAAACATGTCGAAAATTGACAAATATTAAAATTATTTTTAAATTCCAACTTCATAACATCAGTGTTTAACCCCAAATGAACCACCATACAAAATTTCAGCACCCTAGCACAAATATTAAGCTTTAAAACAACCCGTCCAAAAAACTTTAACCTTGGCCACGCTCACGCTCACCCTCACTCACGCCGGGGGTATGACATTAGCTCTGCTGTTCTACGAACAGGCGAGCTAAAAAACAGGTTGATGTTGCCATCATGGATTTCTGTAAGGCCTTTGATGTTGTTCACCATGGTAGGCTCCTGCACAAGCTCTCTCATTACGGCATCCGAGGAAATATAATGGAGTCGGTGGATCAAAGCTTTCTTGGGGCATGATAGCACTGGACACAGACATCAACAGGTTGTAGTCGATGGTAGCGTTTCCGCAAGGGCTCCAGTGCTGTCAGGAGTGCCACAATGCTCTGTTTTTGGGACCTCTTCTATTTCTGCTCTACAATGATCTCCCCTCCTCTGTCCAGTCCAACTGTTGCTTGTTTGCAGATGATTGCGTCATCTACAGAGAGATTGGCTCAGCTGAGGATGCAGAAGGTTTGCAGCGGACCTGGACAGTTTAGGGGAGTGGGAGCAGAAGTGGAAGATGTCTTTCAACACTGATAAGTGCCATATTATGCACATAGCTGGACAACACAAAAAATTAATAGACAATCAATATACACTTCATAACACACCCCTTCAGACAGTCTAGCAAGCAACATATCTCGGTGTCGAAATTTCGTCTAGCTTGTCTTCCTCAGCACATGTTAACAAAGTCACGAGTCGAGCCAGCCAATCCCTTGGCTTCCTGAAAAGATACCTACACTTGGCCAAACAGGAAACCAAGGCTGCAGCATATCAAGCTATCGTACGTCCTACTCTGGAATACTCTTGCTCAGCTTGGGACCCCTATCTCAAGAAGGACTACGAAAAGATTGAGGCTGTTCAGAAACATGCTGCTTGATTCATGACTAACAACTACTGCATAAAACCTGGTTCCATGACTAAAATTATAACTTCTCTAGGCTGGACATCTCTGCAAACCAGGCGTTCAAATGCCCGCCTTGTCCTCTTCTACAAGATGGTGAACAGCGCAGTGGCAATTAACATCAATTCATACTTAGAACCAATGATAAGACAATCTAGACACTACAACAATCAGGCCTACCAAATACTGAATCCATCAACCGACACATATAAGTACTCATACTTCCCTCGTACTGTCCTAGCGTGGAACCCTCTTCCACAACATATAGTCAGCACTGACTCCCTTTTAGGGTTCAAGTCAGCCCTGACTACATGGACCTTAGGCCATTAAACTGCTTTTATCTGCTTTTAACCTCACTAACACTTTTCTTTCTTTCTTTCTGAGAACACAAAAACCACCATGTATCATAAAATTTGCGGGATATTAAGTTTCATTAGGGTGTTAGGTTTTGCACTCCTTCACTGCACATCTTGGCAGCCCTTGGTGGACTGAGTAGCTATGGGTTGTCCAACATACTTTTACTATTTTAACCCCCCATGCATGGCCATTATAATCATGATTGATTGTTAGCCATTAACAAATAAGGAAGAAGAATATGTGGAAAGTTTAGTAAAATCGCCTTGCGTCAAAAATAGCGTGAAAATCTCTGATATACAAATTTCAGCTTTATACTTATTTTTAACTGGCTACCTTTAACCATTTTAGCAATAAAATTGATGTTTTAGTTTACGCAAGCAAAAATAATTCTTGAGTTCAACATTATTTACACATTACAGTAAGTTTTTCAAATATGAATGAAAGCCTTATAAATATGTTAACCGGAATTCATATCAAGCATGCACAGGTTCTGTCTTGGCTTCGAAAATCAAAACAGAAAGTGGGACGGCGACACCAAATATTTTTCTAATGGTCTTTGAGTGGGTTAGTACTTTACTCAAGAAGGTTACAATATTAGACTAGTTAAAGATAAATTATCAACTGTTCGAATATAAAATCTATACAAACTGCTTCGAAATTTTCGCAGCCCCATTGAGGAGATGCTATAAGCACGACATATTCATAGCTCTATCAAACTTTAGTTAGTGCTTCTCCTGGCGACCAATTATAGCTCTGTTAGACATTGGTCTAGAGTTAGAAATACATAAGGTGACGAATACCCGGGTACCCGCGGGTAATGCATGGTCCGGTACCCCGGTCCAAATTTACTACCCGTCAAGACTCAAGGCCATAGCTTTTACTGAGTGGCCAGTCCTGCCTTGAAGCTGTCCATTGGTCTACGATGAGGCGATGTCTGAATATAGTAAGTCGTAGAATCCTATAAAGGCTTTTACACGACGGGTCTGTAGAGACGCCATGTCTTCATCATTTTCATGAAGCTGTTTTCAAAGGCGGATCGAAGAGGGGAAGAAGGAGTGTTTATATTCATCTACCCGGCAGAAGGGTGGAAGTATCGCAGTGTGTGGCCTCTGGTCGATAATCCAGCTGGATGTAAGAATGCGAGATCAGGGATAAACTAAGTTGTGACTGTGTGTGATTCTGTTACTGTATCACACCAGTTCTGACACTTTCAGACCCTAACCACTGGTGACTGGTCACTTGTTTCCAAAACGGAGGGTCAAGGGTTGAGACAATAACTGCCGGAAGTATTGCAAACAAAGTGTGTAAATATGTACGTCCGTCGTTAATAAATTCAATGAAGATTTTGTAAAATTAAAACTTGCCTGCTCAAGTCCACCATTTGTAAACATTGGCCGTAAAAAGGTACGATTTAATGTCGTAAAAACAAATATTTCGATTTTCTTGTTGTTGGTTATGGTTAAAATCGATATTACTTTCTTTTAAAAAGGAAAAACGTTTCATTTTTTCTATGAAATGTAAAACAAGATTGTCCATTTGATTGTCGCAAATAAAGATTTTGTCCGACTTACGACAAGTCAACATTTTGGAAGGCTCAAAAACATTCTAACAATGTTAACTCGATAAAACTCGGAAAGCTGTACATAGAAATACACTTATTATTACAGGTAAACACGACAATTTTGCCTTTATATCTTTTAATTATAAAAGGTTTATTGTAAGTGAACTTTATTAAAAAGTCATGAGTTTTCGCGACATGATAATAGACTTTTATTTTTGTCTTTTGATACTGCATCCGTCGTGTAAAAGCCTTTATAGGATTCTACGACGTACTATATTCAGATTCAGATCTACATCTACATTGATACTATCAACAGTCAATTTCTGACTATACTGGCCGCCAAAAATAGTGTTTTTTCAGCGAGTTTAAAAGTTAACAACTCTGTTACGTCTGTAGCATCAAGACAGCGTTTTGCTATTTTAAACCCGTGCATTGATCCGCTATACACTCTCCGCTGATTGCAGGGTTCATTCTATCATATGACGCCCCGTGGGGTCATTGGAGCTAAAAAATTAAATCCGGCGCATCATAAATACGTCGACGCGGGATTCGGGCGCGCCCGAAAATTGGACTACTCTAGTTTAGTCTGTTACTGCGCTTTACATATACTTTTATCTGATTGGCTGTTGAATTTATATCAGCCAATCGATTCGCGTCTTTCGTAACCTCTTACCATTGTGTATACATACAAATGGTGTCTAAGAGAAAAATAAGAAGTATTGCCGACTTCTTTGGTCAGCTTTTAAAGAAACTTGACCAAAATAACAATGAAAAAGTTTCAGCAAAAGGCAGGTCATTCATCTTAGAGAAGTAAATCGCCATGCACTACTAATATAACTATAGGTAAAACCTATTATAGTATATACGACCAAAACCTGTTTCTACAAAGTATAGGAAATAAGGTAATTTAATTTTACGAGGGTACGAAATGACAATTTATAGGGTGCGAAAAGGTGAGGGTACGAAATGCCCGTTGCCATGAGAACAACACAGTTACACTAGCGGCCATTTTGGAATCGCCAGCCGGTCAACTCGATTCACTAAATTTTAATCCGGTGCATCGTACCAATCCACATCAGGGTCTTCCCCAGAAAAATTGGAAGGCGCTGGGGCAGTGGGAGGGTGCGGGAGGGGGGTGTTACCCCCTTCCGTATGTCGAAATTTTTTGAAGTTTTAATGTTTAAATGGTGTTCCCTGAGCCATGGTAAGCATTATTTCAATGGTGTCCTAAAGATAAACAGCCTACTAAATCCTTTGTTTTTATTAATCTATTTAAATTTCTTTATGACAAGAACTTGCTAGAATCTATATCATAACGGTAGATACAAGGAGTACAGAATTACTGATATGTTATTTTGTTTACAAAAAACTATACATCTTAATTCTTATGACAGAAAAATATGGAAAGACACATTACCTACATTGGTTTACTTGCTTTCTGATGTTATAATCTATAAATGAGCATTAGATTATAATTTGAAGCAAAAAATATTATTTTTAAAAAATATTAGTGTTTGCTTTATATGTTGCCAACTTGCCACGTAATTATGTTAGCATTATGATTTTATGATAATTTGAAGAAGAAAATTGCAAACATCGCAGTACTAGATCAGAGGGCTTTTATAAATAAGAGTTCTCACATCTTGGTCTTCACTGTTTTCCTATATGTAGATACTTTTTGAAGTTTTTGTACAGTAATCCTGAATGTCATTTGTATTTCCTGTTAATTTTTTTGACTTTATATCTTCATTTCTATCTGCTAGATTAAGTTCTATTACAATTTACATTGTGATAGGGAAATATCTATCGGTTTAAGCCTGTGTACTTAATCGTGTCAACCCATTGCACATAGGTAAATTATGTACGATTATAATAAAATATTTCCATAGAGTAGAGCCTGATGAGCCCCCGCTACGGAATTTCCAAACGCTCGGTTGGTTGGTGAATTAGGCATTCCCTTGCCGGAAGTGAAATCGTGACAGACAAAATGGCAGCGCCCATAACTGGGCGATAATTTCCCAGGTCGACAGGATAATGAGAATTATTTCTTTATTCCTTGTTTTATTCATGCAACACGTGCACATGATTCTAACGCCGACCTGGGCAAAAAGCTGGCTTTTTGTTTCGGCCGTATTAAAGAGGCAGAAAAGAAAGAGAACACCCGTGGATTCTAGATATCGTGGCTGTCAAATTACAAATGGTTACGGCTGTACGGGGGTCAGTTAAAATGTAATGACTTGCTCACTTTGTTTGAAGCACAAAATAATAATGCTATGACTGTTATTCTTTATTATTATAGGACCAGTACACTTAATAGACTGTCACCAGACTGAGTTAATGACCTAATTACTATTTCGTCAGAAGGGAGACCTGTCTCTGAAAGTGATTTCCAAAAAGTGCTTGTTCAATGGAGTCAGAATAAGCAGAGAAGAATTTTCTCTGCTGAAACAGAAAGTCATGACATTAAGCAGTCAAAATTATTGTAATTATGTTATTTGTTCAGACAATTAAAGAGTTTATTGCAATTTGGAAGTTTATAATAAGATACTTAAGAATAAATGGAAAATATTTAATGCTGAATAGGAGGGGAAAAAAATAGGAAAACCAGAAGAAGTTTTAAGGTATTCTAAGGAAACTGTTAAGAAAAATCTTTATAATTTCATTATGGTCCCCTTTTAGTCACTATCATGGCCCCACCTTTTTGTCATGGAAGGACAATAGGGCCCCACCATATTCAATCCTAGAATGAACCCTGTAATTGCATGTTTTAATGAATTTCCGTCGATGACGTGGTAGATTATATCATTGAAGTTGAGGTAGACTGCTTTATGAAAGGAGTCATGGGCTTTACAGAAGTAAAAGCCCTTGTGCTAGTTCATGTAGTAGTATAGACCAGATGCATCTGTTGATGCATGTAAGCGATTTCTGCTTTTATTGGCTCGTTTGTATTTGCTTTTTTCGGTTTAATTGTTTTCACTTCCATTCAGGTTTCCGTGGATTTTCAAAGAACTTTCCTTCAATCATTTTCGTTGATAATATATATTAAAACTTCTGATTGACTTGATATGATTAAAACTTCTTTTTCTATCCTTCGGTTATAAAAAATGTCAGCTGCTTTTAGTATCTAAATTATTTGTTTGATACATGAATGTAATATCACTGCTATATGTTATAGTATACAAGCACGACCAATCAGTATTCCTCTCCGCATGGAATAAAGTTATATGTAAAATAAATGAAATCTCTTCATTTACTTTGCCTTGCTTTTAGCAGTTACCTATCTTAACCCACTCCCCCGTAAATACGTCTTTTTACACCTAAAATTTATTCCTCCACTGAAGAAAACAGTTCTCTTCTATACAGTCAAGAAATCTTTTCTATATCTATTTATAGCAGATAATAGCTTAAAGCAGGTTGAAAGAAAAGCAGAATGCACCTAAAGGCGCATTATTCTGCTTTACTTTCAACCTGCTTTAAGAGTTCACCTATCTTCAATACTAAAACTTGCCATGGGGTATTGGGTTAAACACCAAATAATTTACACGATCTAGTTATATTTATATACTGTTATACTGTAATTAAAAATCATTTTAGATTCATCATGGCCACTCAAGAGGAAGAAGAAGATCTTAGTTCAGAGAGCCTTACAGAATTGCCCAAGACTGTGTTAGAAAATAGAAACATTACCAGATTGTTTCTAGACTACAATACCATCCAGGAATTGCCTGACGAGTTTGGTAGTTGTCTACCATACTTGAAGGTGTTTTCTGCCATTGGAAATGATCTATCGTTCCTACCAAACACTGCTGGGAAACTTCAAAATCTGCAAGAAATATATTTAAATGAAAACAAAATTCTGTCTCTGCCTGATTCTATCTGTGACATAATTGGTTTAATCAGTATGAAACTCACTGGCAATCATCTTCAGGAATTACCAGAGAATTTTGGTGAAATATCATCTTTACAAGTCCTCAGCTGTGAGGAAAACTATATAAGAAAGCTGCCCAGAACGTTTGGTCTTTTGGCAAGATTGAGGGAGCTTGAACTTGGTAACAATTGTCTGGAGACAATATCAGAAGGATTTGGGAATTTGAAATCTTTAGAAATTTTGAACCTGAGCAGCAACAAAATAGCACAGCTACCTGAGAGTTTTGGAGACTTGCCTTGTTTAAAAACACTTGATATCTCATCAAATAGACTCAAGTTGTTACCAACTTATTTCAACTCTGCTCAGGTTTTAGAGAAATTCTATGCAGACATCAATGTATTGCAGGATTTACCAGTGTGGATTTCTGATCTCTGTAATATAGTGGTGATGTCAGTGAAAGACAATCAGTTTCAAAAACAGGTCCTGCCAGATACTTTTCCCAAAATTGCCAAAAAGTTAAAACATTTAGACATGAGTGGTAATTTCATGAGCAATCTACCAGAATCTTTCGGAGAGCTTCGCTTGTTGGAGTATCTACACTTTGGAAGTGTTATTGATGAACTAGAAAGAAGAAACTTTCAGAATGGAAACTGGTTTCAAGAGATTCCTGACAGCTTATGCAGTCTTGTTTATCTCAAGGAGTTGCACTTGGACGAGAACAGCATCAACCATTTGCCACCTAACTTCGGAGATCTGGTGTCATTGGAGTTTCTTGATCTTGGTAGGCCATAATTATCCCATAAGCCTGTTTCTGTTATAATTGAATTTAGCTGATAACTTAACCCTTTCTCTCTCAATGACGTTTTAAAGTGAGTTTGCAAACAGTTTGGGTCCTGATCAGACGCTGGGTACCGAGTTTCTGATCAGGACCCAAACTGTTTGACACTCTAACTTTAAAACGTGTCTTGCAGACAACAATACTGAAGCAGACGACAATAAAGCAGTGAAAGGGTAAAAATCTCCAGAATAATTTGATCATGAAAGGGTTAACGCAGGTTGAAGGTAAAACAGAATGAACCTTAACTCTTTCCTCCCTGAAACTTTGAATGGACAGTTCCAGTTTCCATTTTAGTCTAGTCCATTTCTGACTTTTAAGGGTGGTTTTTGTCAATGTTTGGCATTATGACAAACAGTGAAGACCCTGATCAGAGGGCTCCTTTCGGAGCCCTCTGATCTGGGTCTTCACTGTTTGCACAGGACAAGTGTACTTTTCATATGTACACTGTTTGAAAAGGACGCCTATATGCGGAACTAGGGTTCAAAGGGTTAAGACGCATTCTGCTTTACTTTAAACCTACTTTAAGCTACCATCTGCTAGAATATATAGAAAATATTTCTTATGATACATATTCAAGACTGTAATATAAAGAAACTATTTTCTTCAGTGGAGGACTACATGTACATGTATATTAAATACATAAAAATAAATCTATGGAGTGAGGGATTAAATTAACTGCAACCTAGAAAAACAGTGTTTTGTTTTCAGGCATGTTTTGGCATTAAACTGTATGCCTTATTTCTCTCATACAAAGTATATAAAGTTTCACTCAAGTTTTGTTACAAGTTACATGACGTACATGTACCTTACTAATAAGATTTGACTGGCTCACAGAGCTACAGATAAAGCAGGGCTCCAGATAAGGGGAGTATTTCAAAAACTAAAATCTTTATTTCTGATTTAAACCCTATGGTGTGGCTACTCATGAGAATCGTCTCGAAGAGACGATTCTAATGAGTAGTGACACCATTGGATTTGGTGCTTAATGAATGAGAAAATGTTGGATTTGCTCAGATTACTCCCCCTTATCTGGAGCACTGAGATAAGGAGGTATTTCAAATAGAAAATCTTTATATTTGCATTAAATGACTGAGGGAGCAGTCTGATCAGGGTCTACACTGTTTGTTCAGGTATGTCTGTTTCAATACTTAGGGTCATTACAGTTCTGTTTTTGGGTCGATAAACCCAAAATTGCTGGTTCAATGATATGGATTAACGTAATATCTGATGTAAGAAATTTGTGATGCTGAAATAACAAGATAATGAAAAAGAACCCCAAATTTCATGGAATTTCTATGTTTCTTTTTCTCTTTTTTGCAGGTCAAAATGCTCTTCATGATCTGCCTGACTCCTTTGGGATGCTGCGATCTCTTAAAATTTGCATGCTATCCAAGAACAACATACAGTGGCTGCCAAGTAACTTTGGAGAGTTGTCTGTCCTTGAAGATCTCAGGCTCGATTATAATGCGGTAATTAACAAGTCACCTAAGCCTTTCATTCATAGAAATTAATTCATTTTCACTAATCAATCTATTCCTGGTTGAGAGATAGGCATTTTCATGTTTTACCTGGTCCTGCTGCAATAGTAAACAATTACTACATTACAGGTTGCCTCTTATCCCTTTACCCCATAGAAGTATCTTTTAGCTCATTGAATTTATTTCTCCGCTGAAGAAAATAATTCCAATTTATACAATCATGAACATGAAAGAACTATGTTCTATATCATAGCAGATGGTAGCTTAAAGCAGGTTGAAAGTAAAGCAGAATGTGCCTTAAGTGTTCACCTGTTTTAAAAACTAGAAACAGGCTATGGGGTAAAGTGTTAAAGCTGACTAGAGTTGTTTTACTTTCAACTATGAGGGGTGATCAGAAAATACGCGGAAAAGTGCTCTTATTTTTTTATTTTTCGCCCGACATTCATAGTATTTCACAGAAACAAAGGTACATGTATAAGAAATCTAAATTCAAGTCACAAATTTTAGGACTTTAGAAGCTGCATTGAAGGAAATGTGGTTTCTATAGTTACGTCAACATCATCCCGGCCCAAATTTACAAATTTTGAACACTAAGTGGTAACGAAACACCGCGTCCCGTTCGTAGAGTTTTTAGCTCACCTGGCACGAAGTGCCAAGGTGAGCTTTTAGGACTGCTGGATGTCCGTCGTCCGTCCGTCCGTCTGTCTGTTCACAATTGTTCGTTAACACTCTACCGGCTACAAATCTCATTGGATCTTCATGAAACTTGATCACAATGTTTGTCTAGTAGAAATCTAGGTCAAGTTCGAATGTGGGTCATGTCCGGTCAAAAACTAGGTCACTAGGTCAAACCATAGAAAAACCTTGTTAACACTCTAGAGGCTACAAATCTCATTGGATCTTAATGAAACTTGGTCAGAATGTTTGTCTCATTGATATCTAGGTCAAGTCGGAATGTGGGTCATGTCCGGTCAAAAACTAGGTCACTAGGTCAAATCATAGAAAAATCTTGTTAACACTCTAGAGGCTACACATCTCATTGGATCTTTATGAAACATGGTAAGAATGTTTGTCTCATTGATATCTAGGTCAAGTTTGAATATGGGTCATGTCCGGTCAAAAACTAGGTCACTAGGTCAAATCATAGAAAAACCTTGTTAACACTCTAGAGGCTACAGATCTCACTGGATCTTGATGAAACTTGGTCAGAATGTTTGTCTCATTGATATCTAGGACAAGTTTGAATATGGGTCATGTCCGGTCAAAAACTAGGTCACGAGGTTAAATCATAGAAAAATCTTGTTAACACTCTATATGCTACAAATCTCATTGGATCTTGATGAAACTTGGTCAGAATGTTTGTCTCATTGATATATAGGTCAAGTTTGAATATGGGTCATGTCTGGTCAAAAACTAGGTCACTAGGTTAAATCATAGAAAAATCTTGTTAACACTCTAGAGGCTACAGATCTCATTGGATCTTGATGAAACTTGGTCAGAATGTTTGTCTCTTTGATTAAAGGTCAAGTTTGAATATGGGTCATGTTAGGTCAAAAACTAGGTCACTAGGTCAAATCATAGGAAAATCTTGTTTACACTCTAAAGGTTGATTGTGGGTCATGTCCAGTCCTAATCTAGGCCACTATAGGTCAAGTTTGCCATGGTGTACCAGGTGAGCGATTTAGGGCCATAGTGGCCCTTGTTAAGATATATTCACCAAAGAGAGGTACTAAACCCGTGAACTTTGGTCATGACGTCATGTTGATTTCTGACGTCGGATATGTAAACAACGTCTGTTATTAGAGCTTATTGTGTGAAAATGAGTGATGAACGGATATCGGCTATCAAATTTTGCGTGCGAAATGGATTTTCAAAATAAAAAACTATTGACATGCTACTGAACGCATATGGGGAAAAGGCCATGAAAAAAACAGCAGTTTACATGTTGTATAAACGCTTTGAAGACTTAGAGGGCAGAGAAAACATTAAGGATGATCAGCACAGTGGTCGTCAAAGCGTCGTTATGTCATCTCACATCGTCGCTGTCAAGCAGCTACTGGATAATAATCGGCGCATCACTGTCAGGGATATTGTTGCAAAAACTGACTACAATTACGGTACAGTGTCGGGTATTATTCATAACCAATTGAATATGCGTCGAATTTGTGCTAGGTGGATTCCCAAAATGCTCAATACTGATCAGAAAAGACTTTGTGTGGAATGTTGTAAACAGCTTCTGAAGAGATTCGAACGAGAAGGGGAAAAGTTCATGGAAAGAATTGTCACCGTTGATGAAACGTGGATCAGCCTGTACATGCCAGAGACCAAAGCTCAGTCGACGATGTGGAAAACCCCAGGATGGCCATCCTCAAAGAAATTCAAAATTAGCCAGTCCACCAAGAAACAGATGTTTGTGGTATTCTTCGATGCAAGAGGGGTGATCTTAGCCCATGCAGTTCCCCAGGGACAGACGGTTGATGCCGTATATTATACGAAAGTGAGTTGGAACATTTTACCTGTTATACGTAGTTAGTAGATAAGGTTTAGATATATAGATAAAATACACCAACTACCGAAGAGCCGCGATTTAGAATATTTACCAGTTGCCTACATTTTCAGGTTTTGAAACGAGACTTCATGCGAGCAATGCGCAAAAAGAGGGCCTCACTCCTTCCATCTGTGATGTTTCACCATGACAATGCCCCGTCTCATCGAGCAGCAACAACCCAGACCGCTGTACGCCAACTAGGGTTTGAGCTTTTGAGTCATCCACCATACAGTCGGGATTTGTCCCCCTGTGACTTCTTTCTTTTCCCGGTAATGAAGACCTACCTTAGAGGAACACACTCATGAACTTTCAGCGGCAGTGCAGACGGCTATATCCAACATACAACCATCTTCATTTAGACGGTGTTTTATCCAGTCATGGCTAGAACGTTGCAGGAAGTGTACCGGTATCTCATTAAATGGGGAGTATTTTGAAAAAGACTGAGCGTTTTTAGCGAAACGTGTATCATGAACAGCAACTTTGAAGTTGGCGTTATATAATGTTTGGCCGGTGTTGGCTAGTTGACGTTACCATAGTAACAATAACGTTGTGCATGTGCAAGCTACTGATGTAAAAATGTATTGCATAATTTGAATTGGTTTAATGTATATTCACACAAAATTTCAGCAAAATCAATAATACAGTAAAGAATTTAGAGCACTTTTTCTGCGTATTTCCTGATCACCCCTCGTACATGTCTGAAACATGCATTTTCACTCATTTACTTGTTTTATACTCTTTAACATAACAGTAAGATTTAACAGATTTCAAAAAAATTGACCATAATTTGCTTTATGACAAGATACATATCCATTACTCCATAGATACACCTTTTTATTATACGCCCGTCATCGACGGTCGTATTATGGTATACCCAGCGCTGTCCGTCCGTACGTCCGTCCGTTAACTTTTCTTGTTAGCGCTCTCTCACCTTCATTTATAGACCGATTTTGATTAAACTTCCTACAAATATTCCATACCACAATAGCTCGGACGAGTTCGCGTTTCAGACGTTGGGGGCTATTTTTAGCAGAGTTATGCCCCTTTATTGTCAAAAATGGGCATTTTTTTTAAAAAAAAACAGATTTTTTTTTTTTTTATTCAATTGATTTCAAATTTGATATGGTGATACAATGAATGGAGTTACTTAACATATATTACGGGTTTTTGGTTTGACTCCGTATTTTCAGAGTTATGTCCCTTCACACATTTTTTGGCCGGATTGAAAATGCGGTCTATAGATTGGCGAATGCCGTCCGTCCGTCCTCACTTTGGTTGACCTTTTTGTTAGTGTCAGTTTTAGCCAAAGCTTAAGTCCTACAGCAACCAAATTTGGCATGTACAGTTATAGTGAGGTCATCATCACATGCTGTGGGTAACAAGGTCACTGTGACCTAGATTTCACAGTCCAATGACTTAGGGAATTCTTGGTTAACCTTTTCGTTTGCGTCTTGGTTTACCTTTTTGTTAGTGTCAGTTTTAGTCAAAGTTTAAGCCCTACAGTAACCAAATTTGGCATGTACAGTTGTAGTGAGGTCATCATCACATGCCATGAGTAACTATATTATATATATATGTAAGACTCAAATCGAGGGCCGCTCCCAAATCGAGGGCCGATTCGAAAATCGTGGGCCAATCCCAGATCGTGGGCCGTTTTCTCCAAAATCGAGGGCCGATTTGTAACCCATAAAAACTCCGCGACATAGGCTTAAAATTAATACACAGATTAATACACAGATTAAAATGCTAATTTAAAAACTGCATACAGATTTAAGAATAAAATTAACCATATAAACTAGTGTAAAGAACGGAATAAAATGTCAAAATTTTTGGCGCGAAATGATAAGACGTTAAAACAAACGTTTTGTGTAAGTGACGTCATATGTTGGAAAATTTCAACCGTTACGAAACAATGGACTCCCTTGTAGACTTCGGATCGTAACTAGTTGAGAAACAAAAGTAGAAAGCCTTTGCCTAAAGATCCAAACCCCATGGTTCTGGAAGAGAGATGCAAACGTGTTTGTTATACAGAAGAAGTCAGTGGGAGAAAGCCATGATAAGGGTGTCTCGCCAAAAAGGAAATCATTCTCCAGGTTGCTCGGAAAGTTGACTCTCTCTCTATGAATAAAAGAGGAACCCTTCTTTCCTATCGTTCGAGTAACGCTTGCCAGTCTATTCAAGACCGAGGTAAGAACTCATGCCTAATTGTTTTAACTTTTAAACCAGAAAATCTTTCATTCATAGCGCGTCAAGAGTAGGCCTATAGTTGGCATTATTTGCCTAACATAGGCTAAGCATTGAAATTACCTAGGACACAAGTCAAACTGTGAAACAGACTATACTTTGTCGTATTTATGACGTATGATAATGACGTTCTTGTTTACATGTGGACTGTACTGTTAAACCTGTGTCAAGCGACATCACATCTTAAAAAATTCGCTGTTTGTAGCAGTATTTCCTAAAAAAAAGCAAACATGTAATGAAAAAATCAAACATGCAAAGTCTTTGTGAACCAGACGCAACACGAAATCATGATGCTCACTCAATGTTCTTTCATTATGAAATGAATTGTTTATTATCAGTTAGATCTAGATCTAGATTCTAGCTGGGCGATTTTTGTTTCGATAAAAATATATTTAGGACAAATATTTTCGGAATTATATCTGGATCTACACTGTACATGAGACTTATTGTCTGAACAGGAGCTACAGTTCTGCTGCAGGTGGTAAACGAACTTTTTTTCTGGCTTGCGTGTGTCCTTCTTTAAATCAGTACAATACCTTTAAAGTTTGAAATCTGTTTAAACAAATACAGCATTACTAGATCTGCATAATTTTGTTTCAGTGGCTGTTACTATTGAAGAAAGGACACCGTGTCGCAGGAAGAATCAGTAAAGGATGACACTTTATGTTCAGCCATGGAAAGATTAGTCGCTGGTAAGGTTCGATTACTGCAGATTGACCGTAAAAACGTTGGGGTTTTTTTTCAATCAGAAAAGGTTCAACGTTTGGGTTCTATTTGGCATATACAGTAAAACCTTCTTATTATGGCCAATACTTTATGTTAACTATTACCGGTATGTGTTCCGAGCAAGTGGCTGCTGAAAGCAAGATGAAAATAAAACAAAGCTCTTTGAAGGGCTTTCTGTTTTACTTCCACCTTGCTTGAAGCTGCGATTTGTCTTTTATACCATTACTTAACCGTTTTAGTCTTCGTTATACAGACATTTAACTGTTGTTTCACTTTGTATGACTCTTTTGAGTTTATCACCACTACGTATTATCAAACTTAAACGGTCAGAAGGGTTGTCACGAGTTAAGAGCCACCGACCTACAACCCACAAGTTATACTCACTGAATGTGTATCAAATCTTAGTCTGGACAATAACTTTAATTACTGTAAAGCGGTATTGCAGTGCTGGGTTTTGTTTTAAGCCGATTGTCTACAAAATGTAACCCAAGCTATTGACGGATACTGGTGACATGTTTTTTTCAATACAGTTCTAAATAAAACTCTATGGAAAATGCATTATTTTCAGATGCCTCCCCACTGAATGACGAGCAGATGTGGCCACCTATGGCAATGCCGACTCCGTAGCTCCTCCCTGTCGAAAAACAGATTGACCCATCGTGAACCCAGGTGATTTTCTGAATATAAGTAAAGGAAATAATTTACATTTGAAAGAAAAAGAAGAAAGGTCACCACTTAAATCAGGGTAAAAGTAAAGCAGATTCGAATTGAGAAAGGAAAACAAGACAGGTCACCACTTTTAAAAAGCAGGCCTTTTTTTTTTAGTCTACGCTCTAACCCATTAGACACAGAGCACTTATCTGATGGTCTGTTTTACCCTATTTGAATTGTATTTAGTAATGTTTAAAACCAAGATCTACTCCGTATATCGTAGAGTGTGGGTATAAGAAGCGATCGGTACATCCTATACATAACTAGGAGACATTGATTATTCTTGAGGATTTTTATACGGTCATTATGCAACAAACTTGCCCTTTATTATAGAGACTTAAAAACATAGATAGTATTGAATCCTTTTAACGGGCGAGTGGAACGTTAAATACACCACCCATGAAGTTCGAGTCCGGATATTTAGAGTACGTGTAAAGCATAGTGTTTTAGTTTGTATCAGTTTCATCGTACAACACAACTAGAATGTACCTTTGTCTTATAAATTATAAGTCCTATGTTAATTTCAGCATCGCAAAGAAAGCAGCCAGATTGATTCAGCACGAATATCTCCACAAGGACATGTATACATTGGAGCAGTTTGCTACATAATACAGGACGAAGTTCTCTTCTACTCGAATGGATGGGGGATATAGGCCGCCTGTTATGTCCAGCACAGACTGATTCCGGCGCTGGCTGAAGGAACGGCATTTTACAGACTGTTTATTTTAAGACAGGGCGTTTACAAGTTTGGATATATCATTAACGTACCGTTCGGTACCACATACAGTATCAAAGACAGCAGTTTACTCGTACGCGTTTATGCGATAGCAACTAATACATTATTCCCGTCGCAGACGGGTCTGTTTTGTATTTTGACCGCAACTCTATGAAACAATTTAACCAATCAGGAATGATCAGAAATCCTGGTCAATGATCACGTGCTTGAAATGCAGTACTCTTATCGGCCAATGGCCTAGACTGGCGTTCTGTTATTTTTTCACATCCATCTTGCGAGTGTAAACCTGGCAAAACATTGAGATGCAGTCTATGTCATCATTTCTAAATTTAGCGTGGATAAGCTCTAAATTTAGCATGTGGGAAAGTCTGTTTACGAAAGATGTTAAGTCAGAATCGGTGTATACACTTGTCTCTGGGTGAATACTGTACAGTGGAGAATGTGTTATTCTTTCCCAATAAACCTGTTTACGCTAAAACTATTATTTGCAGTGTAAACAATTTGGAGCCAGATCAGACGCCGGGTAACCCGGCGTCCGATCAGGCTCCAAACTGTTTGCCACCAAGATAAACATGAAATATCAGAATTGTCCAAAAGTTGTTCTTTTCTACGTTTTAGTGTTTTGCGTTTGCGTATGTTTGCGTTTAAACGGGAAAGAATAACAGATTCTCCACTGTACCCCACACAAAACTTTAACCTGCGACGGAATATCTTTTTTAAAGATATTTCTTGTTTTTCATTGACTCAATATTACCATAAAAGCATGTTCAATTCGTTTCAACCATAGCGACGACTATACTAGTTCGTTTACAAAGTTTGTACAGTGCGGAAAACGTTATCATTTCCGAATAAACGCATTTATGCTGCAACTATTTGTTCATTGCCAACAGTGTGGAAACAGATCAGTCGCCGGGAAACCTGGTGTCTGATCAGGCTCCGAATTGCTTGCCATGCCGATTGAAATAAATAGAATTGTCAAAATGTTGTCCTATTTTTCATTTTATGCAATGCGTTTGCGTTGCGCTTGAATTAAAAACGAGAAATAATAACGCCTTCTCCACTGTACTTGTGAAGAGTGCATACCGTGTAGACCTAGTTATTTTAGAGGCTACACATTTTTTAAAATACGTCGTAATAAAATGTGTTTCTCTTCATTCTTATTATATGAGGTGTATCCTCTCCGAAATCGACTTCAGATCGGCCCAAGATTTTCAATGTTGCACCCTTATTCAGTCCTACCCATCACTGTATGTAAGAGCATGAGATTCATGCTCCGCTGTATAGGCCTAACACTAGGGAAGTATTGGCAAACTTACAGTACAGTGTAGGACTGTATTTGTTATGAATGCACTTTCGGAAATGGGTGCTCACGATTTCAAATCGGCCCATAATATCAGAACGGCCAACAGTTTTCAAATCGGTCAATGATCTTGTCATGGAATTGTTTAAGGTATGCGTGTTCCGAAATCGGAGCTCCCATCGGAAATAACGTTGCCATTTTGGTTCAACATTATTTTCTAATGCACTTTCGAAACTCGGAGCTAAAGATTTCAGATCGATCCACGATTTAAGATCACCGCTCAAGATTTCAAGATCGGCCCACGATTGGGGATTGGCCCACGGTTTTCGGCCCACGATTTGGGATTGGCCCACGATTTTCGAATCGGCCCTCGATTTGGGACCGACCCACGATTTGAGTCTTACATATATATATACAAAGCAAAAGTGCAGACAATCCGGCCATACCGACATTGGCGGTTTCTCGTTTTAACAATATATTGTTTCCTGATCATGATTTTACTTATATTTTGTCTATTGTAACCAAATTTCATATTTAGCTTTCTCATCATGCAGGGAAGGCACCTGAGAATTTTGGTTCCTGTTAAATTATTTTTCTATGAGTTATGCCCCTTTACATACTTAAAATTTAAAATAAGCCACACTTCGGCCGTTAACTTTTCTTCTTAGCGCTCTCTCACCTTCATTTATTGACCGATTTTGATTAAACTTCCTACAAATATTCCATACCACAATAGTTCGGACGAGTTTGCGTTTCAGACGTTGGCGACTATTTTTAGCAGAGTTATGCCCCATTATTGTCAAAAATGGGCATTTTTAAAAAAAACAACAGAACTTTTTTATTTTTTATTCAATTGATTTCAAATTTGATATGGTGATACAATGAATTAAGTGACTTAATATATAATACGGGTTTTTGGTTTGACTCCGTATTTTCAGAGTTACGCCCCTTCACACAATTTTTTTTTTTAACAATATATTGTTTCCTGATAATAATTTTACTTACATTTTGTCTATTGTAACCAAATTTCATATTTAGCTTTCTCATCATACAGGGAAGGCACCTGTGAATTTTGGTTTCTGTTAAATTTCAGACGTTGGCGACTATTTTTAGCAGAGTTATGCCCCCTTTATTGTCAAAATTCCGTGATATATCCAAAGTATGTAAATACGCCCAAAGCATTTGTTTATGAGAAAACAGTTAGTAGAAAAACTATCGTGATAGTATTGCAATAGTTTCTTGATAGTACTTGAGCTATCGCAATACTACAGCATAGTCTTTTGGAGATCGATAGTAGGGCCTACACTCTGGGCGACTTTTTCCAGTCGGCCTGAGTCCGGACGACTTTGACAGCCGCCGGCCATGACGGGCGTATTTTGCCGCACTGCGGTGCTCTTGTTAGGCATTTAAAATATTCCTCCACTGAAGGGAATAGTGTTATAAAGTCATGAATCTGCTCCATAAGAAATATTTTCTATCCTCTGGCAGATGGTATTCTAAAGCAGGCTAAAAGTAAAGCAGAATGTACTTTAAGGAGCATTCTGCTTTACTTTCAACCAGCTTTAAGTGGTCAACATTCTTCAAAACCAGAAACAGGCTATGGGGTAATGGATTATTCAGCTTGTAACGTAACTTTCAACTTTACATTCTCTTGTAGTTGGTCGAGCTTCCAGAATCATTTTCCTGCCTGTCAAGTCTCAAGACTTTAGATCTCTTCAGTAACCACCTAGCCCAGATACCTACTGCTCTCCACAGTCTGAAAAATCTCGTCCGGCTAGATATAGATGGGGTGAGTATTAACCTGAAACCTACTAATCTACATAGTCTGAAAAAATCTAGTCCGGCTAGATATAGATGAAGTAAGTATTCCTGCTGCTTTGCAGTCTGAATAATATAGTCGAGCTACATTTGTAGATATAGATTGGATAAGTACTGGTATACTTACTGCTCGGCAAAGTCTGAAAAATCTAGTCCGCCTAGATATACTGTAAAACTGGTATTTTTCGTGTCATGAATATTTCGCATAATTCGATTTTGTATTAATTCACGACATCATGCAATATTTCTAGCAGGTGGTAGCTTAAAGCAGGCTGAAAGTAAAGCAGAATGTGCCTTAAGGCACATTCTGCTTTACTTCAACCTGCTTTAAGAAGTCACCTATTTTCAAAACTAGAGACGTGAGGCAACGCATTAGGGAATTAACGCGTAAATTATATTCTCGGGAATAAAACCGGTTTTACAGTAGATGGGATAAGTATACTTACTGCCTTTGCAGTCTGTAAAGTCAAGTCCGGCTAGATGTAGAAGGGGTGAGTAGTTGAGTACTGGTATACCTACTACTCGGCAAAGTCTGAACATTCTAGTCCGCCTAGATATAGATGGGGTGAGTATAACAAATGCACTGCACAGTCAAGCTAGATATGGAAGGGATGAGTTAAAATACTGCTTTTCAGTCTGAAAAATCTAGTCAGGCTAGATATGGATGGAGTAAGACTTAGTCATCTACTAGATATGGATGGAGTAAGTCATCTACTAGTTTTGTCAAATTCTTTGCCCTGAGATTAAAGCTGGACCCACCCAAGAAGTCACAAGTTTTACATACTTATATTTAGGAAAATCTGAAGAAAAAAAAAATCTTGTCAAAAGCCAAAAAGTCCAAAGCTTAGATAGTTGATTTATAGCATTGATAAACAAAAATAAAACTATCAAGTTCAATATCCTCTGTTGAGCAATATAAGACCATCATGGACCTCTTGTTTGAAACACTTGGCTTACCGGTATCTGGAGCTCTGGTATATGTCTGTAACTAATGTGTAGAAAGGTAATTGTTACCTAATTGAATTTGATGCCATGTCATATTGTGTATATGGACAAACCAACAATGCATGCAATTCAGTCATACTAAATACATACTACAGATATCGGTTTCTTGTTTGGAGGAAAGGTTTAGCACGATTTTGACCATACTCCCATTTCCTTACTTTTGTTTTATTTGCCACAGAATGACTTTCAAGTGCCTTTAACAGAAGTGCCACAGATAATTGCCAAGCCCAAGTACCCGGAGAGAAATCCAGAGTTAAAAGACAACTGGAGAGGACGACCTCGCCAAGACCTGATCCTCTCAGATGACCAGATCATCAAGGCAAGTTGATAGTTAAATTTTGGCATGGGGTCTCCATCGCCTAGTGGTTATAGTAACTGTGACTGGCAAATCACTACTTAACCCTTTAAACCCTAGTCCCGCATATTGGCGTCCTTTTCAAACAGTGTACATGTGAATCGTACACTTGTCCAGTGCAAACAGTGAAGGCTCAGATCAGAGGGCTCCAAAAGGAGCCCTCTGATCAGGGTCTTCACTGTTTGTCATAATTCCAAACAAATGCAAAAACAACCCTTAAAAGTCAGTAATGGACTAGACTAAAATTGACATCGGAATTGTCCATTTAAAGTTTTAGGGAGGAAAGAGTTAAGCTCCTCACAGTGGTGGGTTCGAATTGGTTCTGGGTACTTCATGTGAAGAAGCCTACCAGCTGGCTTACAAAAGATTGGTGGTTTTACCCAGTTGCTGATTTGTGCCTGAAACAGTGCTTAAAGGACGTCTGGAGTCTTCCTCCATCTGAAGTTAGCTGGATGTCAAGATATGGCTGAAATACTGTTAAAATGATGTAAAATCCTAACAAATCCAAAGTTTACCCTATTACTGCATAGATACACATTTTAATACCTCTCATTTATTTCTCCTCTGAAGAAAATAGATCCAATTTAAACAAACATCAATACGTATCATAAGAAATATTTTCTATATTCTAGCAGATGGTAGCTTAAAGCAGACTGAAAGTAAAAATGTACCTTAAGGCGCATTCTGCTTTACTTTCAACCTGTTTTAAGTGGTCACCTAGATCTTCAATACTAGAAACAGGCTGTGGAATAAAAGGGTAATCTGACTAGCCCATGCAGTGAGATAATAGCAGCTAGCATATTGTTACCCTTTCATTACCATAATATGGTCTCCTCAAAAATAGTTATCAGGTTTAGCTTTACATATACACCTCAGAAATGCCTAGTAATGGTTCTGCACAAGTCTGTCGTAATAGGCTTTTGAAAGGTTCTGTACATCCTACCAGTGGCAGCTGAAAGCATTTGACTTCTTGTAATGAACCTTTACTCCATAGCCACTTTCTAATTTTGAAGACAGGTGACCACTTAAAGCAGGCTGAAAGTAAAGCAGAATGTACCCTAAGGTGCATTCTGCTTTACTTTCAGCCTGCTTTAAGCTACCATCTGCCAGAATATACAAAATTTTCTAACAGTTAATATTCATGACTGTATAAAGTGGAACTATTTTCTTCAGTGGAGGAATAAATTAAAGGCTTAAAAATGTGTATCTTTGCAATAATTAAAGTGTTAAATTCTGAAAACAAGCTAGAGGGTGTAGTAAACGCATGTATTGCTCTTCTCTGGGTGTTTAATATATATACAAGCTGTTTGGGATACAATAAACACAAGTCTTACTCTACCCTTGATGTTTTCTATGTAGCAAGAAGAGAGCTGTGGAGAGATAGCTGATTTCGAACCTCCACTTCCACCACTAAATATTAGTGAGGACATCCTGGTAGCTGCAATAAGAAGGAATATGTCGATATGGAAAAGTCATGGAGATACTTCAACAGGGAGAAGACCTTTACCTAGGAAACATGTGGCAAGACGGTATGCAGTGGAATTTGAAGAGGAAGTTGATCTAGATGATGAAGAAGAGGATTGTCAAGAAGAACTTACAAATGAAAGTGAAAATGATGATGATGATGACTTTGAGCCTCCAATTTGTGTGCAGGCCACATCCTGGAGTGGTAAGCAGAGTTGATTTTCAGTCTCATGTTGGTGTTTGTATCTTTCTGTCCAGGCGCATAAATCGATAGTTGGGTGGCCAAAATAACTGGCCTCTTATGTGAAAAATCATTCACATCAAATTTTCTCACATAACTACCCCTGTTTTTAATAGAGAACAGCGATCACGAATACCCTTGTCTCCAACATGTATGAGATCAGTTTCATGATACCACTATATAATGTGACTATTTATAAAGGTGTTCTGACATCACCCGAATTAAAAAAAAAGCCTATTGCTATAAAAAATTAAATTGCTTTAATCGTTGATTAAGGCTTGCTTAATAACATTTCGATTCTAGACTCAGTTGAGGTCAGCTTGTCTCACATATTGACTCATGACACATCCTATATGTCCCACTTTCTGAATCCCTAACTTTGCGCATAGCATTTATATGGCAATTTCATCATCAGGTTTGACTTCACAGATCAGTGCTCCAAGAAAATATTTTTGACTGACAAGCCCAGGGCAAGTAAGCTTATAAAATTGACTTGCCCTGCCCAAAATGAACTTGCCCGATTTTTTTTTGTAAATTGCCCCTATGAAATTTAACTAAACCTATGTGTTTACATTGGCAAGCAAATCAAGTTAAAAAAAAAAAAACATAAACACCAAAAAAACAGTAACAACACAAAATAATCACTAACAAAGTTATAATAATTTCCTATAAATTATAATTGCTAAATCAATCAGGAATGGATGTATAGTTGCATTTAACTTAAAAAGATCCAAGATAGCCTAATTTTTAAGTTCTATAGACAGTGCAAGTGATTCTAACTGTTAAGTGGTTCTTATGAGATTTCCAGATTCTATTTTTAGTAACAATTATCATAATCCTTTACTTTATCTTAATTAATCATTTAACTCAATCCTACACTGCTTTTGTGCCAATTTTACATAAAAATCTTACTTTTAATTAATCTCTTCTATCATATGCTTATTCAATGTGAAGGACGCCATTGTTGACAAATGTGACAAAATGGCGGAAGTTTGGAAGTTTGTTTCTTAACTTTGTTTGAGTGATGGAAATTGTTATGATTTGGCTTACAGTGAAATTTTAATGCATTGGAGAATATTAGGTGTTATTTTAGGTGAGTGAAACCCTTATACAGTAATTTCAAGGAAAATTTCAGAAAATCGTAAATCCTTTTGTTTACACACCAGTTAGATTTCAATGAAACAGACTCTAGACACTGATCATGATGCGTGACCATAAGAGCTTATCTAATGGTAAAAGTCAACCCTGATTAGAGGCTAACATGCTAACACGCTTGATTGGTCACTGGTTGTGTAATTATCACTAGTAAAACTGAGTTCTTCATAGATAACACGCTTCGCGGCTTGTAAAGCCAACATCCTGTAATCATTAGGCTACTGAACAGAACAACTTGCATACGTTTAGTTGCATAATCAGACAGGCCCGGCGGGCATGATCACCAAAATTTATGACAGGCCCCAATTGAAAATGTAGGAGCCCCGGGCGTCGGGCTATCCAGTTTTTGGAGCACTGCAGATCCAGCGAAACATTGATCTGTCATTGTGGCAAATCTGCTGTAAGTCTGGGACTGTAGGTGCCCATGTTTCACTTCAATACAACAGGACAGAGCAGACACAGGTGTGGAACACTTAACTGCTAGTCAATAGCAATATGTTAGGATGTCAGGATTAGCAGAAGTGCCTTTCAAATGCACAATTATTGTATGAATCAAAACAGTCATCTGCTAATATGAAATAATGCAGAAATCTTTTTCAGCGCTTTGCTTTCAGTCTGCATTAACTCGTTGTACACTAGCGGTGAATCATAATTACCTTTGTGAACAGTTTGGATCCTGATGAGATGCCGCGTAATGCGGCATCTCATCAAGATCCAAACTGTTTGACACTCTGACCTTGTTTTAAAAACAGAAATTTATAAGATTCAGTTTTGAAGAACAGTAGCAGACAACTTACTGTTGCAGATGAAAATATCAGGATCTGAGGTAATTGTGAGAGCAGTGGTTGATGAAAGTATTCTATCATTAATACAGGTTCGAGCAAATCAATTAAACTTCAACCTTCAGGAACTGAAGTAATTGTGAGAGAAATGGTTGGTGAACCAGAGTGCTGGGATGATGAAATAGAAGACACTCTTGAGCAATATGGTCAGTATTGTAGTGCATTACTAAACTATATATGTAGCCCCAGCCCAGGGCTGCCATTTCTCCGGATTTTTCCTAAATCATCGAATTTTTTTTCTAGTACATGGTGGCCTGAAAGTAAAGCAGAATGCGCTTTAAGGCGCATTCTGCTTTACTTCCAGCCTGCTTTAAGCAGCCACGTGTCAACAAAACTAGACACAGGCGATGGGGTAAAGGTACGAGTCGTAAAATCGCTCTCGAAAAATGCTAACTTGGAAATCTTAGGAATTTTTATGTCAACTTATGGCAGCCCTGTAGCCCTTTCCTTCAGTGAATTTTTCAATGTTAAATGTCGATAATTGCCTAACTCTGTCAACACCATGGGCCTGTTTAAAATATACTCATAACATTTGCAAATGGTGTAGACCCAGATCAGACGGCTCCTATAGGATCTACATCTGTTTACTAATTCAGCTCAGATTTTTTTTAAACTACCCAGAATTCCAAGCAGACTGGTTCTTATATTGGTAACTAAAAAGATCCACAAGGGAATCTTATAAACCACAAGAGTTACTTAGTGTTGAAAGTGTTAAAGCAGTCTTGTTAAGAGCAGCAGGTGTTACTGTTGATTTTTCTTGCTGAAGTCCCCAGATGTTGCTGTGTTATTGTTGTTGACATCAGCAGGTGTTACTGTTGGTTTTTCTTGCTGAAGTCCCCAGATGTTGCTGTGTTATTGTTGTTGACATTAGCAGGTGTTACTGTTGATTTTTCTTGCTGAGGTCCCCAGATGTTGCTGTGTTATTGTTGCTGGCATAAGCAGGTGTTACTGGTGGTATTCTTGCTGAGGTCCCCAGATGTTGCTGTGTTATTGTTGTTGACATCAGCAGGTGTTACTGTTGGGTTTTCTTGCTGAAGTCCCCAGATGTTGCTGTGTTATTGTTGTTGACATCAGCAGGTGTTACTGTTGGTTTTTCTTGCTGAAGTCCCCAGATGTTGCTGTGTTATTGTTGTTGACATTAGCAGGTGTTACTGTTGATTTTTCTTGCTGAGGTCCCCAGATGTTGATGTGTTATTGTTGCTGGCATAAGCAGTTGTTACTGTTGGTATTCTTGCTGAGGTCCCCAGATGTTGCTGTGTTATTGTTGCTGGCATAAGCAGTTGTTACTGTTGGTTTTCTTGCTGAGGTCCCCAGATGTTGCTGTGTTATTGTTGTTGGCATAAGCAGTTGTTATTGTTAAGAGCAGCAGGTGTTACTGTTGATTTTTCTTGCTGAAGTCCCCAGATGTTGCTGTGTTATTGTTGTTGACATTAGCAGGTGTTACTGTTGGTTTTTCTTGCTGAAGTCCCCAGATGTTGCTGTGTTATTGTTGTTGACATCAGCAGGTGTTACTGTTGGTTTTTCTTGCTGAAGTCCCCAGATGTTGCTGTGTTATTGTTGTTGACATCAGCAGGTGTTACTGTTGGTTTTTCTTGCTGAAGTCCCCAGATGTTGCTGTGTTATTGTTGTTGACATCAGCAGTTGTTACTGTTGGTTTTCTTGCTGAGGTCCCCAGATGTTGCTGTGTTATTGTTGTTGACATCAGCAGGTGTTACTGTTGGTTTTCTTGCTGAAGTCCCCAGATGTTGCTGTGTTATTGTTGTTGACATAAGCAGTTGTTACTGTTGGTATTCTTGCTGAGGTCCCCAGATGTTGCCGTGTTATTGTTGTTGACATCAGCAGGTGTTACTGTTGGTTTTTTCTTGCTGAGGTCCCCAGATGTTGCTGTGTTATTGTTGTTGACATTAGCAGGTGTTACTGTTGGTTTTTCTTGCTGAAGTCCCCAGATGTTGCTGTGCTATTGTTGTTGACACCAGTAGGTGTTTCTGCTGTTTTTTCTTGCTGAGGTTCCCAAATATTCCTGTGTTATTGTTGTTGACATCAGCAGGTGTTACTGTTGGTTTTTCTTGCTGAGGTCCCCAGATGTTGCTGTGTTATTGTTGTTGACATTAGCAGGTGTTACTGTTGGTTTTTCTTGCTGAGGTCCCCAGATGTTGCTGTGTTATTGTTGTTGACATAAGCAGTTGTTACTGTTGGTATTCTTGCTGAGGTCCCCAGATGTTGCCGTGTTATTGTTGTTGACATCAGCAGGTGTTACTGTTGGTTTTTTCTTGCTGAGGTCCCCAGATGTTGCTGTGTTATTGTTGTTGACATTAGCAGGTGTTACTGTTGGTTTTTCTTGCTGAAGTCCCCAGATGTTGCTGTGCTATTGTTGTTGACACCAGTAGGTGTTTCTGCTGTTTTTTCTTGCTGAGGTTCCCAAATATTCCTGTGTTATTGTTGTTGACATCAGCAGGTGTTACTGTTGGTTTTTCTTGCTGAGGTCCCCAGATGTTGCTGTGTTATTGTTGTTGACATTAGCAGGTGTTACTGTTGGTTTTTCTTGCTGAGGTCCCCAGATGTTGCTGTGTTATTGTTGTTGGCATCAGCAGGTGTTACTGTTGGTTTTTCTTGCTGAGGTCCCCAGATGTTGCTGTGTTATTGTTGTTGGCATAAGCAGTTGTTATTGTTAAGAGCAGCAGGTGTTACTGTTGATTTTTCTTGCTGAAGTCCCCAGATGTTGCTGTGTTATTGTTGTTGACATTAGCAGGTGTTACTGTTGGTTTTTCTTGCTGAAGTCCCCAGATGTTGCTGTGTTATTGTTGTTGACATCAGCAGGTGTTACTGTTGGTTTTTCTTGCTGAAGTCCCCAGATGTTGCTGTGTTATTGTTGTTGACATCAGCAGGTGTTACTGTTGGTTTTTCTTGCTGAAGTCCCCAGATGTTGCTGTGTTATTGTTGTTGACATCAGCAGTTGTTACTGTTGGTTTTCTTGCTGAGGTCCCCAGATGTTGCTGTGTTATTGTTGTTGACATCAGCAGGTGTTACTGTTGGTTTTCTTGCTGAAGTCCCCAGATGTTGCTGTGTTATTGTTGTTGACATAAGCAGTTGTTACTGTTGGTATTCTTGCTGAGGTCCCCAGATGTTGCTGTGTTATTGTTGTTGACATCAGCAGGTGTTACTGTTGGTTTTTTCTTGCTGAGGTCCCCAGATGTTGCTGTGTTATTGTTGTTGACATTAGCAGGTGTTACTGTTGGTTTTTCTTGCTGAAGTCCCCAGATGTTGCTGTGCTATTGTTGTTGACACCAGTAGGTGTTTCTGCTGTTTTTTCTTGCTGAGGTTCCCAAATATTCCTGTGTTATTGTTGTTGACATCAGCAGGTGTTACTGTTGGTTTTTCTTGCTGAGGTCCCCAGATGTTGCTGTGTTATTGTTGTTGACATTAGCGGGTGTTACTGTTGGTTTTTCTTGCTGAGGTCCCCAGATGTTGCTGTGTTATTGTTGTTGGCATCAGCAGGTGTTACTGTTGGTTTTTCTTGCTGAGGTCCCCAGATGTTGCTGTGTTATTGTTGTTGGCATAAGCAGTTGTTATTGTTAAGAGCAGCAGGTGTTACTGTTGATTTTTCTTGCTGAAGTCCCCAGATGTTGCTGTGTTATTGTTGTTGACATTAGCAGGTGTTACTGTTGGTTTTTCTTGCTGAAGTCCCCAGATGTTGCTGTGTTATTGTTGTTGACATCAGCAGGTGTTACTGTTGGTTTTTCTTGCTGAAGTCCCCAGATGTTGCTGTGTTATTGTTGTTGACATCAGCAGGTGTTACTGTTGGGTTTTCTTGCTGAAGTCCCCAGATGTTGCTGTGTTATTGTTGTTGACATCAGCAGTTGTTACTGTTGGTTTTCTTGCTGAGGTCCCCAGATGTTGCTGTGTTATTGTTGTTGACATCAGCAGGTGTTACTGTTGGTTTTCTTGCTGAAGTCCCCAGATGTTGCTGTGTTATTGTTGTTGACATAAGCAGTTGTTACTGTTGGTATTCTTGCTGAGGTCCCCAGATGTTGCTGTGTTATTGTTGTTGACATCAGCAGGTGTTACTGTTGTTTTTTTCTTGCTGAGGTCCCCAGATGTTGCTGTGTTATTGTTGTTGACATTAGCAGGTGTTACTGTTGGTTTTTCTTGCTGAAGTCCCCAGATGTTGCTGTGCTATTGTTGTTGACACCAGTAGGTGTTTCTGCTGTTTTTTCTTGCTGAGGTTCCCAAATATTCCTGTGTTATTGTTGTTGACATCAGCAGGTGTTACTGTTGGTTTTTCTTGCTGAGGTCCCCAGATGTTGCTGTGTTATTGTTGTTGACATTAGCAGGTGTTACTGTTGGTTTTTCTTGCTGAGGTCCCCAGATGTTGCTGTGTTATTGTTGTTGGCATCAGCAGGTGTTACTGTTGGTTTTTCTTGCTGAGGTCCCCAGATGTTGCTGTGTTATTGTTGTTGGCATAAGCAGTTGTTATTGTTAAGAGCAGCAGGTGTTACTGTTGATTTTTCTTGCCGAAGTCCCCAGATTTTGCTGTGTTATTGTTGTTGACATTAGCAGGTGTTACTGTTGGTTTTTCTTGCTGAAGTCCCCAGATGTTGCTGTGTTATTGTTGTTGACATCAGCAGGTGTTACTGTTGGTTTTTCTTGCTGAAGTCCCCAGATGTTGCTGTGTTATTGTTGTTGACATTAGCAGGTGTTACTGTTGATTTTTCTTGCTGAAGTCCCCAGATGTTGCTGTGTTATTGTTGTTGACATCAGCAGGTGTTACTGTTGGTTTTTCTTGCTGAAGTCCCCAGATGTTGCTGTGTTATTGTTGTTGACATTAGCAGGTGTTACTGTTGATTTTTCTTGCTGAGGTCCCCATTGTTGCTGTGTTATTGTTGCTGGCATAAGCAGTTGTTACTGTTGGTATTCTTGCTGAGGTCCCCAGATGTTGCTGTGTTATTGTTGCTGGCATAAGCAGTTGTTACTGTTGGTATTCTTGCTGAGGTCCCCAGATGTTGCTGTGTTATTGTTGTTGGCATAAGCAGTTGTTATTGTTAAGAGCAGCAGGTGTTACTGTTGATTTTTCTTGCTGAAGTCCCCAGATGTTGCTGTGTTATTGTTGTTGACATTAGCAGGTGTTACTGTTGGTTTTTCTTGCTGAAGTCCCCAGATGTTGCTGTGTTATTGTTGTTGACATCAGCAGTTGTTACTGTTGATTTTTCTTGCTGAAGTCCCCAGATGTTGCTGTGTTATTGTTGTTGACATCAGCAGGTGTTACTGTTGGTTTTTCTTGCTGAAGTCCCCAGATGTTGCTGTGTTATTGTTGTTGACATTAGCAGGTGTTACTGTTGGTTTTCTTGCTGAAGTCCCCAGATGTTGCTGTGTTATTGTTGTTGACATTAGCAGGTGTTACTGTTGGTTTTCTTGCTGAAGTCCCCAGATGTTGCTGTGTTATTGTTGTTGACATTAGCAGGTGTTACTGTTGATTTTTCTTGCTGAAGTCCCCAGATGTTGCTGTGTTATTGTTGTTGACATTAGCAGGTGTTACTGTTGGTTTTTCTTGCTGAAGTCCCCAGATGTTGCTGTGTTATTGTTGTTGGCATCAGCAGGTGTTACTGTTGGTTTTTCTTGCTGAAGTCCCCAGATGTTGCTGTGTTATTGTTGTTGACATTAGCAGGTGTTACTGTTGGTTTTTCTTGCTGAAGTCCCCAGATGTTGCTGTGTTATTGTTGTTGACATCAGCAGGTGTTACTGTTGGTTTTTCTTGCTGAAGTCCCCAGATGTTGCTGTGCTATTGTTGTTGACACCAGTAGGTGTTTCTGCTGTTTTTTCTTGCTGAGGTTCCCAAATGTTCCTGTGTTATTGTTGTTGACATCAGCAGGTGTTACTGTTGGTTTTTTCTTGCTGAGGTTCCCAGATGTTGCTGTGTTATTGTTGTTGACATTAGCAGGTGTTACTGTTGGTTTTTTCTTGCTGAAGTCCCCAGATGTTGCTGTGTTATTGTTGTTGACATTAGCAGGTGTTACTGTTGATTTTTCTTGCTGAAGTCCCCAGATGTTGCTGTGTTATTGTTGTTGACATCAGCAGGTGTTACTGTTGTTTTTTTCTTGCTGAGGTCCCCAGATGTTGCTGTGTTATTGTTGTTGACATCAGCAGGTGTTACTGTTGGTTTTTCTTGCTGAAGTCCCCAGATGTTGCTGTGTTATTGTTGTTGACATCAGCAGGTGTTACTGTTGGTTTTTGTTGCTGAGGTCCCCAGATGTTGCTGTGTTATTGTTGCTGGCATAAGCAGGTGTTACTGTTGGTATTCTTGCTGAGGTCCCCAGATGTTGCTGTGTTATTGTTGTTGACATCAGCAGGTGTTACTGTTGGTTTTTCTTGCTGAAGTCCCCAGATGTTGCTGTGTTATTGTTGTTGACATTAGCAGGTGTTACTGTTGGTTTATTTTGCTGAGGTCCCCAGATGTTGCTGTGTTATTGTTGCTGGCATAAGCAGTTGTTACTGTTGGTATTCTTGCTGAGGTCCCCAGATGTTGCTGTGTTATTGTTGCTGGCATAAGCAGGTGTTACTGTTGGTATTCTTGCTGAGGTCCCCAGATGTTGCCGTGTTATTGTTGTTGACATCAGCAGGTGTTACTGTTGGTTTTTCTTGCTGAAGTCCCCAGATGTTGCTGTGTTATTGTTGTTGACATTAGCAGGTGTTACTGTTGGTTTATTTTGCTGAGGTCCCCAGATGTTGCTGTGTTATTGTTGCTGGCATAAGCAGTTGTTACTGTTGGTATTCTTGCTGAAGTCCCCAGATGTTGCTGTGTTATTGTTGTTGACATCAGCAGGTGTTACTGTTGGTTATTCTTGCTGAAGTCCCCAGATGTTGCTGTGTTATTGTTGTTGCCATAAGCAGTTGTTATTGTTGGTTTTCTTGCTGAGGTCCCCAGATGTTGCTGTGTTATTGTTGTTGACATAAGCAGTTGTTACTGTTGGTTTTCTTGCTGAGGTCCCCAGATGTTGCTGTGTTATTGTTGTTGACATCAGCAGGTGTTACTGTTGGTTTTCTTGCTGAGGTCCCCAGATGTTGCTGTGTTATTGTTGTTGGCATAAGCAGTTGTTACTGTTGGTATTCTTGCTGAGGTCCCCAGATGTTGCTGTGTTATTGTTGCTGGCATAAGCAGTTGTTACTGTTGGTATTCTTGCTGAGGTCCCCAGATGTTGCTGTGTTATTGTTGTTGGCATAAGCAGTTGTTATTGTTAAGAGCAGCAGGTGTTACTGTTGATTTTTCTTGCTGAAGTCCCCAGATGTTGCTGTGTTATTGTTGTTGACATTAGCAGGTGTTACTGTTGGTTTTTCTTGCTGAAGTCCCCAGATGTTGCTGTGTTATTGTTGTTGACATCAGCAGTTGTTACTGTTGATTTTTCTTGCTGAAGTCCCCAGATGTTGCTGTGTTATTGTTGTTGACATCAGCAGGTGTTACTGTTGGTTTTTCTTGCTGAAGTCCCCAGATGTTGCTGTGTTATTGTTGTTGACATTAGCAGGTGTTACTGTTGGTTTTCTTGCTGAAGTCCCCAGATGTTGCTGTGTTATTGTTGTTGACATTAGCAGGTGTTACTGTTGGTTTTCTTGCTGAAGTCCCCAGATGTTGCTGTGTTATTGTTGTTGACATTAGCAGGTGTTACTGTTGATTTTTCTTGCTGAAGTCCCCAGATGTTGCTGTGTTATTGTTGTTGACATTAGCAGGTGTTACTGTTGGTTTTTCTTGCTGAAGTCCCCAGATGTTGCTGTGTTATTGTTGTTGGCATCAGCAGGTGTTACTGTTGGTTTTTCTTGCTGAAGTCCCCAGATGTTGCTGTGTTATTGTTGTTGACATTAGCAGGTGTTACTGTTGGTTTTTCTTGCTGAAGTCCCCAGATGTTGCTGTGTTATTGTTGTTGACATCAGCAGGTGTTACTGTTGGTTTTTCTTGCTGAAGTCCCCAGATGTTGCTGTGCTATTGTTGTTGACACCAGTAGGTGTTTCTGCTGTTTTTTCTTGCTGAGGTTCCCAAATGTTCCTGTGTTATTGTTGTTGACATCAGCAGGTGTTACTGTTGGTTTTTTCTTGCTGAGGTTCCCAGATGTTGCTGTGTTATTGTTGTTGACATTAGCAGGTGTTACTGTTGGTTTTTTCTTGCTGAAGTCCCCAGATGTTGCTGTGTTATTGTTGTTGACATTAGCAGGTGTTACTGTTGATTTTTCTTGCTGAAGTCCCCAGATGTTGCTGTGTTATTGTTGTTGACATCAGCAGGTGTTACTGTTGTTTTTTTCTTGCTGAGGTCCCCAGATGTTGCTGTGTTATTGTTGTTGACATCAGCAGGTGTTACTGTTGGTTTTTCTTGCTGAAGTCCCCAGATGTTGCTGTGTTATTGTTGTTGACATCAGCAGGTGTTACTGTTGGTTTTTGTTGCTGAGGTCCCCAGATGTTGCTGTGTTATTGTTGCTGGCATAAGCAGGTGTTACTGTTGGTATTCTTGCTGAGGTCCCCAGATGTTGCTGTGTTATTGTTGTTGACATCAGCAGGTGTTACTGTTGGTTTTTCTTGCTGAAGTCCCCAGATGTTGCTGTGTTATTGTTGTTGACATTAGCAGGTGTTACTGTTGGTTTATTTTGCTGAGGTCCCCAGATGTTGCTGTGTTATTGTTGCTGGCATAAGCAGTTGTTACTGTTGGTATTCTTGCTGAGGTCCCCAGATGTTGCTGTGTTATTGTTGCTGGCATAAGCAGGTGTTACTGTTGGTATTCTTGCTGAGGTCCCCAGATGTTGCCGTGTTATTGTTGTTGACATCAGCAGGTGTTACTGTTGGTTTTTCTTGCTGAAGTCCCCAGATGTTGCTGTGTTATTGTTGTTGACATTAGCAGGTGTTACTGTTGGTTTATTTTGCTGAGGTCCCCAGATGTTGCTGTGTTATTGTTGCTGGCATAAGCAGTTGTTACTGTTGGTATTCTTGCTGAAGTCCCCAGATGTTGCTGTGTTATTGTTGTTGACATCAGCAGGTGTTACTGTTGGTTATTCTTGCTGAAGTCCCCAGATGTTGCTGTGTTATTGTTGTTGACATAAGCAGTTGTTATTGTTGGTTTTCTTGCTGAGGTCCCCAGATGTTGCTGTGTTATTGTTGTTGACATAAGCAGTTGTTACTGTTGGTTTTCTTGCTGAGGTCCCCAGATGTTGCTGTGTTATTGTTGTTGACATCAGCAGGTGTTACTGTTGGTTTTCTTGCTGAGGTCCCCAGATGTTGCTGTGTTATTGTTGCTGGCATAAGCAGTTGTTACTGTTGGTTTTCTTGCTGAGGTCCCCAGATGTTGCTGTGTTATTGTTGCTGGCATAAGCAGTTGTTACTGTTGGTTTTCTTGCTGAGGTCCCCAGATGTTGCTGTGTTATTGTTGCTGGCATAAGCAGTTGTTACTGTTGGTATTCTTGCTGAGGTCCCCAGATGTTGCTGTGTTATTGTTGCTGGCATAAGCAGTTGTTACTGTTGGTTTTCTTGCTGAGGTCCCCAGATGTTGCTGTGTTATTGTTGTTGGCATAAGCAGTTGTTATTGTTGGTCTTGTTGAGAACACTCTGATGTGTTATTGAGTGGTCAATATACAGCTTTAAGGAGGGATGTTTGAAAAATGTGCGTCTGAAATGTCATTATTTTTTCACTGCATGTGGTTTTATATGATCCAGGACTACATCTATGCACAAAATACAAGATATATTGTAACACGAGCAATACTTCTGGCCTGTGTTGTTGTTGTTTTCTTTTCTTCCCCTAGTTACGCATCATAACGACGGATCCGTTTTCTTTACTTCCCCTAGTTACGCATCATAACGACGGATCCAGGACATAGAGTATGGGGACGGGTGGGGTTGGCAAACTGATCAGGACAACACTTGCTGAACAAGTTTAACTTTTAATAAAGGGTTAAATAAATTATGCAGATCTATATCAAAAGTAATAAGTGCTAGAGACGCTTTATAATATATATACAGACTTCGCTATAGAGTCTTAACAGAGTCAGGTTAAATGTCCGAGTTGCGTCTATAGAGTCCTTGATAAACGCCAGAGTTATATCTCGTTATAAATAATAATAAGGGCGTCTATTTATTATATTGTTACTGTTTATGGGTTTCTTCTTTGTAAAGTTTATAATTACATTTCTGCGGGGCGGCTAATGGTAGTCATCTTAATATTCCTGTTTGGATATTATTAGAGTTCTTGGTAAGTAAGTTTACTAGTATTGTTTACAGTAACGATAGTTGGTAGCTGACATTATGAGGTTTGCCGCGCTCTTATATAGACTGTTGCGTCATGATATTTGTTGGTTGCATCACAGCGGTACTTCGCCTCACCATCCAATGAGAATGCGGTATTAGCCCATTCCGTCATCCTCGTCCAATCGGCTGCAGTGCGACCAAATCCGTACGCATCAGATATAGCTCTCCGATTATCTCTAGTTAAAATGGACTAACACTGTCCAAAGTCCATATTAAACACATACAAGAATTCATTATACTATACAAGAGCAATGTATTTTAGACCTCTACAGTGTAATAAACATACAAAATCCTGAGTAAGGACGGCGCCAATAGTTGAACGTGAATTATCGGTGCCCCGCTTACCAACAGGAAATGGCGGTTTCTGAGTGTAAACAAGCTGCAGATTCTCGGAGTTATTATGGTAATTCAATACATACTAAGGTAAGACCGAGATACGCATTGAAGTACCTAATATATCCAAATCATATAAATATCTACAAGTGTTTTAACTACTCGTTAAACGAGCAATGGTCAGTAGTTTTGGTTCAGGGTAGAAGTGTCAACGCGAGGTTCTCGTATGTTAACACACCCTTCAAATGATCAACTCTTATGCATGTACGCCAATATTCTGCAACGGAATACCACTGTACACATACACACAAGTGTTTATCTTTATTCAACTTCACAATGGTGTGGCATAAGGGTAGTACCGTACCTTTCATTACAATATCTCTACATTAGTTTGTTGGTTACAGTTTCTATAGCAACATCATGTAACGTCACCCTGCTCAGATTTCGTATTTTGTTGTCTACGGTCCAGGGCTCAAGATAAAGGGAGTTTTTAAAAAAAACTAAAGACTTTATTTCCGCATTAAACCTTAAGGTGTATCACTTCTCATTAGAATTGTCTCTTTGAGACATTTCTGATAATTGGTAACACCATAGAATTTGGTGCTGAATGAGCGAGAAAATGTTTGATTTGTTTAATTTACTCTCTTTTCCGGAGCACTGGACTGTACCTCACAAAAATGATGTCCAATATTTGAAATGCATTCTTTTATTCTGCAGATAATGTGCCCATTAACATCCACCCCACTAAGATGTACTACGCACCTGTTGAGAACGGAGCTTTTACTTTCGCCCCATTTGACATACACAAGACTGACTACATCAAGGTACCAGAGCAGCATGGCGTAGAGGAGGGACAGTTTGAGAACTGCGATCTTGATGAAACCACAGAAGTTTCTGTTGACCCAGTCTTCTAACAGTTACAATGTCAGCCATATTGTCCACCATGAGGTTATTTCAGTTAGCACATTCAACCCTAGCGACAAGAAAACTTGTCAGAAAATTCGTCATTTACATACTGTACCTGTGATGATTACACTTGGCCTATGCAAACAATGTAGACCCTGATCAGAGGGCTCCTTAAGGAGCCCTCTGATCAGGGTCTACACTGTTTGTTGTTTTGAAAAACATTGTTAAAATCAACACTAACTAGTCAAAAATGGACTATATTGAATTTGAAATTGGAATTGTCCATTAAAAGTATCAGGGGTGAATGAGTTAATATTCATCTCTGCAAGAACTTTGGGTTGTGATTTAATTGAATTGGCTTTAACAAATTAATTTTAATAGCAGTCAAAACATGTTTAGTGACTTCCTGTCTGTGCATCCCCCTGTTCATCCATCCGTGCATACGATGGAGGTTAACCAGATTTTACCATGTCATCTAGCATCAATACCACTTTATTACTTGAATGCTTGGATACTTATACAGTTGTTGTCTTGGATCATTCCCAATCCAACCATATCACGCAGCCTTAACTTGATCTTAACCTCTTTTAGACAACCGTGTCACCTGACATCAACACTGCTTGCTAGAATTTCTGTTGTTCTAATGGGGCAGCCATGCCCATATTGGATGTACTGGTTGCTCATGAGAAGGGGATATTTGCATTTGAGGTCGGCAATTTAAAAGACACAATGATCTGTTACTAAAAACAGCTTTTTGGTTTCGCTTTGATTTCCGGACAATAACATTTGTTTCTCATGGAGAGATCATGTCCATATATGGTGTACTGATTGCTTATGCAGTGATAATTTTACCTATGCATCCCGAGTCCTATACTCATTCAAATTGCCAGGGTCTCATTATTTAAAAAGTTGAGAGTCCTATGGACTCATAGCTTTTCTAGCCTTTAATATAACCTATTATTCATAAGCAAAAAGTAGCTTAAAGCAGGTTGAAAGTAAAGCAGAATGTGCCTTAAGGCACATTCTGCTTTACTTTCAACCTGCTTTTAGTGGTCACCTGTCTTCAAAACTTGAAATAAGTTAAGGGATATATTGGGTTAATTTTTCACCTCAAGGACTCGATGTTTGTCTCAAGGATTCAATGTTTTATAGAATGTGCATCCCGAGGACTCATTCATCTGATTTCTAAAATTATCACTGCTTATGAGGAGGGATGCTTGGGATTGTATTGTCACATTATCTGTTACTAGAAATAGATTCTCAGCTTGATGACTTTTGTTCTCATGTGTTTATCATGCCCATCATGCATTTTGACTGAAGTTATTTGTGATAGGGAGATACGTGTTTTTGCTAAAAAAGGAATTCTTGTTGAAGAAGTTGTTAGATGTCGTAAAACAAGTGTCTGCTTGATACAGGATAAAGCTAATGCAGAAAGCTCCTATATGTGTTTCTGCATTAATTTTAACCTGCATGAAGCGATATTTTATACAAGTTTGGCAGTACATAGAGTAATATAATAGTGCAACAGGTTTGAATCTCAATCATTTTATGTCATATGCTGTATATTTTGTTGCATTTTTTTTTAGTATACCTGATTATATTTTTGTTTTATCCTTTTGATTGAAGAAACATTTCAATTAGATTAAATTGAAATCTTGCTATTATCGACACATAAGAAACTGGATCTCAGTGGCATACAGTTTATATTGCCATGTTTAGCCACTGCCCTTATTTTCAAATCCAACTTCTACTTTATCAGGTTATGACAGCTGACATTATATGTATGTCAAATAGGTTGAAAACTTCTATGGGTTAAAAGCTGACCTTCCAAGTATGTCAAATATGCTGAAGCCTATTCAGAGTTAACAGCTGACTTTGTCTGTATGTCAGTAAGGTTGAAACTTGATCAGAGTTATTAGCTAACTTTCTGTGTATGTCAAAAAGGTTGAAACTTGATCAGAGTTATTAGCTAACTTTCTGTGTATGTCAAAAAGGTTGAAGCCTGATCAGAGTTAATAGCTAACTTTCTGTGTATGTCAAATATGTTGAAGCCTGATCAGAGTTAACAGCTGACTTTCTCTGTATGTCAAATAGGTTGAAGCCTGATCAGAGTGAATAGCTAACGTTCTCTGTATGTCAAAAAGGTTGAAGCCTGATCAGAGTGATACTTGATAGCTTACTTTCTCTGTATGTCAAAAAGGTTGAAGCCTGATCAGAGTTAATAACTAACTTTCTGTGTATGTCAAATAGGCTGAAGCCTGATCAGAGTTTATAGCTAACTTTCTGTGTATGTCAAATAGGTTGAAGCCTGATCAGAGTTAATAGCTAACTTTCTCTGTATGTCAAATAGGTTGAAGCCTGATCAGAGTTAATAGCTAACTTTCTCTGTATGTCAAATAGGTTGAAGCCTGATCAGAGTGAATAGCTAACTTTCTGTGTATGTCAAATATGTTGAAGCCTGATCAGAGTGAATAGCTAACTTTCTGTGTATGTCAAACATGTTGAAGCCTGATCAGAGTGAATAGCTAACTGTCTCTGTATGTCAAATAGGTTGAAGCCTGATCAGAGTTAATAGCTAACTTTCTCTGTATGTCAAAAAGGTTGAAGCCTGATCAGAGTGAATAGCTAACTTTCTCTGTATGTCAAATAGGTTGAAGCCTGATCAGAGTTAATAGCTAACTTTCTCTGTATGTCAAATAGGTTGAAGCCTGATCAGAGTGAATAGCTAACGTTCTCTGTATGTCAAAAAGGTTGAAGCCTGATCAGAGTGATACTTGATAGCTTACTTTCTCTGTATGTCAAAAAGGTTGAAGCCTGATCAGAGTTAATAACTAACTTTCTCTGTATGTCAAATAGGTTGAAGCCTGATCAGAGTTTATAGCTTACTTCCTTTGTATGTCAAATAGGTTGAAGCCTGATCAGAGAGAATAGCTAACTTTCTCTGTATGTCAAAAAGGTTGAAGCCTGATCAGAGTTAATAGCTTACTTTCTCTGTATTTCAAAAAGGTTGAAGCCTGATCAGAGTGATACTTGATAGCTTACTTTCTCTGTATGTCAAAAAGGTTGAAGCCTGATCAGAGTGATACCTGATAGTTAACTTTCTCTGTATGTCAAACAGGTTGAAGCCTGATCAGAGTTAATAACTAACTTTCTCTGTATGTCAAATAGGTTGAAGCCTGATCAGAGTTAATAGCTGACTTTCTCTGTATGTCAAAAGGTTGAAGTCTGATCTAGGCTAATAGCTGGCCTTTTCTGTATATCAAATAGGTTGAAGTCTTACCAGATTTATTATTACTTCATATCTTATATGTTTGCATATACAATTGAACATGTACAAGTCAAACTCGTTTTAGCACTGACTCTAACAGTGAAATGTGTTGAGGTGGGCATACTCTTATAAATGATTTGGTGTGCATAAGATCTTAAATTGCTTGGCCCATTGGGTATACACATAAAGCTTGTATTAATAGTTTATATGACAGTGGAATGGTGTTAGTTCTTTACAGGCAAACTTATGTTAAGCAGCAACTTCATAAAAAGAAATAAAACAAGTGTTTATACATTGCACAACATAGTCTGGGGCATGTGGTTTTACATGTTCTCTCTATCTGTATGTATGTTTGTCCATCGCACATAGAGACTTTTAGATTAAGGTTTTAGAGCAAGATTTTTAAAGGGTTGTCTTCTAAGTAATTTTATGACTAAAACATAATTTTCTATGGGTTATTCATTGATGTTGTAAAGTTAAATTGTGATAATATCCTAAAATTTCTTACATTTTTGACATGTTTTACCCAAAATTCTGTAGGTCAAGGTTTTGAACAAGTTTCCTGTCATGGTTAGTATTCAAGTAGACATTACTTTGGGTACAACTTGGACATTAGAGTTTATATACACATTTCTAGATAATACATGTACATCAAAAATATAATGCAGGAAAACGGTAAAACAGAAAACTCATATACATGTAGGAGCATTCTGCTTAATTAAAAAACCCATTAAGCCATACTGACTCATATTGACTCATTGTGCAATAGCCTCATACTGACTCATTTTTACACACTTTAATCAACTACCCTGTATTGAGACAGGCATTGATAACTGTTAATCACTTATGAGTAAATGGGTTAACCTTTGTTTTACATTAGGCAGTCACATATTGAAAGAGCCATGCATCACACAACTTCACATGCTGATGTGCCATGATGAGTACAGCATGATGCATTGCAGTTTGATGACATTGACCTACATCTGTTCTGTTCTGTTCATTAAGTTTTTGCAGTTTGGTCACACTATATACTAGCTGCCTGCTGCCTACCCTAGATGCTGGGACACTTGCAGCAGATGACAAATAAAATCAGAATTAACCCATTACCCCATAGCGGGTTTCTAGTTTTGAAGACGGGTGGCTACTTAAAGCAGGTTTAAAGTAAAGCAGAATGCACCTTAAGGTGCATTCTGCTTCACTTAAGCTACCATCTGCTAGAATATATTAAACATTTCTTTTGATAATATTTTTGACTATGAATTTGAACTACTTTCTTCGGTGGAGGACTAAATTAAAAGCGTTTAAGGGGGTATTTATGGGGGAATGGGTTAAGTAAGTAAGTGAGTGCTGCAGGTAGGACTTGAACTATTATAGCATGTTCTATCTATGTTTTGGTGACCATGACCTTTGACCTTTAGCTCTGTGACCTAATTCTTGTTCCAATGTGAACTTTTCTGTTAGTTCTGCTATAGAAAAAGTACAAGTACTATACCAACTAAACTTGGGATAGAACTGCATCAAGTAAAATATACAGATTTACGGGTAAAGCTGGTACAGGCTAGACATTTAATTCTGCGGAAGTTTTGTTTCAGATTACAATATACAGTAGAACCTCTCTATTATGACCACTAAATTGTGTCAAATATTAGTCGTTTAAGACAGGTGACTGCTTAAAACAATGCGGAAGTGAAACAGAAAGCTCCTACAGGAGCTTTCTGTTTCACTTTTCACATTGCTTTAAGCTGTCACCTGTCTTTTATACAGACAATTAGCCTTCTTTTTAGTGGCCGTAATAGAGAGGTTCTACTGTAGTTTTACTCTGATTTTCATAAAGAGAGATAACATATCTAGTAGACTGAATATTTTATGTTTTACTTCTTTATAAGGACGGCAGAAAAGTATTTGGATATATTGATGTAGTATTGATATACCGTGAAAACTCGATTCTACGAACTCGGGTATGTTCGACTTAAACGAGATCGACTTATCAAAATTCAACTTGCGAAATACTGGTAAGATGTTTTAAGCGAGTTCGTAATATCGAGTTTCAACTGTACTTCTTTGGTTATTTAGAAATCATTTTATTATTTTAATTGTATAGTTAAATGTCAGTGGCATTTATATGTAAAATCTCTCATGAATATTTGACATGTAGTCTGTCTTTAATATGCAGACGGCCCATTGTTAAGCTTCCATGGAAAATGAGAAATAGTGTACATTGATCGTCTTTAGGATAAATTGAAGCTTGATATGGGACAATTGTAAATATGTTTTGATTGTTTCTGATTCAATACATGTACAATGCATATAGACATCATTTATTTTGAGTTGATCTCTAAATTATTAACCTATTACACCATAAATTATTTCTGGTTTTGAAACACTGCCACTTAAGGCAGGTTGAAAGTACAGCAGAATGTTCCTGTAGGTGGATTCTGCTTTAATTTCAGCCTGCTTTAAGCTACCATCTGTTAGGATATTGAAAATATTTCTTATCGTAAATATATCAAATAAAAAAAGTTGAAGACGTTTACTGAATGTTTCAACTTTTATTCCCAATACGTTTCGTTTTTACTAAACAAAGGAGTATCAACTACAGTGATATAAAAATTAGCCATAATGTCATGGCACTACATGCCTGCATTAAGTGGAACTATTTTCTATAATGAATGAATAAATTAATGGCAAATTAGTGGGGTAACGGGTAAAACTCTTTGTGAGTGATTGTAGGCATTCAGGTGATATATTACAATTCAGTATTGTTCTTTTTTGCATTTTTAGCTCACCTGGCACAAAGTGCCAAGGTGAGCTATTTTGATCGTGCTGTGTCCGTCGTTCGTCCGTCCGTTCGTCGTCCGTCGTCAACAATTTCTTTAAATGACATCTGCTCCTAAACAACTGGATGGATTTTAACCAAACTTGGCAGGAATGATCCTTATATGGTCCTCTTTGAAAGTTGTTCAAATATTTTTGATCTGTTGCATATCTACATGTAGGTCACAGGAGCTAAAAATAGATCATTTCAATAAAAACTTAAAAAATCTTCTTCTCTGAAACCACAGTACCCTGAGCTTAGATATTTGGCACAAAACATCATCTATAGGTCCTATATCAAGATTGTTCAAATTATGTCCCTGGGGTCAAAAATGGCCCCGCCCCAGGGGTCAAAAATTTACATTGAGTTACATAGTGAAATCTTCAAACCTCTTCTTCTCTGAAACTAATATAGCTAGAGCTTTGATATTTGGCATGGTGTAACTTTTAGAGGTACTTTACCAATATTGTTCAAATGTTTCCCGTCCGTTGCATATCTAGGTCACAGGAGCTAAAAATAGATTTTTTCAATTAAAACTTAAAAAATCTTCTTCTCTGAAACCACAGTACCCTGAGCTTAGATATTTGTCACAAAGCATCATCTGCATGTCCTCTATCAAGATTTTTCAAATTATGTCCCTGGGGTAAAAAATGACCCCGCCCCGGGGATCATAAATTTACATGGAGTTATATAGTGAAATTTTCAAACCTCTTCTTCTCTGAAACTAATGTGGCTAGAGCTTTGGTATTTGGCAAGGTGTAACTTTTAGAGGTACTTTACCAATATTGTTCAAATGGGTTAGGTCCACTGCATATCTAGGTCACAGGAGCTAAAAATAGTTTTTGTCAATAAAAACTTAAAAAAATCTTCTGAAACCACAGTACCCTGAGCTTAGATATTTGGTACTTTACCAATATTGTTCAAATGTTTCTGGTCCTTTGCTGCTTTGCATAACTAGGTCACAGGAGCTAAATATAGATTGTTTCAATAAAAACAATCTTCTCTGAAACCACAGTACCCTGAGCTTAGCTATTTGGCTCTCAGCATCATCCAATCAGCAAATGGCACAATTATATTGTCATAATTTCTCAGTTTTCCAAGATATGTTACATTTACATTAACGGTCCCAGGTGAGCGATATAGGGCCGTATACGGCTCTTGTTTGTATTACAGCTTCCTCCATGTGTTAACATTTACTTGCTGAACTTGGTTCAACTCCTAAGGAATTGTAGGTGAAAAGATGTTCTTTTTTAAAACAGCACAAAGGCAAAACTTGGAACTTTACTAAAAACCGATAATACCAAAAGCTTAGATATTTTAATTATTGCATTGTAATGTGAATTGTTTTGTATTCAAATAAATGTCCTATTTTACTTTACATTAGATTGAATAGGGAGACATTCCCTTGAATCCAAAGGCCGGGTACTTTGATATTATGCATTCACATTGTCTGGTAGTCACTAATAAATACGAAAGAAGACTCCAGCAGGAAACGCAACAAAAACAATACACCCATCTCTAAAGCAGAACACACACACAGCCATACCATAACAAACAAACACACACACATACACACACGCACACACACGCAATCCCACACAGAAAACAATACGCAAGACAAACATAAAGCAAAGTGAACATAGGAGCCCGCCTTGGTACGGTCAGCAGCAATTAAAATAATACCCATGGGGATGATGGGTAAGAATTAACCCTTTCCTTAGAATGAATGAAAGAACATTTTAAAGATGATCACTCCAAGTGGTCATTAAGGGTCCAGTGTAAATTTGGAGTACAACTTAGAAGGATGTCAAATTGCAGGACGTATTTGCAGAGTTGCCTTGCTTGACAAACTGTAAAGCTGGCATGTAATGCATTATCTTCCTTGAGATCAATAATTTGTAATTTTAGACGGTGTTAGCGCTTGACTGGTAATCATTTGCATCATGAACTTCCTGAGGTCCGTTCCCTGAGATATCACTAGCGATTGTTGTTGTGTAAAATTGTCACGTCAGGAGTAATGTGTCCTTGATTTGCAAAATGAATGTGTATTTGACTTTATTTATAAAATTAAAGCCACAAACAAGCTACAGGTGGTCAGTTAAAATGACATTGATTCTTTTGGACAATAAGATAATGTAGATGTAACAGCCCTCTCTGTGGGCATCTTCTTTATTTAATTTGTTTAGAATTCAATACATGCATACAGTTCTACAATAAACATTTATGTTTAACATTATGTTATGAGTTTTGTTTTAAAACTTTTTAAACAGCGGAATCGTCTTGTTGCCAAATACAGACATTATGTAGAAATTGTTTTACACAAAAACTAGAATTATGTCCGCCTTATTTTAATCAGTACCATAATTTGTCTGCTTATTTTGAGCTCTGATAGAAATTATAAACCAAGGCTGCCAAAAGGTGATCTTGAAAAATATCCTAAGATTTCCAAATTTTCTATTTTTCAAGCGCAATTACATAAAGCAGGTTGAAAGTAAAGCAAAGTGCTCCTTAATATGCATTCTGCTGTACTTTCAGCCTGCTATAATCTATAATCTGCTAGGGAAAAAATCCAAAGATTTCGGGGAAAGATTCGGAGAAATGGTAGCCCTGATAAATGTGCCTTAATATAGTGATAACTGCATTAAATTATGACGGACGTTGCCTATATGTGTTCCTCATCTTGCCACATCTAATTATACATGTACAGTGAAACTTGTGTTAACCGACAACTGAGTCTTACACATGAGAAAATTGTATGCAGAACAAAAGTAGTGCAGAAGGGGAAATCCTAAGATTTCCAAATTTGCATTTTTCAAGTGCGATTTTACGAATCGTACCTTTACTCCATCGCCTGTTTCTAGTTTTGTTGACACATGGTTGCTTAAAGCAGACTGGAAGTAAAGCAGAATGCACCTTTAGGTGCATTCTGCTTTACTTTCAGCTACCATGTACTAGAAAAAAAATCCGAATATTTAGGAAAAATCCGGAGAAATGGCAGCCCTGCACCATTTTCAAAACTACGAAATAGTGTCTTTTCATTAATAGTTATATGATTACTTGATACTAGTCTTGACTGTTCATGTTGCAAGAAAAGGTACCTGCCCTTCTCGTATTCGTGCCATATTTGTGTTCATGTCATTAAAGAATAGAAACCATGTGATTCCTTGTAATCTATATCTTCCAAGTCCAACGGTTATAAAGCGCTTGCGTTGAGCACGAGATCGTTCTCAAGCATTTGATTCATCAGATATGAACAAAAGCTAAAATCTGAAAAATCAAATGCTTGAGAAATGAGAACGAGCTCCGACTAAACTCGAACACTTTATAACCGCGGACCCCAAGTTAAAAAAACGAGTGTGGTAAGGTTGTTTAATCATTTCCATAGCTATATATAGCATGCAAATTTGTTGATATTGGCTATAATAAAAAAAAAATGCGGGTCCTACAAAAACTTCTTACATAGATCTAAGTTGATTTCTGATACAACTGAATAGGTTGTTTCCATGCTCATGCAGGATTAGACATTAACGAGTTTTCATGACTAAGCAATTATTTACCTTGAATAAGTTTTGGAGGTATCGCACCTCCTTCGTCAGCACGCGTGCCGTAGGCAGGTCCTATGAAACATTCAATAGACAATTCCAATTTCCAATTGACTAGATCTAGTGCATTTCGACTATTTATGATTGGTTTAACCCTTTCACTTTCAATTACGATACAAAGCGCGTTTGCAAACAGTTTGGGTCCTGATCAGACGCCGCGTACTTTCAGCCTGCTTTAAGCTATTATCTGCTAGAATATAGAAAAAAATCAATATGATTCTTATTTGTACTGTATAAAATGGAACTATTTTCTTCAGAATAGGAATAAATTAAAGGCGTAAAAAGGCATACCTATGGGTTAAGGGCGATTATACTCGTCACTAGGGTTGAATGTGTTAAAGCTGTTGCAGAGAATCTTTAAAAAAAAAATTATTTTATTTTTTTAATTTTATATAGACTTTCTACTTCTAAGTTTTCATTCTACGCTAAACTACATTATTTCACCATGCACATGTCTCCCTTATTTATATTAAGTCTGAAACAAGTCAACCCCATATTTGCATCCTGATTTGTTTCATACTACCTACTTGAGAGTATTTGCCTAATTAAATGCTTTGTTTTGTGTTGTTATTACCTTTTACGAATGAGTGAAAGGGTCACATTTGTATAGAAAACAGCTGTCCCTTAAGCATATCATAATGTACTGACTTGAAAATATCAGTAATTGATAAAACAGAAACACTGTTGTTAGTTCTTTTATATCTGAGGAAAGGGTATTTATTTCTATTCAAGTGAACATTTTAAATGAGGATGATAAAACATATTACCTACAGTTAGTATATCATGTGTCCTTCATAGTAAGATCAGATACGTTAATTGTTTGCATGTGGGCAACAAATGAATATATACACATTAAATATCAAATGTTCTGAAACAAATTTGGTCTGAAACGTTTGTTCCTTTCGATCGGAAAAATTGTTTTCCAGTATAATCCTTTTAAAAGCTGAAATTAACAGTTCATTTTGCTCTATACTTTCCGAATAATCAGATACGTTAAAGCAGTTTAATGTATTTATTTCTATTACAGTGTTAATTTTGGTTAAAACTCACGATAGATATATTGCTGTGTTGGTGTGGTTATGAAATCAAATTTGGGCGTGACATAATGCATCGATTGGTCGACTCAGGGGTGAATATATCAACAAGGTCATCAAATACGTTAAGTCTCAAATACGTTAATGGATATAATCAATACACTGTTTTGTGATCCTTAAAATAATCGAGTTTGCGACGTTATGACGATGTACACTTACGCAATAAATCGTTTAACTTATGACGTCACTGCCTTGAATACACATGCTATATACTGGATATAATAGCTCGATAATTTTCCGACCTTTGGTCTGTCGCCGTATCGGCCATAAACAGGTAGGATTTTACTTTATATCAGGTTTCACTTTTATATTATAAGTTGAACATGCATAGTATTGTTATTAATGAATAAATTAAAGTGTTTAAAACTTTTGCAATGTATATTACACTACTTACCTCATTTTTATAGATTTAACGTATCTGAAAGATCTATTTAACGTATTTGATGTCAACCGTGTTTGGGTGAAAATTGCTAAGTTACTGAACCTTTTCCCAATAAAATCCCATGTTCTGTCTTTTAATGAGGAGTAGATAAAATAATATATATATACATCTGTCCACAAACGGGTTCTATTTCCTTGCTTCAAAAGGGGATTTGATTTGAATTTAACGTATCTGATGTCATTTTTTAGCTCGCCTGTTCGAAGAACAGCAGAGCTAATGTCATACCCCCGGTGTGGGCGTGAGCGTGGCCAAGGTTAAAGTTTTTTGGACGGGTTGTTTTAAAGCTTAACATTTGTGCTAGGGTTATAACATTTTGTATGGAGGTTCATTTGGGGCTGAACATTGATGTTATGAAGTTTGAATTTAAAAATGATTTTAATTTATTTCAATTTTTTACATGTTTTTCTACTACAAATCACCAGGTTAAAGTTTTTTGGACGGGCTGTTTTAAAGCTTAACATTTGTGCTAGGGTGCTGAAATTTTGTATGGATGTTCATTTGGGGTGAAATATTGATGTTATGAAGTTGGAATTTAAAAATGATTTAAATTTATGTCAATATTTGACATGTTTTGGACTTAGGTTTTTCCACTACAAATCACCAGGTTAAAGTTTTTTGGACGGGTTGTTTTAAAGCTTAATATTTGTGCTAGGGTGCTGAAATTTCGTATGGAGGTTCATTTGGGGTAAACATTGATGTTATGAAATTGGAATTTAAAAATGATTTAAATTTATGTCAATATTTAACATGCTTTGGACTTAGGTTTTTCGACTACAAATCACCAGGTTAAAGTTTTTGGACGGGTTGTTTTAAAGCTTAATATTTGTGCTAGGGTGATGAAATTTCGTATGGAGGTTTATTTGGGGGTAAACATTGATGTTCTGAAATTGGAATTTAAAAATAATTTAAATTTATGTCCTTTTACGACATGTTTTGGACTTAGGTTTTTCGACTACAAATCACAAGGTTAAAGTTTTTTGGACGGGTTGTTTTAAAGCTTAATATTTGTGCTAGGGTGCTGAAATTTTGTATGGATGTTCATTTGGGGGTAAACATGGATGTTATGAAATTGGAATTTAAAAATAATTTAAATTTATGTCCATTTACAACATGTTTTGGACTTAGGTTTTTCGACTACAAATCACAAGGTTAAAGTTTTTTGGACGGGTTGTTTTAAAGCTTAATATTTGTGCTAGGGTGCTGAAATTTTGTATGGATGTTCATTTGGGGGTAAACATGGATGTTATGAAATTGGAATTTAAAAATAATTTAAATTTATGTCCATTTACAACATGTTTTGGACTTAGGTTTTTCGACTACAAATCACCAGGTTAAAGTTTTTTAGACGGGTTGTTTTAAAGTTTAATACTTGTGCTAAGGTGCTGAAATTTAGTATGGAGGTTCATTAGGGGTCAAACATTGATGTTATGAAGTTGAAATTTAAAATTATTATAATATTTGTCAATTTTTGACACGTTTTCGACTTAATTGTTTTGACTACAAATCACCAGGTGATAGTTTGGACGGAATTGTTTTGACTACAAATCACCAGGTGATAGTTTGGACGGGTGATTTTCTTTTGATACAAGATGTTATTTAGACTTAAACTTTAAACAGGCGAGCATCAGGTGGCTTTGACACCCATTTCTGGTTTTTAAATAAGATAAATCGACTACTTAGGATTTGCATGTTTTGCGATTCCTCAGTTAATTTTTTTAAGTTAGATATTGAATAATTTAGCACAATTAAGTTTGCTTAACATTGTGCAACCCAAATTTGGGTTGTTCTACATAAAATAAAGTAAAACAAATGTGTGTTTTATTTGTCATGTTTTTGGTCAGTTTTAACATCAGATACGTTAACAGGTAATTCTGTATTCTGTTTCTTGGCTTGCTTGTCAGACTACTTTTATCTTTGTTCAGTCAAAAAACTGTGTCTTTAAACTAACTGAGAAACATTTTTAGTTTTGCATATAGCAGTTAAAAAGAAAGTTGTACAAACTGACAGGATTAACATTTTGCTTTAAACATAATACTAAAAGTAAATGCGTTACAATTTACTATATTTTTCAATCAAGTGTTTAAAACATTGGGTAAAACACATGTACTCTGTTCATAGTTAGGTAATACTTGAAACTAGTTTCACTATTTAGACATTTATTTGCTTTATATACGTTGTTAATGGATAAAGAGACATACAGCCTATACTAACGTATCTGACGTTTGTTTTTTACAGCCATATACAAATTGTTGAATTTTATGACAAAACAGAGGCTGTTTGGGTCCCCCGATGTTAGATCATGGGAGAATATACCCTGTTCTACTTGTTCATAACACAGATATGTGTTTAATCACAAGATGGTTTTTTATCATAATTGTTCCAATTATAATGCTTTTTACGGAGAATGTCGATATTAACGCGCAGCTAACTTGATACTGTCTGTGCTATTGAAACTTTGTGAGCAGTAGAATCTTGCAGCTGGCTCAATGAATAGGCAAAATAAAAAAGTACCTGTGTTTCCGGTAACCCGACCGACCCTAGTCCCCCCCCCACCCCCCACACACCCCACCCCCACCCCCCGACCCTAAACCTTTTTTCACTTTTCGAAAAATGTGTTGGCAAATGTCGGGCATTTTTGCGACAATCGTTTTTTGAGGAGTGTGAAATAGAATATATTCTCCGTTAAATTGTTTACAAAGCTTATCAGTAGCTGCCTTGAAGATGTGATATGCTAGTTAGTTAACCATAAACACATTCAACATGCAGCCGGCACATATCAATGACACATTTAACATGCATACAACACATTTCAAAACATCATTCATTCCATCTGTCATATATTTCACTACTTTGCTGTCTTGGTATGTAGATATTATAAACAATCATACCGGTTTAGGTTTTTAAGATAATTTTGGTAAAGGGACCTATCAATAAAATCAAAAATTTGAATGGATATTTATAAGGTTTGTTATGTATGACACAGGCTTGCACAAAATAGAATATATTCATGCATGTTCATGTAAAAAATACTCCATCAGAAAGTTGTATTATTGTATGTTTTTATAAAAAAATCCAAAAAAAATCCGACCGTCCGTCCCTAATATTTTTGGGCATGTAATAGGAAACACGGGTATTTTTTTATTTGGCCTTAAGGCCAGTTTATCGAGATGAGGGTATATTCGGTTTAACCCTTTCACTACAATGACATCGTCAGCTTTAAACAATTGTCGTCTGCTTTATTTATGAAATTGAATTTCATGTAATTAAATTGAATGTCAAACAGTTTTACTCCTGACCAGACGCCGCGTTACGCGTCTGATCAGGATCTGAACTGTTTCAAACTGTCCTAATACTTAAACCCATTGTACTCGGGGGTAAGGCAGTGAAGGGTTTAACCCTTCCACATTGTGTCAATGCATATCTTGCTTTAACATTTGCGGCAGCAACAAGTTTTCAATCCGAGTTTTTAAGAATTGTGTAAAGGAAAACCTTTGTAATGGAGGGCCAAACAGTTTTGACCCAGATCATACACCCACTTACTCGCCTGAGCCGGGTCCAAACTGTTTGCAAGAAAACCCCACGTAGTTGCGCTAAACAGTTAAGGGGTTATATTAAGTTAGTACTGAGCTAGCATTTAAAGGTGGTTTGCGGTTTCGCTACTTTAAAGTCAAGATGGCCTGCACCAGAGATAACACGGTCCTCATGTTTGATGTAGACACAACTTTAACACCCCATCGGAGGGTATGTCTTAACTTGTTCATTTGTAATAATAATTATATGGCATACACTAAAACATCTTAATAGCAAGAACGTGACAATCATGATCTTTAATGGCAGGTAGTTACTTTAACTTACTTAATGCAAGACGAAAGTAGAGCACAACGTTCCTGAATAGAGCTTTCTGTAGCTTACTTAAAGTTATGAATTAAGCTGCTTCATGTAAACCTACCTGTCTTAACCAGTATCCTGCCGATCGCGACACGGTCACACCACTGGAAAAGGCTAACAGTTTGGATCCAGATCACACTACTCGTAACGCTGCGTTAAAATTCACAAGTTTGAAATTTGCATAACATTCAAATCAAATCAAATCAAATCAAATCAAATCTATATTTATTTATTGTCGGAACAGTTTTTGATCCGCGATAGCGCAGCGTAGCGTAGCGTTTTCGCGGATTCATGTATACCAAATTCGCAAAGTAACACATTTCATACTGCAAAACTGACTACAGCCAAATCTAACAAGAAAATAGTGCTTGCTTTTAGAAGTGATCTATGCTTTGATTAACATGTAACATAAGCTATTGTCGATAAGGTTTGACCTGTCGGTCCATGCATATTCCGTCTTTTTCCGTAAGCAATGTTTATCTTCCGGAAACAACAAAACAGTGTATAGTAAATAAGCCATTCAACGATGACTCGAATTTCATTATAGTATCTGATAAAGATAACTACAGTCGGCAATGGTTCAGTGGTTATGTATCTGCGCTACCAACGTAAGGGTTATGGGTTCGATACCCGATATAGTTTATTTTGTAATATTTCTTAATGTGTCTTTTTTTTAATTTTTTTTATGGTGGACACATACAAACCATAATATTCATGCATTTGTATAAAATAAAGTACAGTGAACTTGTCTTTAGGGAAACTTGGATAGAAAAGTGCGTACATACAGTGGAGAAAATGTTATTCTCTCCCATTTAAACGCAAACGAAACGCAAACACATATCAATAAATCATAGAGCAGGACAAATTTTCGACAATTTTTGCTATTCATGTTGATCTGAGTGGCAAAAAGTTTGGAGCCTGATCAGACGCCGGGTTACCAGGCGTCTGATCGGGCTCCAAACTGTTTGCTATGGAAATAATAGTTTTAGCGTAAACGCGTTTATTGGAAAAGAAAAACGTTTTCTCCACTGTAGCAGCATTACGTTATGCAAAGCACTCTCTGGCTAAAAGCTCTCTTTGTTACTTCTGTATTTCGTTAAGCAGCAAGTTTTTCTTTACCCAAAAGTTTACTGTTTTATTTAAGTCAAATACATAGATATCGAAAAAAAATTGAAGCCGACGTTTACAAAACAGTGCTTAGAGTCGAACCAACGACACTAGCACTACGAGTCAATGACACTTTCCACTAAGCTATTGCGACAGTGGCATTAGATCATCGACTGAAGTATAATACCTGAAGCTTTCATTGATTTATAAATAAAGTGTACGGAAACTTCCGATGGTACCAACGAAAGTTGACGGAAAGTGATGGACCGACAGGTCAAACCTTATTGATAATATGCATAGCTATTTACCGACATTACAGACGACACATTTAGCAGACGTTATTATGTCTCCGAGAAAGGGTTAAAATGCGACGGGTTGAATTTGGCATAGAAAAGTTTATAAGTCCCGCGCAAATATCGAACTGGCTGAAATTTTTCAAGTACATAAGTTTGGGTCCAGATATGACGCCGACAAGCCATTCGTCTAGTAACGACTAAAATTGTTTCACACTCATAGTGGCAAGTTTCTTCAACTAGAAAGGATTAACATTACTATTGTATAGGGTTCAGGGAGAATACCGTTACATATCGTCCATGAGCTTGACCTTTAGCATGCTATAAAATGGTGTCTGCTTAAACTCTTGCGTTTCTTCATCTTTCTATCCTGATTATTTGCCATGAGAAAAGAGGTCCGACGAGAAGAGTTCTAACGATATGCTTACACTCCATTTAATGTTTTAAAATTCAACAGCTATAATGTAACGGTCAAATATGGATAGGTATTGATTGCCGCAACAATGCAGGTTTTAGGCTATCAAAACCTCTTTGAGACGGGCCCTGCTTGAAAGTCGAAGTCCGACAGTCGCAGTCCGCCTCCGACCTGCGCGTATACAACTCTACCGTAAAATGGACATAGGCAAACAGTGTAAACTCTGACCAGACGCCACTTTATGCGGCATCTGATGAGAGTCAAAACTGTTTGCTGATAAGAATTTCAATATAAAACAAAATGAAAATGAATATTTAGACCAGGCATCCCTTAGACAGTAAAACATTTTATATCACATAATTCGCGGTCTGGGAGTTGCATAAAGCGATTGTATAATAATCGTAATCCACTAGTGGAATATCGTTTTTTGGGCTCCGGCCCAACTTGCTCGTCCACAAGCGCTGCATGTAGCGGGACGCCAGATGACGTCATTTACTATGACGTTAACGTAAACAACGTAACGTTTTGGCGGAAATTATATATAGCGGAGGGTCTACAAACTACGGCTTCAATCAATTTAATAGGTGCTTAAACTTTTTATGTGATAAATAGAATCTCACATTCGTGCTCATTATTTATCATTTTTAATAAACTCGTTGACTAAAATGCATATGACGCTCGCCAAGGCTCGCGTCACATTATTTTAGTCAACTCGTTTATTAAAAATGATAAATAATGAGCACTTATACAAGATCCTCTATGACTAATCCAATTTATAAGCATGGAAGAATCCACTGGGTGAAAATGGGTTAATATGTACGGCTGTTCAGTTGCCGGTCGCCGTGCTTGCTACAAAATCTTCTCCACAAAAATATAGTTGTCTGCACGCCTTGACAATTTCAGATTATATATGCCAATTTTCGTTGGCACGTCCAGTTCACTGCAAATTTAATCATTATAGTACTGGAATTGCATTATATATATATATTGGCAAACAGCGTAGATCCATATTAGAGGGCAACTGAAAGAACCCTCTGCTCATGGTATGTACTGTTTGTACATGTCACACTTTCCAAATAATTTTGCGACAAACCCCGCAAGAGTATCTGTAAACTTGTCATTTATTAGCAAATGGGTGACTCAAATTGAAAATCCCACAATGCATGGATGAAAACCGTATGTACATCTCTGCACTCATTCCGGTGTAAAGTAAATATATATTTACTCCGAGACATCTAATAGATCTAACAACTTTTTTACGTCCAAAGTGTGTGTGCCGTGACATCCAGGTGATTGTACGGTTTGTTATGCTGTATTATATCACACTCTTAGAGTGTGTTATAATACAGCATATATAAGTCTTCGAGTTCGGATTTGTTACGAGTAAATATGTCGCTTTAACAGTGTTTTACCGTGCAGCTCATTACAGGGGGAGGAAGACCCCAGATCCCACGCTTTTTTCTTTCTTCCGGTAATGACTTCGGTCATCATTGATCATTGACCAATGGCCATGTTGTGTCCGGTGGCATATTCAACAGCCAAACAGGGTTATTTTAGCTCGTCTGTTTCGATCCGACCCGACATATATAATCCATGACTGAACAACACCCTTAATTGATAAGAATAAAGATAAAAAAAACTGCCCAAGAATTATACCACAGACCCTCAGCCAACTGGTTTCAAAGAAATTGGGTAATCCCTACCATCAATTTCTACCAGCCAGGCATAGGGTCAGCGGTACAACTCCAAGACTCCAATTTAGACCCAAAGCATATATGTACAGCAAGAACACAGCCAAATGGTAGCAGTCGTCTATTTCCTACTTACATAAAACGGCAACTGGGTACACCACCGACCTCCCGCAAGCCAGCTGGATCGAATGTTTCCCCACATGAAAAATCCAATTGCCCAGGCCGGGATTCGAACTCGCAACGACGAGGAGTTTTCAAACCCGGGTCGGCGCGGGTGCTTCTTTATAAGAACACCGGCTACATTTGGCGCCCAACGTAGTTTCTGTGACTGTTTATGCTCCGAGTTCGACCCCAGTCGTTCTCATACCCATATAGAAATTCGGGACGAATTTCATGTTGTCGGGGGAGTATGTCACAGTGTGTAGGATTATCATCACTTGTACGGTCTTGCTGTACAATCGCGCTTTTATGGCGACGTGGTAGAGTGCATGACTGCGAACATGGCGACCCGGGTTCAAACTGTTATTACCTTACCTTAGTTTCATTTTAAAACTTAACTCTTGTCTACTCTGTTTAATTATGGCAAGTCCCAAGGATAATCTTAAGGATTTTCTAACTCCCATCCCCAATAAGAGTGGAAAGGGTAGGGGTATCATTAGTTTTCATCATTCTACACCCGTTGGTGGTGGTGACAGTTCTACTATCGGAAATGCGTTTAATGTCTCCCCTTACATCCCTAAATTACCCTCCTTTTCAGGAGATGAACCTATGCAGAAAGGGGACTGTGTCTACACAGAATGGAGGTATGAGGTAAGGTGCCTCCAGAGTGACCCTGATATCACTGATCATGTTATTCTTTTGGCCATGCGTAGATCTTTAAGGGGTACGGCTAGGAAGATCATGATCCCATTAGGGGAAACTGCCACTGCCACAGATATTCTTGATAAGTTAGATGCCATGTTTGGGGACGTTTCCACCCAAAACATGATTATGCAAGAATTCTTTAACGCTTACCAGAATCCTGAAGAGTCTGTTACCTCTTTCGGTTGCAGATTGGAAACCATTTTGCAATCTGCGATCGATGTAAGTCAAAGTGACTATACTACTAGGCCACGGAGGCCCCTTAAGCACTCTTCGGATACCAACTGTATTATTCAGCGTCAGTCTCTATGTTTAGTTGTGCTGCATGCATTACAATGAGATTGATAAATCCCTGACACGGCGTCTGATCAGGGTCTAAACTGTCTCTCTAGTTAAAATACAAAAATCTTTTTACCGTAAACTGGAGAGTGGAGGCTGACAAAATGTGGTTCTCTGCATCTACAAGGTTACGCTGAACTGTCATAAAATATTACAATACTGCAGCGGCGCACTGACAGAAAAATAAAGAGAAAGATAGAAAAGTTAGAAAAAGACACGGACAAGAAAACTGAAGAAATGCACACACAGACAAAGTAAGAAAAAGAGAAAGTGTCACCAACCCACTTTCAACTCATCTGCCTAGTACATGTGTGAGTCTACTGGCGCTTGACTTAGTACATTAAATGGAGAGGGTGGAGAGCTGCTTCTTGAAACATGCCAAAGAATGAGCCTCAGCTGCAGTTGCTTGGAGCCTGTTCCACACTGGGTTGGTACGCGGGAAGAAGCTGAACGTATGACAGTCAGTGGCGTGCTAAGGGTAGCAAAACGCAACTTATGGTAACGCCGCGACTAGTGAGTAGTCGATCTGCATTGGTTTCAGTGGAAATTCTAATCTACTATTTTTCTCGGCTCATACCATACCATAAGTTACCATAAGTCGTCTTCTGGAAGAAGGCTGTCATCAGCCTCTTGCTCCAGCTCTTCGTTATTTACATGTAGTTTGTGCCCGGTTGCTATTTTTGCTTCATAGTTATAAAGGAGATCACAATCTTTCCAAAACTTGTCTACTGTCCTTTTCACTCAGCTCTGTCACTCAATTTGTATCAAAAAAAATTTTTTTTAAACAATTTCAACTTTGTACCTACATGAGCCGATCAGATCGTTTTTTACGAACTCACATGCATAGTTTGAATAATATCGGGACCGTGAGTAGGGAGATATCCTAAATAAATAGTTTTTCCTATAGTAAACTTGGGATCAGCTGTGTTTGTAAATGACCGCTGTGTGTTTTAATATTCTTTTTAACAACACCAGGAACGTATATACGTTCCTGACAACACCTTCAAAATAGCGATGTTAAAATCTATTTTTATCTTAATTTCACTTTTAGATTACCATTCACGGATTGACAATATCAGTTTTATGTTTTATTTTAATAGGCCTTCTCCACCTCTGTAAAAATAGACTGTCCCACAACGTCACACACTATTCACAAAGTCAGCCATTTTGTAAACAATTGAGGCCTATTTCACTATGGGGAAAATACATTTTTCACGATAATTTTTCATTCACAGCCTGGATAAATCCACAGGTACTTGACACATACTTTATTATCTATTAACACCCCCCCCCCCCCCCCTTAAAAATTTAGAACTCATGAGTCAGTCATACTTCACTGGCGAATGTCTCTTTGTCAAAGTTTTTCTTTCTTTTTAATTTAAACGCAATTTTTTTTTTAAATTTAAAATTTAAATTTCATATAGATATATACACTGCAGTGGCGGATGTATCCCTTAAAGTATGTGAATTTTTCGTCGTTCGTTTTAATCATTTTAAAATTCTTAAATTCACCATACATTCACAAATTCACATTTTCATTCTTCATACATTCACAATTTCATTCTTTTAACATTAATCTTACATCCATATTTGATATTAAACCTCAACATAAATAACTCCGTGTCAATTTACTCTTTGTAAAATGACTTCTTTTATTCATATCTTATTGTATTCAGTCAATATTCCTACTTCATTTACATAGCGTCAGTGATTTGCTATATATTTCATATCGTCAGTCAAATCACTATACGCCTTTGTTGTCAGCAAAATTCAACGATATCTTTGTTGTAAGCGTAAGGCGTCAGTATTTTACCCCGACCCATTAGTCATATTTGACAAGCGTTTGGTGAGCTTGATTTGACAAACAACAACTATGGCTGACGAAATGCAACGTGACAACACAATCTTGATTTTTGATGTTGATGGGACTCTAACGAGTGCTCGACAGGTGACTGACGATGATTTATAAAAATCTGAATAAAAGAACTACATCGCCATTTATCCGAAGACCATTCACACCATCAGAATGCAATTAAACCGACCGGCTAGTGGCGAAATTGATAGATTCGTCCTGAATGATTACGGGAAAAATCGTTTCGGCCCGTGTCAGAATATGTCCTCTACTTTTGAGGGCTGGTGAGACAATTGTCTCCACATTTGATCAACCTTGGCAGAACACTGGTTTCAAAACAGTATTAAGTGATATTTGATTGCTTTTCACACAATATGTTTACCTTTAATTTGCGTAAATAAATGTAAATTGACATACACAATTCTCTTTTCCAGTGTGACTTCATACCCTCTATGTTTACACTTAGCGAGCACGCACACTCGGGGACAACAAACCCGAAATCTACATAAGTTTGTGCAGCAGGGCGTTTAATTTCATTCTTTTTTACGCATTATTATCTGAATAGGTCCTATGAATACTACGAAGGTCTTACATAAGTTGCAAAAGCGTGATTTTACCGAAAATAAGAATTAATTTTTTCTCCGAGAAAGACCGACGTAATCCGAATGAAGGACCGAGAGTATGAATATGACATTAAATACCCGGATGACTGGAAAAGAGAATATGGGGAAAGATTGTGTGAAAATGATGAAAAAAAATTTGTTTTATAGGAAACTCTCCCTTCACTTTTTAACATGTGATATTTTCATTCTGATTCATGGACTCATATAATATAGTAGTAGGCTAGCAATGCCAAACGATTTTTAAAAAAAACAAATTTCTGGGATATTTTTAGTCCAAATAATGAGGACCCCTGATGAATCTAGGGTCCAAATTCATTTGCTCAATTCCCGATAGCAATGAAACGGATATCGCGTTAACACTAACAATGTCAGTCAGGCGAACTAAATGTCTATTATTTAATATAGGTCAAAAAACATTTTAAATAGCATTCTGCACTGAAGAAAATATTTCCCTAACCTTTTTCTGCTTTATTTCACAACTTTCCTCAGTTGAGCGAGAGAAATCTGAGAGAATAAGAGTTGAATCTTCAACTTCCGGTAAACAATTAAAACGTCAACTTCCGGTAAATGTAATGAGAGTAAAAAAACAAGCGAAACCAAAAATTAAAATGGACTGGGAGCCAGCGAGTCGATTTTCGTTTTAAACCGGAAGCGGAAATTGGTATTCTTGTGTTTTATACATGACCTTACATTACCTTTGTTCAACAATGGTAGTCTGGTTCCCTGTCTCCTATATGAAAAATAATCAAACATCAGGGGACCTGACTACCACAATGGCTGAGTTTCGGAAAAAACATGTAGTGTTCGGATTTAAAGAAAGGAATAAGGTAGTTTCATTACATTTTTTGTCAAAAATATTGAATATAAAGGCATAAATTGTAGACTACAGCACAAACTGTGTGCAGACAAAGTTCAAATTAAGAGAAAATTGTGTTTGAAGTCCCGCTTGATTTTGACGCGTAACTTGCTATCGGAAAATGACATATTACTAATATTAGTGAAAGACCCTGGTTGAGCTGAAACTGAAAAATGTAAAAAATCAACATGATAAACGTGAAATGATAAAAATTGGAAACACTGGGTCCTTCTAGAAGGACTAGGATATTTTGTGTTTATTGGGTACATCTTGATCTAAACATCTATAATAGAAAACAAAAAATGATGTTAAGGTACTTCGCAGGTGCGCTTAGTTTCCATACAAATAAGAAATGAATTGCGTACTTCCGGCATTCATGAGCTGATGGCACTTCCATGCTGTTACTAGCAAAGTTAACTTTGCTAGTAAAAGCATGGAAGTGCCATCAGCTCATGAATAACGGAAGTACGCAATTTATTTCTTATATTTATATTCCCTCGTGAGCTGAGAAATGAACCAGAAATGTACATAACCGTTCTAATAGACACTTTGCCCGTTGCTATCGTAGTAACGATCTCTATATATGGACTGAAACTAATCCCAATCACATATTATATTTACTGGATAAATTTAGACTTTTAACCGGTAAACTTTCTCGTTATGTTTAAAATCCCTTTTGAGATACTTAAAAACACACGAATTTACGAAATACTTGTATGATAAGCATCTTAAATTTAGGTCTCGTTTTTTAAAACCGATTTACTCACACGCCATACTTGATTACTCCGCGTTAACCGCGCCTACCATACGGACTTCTCTGTATCGATTTGAAAGTGATCAGTATAGCTCCGCCCCTAAACCAGCTGGCTAGAACTGGATTTTAAGTGAGCATTCATTGAAATATGGAAGTCTCTTTTTAGAATAGTGTTATATAAGGACAATGCGGGGCGAATGTAAATATTGTGTTATGAAACTTTTCATGAAGAATGATAATAGCCTAAGAAACAATGTGTGTAAATATAGGCAAAATTTATCGTGTGTTTTGTCTTTAAGGTCTCTTTTTCTGACAAAAACCTAGAATTTTGATGATTTTATTTTTCTCAAAAAATGAATAAAGCTAATGACTATAAATCTCGCCCAATAAGTAGTCCACAACATTCATTACAAGAAAAGCTAAAAACATTTTGAATAAAGGTGTTCAGAAAGATGTTATCAGCTAATTTAAATTTTGCAAAATGCTAAAAAATTGAATTACAAAAAACTGACTCATTCAATGTTTATTTGTTTTCATTTTATTCAAATATATGGTTGATGAACTAGTCAGTCTGAAAAAATTAGAAAATGTTACAGTCAGGATTTGTTGTAATAACATATTTTCTTATTAAAATGTGGGATATTTGTTGTTTAGATACAGTTACCTACCTAGAATTAAAACTTTGTCATTAAAATGCATTATTATTTATTCATGGACTTGCATACAAGGTTTATTATATTGTTTTAACATAATTATAATGGGCAATATAGATCTTTAAAAGGTTAGCGTATTGATAAGCTTCAATGTGTGGCTTTATAGTTCGATCAAATCGTGTACATGTATACCGATTTAATTGACTTGTAAGTCATTAAACTAAAACGTACAGGTAAGTGGGCATATACTTGGACCGTAAACATCACTAGTTCTAATCAACGAAGACTAAACATAACATGTCTCTTGATTACTGCGTTATGGATTGACAAGTCAATAAATCGGACACTTAAAAAAAATATATCTGATGGGTCTCGAACCTATGACCTTTGGATTGCTAGTCAACCACTATACTAACTGCGCTATGAAGGATTATACTCAATCGTATCAACATTTCCTTTATATAAATTTTCTAGTATAAGCACGTACGAAAAAAGTCTATGTCGTCGAGACGCATATCCGCTCGCCCGCAAGACTGACTTCCGTGAGCGAAAGGCCTTAAAGTACAACACTTGAAAATAAAAGGAAAAAATAAAATGACACAATTTCAAGTGGCCTTGTGGTAAACTTATTTCCAGTTATTTAAATCATTCGGAATGCTATTTCTTGTGGTTTGATCCTGATCTCGCTTTAAATAAAGGGTGTTTAAGCTTGAAAAAAAAAATACAAGTCACAGGGAGACATAATTTGTTTGGTTTGTTTTGATAGGGTTTTATGGCGCTTTTAACAGTATTTCAGTTGTCAGGCCCGTTTTTAAACCATTTGGCCATATTCAGCCCCAAAGTATACTTTTTTGTAAATCAAAAATTGATCAGAATTACCCAATGCTTGTAAAAACTTTTGTTTTGCCTAGAAGTGTTGAATTTGAGGCATAAATTTCCCCATAAAGGTCCATTTCAATGCAGAATTCCCCCATCCAAAGGCTTCACAACACTCCCTTAAAACCATGAATAATCGGCTGATCTTATGGTGACGTCCAGCTAGTTATATACAGGTGGTGGAATACCCCAGAAGCCTTTTTATGCCCCCACACCACCGGTGGTGGGGGGCTATATAGGAATCACGTCCGTCGGTCCGTCCGTATGTCGGTCAGTCGCGTTTTTCCGGGACATTTGCCTTTTTCTTGAAAACTGTTTATGATAACATCTTCAAACTTGGTATACATTATCAATGTTATTTGGGGACAATCACTGACAGGTTTCATAACTCTTGCACCAAATTTGACAGAATAATGCCCCTTTTTAACATGATTTTTTTGTCTCTTAATTGAGAATTTTTACTTTGAGCATACCATTTTCTTGAAAACCATTCATAATATTGTCCTCAAACTTAGTACACATTATAAGTGTTGTATTGTGAGACTTTTCATCAAGTTTGACAACTCTTGCACAAAATTTGACAGAATTGTGCCCCTTTATAACTTGAAATTGTGTTCCTTAATATGCATTTATTCTTTAGACATGTCATTTTCTTGAAAACTATTTGTGACATTGTCTTCAAACTTTATCACATTATAAGTGTGATGTTTGCAGACTCTACTTGAAATTCTTTCTACATGTCATGTGCTGTTTGTGACAGGTCAGTTGGAGTGGGGGTATTTATCACCTTTAGTGATAGCAGTTCTAGTTTGTACTGTTTCTGGCACAAACCACAAATCTGAAAATGGGTAAACCACACACTTTCTGTGAGCCAACACTTTCCATTTCAGTTTGGTGACCATGACCTTCTAAGGCTTGACCTCTTTGGCCTAAATTAAGTATTTTCCTTTGAAATATGGACTTATTTCTGTAGCTAGGGTCCTGTAACTTCACATGCTGATGGGTCTCATTGGGTACAGCATGTTGCAATGCAGTTTGTTGACCTTGACTTTAGGCCTTTATCCCTGTGACTTAGATAGGCTGTATCAACAAATGGAATTATTCAGTCTAAAACTCTTTTCATTTTATTATTTCTACAGGTTATAGAGCCAGTAATGGACACTTTTATGCAGGACTTGAGATCTAAGGTGAAAGTTGGATTAGTTGGTGGATCAGACTTTGTCAAAATTGCAGAACAGATGGGAGGCAATGATGGTAACTTCCTTAACACATTCAACCCTAGTGACGAGTATACTCATCATTTACAAATAGTGTACCTGTGAGGATTACACTTGTCCTGTGCAAACAGTGAAGACCCTGATCAGAGGGCTCCTTAACCCTTTCCCCCATAGAAGCGCCTTTTAGCGCATTACGTTTATTCCTTCACTGAAGAAAATAGTTCCAATTAATACAGTCATAAATATGTATCATACAAAATATTTTCTATATTCTAGCAGATGATAGCTTAAAGCAGGCTGAATGTAAAGCAGAATGCGCTTACGGCGCATTCTGCTTTACTTTCAACCTGCTTTAAGTGGACATCTATATTCAATGCTAGAGACTTGCTATGTGGGAAAGGGTTAAGGAGTCTTCACTTTTTTGAAGAAAAAAAACATCAATAAACATGTACATGTATTCTATTAACATAAAAAGCTAGGTGCGGGGGAGATATTTGTTTAGACCTTCTTTGAATGATCACTCAAACAGGTGTCCAGATAAGGTGGGTATTTCAAAAACTAAAATCTTTATTTCTGCATTAAATAAATACGAAAGACTCAAGCAGGAAACGTAACACAAACAATACACCCACCTCTCAAGCAGAACACACACACACAGTCATACCACAACAAACACACACACACACACGCAATACCATTCCTTCATCTACACACTAAATAGAAAACAACACGCAAGACAAACATAAAGCAAAGTGTATATAGGAGCCCGCCTTGGTACGGTCAGTAGCAATCAATAACCAACTATAAATTAATTAATTATTAACAACCACTGGGGGGTTAAACCCTATAGACGATTCTAATGTTGCCCTGACTCAAACATGTCTGATTGTACATGTTTTTAACATTAAAAGTTACAAAGCTATAGAGAAGTATTTTATATCATTGGGTATTTACTCCTGAAGGTTTTATAGAATTGGGTATTTACAAATTTTTATTGGGTATTAGTCCAAGAATTAAATGGGTATTGTTCATAACCTAAGTAGACATTCAGAAATTTCTTTGCCTTTTGTTACCCTTTTAGTTTGTATAACAATTGCCTTTTTAGCTCACCTGAGCTAGCTCAGGGTGAGCTATTGCAATCCTTGATTGTCCGGCGTCCGTCGTGCGGCGTGCGGCGTCAACAATTTTAGTGTTTACACTCCAGAGACCACAATTTTTATCCAATCTTTCTCAAACTTGCTCAGATGGTATATTGCCATAAGAGTTCGGATGAGTTCGATTATGGTTGAAATCGGACAAATAGGTCATGAGTTATCTACCTTTGAACTGCTGAAAATGCCATATTTAACAGTGTTTACACTCTAGAGGCCACAGTATTTATCCAATCTTTCTAAAACCTGCCCAGCTTGTATATGACCATAAGAGTTCGGAAGAGTTTGATTTTGGTTGAAATCGGACAAATAGATCAAGAGTTATCTACCTTTGAATTGCTGAAAATGCCATATTTAACGGTGTTTACACTCTAGAGGCCACAGTATTTATCCAATCTTTCTAAAACCTGCCCAGATTGTATATGACCATAAGAGTTCGGATGAGTTTGATTTTGGTTGAAATCGGACAAATCAATCAAGAGTAATCTACCTTTGAATTGCTGAAAATGCCATTTTTAACGGTGTTTACACTCTAGAGTTCACAATTTTTATCAAATCTTTCTTAAACTTGCTCAGATTGTATATAACTATAAGAGTTCAGATGAGTTTGATTATGGTTGAAAGCAGATTTATAGGTCGAGAGTTATATACCTTTGAATTGCTGAAAATGCCATATTTAACGATGTTTACACTCTAGAGGCCACAAATTTTATCCAATCTTTCTCAAACTTACTCAGATTGTATATTACCATAAGACTTCGGATGAGTTCAATTTTGGTTGTAATCGGATCAATAGGTCAAGAGTTACCTACCTTTGAATTGCTGAAAATGATATATTTAACAGTGTTTACGCTCTAGAGGCCACAATATTTATCCAAGCTCTCTCAAACTTGCCCATATTGTATATGACCATAAGAGTTGGAAAAAGGGGGATTATGGTTGGAATCAGACAAATAGATCAAGAGATATCTACCTTTGAATTGCTGAAAATGCCATATTTTACAGCGTTTACACTCTTGCAACTACAGTTTTCAATGGATTTTGATTATACTTGTACACAAAGGATGTAGCTATACGTTCTCGAAGGAGTGCAATTATTGTTGAAATGTAATCATTGTGGCAATAGTTACCTGCCCTTGATATACTTTGAAATGCTAGAAAAAGGCTTAATTTCAGTATTGTTTAGGCTCTAGTTATCTGTCTTTGATGTACTCTACTATACTACAGTAGGTCGACAAACTTGAATGGATTTAGAATAAAACGGGTGAAATTCAAAGGTAAAGCTATCAGGCTTCATTACAAATGGTGAGCGATATCAGGGCCTTCAGGCCCTCTTGCTCATAAATTTAATTGGGTAAATATACTAAATTCCCCAGAAAAAACCAGCTAATCTATAGCTCTGTAACTAGTTATGTATGTTCTGTTTCAGTAATCAACAAGTTTGACTACGTGTTTGCAGAGAATGGTCTGGTAGCACACAAAGATGGAAAGCAGATCGGCCAACAGGTACCACTCAAAGCTATTACAGTCATGTATCAGGGTTGGCAAGTTTTTGCCAAGGGTGGAAAAAACGGCAAGGAAAAAACTGGGTGGCAAAAACTGGCAAAAACTAAAAAAATTGAGTGGCAAAAACTATAGACACTGAGTGGCAAAAACTAAAGACACGGAGTGGCAAAAACTAAACTGGTTGGCAAAAACTGAATTTAAATAAACTTATTAGCAGGTTACTCTACTGAACAGGTTCACAACTTAAGGCACATGCACTGAAGTGGGTGGGCAGTGGTTGTGTATTGTGTATAACCAACAAAGAAAAAACTGGGTGGCAAAAACTAAAAAATCTGAGTGGCAAAAACTAAAGACACTGGGTGGCAAAAACTAAAGAAACTGGGTGGCAAAAATTGAATTTAAATAAACCCTTTTTAACAGGTTTACACATTAAGGCACATGCACTGAAGTGGGTGGGCAGTGGTTGTGTATGGTGGACCTGCCAATGCATTAGTGTCAAGTATCAGAAGAATGCACAATACACAGTCAATGGAAATGAGTAAAACAGGTTAAAAGTAAAGCAGAATGTATCCTGCTTTAAGTGTTCATTTCCTGCAAGTTCTGCTTCTATGGAAAGGGTGTTTTCTAACTTTAGTAAATTGAAGTAATATTCAGACAAAACTAAGTCCTGTCTTCGAATAGAAAAGCAGGAAAACTTGTGTTTTGTTACAGAATATTATAAGAGGCTCAGTGGAGCTGGAGAACTGATCAGTTAAAATATTTACAAAGTTTACCACCAGTGAATATTTTGCTATTACACTTCTTTCAAATTTTTTTTACATCTTAAGAAACTCAGATGAGAAAAAATCAAAATCAAAAATCTTTTTTTCTCCATTGAATCCAGTATTGTTTGTGACTACTTCTTACAGGTTGACTCAAACAAACAATTCTAACAAAACAGGTGTTTGCAACATTACGGAGAAAACAATTGAAATGTTTTGTTTCCTCATTCTCATTTGTAGCCCAGTTTTTATTACTGTTTCACTTTTATAAATATCAGGCATAATTTTGATGACTGATATTAAAATAAAGCTAGTTGAAAGCATCCCAAGATTTATTTTTCACATTTTCACCCTGATATATTCACTGTTTTAGGTTTAATTTTGCCGTTTTAGCCGGTTATTTCCAGGTTTTGCCGTTTTTTTTCTCAGTTTTTGCCACTGGCAAGGAAAAACTAGTTTTTGCCGGCAAAAACCAAGTCCTGTCATGTATTGAGCAACTTCTTAATAGATTGTCCTTGGATTGTCTTTAGATATTTATATAACACAGCCAGAGTTATGCAGAAAGCTTGTATAGGAGCTTTTTGCCTTATTTTCAGCCAGAATAAAGGTTTTTTTTGTAATTTCAGAGACCTCCTCACTGCGTCAAAACCCTTTAATCCATAGCCTGTTTCTAGTTTTGGAGACACATGACCACTTAAAACAGATTATAAGGAAAGCGGAATACACCTTAAGATATAATCTGCTTTCACTTATTTTTCTTAACTTTCAGCCTTTTTTAAGTTACCACCTAATTGTAATAGATTCAGGGCTGCCATAAGTTGACGTGAAAAATCCTAAGATTTCCAAATTTGCATTTTTCAAATGCGATTTTTACGAAATCGTACCTTTACCCCATAGCCTGTTTCTAGTTTTGTTGACATGCGACTACTTAAAGCAGGCTGTAAGTACTGCAGAATGGGCTTTAAGGCGCATTCTGCTTTACTTTCAGCCTGCTTTAAGCTACCTTGTACTGGATTTTTTTCGAAGATTTAGGAAAAATCCGGAGAAATGGCACCCCTGTAGATTTATCAATATTTTATTGTATGGAATTGTGTTAGAATAAAAGTTTGAAATACATGTAGTTTTCAAGTGCATTTGTGATCAAATTGAATGTTATTGAAATAGCTGTACACAGGTAATAGACAAGAAGCATATACAGTACTTACTATGTACTTATAATTTATTCCAGTAAAAATATGATAAAAAAAAAAAAGATATTTTCTCTTATTATGCCTTAATTTGAATTTAGCAGTTTATGTAAGTTTTTCAAAGAAAATGTTATTTAGATTGTCTGAATTCTGTTTTAATTTTAGCAAGTATTGAAATAAAACTTCAAAATTGTATTACATCCATCCTATTTTTGAGTATGATTGAATATAATATACATGTACATTTATAACCTTATAAGGAAAACTTTCCTGAGTTTTTTTTAATGTTCCCCTTAGTACTACATAAATATTCTAGACAATTTATCTAAATAGATTTGCATGTGAACAGGAGTTTGATCTGCTATAATTTTCACAAAATTACAGTCAGTTGAACTTTTTTTGCCTATGGGGGCATCATATTTGTCTTACAAAGCCATCCGTCTAGTTTGTATCAAAATCATTTTGATATGCAATACAAGAAGCATCTGAAAATCCTTTCAATACGTGAAGTTTTCCACTAGAATTTTTAGCTCACCTGGCACGAAGTGCCAAGGTGAGCTATTGTGATCGCCCTGTGTCTGTCGTCGTCCGTCCGTCCGCTCTTACAGGAGCCACCTTATGGGGTCCTAACCTGGCAGTTTTGGGTCATTAACCTGGCCAGTTAGTGATTGTGGGGTTGAAAGAGAGCATTGTGGCGTTAAAAATGGTGCATGTGGGGTTAGTTTTAGGGTTAGAGTTTATATAGCATCTAACCCCACAACACCGTCTCCTAAGAACTTCCGTCCGTCAGTCCGTCCGCCGTCCGTCGTCAAACGTTTTAGCTCACCTGGCACAATTATTATTTTCATATCAATCCAAAGAAATTGATTATCCTCTATATAAGTCACAGGAAGGCATAGATCTATAATAAAAAAAATATAATATCTCAACAAAACCTCAACTTAACCTTTGACTATACAGTTATAAAATTATAAAATTACTCTATTCTGATATTTCGACCTCTAAGAGCCTTTGTCAAAGTAAATAATGTCCAAATACACTTTTAGCTCACATGAGCTATTTTGAACGCAGTCCTTCCCGTGTCTGTCAACATTTTCAAACAGCATCTCCTCTGAAACTGCTGATCTGATTTCAACTAAACTTTGTCAGAAGCATCAGCTGCAGTGACAAGGGGAAACAAAAAGTTGTTCAAAGCTTTTGGCTAGAGTTATTCCCCTTGCTGTTGGGCAAGTTTTTCTAACATGGCTGTATAGGCAAATTTAAATTGATAAGAAAATCTTTAAAATTCTTCTCAGAAACTGAAAGGCCCAGACCTATGATATTTGGTTTGTACTATTACCTATTGGTTTTCTACCAAGATTGTTCAAATTATGACCCCGGGCCAAAAATGACCCGCCCTTGGGCTTATCAGTTTTTCATAGGAAAACTTTAAAAAGTATTTTCTCTATTAACTTAAGGCACAGATCATTAATATTTGACATGTACTTTTCCCTTATGATTCTCTATCAAGATTGTTCAAATTATGACTCCGGCCCAAGAAATGGCCCAGCCCTTGTGCTTATAAGTTTTACTTAGGAGAACCTTTAAAATTCTTTTTCTAGGAAACTGTCAGGCCCAGATCTTTAATATTTCGATTGAATATCACATGTTTATGTGATTATATAAATTTATCTGCATAATTATGTTTTGCATGTTAATTTATGTAGTAAGATCTATTTCCAAGTTTCAAGTATGGCTTTAATAGATCGTAAGGCAGATTACCAGCTTTCTGTGTTGCTTTTGACCTGCATGGTCTGCTTAGCTGACTGCTCAATCCAGGATAAAAGTTATGCAGAAGACTTTTCCAAGAGCTTTCTGTGTTGCTTTTGACATTTTTAGCTCACCTGGCACGTAGTGCCAAGGTGAGCTTTTAGGATCGCTGGATGTCCGTCGTTTGTCCGTCCGTGCCTACGCTAGGATACTTATGTGGCTAAAATTCTTAGCCCCATAATAGAAAAACATTAACCTGGCCGTCTCTTGTGACATTAACCTGGCCGTTTCTTGTGACATTAACCTGGCCAGTTGTGGGACATAGGGTTAGTGGTAGGGTTAGCCTCCAGATCATTCTATTCCAAGTTAGAGCAAAAAGAAATTGTCCGTCCGTCCGGGCTTACAGGAGCTACCTTATGGGGTCCGTTTCGGTCATTAACCTGGCCAGTTAGTGATTGTGGGGTTTAAAGAGAGTATTGTGGGGTTTAAAATCACGCATGTGGGGTTAGTTCTAGGGTTAGGGTTTATATAGCAAAAAACCCCACAACAACCGTCTCCTAAGAACGTCCGTCCGTCCGAGCGCACGATAGGTCCTTTGTTGGGTAGGGAGAACAATAGATTCCATTCATTCCGTTATTACCCTATTGTTATTGTTGGGTATTTTGTGTACTGTTGGGTACTTTTAAACAAAAAATATACCCAACAAATGCCCAACTGTGAGAACGTCCGTCCGTCTGTCCGTCCACAATTGTTTGTTAACACTCTAGCAGGTTCAAATCTCATTGGATCTTGATGAAACTTGGACACACTGTTTGCCTCAATGAAATCTAGGTCAAGTTCGAATGTGGGTCATGTCCGGTCAAAAACTAGGTCACTAGGTCAAATTATCGAGAAACCTTGTTAACACTCTAGAGGCTACAAATTTCATTGGATCTTCATGAAACCTCGTCAATATGATTGCCTCATGAAATCTAGGCCAAGATTGAATGTGGGTCATGTCCGGTCAAAAACTAGGTCACTAGGTCAAATCTTCGAAAAACCTTGTTAACACTCTAGAGACTACAAATTTCATTGGATCTTCATGAAACTTCATCAAAATGTTTGCATTAATAAAATCTAGGTCAAGTTCGAATGTGGGTCATGTCCGGTCAAAAAATAGGTCACTAGGTCAAATCTTCGAAAAACCTTGTTAACACTCTAGAGACTACAAATTTCATTGGATCTTCATGAAACTTCATCAATATGATTGCCTCAATGAAATCTAGGCCAAGTTTGAATGTGGGTCATGTCCGGTCAAAAACTAGGTCACTAGGTCAAATCTTCGAAAAACCTTGTTAACACTCTAGAGGCTACAAATTTCATTGGATCTTCATAAAACTTCATCAAAATGTTTGCCTCAATGAAATCTAGGCCAAGTTAAAATGTGGGTCATGTCTATTCAAAAACTAGGTCACTAGGTCGAATCATCGAAAAACCTTATTAACACTCTAGAGACTACAAATTTCATTTGATCTTCATAAAACTTGATGAAAAGGTTTGCCTCAATGAAATATAGGTCAAGTTCAAATGTGGCTTATGTCTTGTCAAAAACTAGGTCACAAGGTCAAATCATGGAAAAACCTCGTTAACACTCTAGAGACTACAAAATTCATTGAATCTTCATGAAACTTGAACAAAATGTTTGTCTCATTGAAATCGAGGTCAAGTTAGAATGAGGGTCATGCCCGGTCAAAAACTAGGTCACACTGTGTACATGGTTACCAGGTGAGCGATTTAGGGCCATAGTGGCCCTTGTTGAGATTACCAGGATAAAAGTTACGCAGAAAGCTTTTTCATCAGCTTGCTGTGTTGCTTTCGACCTGCATGGTCTGCTTAGCTGACTGCTCAATCTAGGAAACAAGAGGGCCTGAAGGCCCTGATATCGCTCACCTGTTAAAATGAAGCCTGCTAGCTTTACCTTTGAATTTCACCGTTTTATTCTAAATCCATTAAAATGTGTAGTATAGCATGTAAACAACATTGGAATATGAACTACTGTACTCTAGTATAGTAGAGTACATCAAGGGCAGATAACTAGAACCTAAATAATACTGAAATGAAACCTTTTTTAGCATTACAAAGTATATCAAGGGCAGATAACTCTTGCCACAAAGGTCAGATTTCAACAATAATTGCAATCCCTCGAGAACTTATAGCTATATACATTATGTGCAAGTATAATTAAAATCCATTGAAAACTGTAGTTGCAAGAGTGTAAACACTGTTAGATATGACATTTTCAGCAATTCAAAGGTAGATAACTGATGACCTATTTGTCTGATTTCAACCATAATCGAACTCATATGAACTCTTATGATTATATACAATCTGAGCAAGTTACAGAAAGATTGGATTAAAATTGTGGCCTCTAGATTGTAAACACTGTTAAATATAGCATTTTCAGCAATTCAAAGGTAAATAACTCTTGACCTATTAGTTCGATTTCAACCATAATCGAACTCATCAGAACTCTTATGATTATATACAATCTTAGCAAGTTTGAGAAAAATTAGATGAAAATTGTGGCCTCTAGAGAGTAATCACCGTTAAATATGACATTATCAGCAATTCAAAGGTAGATAACTCTTGACCTATTTGTTCGATTTCAACCATAATCGAACTCATCCAAACTCTTATGATTATATACAATCCGAGCAAGTTACAGAAAGATTGGATTAAAATTATGGCTTCTAGAGTGTAAACACTGTTAAATATAGCATTTTCAGCAATTCAAAGGTAGATAACTCTTGACTTATTAGTCCGATTTCAACCATAATCAAACTCATCTGAACTCTTATGGTAATATACCATCTGAGCAAGTTACAGAAAGATTTGATTAAAATTGTGGCCTCTAGAGTGTAAACACTGTAAAATACAGCATTTTCAGCAATTCAAAGGTAGATAACTCTTGACTTATTAGTCCGATTTCAACCATAATCAAACTCATCCGAATTCTTTTGGTAATATACAATATGAGCAAGTTACAGAAAGATTGGATTAAAATTGTGGCCTCTAGAGTGTAAACACTAAAATTGTTGACGACGAACGACGGACATTCAAGGGTTGCAATAGCTCACCCTGAGCTAGCTCAGGTGAGCTAAAAAGTTATGCAGAAGGCTTTTCCAGGAGCTTTCTGTGTTGCTTTTGACCTGCATTGTATAACTGCCTTTGTAATAATGGACTTATGCACATTACTTAAATAAATCGAAACTAAAACTGGATTGATCTAAAATGCTTTCACTACTACAGATGTTTACATATGTAATTGTTTATATTATCTTGTGTATGGGCCGGTGGCCTTTAGAATATAACCTACATTTTTAACCAATCAAACTGCCTTTTGCACCCCATTAAGTATGGCACTTAATCATTAAGTATTTTGTTGTGTTTCGACGTCGCGTGGTGTCTGCGCGTGCTATAGATAACTCCGCCTCGTAGCAACTACAATGTAGTTGTAAAGACTGCCATATTTGGGCGATCTCACAACCAGAATAAGCCAGCTTTGTTTACGATACGTGGGAATTATGTAGTCCTCGGCCAATAAAAATATAGGTTATATTCTCAGTTAGTTAGAACATATTAAGTGAAATCTTAATGGTTAAGAAGGGGCCACTCCCTAACGCTCGTTACGCCTCTTCTTAATCATTAAGATTTCACTTATTATGTTCTAACTATAACTAATACAATACATGCTGAACTGAACTATGTAGCTTTGCCTTATGCTCCTCTACCAAGATTGTTCAAATTATGACCCCGGGTCAAAAATGGCCCACTCAGGGCTTATCATTTTTTCTTAGACTTATATAGGAAAACCTTTTAAAATCTTCTCTGAAACTGCCAGGCACAGACTTTTAATATTTGACATGTGGCTTTGCCTTATGGTCCTCTAATAAGATCTTTCAAATTATGACCCCGTGGTCAAAAATGACCCTGCTCTAGGCTTATCAGTTATACATAGGAAAACCTTCAAATATCTACTTCTCTGAAACTGTAAGGCCCAGATCATAAATATTTGACATGTAGTTGTGCCTTATGGTTCTCTACCAAGACTATATGAATAATGACCCCTGGGTAAAAAAATGGCCCTGTCCCAGGGCTATTCAGTTTTACATTGACTTGTATATAGTAAAACCTTTGAAAATCATCTTCTGATATCGCAAGGCCCAGACAATTATTATTTTACATAGCTTTGCATTAGGGTCCAATACCGAGATTGTTCAAATTATGATCGTGGTCAAAAATTGCCACACCCTGGGGCTTATCAGTTTTACATAGAAATCCTCTTTTCTGAAACCACAAGGCCCAGAGGGTTTTAACATGCAACAGTCCACATAAATGCAATGACAAACTTCAGTTTGCATTCTATATAACACAACAGTTCCTCTGGTGAGCGATATGGCCCACTCGTTGTCGGTTTATTGCATTATGGCAAATAGTAAACAGTGCAGACCTTGATCAGACCAGAAGGCTCCTTTAGAGTGCCATGTCCTATGCAAACAGTGTAGACCCAGATCAAAGGGTACAGGTATGCACTGTATGTGTTTGTCATTTTGCAAAATATTGTTAAAATTAAACACCCCCTACCCTCCACCCCAGTTTAACTGGGCTTTTTTAACCCATTACCCCATAAATACGACTTTTAACGCCTATAACTTATTTCTCCACTGAGGAAAAGAGTTCACTTTTATACAGTGATGAATATATATCATAAGAAAAAGTTTCCATATCCTAGCAGATAATGGCTTAAAGCAGGCTGAAAGTAAAGCAGAATGCGCCTTAAGGCGCATTCTGCTTTACTTTCGACCTGCTTTAAGTGGTCATTTGTCTTCAAAACTAGAAGCAGGCTATGGGGTAATGGGTTAAGTATTAAGGCACTCTTTGTCTTATTTGCAGAATCTTCAGAAACACATGGGAGAGGACATTTTGCAGAAAGTGATAAATTTTTGTTTGAAGTACATGTCAGATCTGACTTTACCTGCTAAGAGGTAAGAGCATACAATTTGAATTATACACACCCAAACTCTGCAATTCCTCATTACAAATTGACAAGAACTCCTGCAGACTAAAAGCCCTTTGCCCATAACAATGTATGTACAGTACAACCCCTCTATTACGACCACTAAATTGACAACCACTAAATTGTGTCAAATATTAGTCGTTTAAGACAGGTGTCTGCTTAAAGCAATGTTAAAGTGAAACAGAAAGCTCCTACAGGAGCTTTCTGTTTCACTTTCACATAGCTTTAAGCTGTCACCAGTCTTTTACATAGACAATTAGCCTTCTTTTTTGTGGTCGTAATAGAGAGGTTCTACTGTACAGTCAATCTAGAACAAATATTCAATAGAAGGTCATAATTATGTCCATTAACTCTTTTCCCATAGCTTTTTAGTTTCTAATGTTAAATACAGGTAATTAACTTAACCCATTACCCCATAAATACACCCTTTTACGCCTTTACTCTATTCCTCCACTGAAGAAAATAATTCAAATTTATACAGTCACGAATTTGTATCATAAGAAATAGTTTCTATATTCTAGCAGATGTTAGCTTTAAGTGATCATCTTTCTTCAAAACTAGAAACAATCTTTTGGGTAAACAGGTTAAATCAGGCTGAAAGTCTACCAGAAAACTCTTGGAAGAGCTACCTGTCTCACCTTTAGCCTGCTTTAAGCACCCACCTGTCAGTCAGCTGGAATCATTTTCTGTAACTCTTTAACCTTTTCCCTAATAGTAGCGGCTATTCCTCCACTGAAGAAAATAGTCCAAATTTATATAGTCATGAACATATAGCATAAGAAATATTTTCTATATTCTAGTAAGTGGTAGCATAAAGCATGCTGAAAGTAAAGCAGAATGTGCCTTAAGGTGCATACTGCTTTACTTTCAGCCTGCTTTAAGTGGTCATCTATGTTTAATACTAGAAACAGGCTCTGCAGCTGTCTTTAACTCTTTCCTCCATAGAAGTGCCTTTTAGGGCAATTTATTCCTCCACTGAAGAAAATAGTTCCAATTTATACAGTAATAACCATATACATGTAACACAAGATCGGTTTTCTGTATACTAACAGATGGTAGCTTAAATCAGGCTGAAAGTAAAGCAGAATGTGCCTTAAGGCACATTCTGCGTTACTTTCAACCTGCTATAAGTGGTCATCTGTCTTCAAAACTAGAAATAGACAATGGGGTAATGGGTTTATCCGAAAAGCATTGAATTTTGAAACATTCTTTCATTTTGAGATAAATGGCAAGTTCAATATGACTCAAGTAATCTGTCAAAAAAATTAAGTAGATGTAAAATAGGACAAACAGAGTGCATATACATGTACTTTATAAATACAATACTGTCTATTGAGCTGATGGTAAAGGAAATGCATGATAAATGGATAGAGAGGTAGATTAAATAACTAAGCCATGTCTCAGCTTTGAAATACAGGCAAGTTCAACTTTTATTAAGTAAGTCAGAGATAATGAATTTCCATGTAATTAGATTTACATATCAACTCTCATTCATGTAATTGATATGGAGTGTTAAAAAATTAGAAGGGATATTTGTAATAAACTCACTGAATAAACATTTTAGATGAATATTAACCATTTCCCGCATTTTAGCACATTAAGTTTATTCCATTGCTGAGGAAAACAGTTTCAATTTATACAGTCATGAATACAGTTATGAATCATAAGAAAAAATTACATTTTCTTTTTTCTATCAGGTAGTAGCTTAAAGTAGGTTGAAAGTAAAGCAAAATTCACCTTAAGGCTTTCAACTTTCAACCTGCTTTTAGTAGTCACCTATGTTCAAAACTAGAAACAGACTATGGGGTAATGGGTTAAGTCATCTATATTTCTTATTGTATTTTCTTCCAGGGGTACCTTTGTAGAATTCCGTAGTAGTATGTTAAACATCTGTCCTGTTGGTAGAAGTTGCAGTCAGAAAGAAAGAGATGAGTTTGCTACTTATGATAAGGTAGGTGGTTAATCTGTTCTGTTTCCAAACTTTTACATCTTCTTCAATTAAGTTTGTGTTCTCGATATTTGACCTCTTAACCCATTACCCAATAGCCTGTTTCTAGATATGAAAACAGATGACAACTTAAAGCAGGTTGAAAGTAAAACAGAATGCACCTCAAGGTGCATTCTGCTTTACTTTCAGCCTGCTTTAAGCTACCTTCTGATAGAATATAGATAATATTTCTTGTGGTTCATATTCATGACTATAAATTGGAACTATTTTCCTCAGTGGAGGAATAAATTAAAGGCATAAAAAGGTGTATTTATGGGGTAATGGGTCAACCCTTTCCTCCACAGCAATAGGACACACCGGTATACCTAATTCTCCACACAACCAGTTTTAATTAACTCATTACCCAATACATGCCGATTTTTAGCTCGCCTGTACAAAGTACATGACGAGCTATTGCAATACCCCCGGTGTAGTCGTTGTCGTTGTTGTCGGCGTCGTCGTGAACGGCGTAAACAATTTTAAGAAAATGTCTATAACTTCTATGTCCCTTGAGGTATTGCTTTCATAGTTGGTATGTGTGTGTATATGGACAAGACCTTTCCATGCACAGAAAAATTGTGACCCCTGTGACCTTGACCTTGAACTTAAGGTTCGCATTTAGGTTTCGAAATCTGTGATTAGGTTACGAAAAATGCCTATAACTTCTATGTCTCTTGAGGTATTGCTTTCATAGTTGGTATGTGTGTGTATATGGACAAGACCTTTCCATGCACAGAAAAATTGGGACCCCTGTGACCTTGACCTTGAACTTAGGGCCCGCGTTTAGGTTTCGAAATCTGTGTTTAGGTTTCAAAAAATGCCTATAACTTCTATGTCTCTTGAGGTATTGCTTTCATAGTTGGTATGTGTGTGTATATGGACAAGACCTTTCCATGCACAGAAAAATTGGGACCCCTGTGACCTTGACCTTGAACTTAGGGTTCGCGTTTAGGTTTCGAAATCTGTGATTAGGTTTCGAAAAATGCGTATAACTTCTATATCTCTTGAGGTATTGCTTTCATAGTTGGTATGTGTGTGTATATGGACAAGACCTTTCCATGCACAGAAAAATTGGGACCCCTGTGACCTTGACCTTGAACTTAGGGCCCGCGTTTAGGTTTCGAAATCTGAGTTTAGGTTTCAAAAAATGCCTATAACTTCTATGTCTCTTGAGGTATTGCTTTCATAGTTGGTATGTGTGTGTATATGGACAAGACCTTTCCATGCACAGAAAAATTTGGACCCCTGTGACCTTGACCTTGAACTTAGATCCAGGGTTTAAGGATTCGAAATCTGTGTTTAGGTTTTGAAAAACATTAATATTTCCTATGTCCCTTGAGGTGTAACTTCATATTTAATTTTCATGTGTATATTGACAAGACCTTTCGATGCAGGCAAAAAGCTTGACCTCGGTGACCTTGAGTGTGCTTTTAAGTTTCTAAATGTGCCGATGGCGAGCTTTGTTGTCTCTCTAACAACTCTTTTTTTTCCTCCACTGAAGATAATAGTTCTACCTTAAACAGTAATGAGTATACTGAGTAAGATATATTTTCTATATACTAGCAGATGGTTACTGAAAGTAAAGCGGAATGCGCCTTAAGGCACATTCTGCTTTACTTTTCAATCTGCTTTAAGCGATCACATGTATTCAAAACAAGAAACACTAGGCTATGGCCATTGGGGTAATGGGTTAACTCTTTGCCAGCTGGGTAATTGTTTGGTCTGCAACATGTTGTCTGCCTCTGTTCTAAAAAGTAGAAATTTCAAAATTTCCTTTAAAAACAGTGTCAGGAAGTCAAACAGTTTGGATCCTGATGAGATGCCGTGTTATTCGACATTGTAATCAGTATCCAACTGTGTGCACAGATAATCTTAACCCATTACCCAATAGCCTGTTTCTTGTTTTGAAGACAGGTTACCACTTAAAGCAGGTTGAAAGTAAAGCAGAATGTGCCTTAAGGCACATTCTGCTTTACTTTCAGCCTGTTTTAAGCTACCCTCTGTCAGGATTATAGAATATAATTCTTACGGTGTATATTCATTACTGTATAAATTGGAACTATTTACTTCAGTAGAGGAACAAATTAGATGTGTAAAAAGGTGTATTTACGGAGTAATGGGTTAATTAGGCAGCTAGAGTGTACAGAGTTAATGGTGTTAAGTACAGGTGGCAGCTAGATGCAGTATGAAAGTAAACCAGAAAGTTTCTATGTGTACTCATCCTTTATTAACAATGTACCTGAGAAAAGTAAAGTTTTTGTATGTTGACAGTGTATACCCTACTAAAGGAGCACTCTGATTAGAGTCTGCAGTTTGCCATTTTGTAAAATATTGCAGAAAACAAACCTAAATAGTCATAAATGGAATAGATTTAATTAGAAACTTGAGATGTCCATTAAAAGTTTCTAAGACGAACGAGTTAATGATTCTTTTAAAATATTTTGAATGATCATAGATAGTAAAACCTCTATTACGACCACTAATTTGTGTTAATTATTAGGTGTTTACAACAGTTGACTACTTAAAGCTATGTGACAGTAAAGCAGAAAGCTCCATAAAGAGCTTTCTGTTTTACTGTCACCTTGCTTTAAGCTGTCTCCAATTAGCCTTAGTTTTAGTTGTCGTAATAGAGAGGTTTGACTGTATATTATATTGCTCTTTCACTTCAGGAACACCAGATTCGAGAGAAGTTCAAGGCTGCTTTAGAGAAAGAATTTGATGGCAAAGGATTGAAGTTTGCAATTGGAGGACAGATTAGTATAGATGTATTTCCCATAGGTTGGGATAAAACTTTCTGTCTCAGTTTTATAGAAAAAGATGGATTCCAGAGTATTCACTTTTTTGGTGATAAAACAGCTCAGGTAAAAATATACATGTAATACTGTGAAATCTGGAGCTATAGTTCCAGATATTTGGATTTCTTTTAACCCATTACACTATAGCTGGTTTCTAGTTTTGAAGACAGGTTATCACTTAATGCAGGTTGAAAGTAAAGCTGAATGTGCCTTAAGGCACATTCGGCTTTACTTTCAGCCTGCTTTAAGCTACCATCTGCTTGAATATTGAAAATATTTTTATGATATACATGTATGTATTCATAACTGTATAAATTGGAACTAATGAGGTAAAAAGGTGTATACATGTATATGGATTAAATATCAAAATCTTATGCTGCAAAACCCTATGTTGTGACAACCCATTAGAATAGACTTGAAGAGATTATTCTAATAGGTTGTCACAACATAGGATGTATTTGAACAATAGGGGAGAAATTGTTGGGAATGTTTACTTTGTGTACTCCATCTTAATAAAAGTCCCATTCCGAACAACACACAGTAGTCACTTTATCTAACAGTTGTGTGTAGGGAGTCAAACTCTCACTTCTTAACTCTTTATAATGATCCTTACATTAAACCATAACTGTATATATAAATATGCCTTTTTACGCCCTTGATTTATTACTCCACTATTCTAGCAGATTGTAGCTTGAAACAGTCTGTAAGTAAAGAAGAATGTGCCTAAAGGTGCATTTTGCTTTACTTTCAACTTGGTTTAACCCATTACCCCATAGCCTGTTTCAAGTAATAAATATAGGTAACCACTTAAAGCAGGTTGAAAGTAAAGCAGAATGTGCCTTAAGGCACATTCTGCTTTACTTTCAGCCTGCTTTAACCTATTACCTGCTAGAATAAGGAAAGTATTAAATATGACACATATTCATTACGGTATAATTTGGAACTATTTTCTTCAGCGGATGAATAAAATGTATGTGCTAAAAGTCGCTTCTATAAGGGAAAGGGTTAAGTTGTTACCTGATAAAGTGTAAAGGCAATGACACCAATGGTCCTTTGAATAACAATTGTGCATTAAAGGTAGTTTATTGTATATCTTACTATAAATAGTAACAGATTTTGCTTTGATGACAATGCAATACACCCTTGCTGACCGGGCCAATAACCGGATGCAGTCCAATAACCGGTTATTTGGACTGCATCCAGTTATTGGCCAGGGGGAAACAGATCTTAAGCATTTGAAAACGTTAGCAAGGTAAAGTTCAAAATGGCCAATGTTTTCTATTTAAAGATGACGTCATTTGGTTTCTATAACGGCCGCTTATGTTAACATTCAAGCAATCTACATATTCGTTGATTTTGAACCAGGTATACAATAAACAAGTCATTAAACGGCCAGGATGGGCCGTTATTGCTTATAGGCACTCATTAGCCACACGGGCACTCGGCCAAGACCCTCGTGCCATTATGGCTAACTTGTGCCAATAAGCAACGACGGCCCGTCATGGATGTTTAAAATCTGTATATTAGCAGTAGGCATTTGATACAGGACATTTGAATTGTGTTACAGTCAAAACTCGGTAATTTGAACTCCCGTTTGTTCGAACATACCCATATTTCAAATGGAAACTTTACCCTTTACTTCATAGATACACCTTTTATCGCATTTTATTCATTCTTCCACTGGAGAAAATAATTCGACTTTATACAGTCATGGATATGCTCCATCAAAAATATTTTTACCATTTTCTATATCCTTGCATTTTGCTTTACTTTCAACCTGCTTTAAGTGGTCACCTGTTTTCAAAACTAGAAATATGCTATATAAAGGGTTATAGTGGACTAAAAGTAAAGTAGAAATGTCCTGGATCTTCACTGTTTGCTTTACACATTCACACATTTAGATGTCCCCATGACAATTAGTCAGAGGTGTAGGGATTATTGTTTTACCTTGGTCTTTCTGTCTGTCTGTCTGTTCTTTTGTCTGTCCAGTTTTTTTCATCTGTACATTTATGCTGTACATACTTTTTCTTTTACCTACTACAGATTGCAAGCTACACGTACAACCGTATAATTTTACAGGATGTTTTCACATATACCACATATGTGCATATCATCTTGATTTTTATTTCCATCAATATTTCAAAGAAATACTGATTGTTGAAATTCGGGGTCATCATAATTATGTGTCTGACAGACACAGACACATCTTCAGATTTTCTTGTGATCTGGTTAACCCTTTCCCCAATAGAAGCGCCTTTTAGTGGCTATGATTTATTCATCCACTGAAGAAAATAGTTCCAATTTAATCAGTAATGAATATGTATTTTAGGGAATATTTTTCTATATTATAGTACATGATAGCTTAAAGCAGGCTAAAAGTAAAGCAGAGTGAGCCCTAAGGCGCATTCTGCTTTACTTTCAACCTGCTTTAAGTAGTCACCTATCTTAATTACTAGAAATAGGCTATGGGGTAAAGGGTTAATATTATTTTCACTTTCATTTTCAAGGGAGGAAATGACCATGAGATATTCGAGGACCCTAGAACTATCGGACACACAGTGACCAGTCCTGCAGATACTAGAAAACAAGTCACAGAACTTCTGAAGAATCTATAACAGTGGTAGCAGTATACATTCCGACACACATAGCTAAGGCGATACAACAATTTACACCAAAAGAACTGAAGACTGTGATCACATTGTATTTATTAGCTCACCTGAGCTAGCTCAGGGTGAGCTTTTGCAATCCTTGAAAGTCCGGCGTGCGTCGTCCGTCGTCAACAATTTTAGTGTTTACACTCTAGAGGTCACAATTTTTATCCAATCTTTCTCAAACTTGCTCAGATGGTATATTGCCATAAGAGCTCGGATGAGTTCGATTATGGTTGAAATCGGACAAATAGGTCATGAGTTATTTACCTTTGAACTGCTGAAAATGCCATATTTAACAGTGTTTACACTCTAGAGGCCACAGTATTTATCCAATCTTTCTAAAACTTGTCCAGATTGTATATTACCATAAGAGTTCGAAAGAGTTCGATTTTGGTTGAAATCAGATAAATAGATCAAGAGTTATCTACCTTTGAATTGCTGAAAATGCCATATTTAACGGGTGTTTACACTCTAGAGGCCACAGTATTTATCCAATCTTTCTAAAACAAGCCCAGATTGTATATGACTATAAGAGTTTGGATGAGTTCGATTTTGGTTGAAATCGGACAAATAGATCAAGAGTTATCTACCTTTGAATTGCCAAAAATGCCATATTTAACAGTGTTTACATTCTAGAGGTCACAATTTTTATCTAATCTGTCTCAAACTTGTCCAGATTGTATATGACCATAAGAGTTCAGATGAGTTTGATTATGGTTGAAATCAGACTTATAGGTCGAGAGTTATCTACCTTTGAATTGCTGAAAATGCCATATTTAACGATGTTTACACTCTAGATGCCACAAATTTTATCCAATCTTTCTCAAACTTACTCAGATTGTATATTACCATAAGACTTCGGATGAGTTCAATTATGGTTGTAATCGGACCAATAGGTCAAGAGTTATCTACCTTTGAATTGCTGAAAAAGATATATTTAACAGTGTTTACGCTCTAGAGGCCACAATATTTATCCAAGCTCTCTCAAAACTTGCCCAGATTGTATATGACCATAAAACAAAAATATAGAAGACTGACAAGAGAAAACCCGGCTGGAATGTCTTTGGTGTCACATATCATTGACTAGTTTCGTCCTTGTTTGGACTCATCAGAATGACCATAATACAGTCAAACCTGTCTTATGTGACCTTCAAGGGGAGAGACACAATAAGGTCACATAAGACAGGTAGTCACATAAGTCAGGTTATCAGTTTTCAAGGGTAAATTAGTATACAAGTGAACACCATTATGCATGTTTCTCTGAATAAACTGATATATTAACCCTTTCTTCCAAAAGCAATAATTAAGATCATTTTCTATATTTTCAGAAAAATTTATTAATTGCTATTTAACAAATACATACATAACGTGTTGACTATTCATCCCCAAATGATCAAATACTATCAATATCCAATCAATCACCTGAAATATTCGTCGGTCTTGTGTTTTTTAAATTTTATTCTGTAACAGGTTCGACGAAAATGTTCAATTTTTTTCTTCAATTCCGTTGTATCTGATAAACATGTGTCCATTTAGGATCGCTTTCTCAGTCTATTAACTGTATAATTCATATTCAGAATCGCGTCTCAAGGAGTAAGAATTCGATCCCGACGTGTGTTAGTTGCTTTTTGTCTTTGTTGTCTCTCTCACACGTAAATCTTTCCCGAAATGTCCACGTTTAGTGTCACGTCTATAATGTCCACCATTTTATCGCGTCGCAATTTTGTTCAAGTCAATTTCAAAATATGACAGCGCTATTTTTAACCCCGTTTTATTTGTCAATATCTCCTATTTAAAACACAGTCTTGCAAAGTAGAAAAAGAAAACAAACTTTGTAAAACCGACGAAAGAAAAGACGCTTAAGAACCATCTTTTTTACTTGTATCATACGTAATACACATATGCCAAAATCCGAGTGTTCGCAACTGCATATAGGAATGTGCATAGAAATTCTGCTTCGCAGTTTCGGCATATCGCTTTGTTTTCTAATGGGATTTTTTTTATAATGTATCGTTGGAAAATCAATTCAAGAAGTTAACTGTCGGTTTACATTCATATAAAATGTTCATTACATGGGTATTTTCGCAAAAAGTTACGATTATAATACGCCGGAGTTTATACGACATAATTTCCCCCACCCGTTCTTTCGTAATGGAGTGTTGGATTGGGTATGACTTTTTAACAGTAAATCATCACCGGAATAGCTATTTTCGGGGTAAGAAAAGCATTATTAGTCGAGTTCTAATAATAATTTTTATATTTAATTGCTTTTTGGTAGCTCAATTCTCCAAATTCATTCCCGATCGCCGTTGAACTATTTACCACAATTGTCTACTCACAAATAATAACATGCAGTTACACCTGTTCTGTTCTGTTAAAGTAAGTGTTACTCTGTTTTATGCCGAAATACAAACAAAAGAATATTCGCCTCCCGGAAATGAAAATCGATAATGACCGGCAATTATCGAGTCGCTGCAAACAGGTGCGTTTAATAGCGACATGGGACTTTGGGAGCGGCATATTATGGTCGTTAGTCACGTAACACAGGTTTGTCGTTATACACAGTCTGAACATAGAGGAAAATGTGTTGGGAGGAATTTTTAAGGTCGTCTAAGACAAATAGTCGTTATATAGGGACGGTCGCTATGACAGGTTTGACTGTAGTTAGAAAAAGGGTATTATGGTTGGAATCGGACAAATAGATCAAGAGATATCTACCTTTGAATTGCTGAAAATGCCATATTTTACAGCTTTCACTCTCTTGTAACTACAGTTTTCAATGGATTTTGATTATACTTGTACACAAAGGATGTAGCTATACGTTCTCGAAGGAGTGTAATTATTGTTGAAATGTAATCATTGTGGCAATAGTTACCTGCCCTTGATATACTTTGAAATGCTAGAAAAAGGCTTCATTTCAATATTGTTTAGGCTCTATTTATTTGCCTTTGATGTACTCTACTATGCTACAGTAGGTCGACAAACTTGAATGGATTTAGAATAAAACGGGTGAAATTCAAAGGTAAAGCTATCAGGCTTCATTACAAATGGTGAGCGATATCAGGGCCTTCAGGCCCTCTTGTTTCTAAGTCGGCTTTATCAGTGATGTATTACAGGTAGTAATAAGTGACACTCATAATAAGTACTTTTGGCAGTCTTTAAGATAGGTTGGGGTATGATGCAGGACAAAAGTAATGCAGAAAGCTTCTGAAGGCGCTTTCTGCATTACTTTTACCCTGCATTATTAATGATTAAAGCTTTACTCCAAAGTCTGTTTAAAGTGTTGAAAATAGGTGAGAATTTAAAGCAGGTTGAAAGTAAAGCAGAATGCACATTAAGTGCATTCTGCTTTACTTTCAGCCTGTTTTAAGCTACCATTTTCTAGAATAAAAGATATTTCTTATGATGCATACTCATGACTGTATCAATTGGAACTACTTTTCTTAAGTTGAGGAATAAAATTAAAGGGGATACAGATCCTCATTCCTTCTTATATGATGGTCAGTCAAGAGAGGTTTACTGTATAATAATGACTAAAAGGATTCTTATAATTGGCAATCAGACCGAAATGTGCTACAGGGAATAGGGTACTTTTATTTTGGAATTAAGTGAAGATGCAGCTCAGCTGCAGCTCAGCTGCTTCATCATGTGACCATTATTTATCACAGATGCAAACATTAGTCAAACCTGTATTAAGCGAACACTAAAAATAGGGAATGTTTATAGCATACATGACATTGGAGTATAATGCCGGACATAAGTAGTGCAGAAAAAGGCTACTTTATTTAACAGTCGCTCAATACATGTTTGGCTTTATTTCTAATGTGGAACCTTATCAAAATCGGCACTTCTTGTCATGTGCGCATGAATTGTGTTCAAACTTTACCTTAGATGATAGATAATTTTCAGGGTTTCTTTTGGTGCAATACTTATATATTTACAGTAAAATCAGTCTAAACTGGACACTCTTTTGCAAGTAAGGTAGACCACATAAGACATGAGACTATATATACTTAATGCAGGCCCGAGGTTATAAAGTTCCCGAGTTTGTACTCTGTACTCAGATAAGAACTCAGTGCTCAAACTGAGTTCGAACTCAGGAAAGTTATGGTTATAAAAAATTTTGAGTTGAGTTTGTTTCAAGCCTTAGAGTCGGTTTCTCCGAGTTTGGTAGTTAGCCGTCTCAGAAAACTTTCTCTGTGCTCAACATTAAATATGGCTGCAGTACATATCCGGGTTCATCGCAGAAATGTGAGACAAGCTAGAAACGAAAGGGTGTCCCGGTTATTCAAAGACCACTCGAAACCCTGTGAAGTATCTAGATGAACCATCGGTGTTTGCAAGGTATCGTTTTCGCCCAGAAACTATTTTTATTTCATACTTGGACTTTTGCCAAAACTGGCCCCCAGAACAAATAGGAGTCAGCCAATAACAGCACGAAAAGAAACTTCAAAAGGAACTTCGCTGAGTATGATCTCAGAAAGTTTGTAATCTCGGTTTGAGCAAGGATCTCCACTGAGTACAGAGTTCATTTCTGAGTTGAGTTTAAAAGTTTTATAACCTTCTGCCTTACATTTATCCTGCATTAAGCTACCACCTGTTACCAACTGGTTAGAGACTCAAAATATTGTTTTATGAGTGTCTGGTTTAGAGAGGTTTCACTGTATACATGACAATATCAAATATCACCTAGAGGTTACAGTGGAGAATCTGTTATTCTTTCCCGTTTAAACGCAAACGTACGCAAACGCAAAACACTAAAACGTAGAAAAGTACAACTTTTGGACAATTCTGATAATTCATGTTTATTTTGGTGGCAAACAGTTTGGAGCCTGATCAGACGCCGGGTTACCCGGCGTCTGATCTGGCTCCAAACTGTTTGCACTGCAAATAATAGTTTTAGCGTAAACGCGTTTATTGGGAAAGAATAACAGATTCTCCACTGTATCTGAATCTGAATATGTACGTAGGTTATATAAGTGTACATGTTTGAGACATTTTAGTATGTTTGCTGGATGATAACAAACAAATCTTGTGTAAAATAGCTGGTTGACTATAGTCAACAATTTCATAAAGTAATATTTCTTGAAGAAGCATGGACATCTGTATAGATTGGTTTCTACTCAATGCAGGGCAAACGCAATATAGAACAAGGGTGACACTATATGCCCACATCACTGTGTGGTGGGATATAAAAATAACTAAGGAGCTTTTTGTACTATTGTAAATTAGAGATCTCCAGGAGAGATAATGATAAATTTTAGCTTTGTTATATTTGCACCTATCAAGATATAGGAACAGCCAGCAACAGCTCCTAATTATGACCGGTTAGAGACATGAAAAGGGGATTCTTTCAGGAAAGGTGTGAAAAGTGAAATATTAGATAATAGCATAGGTAATCTATGTGTGAGAAATCCAGAGCACTTAGAGATTACCTAGCTATTCTGAGTCACCATTGCCCTCTCACGTAGTGCCTTGACCCGACAAAATATATTGGATAAGACCAATAGGTTTTCTTTATATTGTCTTGCGCGATTCTTTTCATAGAAGTCTAGCTGTAATATAGGGGTGGAATATACTTAAATCAAACATTATTCCTTGTTATATTTATAATTTCTTATAAGGTAGTTTTATGGGTCATATATTTACAGTTCCTAGAAATGTAAGTTATTTTTTAGTATTTTGAATTACTTATTGTCTTTTTGAAGGTACAACATTTATATGTACATGTATATGACTTTTAATATGTAAATTGTACAGGTGGGATTGTATTTGCATGTTGCAAGTATTTGCACAGTGGGCTGTACAGTAGTAGATCAGCAGACTAGCAAAGGTGTTGCACTTTTCACCTACAGTTTGCTTGCAATTGAAAATATTCTTTTACAAGGTAGGAAAAATTGAGCCAATCAGCTCTTATTAAATCAGAAAGTACAATATCAGTAGTGTCAAAATTGTCTGTAGTGGCAACTCTTTGAAGACATAGGAACCTCGAAAGATAGGGTACTGCATAATGCAATTTATACAGTCACAAACACATTGTATCAAAAGAAATAGTTTCTATATGTATATTCTAGCAGATGGTAGCTTAAAGCAGGCTGAAAGTTAAGCAGAATGCGCCTCCTTGAGGCGCATTCTGCTTTACTTTTACCCTGCTTTAAGTGGTCACCTGTCTTGAAAGCCAGAAACCATTCTATAGAGTAAAGAGTTAAACTGTTCCATTGTATTTGCTAATGTGAAAAACCCACTACCCTTGTTGAATATTCTGTTTGGTATTGGTGATGATCATGTAGATGTTTTTGCTAATAAAGGATTGAATTTTGAATACTAAAATCTGTAATTTCATATATTGTTTTCTGAGTGGCAGCTCAACATGTTTGATTGTATTTGTTACATACATAGGCCATTCAATATAATATTCGACCTAGACAAAATTGCAAAAGCTAATGACGTCATCAATATGACATCATTATGTCTAAGAAAATGGCGATCGCAAGGTTTTCAATTTACTTCCGGGTGTAAATTATTTTGAAAAAAAGCTGATAAAGCGATACTGGTAAGTCAAAATTAATACATTTGTATCACAATTGCAACACTGAAGACGGACGATTTCGTCTGTGTATTTATTATTACACGTAATTTGATAAAATGGCGAGTTTCACCGCACATTGTTGATTTTCAATATTGCAGGTTTTGCTTCATTTTTTATGAAATAACTGGGGTTTTGCGTGATAGTATTAAAGATATGAACATCGGTATAAGAATTATTAGGAAAAGAGCGATAAAAGCGAAATTATGATGAAATCAAAACGGCGTATTGTTCGATTTTTAAAACTACGGAAGCACATTTCTGTCAAAATTCACTGGACTTCGCGATATATATTGTTTTCAACAAAATTGACTTGCACGGATTTCAAGTCATTTATACTTATGTCTTTTTTTCCAGATTTAGCAGAAACTGATAGCCCAACACGAAGTCAGCACGTGAAAGTTAAACTCTGACAAACAGAAAACACCATTATGAAGAAGGTAAATTTATGCTTATCTCACATAATTCTGATTTATATAAAGAAGCTTTGCGCATGACGTTAGGTATTCCCTGTTTTAATGCTATTTCTTTTTTTTGAAGTTGAAACCAAGCGTTGATGACTTTTGAACATTTCATTTCCGTTTGAAGCGTGCATAATCCACAGCACTAACTTTCACTTATGTTTCCCTCCGAAGGATAAAACTTTAACAGTTTAATGCATGCTCTAAAACAACACTTAAATGACATTTTTTTGAAAACAAACACTTCTCAATCGAGCCGATGAAAATAAGCGAACCAAGTCGAGAACAAATCAATACACGTCATCAATATAGATGATGGCGTTTTGAATGACATAAGTCTAACATATGCATATATTTAGTCATTCGATTCAGCAAGAATATATAGTCCCGATTTAAAGCTAGTTTTAAATTAACTTTTATTTAATAAAATAAAGTAAGATAAGAACAGTATATAAAGATAAGGGTTATATAAAAATAAAAGGAATATTATCACAGTTTGTGATCCGGATCTTATATCGGTCCTCATTGGTGTGTGTATTCCAGGTCTGGAATACACAACCAACTCAAACTGATACAAGACCCCGGATCACACACTGTGGTGATATTTCGTTTATATCAAATCTAATGTATTTATGTTTTAACGGATTTTCTTGGTTTATTAGGTTGAAATACAATTTTATCTATACATGTACAATTGCGCAACAGTACAAACAAAACGTGCTGTCCAATATTTTCTAGTCATTTACTGCTTCTTTATTAACTTTATTCTAGATGAGTTCAGATATGAAGGTATAGGATAAAAACTATGCAAATTATCCGCCCATCTGCTTAATCTATGCTTTGAGGTATAACATGCATTTAACAGTTACGTATGATTTGTATATGAAAAAAATACACAAAATATCAACCCATCTAACATATATAACAGTTACGTTTAATTTGTATACATGTATGTTATACGATTGCATAAATTACAATAGTATGTTTGATACTGTCTCTGAAAGCTAAATACTTACATGTATTTATTTTGTTTTAAAAGGCACTTCTGACAATGGTTCAGTTTAAATCTATCCAAGGTTTTTGAGTTGCATCGTACTTGTGGATAAAATGTGTCGATCATATTGACTTATTGCATTGTTGTTCTTGTTTCAGATGGACAACACGTGCATTGTGTGTGAGCAGCTTCTGAAATTGGGAACCAACCAGTTGTAAACCTGAGGGATAAGGGAACTAAGAGCCTTAACATAGCAAGCTTGTGTAAAGATGCCGACATAGAAACAGAACGTGACCAATGTATTCATTCAAGCTGTAAACGTGACTTTATTCGCAAACGAAATACTGACACAAATAGTGACAATAATATAAGATGTCTTCTTGTGTTTGCGCTACACGTGTCATGTGTCGTCGACTTGGAGTAAATACACATGGAGAAGAAACGACCTATATAACCTATGCATTTTCCCAAAACCTTTGTCGTCCGTTGGTAATCCGATAACTGTAAACGCGACATAGCTCAATATATCGATAATTCAGTACGCCGAAGTCATCCATGTGTTATTATTACCTACTGTTAGCTAAATTTACATAAAATCCTCATTTTTCGCATAATAATGGTCTTAAAACGGCTTTAAAGCTAGGAGAGTCTATTATTTTAACTAGAAAGATTTTATGGCGAGTAAGAGGTGTTGTCAAATGTATTGGCCGATAAACGAGATTTATGACGAAATGCGATGTTCAACACAATATGGAAAAAATCTTATACCTACATGTATATGGTATTGTGGGTTTATAGGAGGGCATTTTCTGTTATGTATTCCTTCTAAATCTAACTCAGGTACTTAATGAGATCATGATATTTTGCACTAAGACATATTTAAGGCGATTAGTTAAGTAATTTCCAGTTGAGTGGAGCCGTGAAAATGGTGATTTCTCGACAATACTGTCATATTTAGGGACAAAGACATAGAAATTCGTTTCACTCAAAAGTTTTTCTATTGTAATACCATGTTGTTGTTCTTTCGCCTCATACGTTTTTCTTAAATATTTGTTTTGGAACATGAATTGAAAATTACCCATTTACAGACAGTGGTTCTCTGTGTGTTTTACACACTTAATTCCCAACAGCCCTAATTAGGTCACCATAACTACTTGCTTACTGCAAGAACAAACTCTGGTATTTCTATAACCGAAAGATAAGTGTCTTGGTTTTCTGTCAAGGCCATTGCAATTATTTACAGAATCGGAAGAAAAAATAGAAATGTATTGAAGTTTTTGTAACGGAAGGTATATTTTTTTTGCGCGTGAGCAGTTTATCAATCGCGATCGGTTCGCTGAATGGTCGTCTGGAAGACGAGATAAATCGCAGGCATGCTGGTTTCTTCTCCATGTTTATTTACTTTGTGTTGTGGTGTCGGTTGCTCAGATGGATGGGTCTTCGAACCCTTACATGATGAAGTTGAGGCTGTCGAGAACAACATCAGTAATAGCATTTAATGTTTTAAGTTACAATGTTTATCATAGCTAAGCAAGCACGCTAGTCCAAAAATCGCTTATCATTGGAATGTGATACCGACAACCTTTATTTCTTAGCCTGCATACAAGTAGACACCTATCACAAAAGGTGATATATAGCCCCACCCCAAACTTCCTTGTCACAAACCCCACACAATGTTATAAATACGAAGTAAAACCTTGGCATTTCTTAGTATATGTGCAACAGAATACAAATAACATACCTTAACCAAAACACCTAACCATGGTCACCTGTCTTCAAAACAAAGAAATAGGCTATGGGTTAAAGGGTTAAACACAAAAACTCAATCAAATTGAATAGTGCTGGACATTTGACCATTTTCTTTAGATCTGTATATTCTTAAACTCATTTAGTCCTGGAATGTTATGGGTAAGCATCTTCTTTTCAGTTCTCTTGTAAACGTATATTTTGAAAAATCAATTCAGTGTTGTGTTGGAAGAATATTCTCCAAATTTACATTATAAAGATTATATTTGTGTACCAAGAAAAATGTCCACACTAAGGAACAAAATTAAAAATTTAAAAGGGGCATAATTCTGTCAAATATTTTGCATGAGTTATGATACTTAAAAACATAGTCTCCAAACATCACGCTGATAATGTGTACGAAGATCATTAAATAATTTTCTAGAAAATGGCATGTTCCAAGCAAAATGTCCCAATTAGGGGACACAATTTCAAATTAAAAAGGGGTATAATTCTTGGAAAGTGTGTGCAAGAGTTGTGAAACTTGTAACAGAGTGTAAGCTCATAACACGGTTAATGTGTACGAAGTTTGAAGATGGTATCATATAAAGGTTGTTTTTTTAAGAAAAAGGCAAATGATCCGGAAAAACGTGACAGACGGACGAACGATGTGAATTCCTATATAGCCCCAACAACAGGTGGTGGCGGTATAAAAGGAAGATTAATATGCAATTCAATAACGTGAATAGTTTTCAATTATGATGATTTGCATATCTATGTCTAAATGACAGCTATATGTATCTATTCTAAATATTACCATTTTATGTGTTTTGGTGCCGTAAAACCCAACTCAGCCGTTCAATCAACCAATATGTCTTGGGTCAAATTACCCCACCCACCATAATTGAAATATAATTGCTTATAAAGATGTTAGCCATAACAAATTAACAATATTGACTTGTTATTCAGGAAATAATATTTTATACAAAAAAACCCACATAAAATAAGTAAAAAAGGTAACGGTAAAGTGTCTAATCCACTATTCCTGGGGTTAAATTACCCCACCCACTAAATAGACTTTAAAGCTTCAAATGTAATTGTTTATAAATATGTTAATAATAAATATGATGAAGTATTAATGTATTTAAATGAAATTTGACATGCAATTCACGAACAAAAATATCTATGTACTTAAAACACAAATAAAATATGAATATGTCATAAAAGTTTGTCTTTTTGTCCATTCTGTTCCACGAATAAGGAGCATTTTCTTCTGAAATGCATGTTAAATCATATAAAAACGGTATAATATGCATTGAAATTTAGTATTGATGAAGTAAAAATACCACAAAGTACCTCAGATGATTGAAAATGATGATAATTTCGGTAATAACTGATCCATATGTGTTTATTTACATAATTGGCGGCCATCTTGTCGGCCATCTTGAATTTCGAACTTTCCCCCAATATTTGGAAACGCAAATTTTAGTATGTTGTAGTACAGGTATATGGGGATCATATTATGATAGAATAAAAACTTTTGCAATTTTGTCTAGGTCAAGCCCTATTTTGGGCTAGATTGAATGGCCTAACAACAATTGGGCCTCCTTTTAGAATATATTGTTGACCGACATCTTTATTGTGCAAGAAACAGCGCAGTTATTTCATTCCCTACCTGTAATTTGCTCAACTCTAAGTAACTCTTGTGGGTTATTAGGCTCCCTTGTGGATCATTTTAATTACCAAAGCATGAACCAGCCTAATTGGAATTCTGTGTAGATCTAGTTTAATCAATGTGCAGTGCATGCAAATGTATGTCATGCAGTGATATACCAGAGAACTATCGTTTGACTTCTTAATTATGATGGGATATCAGGATTAGGTATTTTAACTGTTAAATGACCGAAATTATAACAAATTCAATCCTAGGGATACATCTAACATGTTGGAAAATATTTTTTAATGAAATGTGTAAACAAAAAGAACCTTGTGATGCCTTGTTCATTTCTTGATCTACAATAAAAGGATAATCCTAGAAATGTATCTTTTCTTTATTTGTTCACCTCCACATTTCAGTGCAGATGATTATTCTATAATGATTGGAAATGAAAAACACATATTTCTGGCAGACAAAAAGCATAACCAAAACTGTTTAATTTCTAGCCATATTTATTTCACAGAATGTCATTTTCAACTTTTTTGTACTCATAAATAATACACATGAACAACAACAGATTTCTATCTTAAAAAATAAAATTTCTACATCAGAAAATCAATTTACCTCATAATTATTCAACAAGACAATAAATACATTTACAATATAATTAATAGACTCCTGTTTTACATTGTTTATACAAATACATGTACATTATATAGATTTTGAAAGAATAACAAAATATACCAGATATTACTACAACAAGGAAGGGAAATACATGACAATGCAAACATGTGTTCAGCTTCAATACAAATGAAGCATATCCTTAACCCTTTACCTGATAGCCTATTTCTAGTACTTAAGATAGGTGACTACTTAAAGCAGGTTGAAAGTAAAGCAGAATGCGCCCTAAGGCGCATTCTGCTTTACTTTCAGCCTGCTTTAAGCTTTCATGTGCTATAACATAGAAAATATTTCCTATAATACATATTCATTACTGATTAAATTGGAACTATATTCTTCAGCGGAAGAATAAATCATATCCGCTAAAAGGCGCTTCTATTGGGGAAAGGGTTAACCTATTATCCCATAGCCTGTTTCTAGTTTTGTATATGGGTGTCCACTTAAAGCAGGTTGAAAGTAAAGCAGAATGTGCCCTAAGGCACATTCTGCTTTACTTTCAGCCTGCTTTTAGCTACATTCTGCAAGGAAATAGATTTTTTTTTGTATGATAAATATTCATGGCTATATAAATTGGAACTATTTTCCTTAGTGGATGAATAAATGGAAGTCCTATAAAGGCATATTTATGGGGTAAAGGGTTAAGGCAGTACTAAAGTAATCAGCAATTGCTTGAAGTTTGTGTCTTTTTGTTCTGCCTTTGTATGGCATTAAGCTGTGCCATATTATCTTAGGTAGATCCAGAGTTAAGTTTTCAAAGTCTGCTGTGGGTGTCCCAGTTGCTGGAGTACGAGAGTCTTTAACACCTGATCTCCACTCCACTATATTCAGGGGGTGAATGTCGCCAAGGTTCCAGACAATCATGTCAGCCCTGATACATCCCAATCATGTCCGTCTCAGTTTTAAATAACTATTTTGAATTTTCCTAATAAAGTCACTCAAATGAGGATTTAATTAAAGTGCTTAAAAACAGATGATAGCTTAACGCTTGACCCCATAGAAGCGTCTTATGTATTAGTTATAGTTCATTTTTTGAAAATTATGCAATATAACCTGGAGCGACCGTAGGGAGCGAACAGGTTATGTTGTATAATTTTCAAACAAATGAACTATAACTGATTTACCGTTTGCCTCAAATATGGCACGTTGGCTAGTGTATGGCAGTTACCGTTCAACCTACTTTACCTATACTAAGTTATCGCTCAACCCAAATTACCGCTCGACCTAGTTTGTCAGCCAATGAAAGGGCGATGGGCGGTGCTTTGTATTTTCGGAAGCCGGCGAGTTCACTTTTACATATGACGTCACACGAAAAACTAGAAAATCGACCGGGAACCCTGTACGCGTGTAGAGCTCGCTGTAGGCATTTCCTATTAGAAACAAAACCGAGCATGAGCTAGCGTGTCACCCAAATGGAATTTAAAAATAGATTCAATTGAGGACGATTTTTATTTGTGTTCCGACAGAAAAGTGTTGAAAACTGGCATGAAAGAGCTGCTGTGGACTGGCGTGACATGAAAATGCTTCATCAATTGATTTGCTAAAAAATACCAAGCATTAAGCAGCACCTGATCAACCAAGATTCGAGTCCTTTCTTCATTCATGCACTAATGGAGCCAAGCAATAATTGTTTTAAATTCAGTTTAGAAAACCCCCCACAAATTATAGGGTTAAAACATCCTAAGTCAAGAGCATTCTTGGTTTTTAAATGACATTCATCTGGACTGTGTTGTTTAGTGCATTATACTATAAATGACAAAAATGCACATGTCACCGAAGGGGTTGAAGACGGGTGGCTGTTTAACGCAAGAATTAAACGCTTATAGGAGCCTCTGTATTGTTTGCCTTCTGCATTGATGAAAAGCAACCGTATTTTAGTACAATATTGAAAATAAGCACATTTCTTTCGAGACGTTTTACAGTCATATTTGTAAAACGATTACACAAAAGAAGACAATACCCACAGGTCGACTGCTTAACCCTCTCAACCCAACACTTATACAATGAACAATTCGAGTCTAGGCCATTTTGTAATAGGAGATCTACGATGTGGTTCTACAATGTTTGCAGTGGACAAGTGTAACGGGTACATTTTAAATGACGAGTGTACTCGTCACCTAGGGTTCAATGAGTTAATGCAGGACATGATTAATGCGTTTCATATTAATTTCATTATGCATTAACTATAGTCTCCTGTCTACAGAAATATTTGATTTATTCGGGCCTCTTCATTGAAAGGCCGCAGTACATAGGTTATACTGTAATTCGCAGCTGAGCGGTTGCTGTATGACGTAATGATGCGCTACGCTCCTCCTTAGCACGCGGTGTCCTTGACCGGTTCATCACTTGTTTATTTCTCTGCCATACCCAAGTACAAAATTGAACGAATATGCGATATATTTTTTCATTTCTCGCTGAAATGGAGCCCTACCATTGGCTGGTAATCTAGGGCAAACGGTAAAGCGCATTCAGTTTATTCCTTCGCTGAAGAAATTTTTTCCAATTTATACAGTCATGAACATACTCCATAAGAAATATTTTCTGTATCCTAGCAGATGGTAGCTTAAAACAGGCTGAAAGTAAAGAAGAATGCTCCTTTGGGGGGAATTCTGCTTTACTTTCAACCTGCTTTAGGTGAGCACCTGTCTTCAAAACTAGAAACAGGCTATGGGGTAAAGCATTCAGCTGCGTTAAACACTTTACTATACATGTATATATGCTGCATACTATGGATATAAGTCATTTGCACTCATGGCTGCAGAGGAATGAACTAAAACAGCTACCTACTTTAAACACATTAAAGACGACGACATTTGAGTTGTAATGGTGTGCTACTATAAAACAATGTGTAGACAAATCTTGGAAGATTCAAAAGAGTAATTGAGAATACATGCAACTAATTTATATAGTAGTGTCAAACTGGTATTAATCAATCATTCAATAGAAAGTATTTCCACAGGCTGGCTTTAGATCTATATTTCTACAATAAATGGTCACTTAACTCATTACCCCATAGCCTGTCTCTAGTTTTGAAGATAGGTGACCACTTAAAGCAGGTTGAAAGTAAAGAAAAGGAATTTTGCTTCACTTTCAGCCTGCTTTAACCCTTTCAACCCTAAATTTCTCTTCTGGGTATTTATAATCCTTTTGGACTCTTCTAGTACAGGTATTTTGAACCAGTCTACTGTTACGTTTTTGATATGACAACAAAAACCAATGAAATATCAAACAGTGAAGACGCTGATCAGAGGGCTCCTATAGGAGCCCTCTGATCAGGGTCTTCACTGTTTGCATATGTTATCAGGTATCTCTACAGAGGGTTGATAGGGTTAAGCTACCATCTGCTTGAATATAGAAAAATATTTCTTGTGAAACATATTCACGACTAAAAAATGTATTTCTGGGGTAATGGGTTAATACAAGTTAGACTGTACTTTCAGTCAATAAAACACAAATGCTCAAGAACAAAAATTGTAAGCATACCTCGAACAAAACCTATATTAATATCTGAACACAAATAAAGTATCACAGTTGTGTATTTTCATGTGCAAAATCTGTGATTTCTAAACTTTGCCACCTTGTAAAAATCTTATCTGAAAAGTCAGATTTATTCGGCTAGTCCAGTATATTGCCTGTTGCTCTGTAATAAATAATATAAACTAAACTTTACAACAACAAAGTCTGCATTCAGTGAAATTATCACTTCAAATGAATACACCCTCTAAATATAACATTTATTTATATAGTAAACCTATTAATTATGAAGCTTTGACAGGCCTGCCATTTCTTCGGATTTTTCCAAAATCTTTGGAGTTTTATCCTAGCATATTGCAGCTTAAAGCAGATTGAAAGTAAAGCAGAATGCGCCATAAGGCACATTCTGCTTTACTTTCAACCTGCTTTAAGTAATTGCCCTTGAAAAATAAACAAATTGAAAATTTTAGGATTTTTCAAAACCAACTTATGGCAGCCCTGCAATGAGTTTATTTGTAGCTAGAGAACTGTGTACAGAGGGCACTCAATAAAGAAACATAGCAATCTTACCGTAATCCCTATGCTACTGAATATCAAATTGGCTATTCCATTTTATGCCACTGCAACAGTTAGTAAGGGGGGCATACTCTTTCACCACTACCACTGTCAGTTCACAATTTATATGGTCTCGCTACTAAATTTTACAATATATTTTAATTATTTTCAAATACAGTCAAACTTCGATATCTCGAATTCGCTTAACTCAAACTATCCGATAGTTTGACACATGAACTGCATTATTTCATGCTCGGTTAGGTCGAACATACTTCGATACCCATATTTCAAAGTTAAAACGTGGCTAAGCCACTTTTTAACTTTGAAATACGGGTATGTTTGATTTAACCGAGATCGAGATATCGACGTTTGACTGTATATACAACATACGTGTAAATTGTTAGGACTTTGATATGCTTCAATATTTCAGCCTAATTATTTTTATATATGGTACTACATCTGTGGGACATCATGTGCCTTACAGATAGAGCCACATCTCTAGACTAAATATACATCTCTTTCTATAATGAAGTCAAACAGCTTTGACAAGTGTTGAAATGGTTAGAAGAAATAGGTAACTGGTAAATCGGCCGATATAACCACAATTAACTGGTTAACGGAAATGTAGCCGCACTCCAGCAATCCAAATTTTTGAAATAGCAAAATTATGATTCTGTGATCACAATCCTTCCAGTAACGGACCATTTTGTTGCTGTAATTGTCAAATTAATAAACGTCTATACAGCACATACCAGTTTTACAGATACAGCAACATACTCTGTATACTGATTAAAAGATTCACTGTTTCACCTACCATAATTATTGCTTTTCTTGTCAAATAAATGGACACTGGTTTGAGATTTTCTTCTTACTTAACCCATTACCCCATAAATACGCCTTTTTACGCCTTTATAATATTCATAAACTGAAGAAAATTGGTCCATTTTATACCGTCATGAATTTGTAGCATAAGAAACATTGACTCTTTTCTAGCTGATGATAGCTTAAAGCAGGCTGAAAGTAAAGCAGAATGCACCTAAGGCACATTCTGCTTTACTTTCAACCTGCTTTAAGTAGTCACCTGTTTTGAAATTTAGAAACAGGCTATGGGGTAATGGGTTAACCGGGTAATCTTTTCAGAACTAGTTTGGATCCTGATGAGAGACTGATATTCAGTCTCTCATTTGAATATTAACCCTTATCCTGCGGTGATATCGTCTGCTTCGAAATTGTCTGCAAAATTTGTCAAATTTAGATTTTTACATTTTTTGAGTAAAGAAACCTCAAGACGAGTGTCAAACAGTTTGGATCTAGATCAGATGCCTCGTTACGCGGCGTCTGATCTTGATCCAAACTGTTTGCAAAAATCAGTAAAGTTGCGACCAGCAGGCAAAGGGTTAACTGTTTCCAAACGTGTATCTACGGCTCACATAATGGACCAGATCATGCAAAACTCAGCAGAGACCATTGATTAAATTCTCAGTTTACATTGTAAGAAATCTCTCCAAATAAATACTTTTATACATTTAAACAGCACAGGAAAATAAACCTCAGAAAAACATGTGTACAGTAGCTACTAGAAGGACTAGTTTACAGAATTTTTATTTTGAATTTTTATAAAAAGATGACAGCTTAACTCTTTCCTCCCTGAAACTTTAAATGGACAATTCCAGTTTCCATTTAAGTCTAGTCTATTTCTGACTTTTAAGGGTTGTTTTTGTCAATGTTTGGCATTATGACAAACAGTGAAGACCCTGATCAGAGGGCTCCTAGGAGCCCTCTGATCTGGGTCTTTACTGTTTGCCTAGGACAAGTAAACTATTCAAATGTACACTGTTTGCAAAGGACGCCAATATGCGGGATTAGGGTTCAAAGGGTTAATTCAGGTCAAAAATTAATGCAGAAAGTTCCTATAGGAGATTACTGCATTACGTTTGTCTTGCTTGCTGCTGTAGGAGTAGCTGCTGTACACAGGTTGTGTTGTATTTATGAGAAAGGTATTAAGTACAGGTAGGGACACGGGACAATTATACAGTAAAACCTCTCTATAACAGCCACTAAAGTGTGATAATTTATTAGGTGTTTTCGACAGGTGACTGCTTAAAGCATGGTGACAGTAAAACAGAAAGCTCCTGTAGGAGCTTTCTGTTTTACTGTCACCTTGCTTTAACCAGTCACCTGTCATTTATACAATCAATTAGACCTTGTTTTAGTGGCCGTTATAGAGAGGTTTTACTGTATATCATTAGACAGTGTTCCAGATAAATTGAGTATTTCAAACACTAAAATTCTTATTTCTCAACCAATGATGATGACCAGTCATTTGCATGGTCTTCAACTCTTTACTCCATAGACACACAATATTACACATTTAACTTATTCCTCCACTGAAGAAAATAGTTCAACTTTGTACAATAATAAATGTGTCACATACAAATATTTCCTATATCTTAGCAAATGGTAGCTTAAAGCAGGCTGAAAGTAAAGCAGAATGTGCCTTAAGGCATCTGCTTTACTTTCAACCTGCTTTAAGTGATTACCTGCCTTCAAGATGAAGAAATAAGCTATGAGGTAAAGAGACAATGGAAAAATTACTGTAGAAATGTTGAGTTGACTCAGTTTTATCTGGAGCCCTGTCATAGTGTATATTTCTGACTCCTACTATTGGCAGTCTATTGCACAATGTCCTCTTGACATACAGTCACAGTAAAATGCATCAGCATCACACGATATATGATAGACAGCTAAGACTATGTACAGAAATACTATCATAAAATAACATCTTTACAGCGCCAGTTCCGGTAGATTACATTGAATTGCAAATCGGCAAAACCAATAGCTAGAATATTTTAAAGGATTTGTTTGCCAGCCAATTGGGACATCACTGGTATTTGCAAACAGTTTGGATCCATATCGGATGCTGTGTTACACAGTTTCTGATCTGAATCCAATCCATTTGAAACTTGTCAATACTTCTTTGATTAATCAAGAGCACGGTATGCTGGCGCCAACCCTTGTCTGTTTTGTTTTTTTAATAGTTTAAGCAGTGAGATATTCTTATTGCTTTAGTTGGTCTCGACTATTTGTCCATTTGTCTACTGTGACCTTGACCTTTCTCTGACATGACCTAACTTGTACTGTGCTCAAGAGCTCACATGCTAGACATGAAGTCTCTATCACATATTGTCTCAGATTATTTTCACAATAATTAGTAAGTTTCTTTAATATGGGTAACAGCTTAATGCAAAATAAAAGTCAAGCAGAAAGCTCCAACAGGAGCTTTCTGGTTTTTTTTGTTCTGCATTAAGCAGTCACCTTTCTCTGTAGATATTCATGCCTTTTCACAGTATGACAAATTAATACAAGTTTGTCCATACAATGATCTTGTAGTCTTTCAAATTTGTAGCTGTAGTAACTCAGTTCACAACCAGGCTCCAATCTAACTAAATGATTCAAAATCAATCATTTTTTCTAAGTTGTTGGTTGAATTTTACATCTATGCTTGTCAAAAGTGATCTGTATTGTGACTAATCAGGCATTCATCTAGCTTGAAAATTCAGCAGACATTTTACATTCAGTGGAAATAATTCTCGGATCTTGTCCACTATGTAAGTTTGCTATTGGGTAATGCTATGGACATGCCTCACCAGGAATGTCAACCGCTGCACTGACATTACAAGGTCATGCAGGTAAAACACTCCCTGAGGAAACATGGCGATCGATCTTTGAAGGGTACTGACTGCTTTACAGTAAATAATCAAGGCTAAATACAGATCAATTATAGTGCAGAACTTAGCTTCAACAGAACCATCCTGTATTATATTTGTCCTGCATTAAGCTGCATTCTGGCTGAACCCTTTCCCCAATAGAAGCACCTTTTAGCGCATTTAATTTATTCCTCAAATGAAGAAAATAGTCCCAATTTATACAGTCATAAACATGTACCAAAACGCTTTTTCTATATTCAAGCAGATGGTAGCCTAAAGCAGGCTAAAAGTAAAGCAGAAAATGCCTCAAGGCGCATTCTGCTTTACTTTCAACCTGCTTTAAGTGTTCACCTGTCTTCAAAACTAGAAACAGGCTATTGGGTAAAGGTTTAAAGCAGCCAATGGTTCCTCTGTTAAATGGCTACTTTACACAATTGTGACATACAATTTCTGGAGTGACAAACCAGTAAGGACAAAGAGAAATCTTGATTAATACAGGAAATAAGCAAAGGAGCTTCCTTCATTATATTTGTCCTATATTCAGCTGTAACCTGTCTTGACCTGGACCTTCTTTTGAAAGGTCACACTATACAACTTTGTATGTCCAAATGTTTGTCTATCCAATGTGATTGAGGTATTGATGTTATCTAGATGTTGTGAATCCTGTTCATGGGATAGCTGACGAGTGTATTGGCTGTACTGACAGGTGTGTTGGTGCCAGAACTAGTCAGTAGAACTGGTGCCGTGTCACTGAGTTGGACTGGCTGACCTCGGATGACCTGGCTGCCGTCTACAAAGTGGTGAACATATATAAGATTATTTGGGTTGAAAAGCCAAACATTTACACAACTTTCTTTAACATACAACTAAATCATAATCATAATATTATATATGATGTTTAAGTTCTGCTTAAAAACTGTTAACATACCAGTATTTCTATGTTAAAGAATAGTAAATGAAACTTGTATGAAATATTCATATACATGTATATGTTAAAACATTTCTTTCAGAAAAGGGTTGTATATGATTGCCGTTCTTAAGTGTATCAAAAATTATGGTCAACTAAAGAAATAACAGATTAAATCACTAAATTGAATGTCACTTATTAATTCTAAATATTTGATTGTGTTAAATGTACTGCATTTTACTATTTACAGTCACAGGTCTCTAAAAAAGAAAAAAACACTACATTCTGTATGTAATCCCTTTCCCATATAGCTTTGTTTTTGGTGTTTGACACAGGTGGTTGTTACAGTGGAGAATCTGTTATTCTTTCCCAATAAACGCGTTTACGCTAAAACTATTATTTGCAGTGCAAACAGTTTGGAGCCAGATCAGACGCCGGGTAACCCGGCGTCTGATCAGGCTCCAAACTGTTTGCCACCAAGATAAACAAGAATTATCAGAATTGTCGAAAAGTTGTTATTTTCTACGTTATAGTGCTTTGCGTTTGCGTACGTTTGCGTTTAAACGGGAAAGAATAACAGATTCACCACTGTAACCCTTTCCTCCAAAGAAGCGTCTTAGAACATTTCTACCTACTCCTTCACATAAGTGTCAAAACTGAATATTCTTCAAAATATTAAATACAGTTGATAGCTCAAAGCAAGGTGAGCATAAAGCAGAAAACCCCATACAGGAGCTTTCTACTTTATTTTATCTTGCTTTCATCTGTATACAGCCTTAAATTCCATATAGAGTCATACAGTAGGAGATTTGCATTTATGACAACGGAGGGAATGGTTAAATCAGTCTGAAAGTAAAGCAGATAGCTGTTTGATGTATGAATCCTATATCATGACAATGTGAAATATGAAGAAGTGTTCTATGCTGAAATAGTATAAAGGCAAGTATAGGTGTTTCTATGAGGGAAAGGGATTAAACACTAAACAGAAATTTACTAAAACTACATGTGCTAGTATGTTCAAATAAATGCCTTTTCAATTATGGAAGCAATTGCTATTTGAAAGTGTTAGTACTGTTAGAAAATGTATGCAGCAAACAACATATGCACAGTTCTCATTAAAAGCAACCATTTAAACTACACAGTTATCTATGTTACATGTATATTCATATGTCACAGAAATTTCAATTATGTGAATGTTTTGAATAGGTTATCAAATAATGTGACATAATACTTATTAATATTCCACTATGGAAGGTTTATAGTATTATAAAGACTGTTTTATGCTACAGATATCAAAATATGGTAGAAGATCTTCAATAAAGAACTTGTGTATCTTTAAATAAATATAATTTATGAGTGTATCACATTTTTCTACTAAAAACAACAGTTATACCAGTAACCAATTTGTAAATGATCTTATTTAAGATCACACCAAGAACACAGAATTTGGTTTGATTTGTTATGATTTTTACATAGCTTTGAACAGTAATTCAGTCATAATGCAACATCCAATTAATTTCAGATAGAAGATGACCCCAGATGACCTTTTTTCACGGTTTCATGCACACATCTGCAACTTGGTAGAACCAAGACCTTCCGCAAGCCACATGAAAAATCCAAAGTGCCCAGATCGGGATTTGAACCCACATAATATTATCATACATGATCTCTCACTGTCAATATTGAAATAAAAATTGCTCCTACAGAGCTTTTTGCAAATGAATTTTTCTTTCGAAGGAAAATACAATTATTCTAAAACTAGCCACATCGTTGCGCAATATTGTCTATATACAATTACATTAACCCTCTACCGCATAGTGTATTTCTAATTTGGAAGACAATTAACATTTAAAGTAGGTTGAAAGTAAAGCAGAATGCTCCTATAGGAGCATTCAGCTTTACTTTCAACCTGCTTTAAGTCACCATTTGTAAATACAGTCATGTAATATGGTTATTTAAAATATAATTGCAAACATGTAAGGTCTATATGACTAATGAGCTGTGTCATTTTGCTTCCTTTTTATCATGAAAAAATTACTACAACCATTAAAACATTCTGTTAGTATAATTGTCTTTTGAAACAGGCAATCCAAAATTATGGTTTTATTAAGCAGATTTTGCAGATGGTGGTCTATTATTAATATATAAGTAACATACATGTATATATGTAATTAATTCAAATCACAAGGTAAGGATGAATTTCCAAACGCTAAAATCAGTATGTTATCACTACACTCTATATTATGACTAAAAGTTTTTAAAGTGACAGTGCTAATGAGTAGAACTTTACACCATAGTATTTGGCATTCACACTTTAACCCACTATCCCATAGCTTGTTTCTAGTTTTGAAGACAAGTGACCACTTAAAGCAGGTTGAAAGTAAAGCAGAATGTGCCTTAAGGCGCATTCTGCTTTACTTTCAGCCTGCTTTAAGCTATTATCTATAAGGATATAGAAAATATTTCTAATGAAACATAATTATGACTGTATAAAAGGGAAACAGCTTTCTATAATGGAGGAATAAATTATAGGCAAAAAAAGGCATATTTATTGGGAAATGGGTTAAAGAAAAACTTGAAATTTTCCATATATTGCCTATCCAATGAATGGCTACTCTATAGCCGTGATTGTTGTTTGTCTATGTTGAGTATGCATGCTTTATACCCCAATCTTGAGAGACAAGCTCTTATTGTGACCCTATTTGATGATTCTTCCACACCAAGCCATTTCCAAGGAGCCATGCAGCATGTGGTTGAGGGAACAAGGATGCTGACTTTAAAATACTTACATGAACGTTTGGGGACACTATATGTATGCCAGTACCTTTCATTAACTCTGGGTCCAGCAGGAGAGGTATGGCAGAGCTAGTCACTGGACTGTCAGCTCCGACAGTAGGAGATCCAGTGGTCAGTACACCAGCTGTCTGTGAAGTATTGGCCTGGGCAGAGCTGGTGGAGGGCAGTGTTGGTAGAGGTGTGTGGAGGAAGTAGGATGATGCTGATGGTAGTTCCTGGTCAGAGAGCTGGTGACCCGGGGATGAGGGCTGGGTATCTGTTTGCTGTTCCAAGTCTATTACAACATGATCTATGGATACAGTTAAATTGGCCTTGTTTTGTCTGGTATCTCATATATATTTCTTTGTTTCTTGTAGAATTTATCAGACCAGCCTACTGTTTTTGTCTTTTGCTCTTAAATCAACTTCAGATAAGGTGAGTATTTAATTCTTATAATCCTTGCAGATGGTAGCTTAAAGCAGGCTGAAAGTAAAGCAGATTGTGCCTTAAGGCACATTCTGCTTTACCTTCAACCTGCTTTAAGTTGTCACTTGTCTTCAAAACTGAAACAGGCTATGGAGTACAGGGTTAATTACTAAAATCCTCCATGTCTTCAGTCCCCCCTATGCTGAGACCACTCATCAGAATTGTCTAGAAGAGCATAAGTTTTTAGGGTGGACATAAAGGAGAAAATGATGAAAAATTTTACTTACTCACTCTTATCTGGAGCTCTATGTGTTAATTATTATAATAATATAGTGATTACAATTATCTATACTAGCTAAAGTGGTGTGAACATATTAGCTGTCACCTTAACCCTTTGAACCCTAATCCCGCATATAGGCGTCCTTTTCAAACAGTGTACATGTGAATAGTACACTTGTCATATGCAAACAGTGAAGATCCAGATCAGAGGGCTCCGAAAGGAGCCCTCTGATCAGGGTCTTCACTGTTTATCATGATGCCAAACATTGACAAAAACAACCCTTAAAAGTTATAAATGGACTAGACTTAGATGGAAACTGGAATTATTCATTGAAAGTTTTAGGGAGGAAAGAGTTAAACACACAATACAGTCAAACTTGTGTTAAGTGGCAATTAACTCAAGAGAAGACAAAATAACTGTCTTGAAAGGCAGGTGGCAGCTTGATGTAGGACAAAAGTAAAGCAGAAAGTTCCTATGGCAGCATTCTGCTTTACCTGTGTTTGACATCAATCTGCCACGTCATCTTTGGAGATAATTACAATTCTTCACATGTGGTGGCTCAGCTCATTGACCCCTGAAACTTTGAATTGACAATTCCAATTCAGTCTCCAATTAGTCCTTTACTATTTAAATTTGATTTTAACAAACAATATATTGCAAAATGAGAAACAGTGCAGACCCTGATCAGAGGGCTCTTGCAGGAGCCCTCTGATCAGGGTCTACACTGTTTGCATGGGATAAGTGTACTCTTCAAAGGTACTTTGTAAATGATGAGTATACTCATTGCTGATGCTAAATGAGTTAACCCAAGTTTGACTATATCAGCACTCCAATAACACACTCAATATCACACGCATTCTCATGTGATACATACTTACCCAGCAAACTACCCACAATAATCAAAGGTTCTGTAATGCCATAACTGGTGCTTGATTATACTGTTCTCAATTTGAGGTTTTTAATAATTTTGAAATCAAATTTTACAATTTATAGGATAGACATAGGCACATAGACAAGTTTTATTCTTATAATAACACAAATGAATACTAGAAAGAAGTAGTTTAAGACTATGTACCACATATCTTATTGTTATTTTAACCCATTACTGCATAGATACACATTTTATTTGTTTCTTCACTGAAGAAAATAGTTCCAATTATAGAGTCATGAATATGTATCATAAGAAATTCCAAAAATATTTAGCAGTAAGACAGCACAGGCTGTGATCAGAAAAGGGCTCCTGATAGAGCCCTTTGCTATGGTTCTACAGTGTTTGCACTGGATTTAAATGTCCGACTCTAGCAATAACATTTTTAAAGGTAAGCACACTCTTGAGTATAGAAAATTAAATACCAATATGTTCACATCACTGTATATGAGTTTGTCATAGTTGCCATGTATTAATTGTAATATACTGCATTATATATTAACCCTTATCCTGCCATAATATCGCCTGCTTTGAAATTGTCATCTACAAAGTTTGTCAAATTTAGATTTATACATTTTTTTAAGAAACCTAAAGATGAGTGTCAAACAGTTTGGATCCAGATCAGGTGATGCGTAACGCAACATCTGATCTGGATCCAAACTGTTTGCATAAAAACCAGTGAAGTTTTGATCAGCAAACAAAGGGTTAATATTATAATATAATGCGCTGTATACAAACACCCTTTCACCTATGAAAAGTGTAATAAAATTAATAATAGCTATTTAACAAACAATGAATTGACAGCTGCAGTAAAAAATTCTTCCCAACACTAAACAAAAGCCAGGGCTGCCATTTCTCCGGAATTTTCCTAAAATTTCGGATTTTTTTCCTGGTACATGGTAGCTTCCAGCCTGCTTTAAGTTTTCACATGTCAACAAAACTAAAAACAAGCTATGTGGTAAAGGTATAATTCGTAAAATCGCACTTGAAAAATAAATATTTGGAAATCTTATGGCAGCCCTGAAAAGCTGTTGGAGAACAGCAAAGCTCACCTGTTGCAAATATTTTTAAATATGTGCTAATCAATGGAAAAATGTATCGGCTAAAGTCCAAAAACAGGTAATATTTTGATAAAAATTCAAAACATTTTTCTGTTTAAACTACAAAACATTATGTTCAACCCATAGAAAACCACCATTCAAAATCTCAACACTAGCATCAAAACCTTAACCAACTCAGATGCTGGATGACTACATACAGTGGATAATGTGTTATTCTTTCCCAATAAACGCGTTTACGCTAAAACTATTATTTGCAGTGCAAACAGTTTGGAGCCAGATCAGACGCCGGGTACCCGGCGTCTGATCAGGCTCCAAACTGTTTGCAACCAAGATAAACATGAATTATCAGAACTGTCCAAAAGTTGTACTTTTCTACGTTTTAGTGTTTTGCGTTTGCGTACGTTTGCGTTTAAACGGGAAAGAATAACAGATTCTCCACTGTACATGTATTAATGCCCCATTTCCTTGAATTGGTGAGCTACACATTACTGTTAACCTCAATGTGTGTATTAAAGTCTATTTCATATGGTTCACGCTTTCATTCCTTCATATATATGTGTTTTCTTCACACCTTTATTTATTCTCCACAGTAAACACTTAGCATATTGTACCATGTCTTGATAAAAAGTTACTGCTCCTTTTCATACACTAAGACAAATGGCTGCTGAAAGCAGGATGAAAAAAAGCAGAGCTTTCCTGACAGGAAGTTTCTGCTTTACATGAAGCCTCATTTATGCAGCCACCAGTGTTAACCTTGAAAATAAATCATGGCTGGTGTATCAATTCTTACATTGTACATCATAATAATACAAAATATCCACTTAAAGCAGGCTGAAAGTAAAACAGAAATCGCTCAAATTTTCTGTTGTACTTGAACTTAAACAACCACTTGCTTTAACCCTTAGCCCGCCAAATAAATTGTCGTCTGCTATATTTCTCGTCTGCTTCAAGTTTCAAAGTGCTTCAAAGTTGCTAAAAATTGCTGAAAATGTTGTCCGAGTGTCAAACAGCTTGGATCCGGATGAGACGCCGAGTTACTCGGCGTCTCATCCGGATCCAAGCTGTTTGCATATGGAGCTATAGTCGTGAGTGGCAGGCTAAGGGTTAATACTGAAACTGAGCCATGGAAAGAAGACACCAACCCTTCTAATTCTGTAAACCAGTGGATGTTTTTTATGTTCTAAAACCAACCCTATGAATCAACTTAAACTGGTCATTTTTCAGAAGTGGAATATTCCATTAGAACACTTCAGCAAGAAAACTGTTAACTTAAAACTATATTTACAGCTGTCAATTCAGTTGTGTTTTATACTGAAGCTTGTATATAACTAGGCTGTGTTACATTACAATACAGTAAAACCTCTCTAAAACGGCCACTAAATTTGGTTAGTCATTGAGAGTTTAAGGCAGGTGACTGCTTAAAGCAAGGTGGCAGTAAAACAGAAAGCTCCTGTAGGAGCTTTCTGTTTTACTGTCACCTTGATTTAAGCTGTCACCTGTCTTTTATACACTCCATTGGCCTTCTTTTTAGTGTCCTTTAGAGAGAGGTTTTACTGTACATACCTTGTTGCTCCGTCTCCTTCTCCATTACTCTAGTTTCCTCCTTATTAGTTTGTGTGGGTGCCGGGACAACCTGCTCAGGAGCCCCTTGTTGTATCAAGGGAGATGACTCTGAATCAGGTGTAGATGACTCCATCTCTCTGTCCATGGCTAGTTTGATTGGCTCTGTTTTAAATTAAATTGTAAATTGCTTTATTCTTATTGTATCAACTTTCATTTGTCTACAATAACCATATTAACCCATTATCCCATAGCCTAATTCTAGTTTTGAAAATAGGTGACCACTACAAGCAGGTTGAAAGTAAAGCAGAATGTGTCTTATGACACATTCTGCTTTACTTTCAGCCTGCTTTAAGCTACCATCTACTAGAATATAGAAAATAGTTCCTATCATACATATTCATAACTGTATAATTGGAACTACTTTCCTCAGTGATGAAATAAATGAAAGGCATAAAAAAGCATGTTTATGGGGCAATCGGTTAAAATAATAAAGAATTCCAAAACAACAAATATCACATGCATTCTACCTGGTTCTTGTGGCTTGAAGAGCTCATCTTTGAGGTGAGGTAGGAAGGTTCCTATTCTGTCCCACGTGAGACGCCACAGCTGTGAGTTGGTACCATCATCACCTGTCTGAAAGATGCCAGCCGTGTCCATCACCAGCAACATGTTCTTGAGAGACTCAGGAATTGCCTCTGTCTGATATAAGTAAAGTAAACAATTACGATAAGACAATACTGAGATTTTTTCCTGTCTTTTTGTATAGGAACCTACTATTAAAAACAAACTGTATACTACTTTACATTTATTTGTATTTTCAAGTCATTCAAATTGCAAAAACAGACATAGATTATCATGTGTCTACAATAAACTTTATATTTTGAACTCAATAAGCTGAAATCATCTGTTTTTAAAGGTTAAATATGTCTTACTTAGCCATGTTTTCACTTTGAAATATGAATATTTTCAACTTTGACAAGATTGAGTTATCACAAATCATCTTTGGAAATACAGAAAAGTTGAACTTAAATTTGCTTGAGTTTTTGAGATTTGACTGTAGTTTGTTGACAGGAAGATTTCTATATATGGCTTCAAAACTAGAAACATGATATAGAGTAAAGGGTTAAAACTAAAAGCACTATGTAAGAAAGCATAAACTAAATATCTCCCACATGTTCTCAGTAATATATTTTCCAAACCCTATACCCGAAATACTTAGATCATAATGTCCTACCACAAGTAACTCACCAGCAGATCACTTCTGTCCACATGCATGTATTTGTCCATGAAGTCCAGGATGGTAAGCCACAGGGCAGTGAAAGTGCTCAAGGACAGTAGAGGACTCAGGTGTTGAAGAAATACCTAAACAGAAAAACATTGGACAGTAAGTTTTCTGATTAACTCATTCACCCTTGAAACTTTTAATGGACAAATCCTATTTTGAAATAAGTCTAGTCTATTTTTGACTATTTAGGGTTGGTTTTAACAATATATTTCAATATGACAAACAGTGTAGACCCTGATCAGAGGGCTCCTGAATGAGCCCTCTGATCAGGGTCTACACTGTTTGCATGGGACAAGTGTAATCTTCACAGGTACACTGTTTTTAGAATGACAAGTATACTCATCGCTAGGGTTGAATGTGTTAATTTCTGATAAAAGCTGACTCAGCAAACATTTATGTAACAAACATACAAACTCTGTAACTACAATTTTTATATAATATCAAAAGCTTTTCCTTAGAAGTCAGAAAATGAGATGAGTTACATCCATAAGAATAATAATGAATCTAAATAACAATTAATAAATATCAATAAATTGCAATATCATTTATTCTCATTCAAAATCACAAGATAATCTTATCTTATACCAATAAATCCATAAACAGAACAGTTAATAAAATATACAGTGATTTTCTGCATTACATTTGTATTGCATTAGACAAGTCTTTTTTAGAGATCTCCAGGTTTTATAGACTATACACAGCAGTTTACAATAGACAGAAATTTACGAAGTCTCAGTTACAGTTGAACTTCGATATCTTGAACTTGGTTATGTCGAACATACCAGTGTTGCACCCAGGATTTCAAAAACAATGTGGGGGGAATTGAAAAAAAATAGGGGGGCTCTCATGAAAACACAAGGATATCTACAGAAACGTGTATAATTCGTATCCGCGCGTCTACTTAATTGTTGACAAGAAGAGCTACGGTAATTTGTTCAACTAGATTCTATCGGTAAAACCCTTTTTCATACCATGGGACTGACATAAGTTACAAAATCATTGTCCACTTTTCATTTTGTTCTAGCTAAGGCCAGTCTTCCCTTCGCGCACGATTTTCGAAACTGCGTAGATCTAGCTAGGTCTACTTTCTTTTTGGTTGAGGGGTTCTTTATTTCTTTAACACTAGATGAAATTTCACGAAAATCGGCTTCTTCGGTACCAGACTGACTACTACTCGTAGGCTGATCATACTGTCATGATAAATGCTCCAAAAGAATCACTAATTTTTCTCTTGGACATCTTAACTAAACCGTTTTAGCAGACGAAAACATCAATATTGATTTACGGTAGTTACTATAGACGCTAAATAATTTATGTTAATTAGGCTAATATAAAACACAGACGATGCGGCGCCGCGAATATTGAGCTGTATTACTTATATAGCCGAGCCGGTGCATACTGGTCCATGATTTATACATAGTCTAAAACAAAGATGGCGTCTCGTAGAGTGATCGCTACTGAGAATAATCGGCTCAAACTTTGAAATATTTACGGGAAGGTATTTGAGAATTATAATTTATGCGCGCGACTTTTTGCGCACTGTAGTAAATTTTATGCGCGACTTTTCGAAAATATGCGTTAATCGCGCAATCGCCCGTCCTAGGTGCAACACTGACATACCCGTAGTTCAAAGTTAAAACGTGGCTTAGCCACGTTTTAACTTTGAAATATGGGTATGTTCTACTGAACCGAAAATGAAATAATGTAATTCATGTGTCGAAATATCGGTTAGTTTGAGTTAAGGGAGTTCGAGATATCGAAGTTCGACTGTACATTAAAATAACCTACTTTACAGAGCAGAGTTGATGCTCTCATTCTTGTTTCCTCCATGCCTGATGGGTCCTGGGTATTGATATTTTCTAACAACTTTGTCAACAATGGAAACAGTATCTGTGAATAGAATGAAATCAACTCCTGTTTAATCTGAATAAAATATACTCTCAATACTTAACAATATGTTTGATAATTCAGCTGGATGTTTTATGTTACTTTTTATGGCATACCTTAGTTTCATACTGATGTAACCGGCTATATTTTGTATCTTGAAGAAAAAGTAATTATAAATGAGAAGAATTGAGGTAACTGAAAACTATTAAAAATATAAAATTTGAAAATATTTGTTGTTGTTTTGTTAATTCACTTCAATATACACATGTCTTAATTTATTATGTACTTGAATGGTTTTTAAATTTGTATCATGCAGTAACAGACCAGGCAAACATCTTAGGATGTCTCTATCTCTTGATCTACATAAATACCACAACTGAATATACACTTATGGTATTGAATACAAGTGACAGCTTAAAGATGGATGAAAGATGAGCAGACAGACCCCGTAAAAGACTTCTGTGTCACTTCCATCTAGTTATATGCAGTCACCTATTCAGATATAGGAGAGTTTACAATAATTTTGGCTTTGGATAATGGATAAAGCTATATAAATGAATGTCTTACTTTGTTAAAGCAGGCTTCCCACTCTACTGCTGACAGTGTCTGCAGGTCATGTACAAGTAAGGCCCGCTGTAAGTAGGTCAGAGCTTGACCTCTGACCTGTCTCCTAGCATCACAACACAGACGAGCTATTCCTACAAAATAGGAGAAAAAAATATTAAACAAATGTAGCTGCCCAGCAATACAACTATTAAAACAAAACCAAGATATTTGAAATAATTTTCAGTTGGTATATTCAATCCTTCTTATCGATATTTCTCTACTGAGGAAAATAGTTCCACTTTATACAGTCATAAATATGTACCATAAATAGCGTTTCCTATAACCTAGCAGATTGTAACTTAAAGCAGGCTGAAAGGTTAGCAGAATGCGCTTTAAGGTACATTCTGCTTTACTTTCAACCTGCTTTTAAATGGGCACCTGTATACAACACTAGAAACAGGCTATGGCGTAAAGGGTAAAGGAGTTCAGTTTCCAGAAATTACACTGCTATGCATTAACACAGTGGCAGTTAATTACCTTGTAGTAACGGGCACCAGCACTTGATCCAGAGAGAGTCTGTGGAGGTGTTGACACCTTCAGTGTCCTGGGTCTCCTTACCCTCCTCTGCCCAGGAAGTGTAGATACTATTGGCTCTTGTATGGAGGGTGTGCATCAGATCTAACAGCTGCAATATAGACAGTTATGACATCTATTATTGTATCAACGTTTTCTTTCATGAGACTGATCACAAAACCAAAACTCAATTTATGCACTTTGTCTGGGTTTTAAAATTAATGTATGAGTTTGAATTACAATTTACATGTAGATGATTTGCACTGTCAGTCAGTAAAAGTTGTCAATCACTGTCAACATTATCAAACCCCTACTTGTCTACTCACCTGTATAGACAGTGAGTGTAGCTCAGCATCAAGACTGTCTGCTTCATTCTCTTCGTCAGAGCTACCTGCACTCTGTAGATGACCTGGAGATGACCGAGATTTCTTCATGTGTGAGTGACCTTGCTTTTTGGACTGTTTGTGTTTGGACTTTCTGTCTTTGGGATGTCTTGGAGGTGTAGGGACACGTCTATGACCTGCATGATAATACCAGATGTATTAACCAGAATTCTACAAACTGCAAGTCAAATGATGTCTACAAAATTATCAATAATGTCCAACTGACTCTTTCCCCCTATAAAGCGCCTTTAGATGCCTTCAACTAGTCTCTGTAGAATTAACTTTTCATACTTCTACCAAGTCTTGCTTAACAGACATGAAACATTTTCCTGTATCCTGACAGGTGGATACTTTCAGCAAGCTGATGGTGAAGTAGAAAACTCCTAAATGAACCACCACTCTTAAATAATGAAAACCAGCTTTGGTGTTAATCTAACTGTCTACCAGTGCAACAGACATAATCTGATTCTCAGTTGTTCATGAAGTACAATTTGATCAATATAGCACTCAATATTAGCTGTTTAAACTTATTTGTTTTCATGTTGCCTAGTCAATCTGAGAAGATTATGTAAAGAAGTTTGAGAGCAAACATCCAGTGTTTTATTGATTAGTTTGTACTTCTTGGATGGCAGAGCAGTCTTTCATTTGATTTCAATAATACAGTAAAACCTCGTTATTACGACCAGAGCATTGTGTAATTATTAGGTGTTAATGACAGGTGACTGCTTAAAGCAAGGTGACAGTAAAACAGAAATCTCCTTTAAGAGCTTTCTGTTTTAGTGTCACTTTGTTTTAAGCTGTAAATTGTCTTTTATAGAATCAATCAGCCATTGTTTAAGTGGTCTCAATAGAGAGGTTTTACTGTACAAATTGAATGCTTGATGACACCATAGGGTTTGATGCAGACATAGGGATTTTAATTTCAGAAATACTCTCCTTATCTGGATACCTGGAAATTTGATCAATATCAACTTTACCTCCATTCAAAGATGCCTCAGCAAAAGCTCTGATGGCATGTACACAGCTCTCAAAGTTGAGTGGAGTTACATGAGCTGCATCTCGGACAAGGAATGAGAGAGTCTCGGAGGACTTCAGTAGGGATCTACTATCACAGAACTGTACAGCCTCATTCAGCTCAATGCTGTACTGATTCACAGGCAACAGTCTCTTGTATGGCTCATCTTTGTTTACCTGTGAGAGAACAGTACATATCATGCTGGTGATTGTTTATTTCATCTAAATGTTATACTAGTTCAAGCAAATTGACAATTTCTCAAGTTCTCATGAAAATGACTATTAAAATATATTTAAAACAATAAATGTATCATTTCTCATTCCAGTAATTGGATGATGATGCACAAAAACCTTAAATCAAAATCATAACAATTATTTATGAATATTGGGTAATACAGGGGAGAAGACGTTATTCCTCCCAATAAATATGTTTGTGCTAAAACAATTATGTCCATCAAAATGTTGCCCACTAGCTTTAATTAAATCAACCACATGTCATTATCTACATTTTATTGCAATTGTAATTGTAATTGTAATTAGTTTCATTTTAACTCATTAGCCCATTAATACACAGAGCATGCTCTGTAGGGCTGTAATGAATTCACCATGTAGCAAATACGAATACACATCACGATATAGAGTGACAAATACTAATAATTATTCGGGAATATGAATGCAATAGTTTCTTTATGTGAAATCTCTTATATAATAATTAATTACTATTGATTTGTATCCTGTTGATATCTTTCTTTTATTTAATTGTTATCTTTTAAATTAAAAGTACAATGTATTGCATATTTAATCAGTAAGTTTTTTGTGTCATATTTAGGTCCAGCTCATAATCATATCATAGCTACATGTACATTGTAGTTAATAAGGACTAAAAATTTAAGTTGTTTTCTAGTTTTCAATATTATACTGGTGAATATTCGGTTCTTGAATAGGCAAATACAATACGCATTCACTAAAATCAGAATATTCGGTTCTACAAATATTCAAGTGTATCGTTACAGCCCTTATGCTCAGAATTACAAAAACTATTTTGTTATAAACTTACCAACATCCAGCTGCCATTGTCTGGTACTGCCCTCACTTCAAACTCTCCTTGAGAGTTCCTGGTGGCTGTAGTTTTGGTCTCTAGTTCGCTGTCTGAGGTGTAGCCCCTGTCAGTACTACTACTCATAACACTGGGACTGGGCAGCTCACTGTCACTTTGGGCCCCTTCAATATACAGTAAACCTTTATTACAACCACAAAATTGAGTTATTTGGTGTTTAACACATTCAACCCGAGCGACGAGTATACTCGTCATTTACAAACATTGAACCTGTGAGGATTACACTTGTCCTATGCAAACACTGGAGACCCAGATCAGAGGGCTGCTTAAGGAGCCCTATGATCAGGGTTTACAATGTTTGTCATGTTGAAATATATTGTTAAAATCAACCCTAAATAGTCAAAAATGGACAAGACTTATTTTGAAATTGGAATTGTCCATTAAGTTTCAGGGGTGAATGAGTTAAGACAGGTGGCTGCTTAAAGAAATGTGAAAGTAAATCAGAAAGCTTGATTTAAGCTGTCACCTGTCTTCTACAAGTCAATGAGCTTTCTTTCTAGTGGTCAAAATAGAGAGGTTTTATTTTACCACAACAAATACAACTGAGCCCAACTTGTGTAGAGTGTATGCTTATAAAGAGTTAGCAAGGAGTCTGAGATCTTTCTCAAGCTTTTAATGTAGAGCATCAAAAATGTGATAAGTCTAACGAGTGTTTGGCAAGTGGCTACTTAAAGCAACATGAAAGTAAAGCAGAAAGCTCCTGTGAGAGATTGCCATTTTACTTTTATGACAGTATAAATAAACTATTTTCCTCAGTGCTGTCAGTGGGGAAATAAATCAAATGCATAATAAAAATGTGTATCTATCTATGGCGTACTGGTTAACTGTAAAGTACTCACCAGCTTCAATGAGGCCCTCTGTAACATTGACACCTGTGTTGACCTGTAACAGAGGTGGAGGGTTAGCCCCTGCACCTACAACCTCCAGCAGGGAGAACAGTGTACACCAGTCTGTGTTCTGGTGAATATTAGCTGCGTTAGTCCGTAATAAATCATGCAGTCCATATGAAATCTGCTGAGAAACACTATGAATCACTTTTGGTTTCATCATGAGTAATATTTGTAAGGAAGTCAGCACTTGGGAGGCCATTTCCTCCCGTCGTAAAAGTCTAACAGCAATTCTGAGAAGTCCTACCACTGCTCGCTCCACCATGAATGAATGATCCGTGGCATTAACTACCAGGCTGTAAATATGTTCTCTCACTGACTGCCATACAGGACCTACTCTGTCTCTGTGGGAAAAAAAAAAAAATTATGGCAGACTTCAAATTAAAACATGTAGAATGCAAAAATAATTTTTAATCTGCAAGATAATTTTACAAGAAGGACCAGGCTTTCAAATAAAAACAAGACTGCGCGTTCAATAAACCCTTATGCCCCCGCTTGCATCCTTGACAATATATTCTGAATCTTTTCTAAGTCCAAATTAGGTCAAGGTCAAACTGAGCTTGGGTATTATTGGTGAGTTGGTAATGGTCCAAGGCAATAACTGTATAAGTATCGAAGCACTGTAGTAAACAGTGTTGATGCTAGACGAAACGGTAAAATCTAGTTAACCGAGAAAGAGCCCATTTAAAATATTCTAAGTTCAAATTAGGTCAAGGTCAAAATCAAATTTTGGTGATATTGGTGGATAGGGAATGGTCAAAGGCAACAACTGTATAAGTATCAAAGAATTGTAGTCAGTTGTGTTGATGCTAGACGAAACCGTAAAATCTAGTTAACCAAGAAATAGCCTATTTAAAATATTCTAAGTACAAATAAGGTCAAGGTCAAAATCAAAGTTTGGTGATATAGGTGGATAAGGAATGGTCCAAGGCAACAACTGTATAAGTATCCAAGCATTTGGGTAAGCGGTGTTGATGCTAGACGAAACGGTAAAATCTACTTAACCTTGTTACGTACGGACACACGGACGGACGGACAGGACGATTACTATATGCCCTCGCATCTATCTATGCCCGGGGCATAAAAACAGGCTATAGGGTAATGGGTTAAACAATTTGAAAAGAGACTGACTGTAACAGTTCTTTCTAATCTCACCAAAACACGCTTAATTGCAAATACATTCATCAAATAAGAATGAAAATCAAAAATTACTTAAAATATATATCAATAGTAATATACCCACCTATTTTGCAATATACAAGTTATGAACTGTTCAAAGAAGAACACAGCAGCATCCTCGTCGTACACTGTTCCCATGGACTCATGAGCCTCAGGGCCTTGTGACGCAAATATCAAAGCCTGTAAACAAAATAATACATTAAAGGGAGTGACAATTGCCCATTTAAAGATAACCAGTTCTTCAACTCTACTGAAATGAAAACCTATTTAGCATGGGATAAGCCATACAAATTAATTATAAATCTACCCTTTAAAATCTTTTGAAACAAGACTGCGCGTTCAATAAACGCTTATGCCCCCGGTGGCATCCTTGACAATATATTCTGAATCTTTTCTAAGTCCAAATTAGGTCAAGGTCAAGGTCAAACTGAGCTTGGGTATTACTGGTGGGTTGGTAATGGTCCAAGGCAATAACTGTATAAGTATAGAAGCATTGTAGTAAGTAGTGTTGATGCTAGACGAAACGGTAAAATCTAGTTAACCAAGAAATAGCCCATTCAAAATATTCTAAGTCCAAATTAGGTCAAGGTCAAGGTCAAAATCAAGGTTGGGTATTATTGGTGGCTAGGGAATGGTCCAAGGCAACAACTGTATAAGTATCTAAGCATTTGAATAAGTGGTGTTGATGCTAGACGAAACGGTAAAATCTACTTAACCTGGTTACGGACGGACGGACAGGACGATTACTATATGCTTCCGCATCTGTCGATGCCGGGGGCATAACAAAAAGAAGACATTAAATTACTTTTATTTGCTTGATTTAAGAGTAACAAACCATAGTTTTGAATATGAGTAGTCACAAAATATATAGTGGTGAAGACACTAAGGAGATTATTTTAAATCCCCCCAACCCCCACACTCATTTCTCTTATTTGTAGGGATGTTAACGGTTATCCTCCATTCTCCATAACCGGACCCTTCCTACCATTCCGGAAGCCTTACAAAAACGCTTGATAAAGTGTGTGCGGTTTGCTTACGTCATCGCAAAAGAGGTTCCGGTTAGGTAATAGATGCGTGCAGCATAATAGCCGAGAAAAATGCTGAAAAAACCTTGGAATTTTAGTGAAACTTTGAAGAAAATTATATTTCCGAAAAATGAGTACCAAAATTAACAATGTACCTTATTTTTTTAATGTCCCTTTGTAAAATGATTTTGAATAACGCATTTTCCAATATAACTCTAAATGTTTATTACGTGTAGCGAGTGTCTGGAAATTGACCTTTCACATGCAGTATAAATTTGACCCGATTGTGTACAAGCGCCTTTGTTACCCGGATGATGACGTCACACTTCCGTCATGATAGGAATTTGCGGCGCTGCATTTACATTAATAAGAAATGTGTAGAAAACGTTTGAACTGAATCCAATATCCTATGGATCATATGAATCCAGCAATGAATAACAGTACTTGAAATTTCGGAGATTATTGTTTATTATTCATAAATGTGATTTATTTTATCATGAATTCATAGCTATTGCGATTGTATAACCTTTATTGTACAATAATTGTTATCACTTTATTGATAATGTATGTTATACAATGGCCATAACCTTATTCACCGTAAAATAAAACTCCCCGGTCAGTCTTCTAGTGGCTTGGTTCGTCTTGCCTTTGATTTGACAAGACCTATCATGCACACTATCACTGATTTTTCATTCATATTATTCATTTCAAGTGATAACGATTTTCCTTGTGTTTCATTTCAGCAAGTTTTGTCACTTCTCACGTGTTATGGTATGTGTGTGTGTTGGGGTTGGGGTGTTTAGATTCATATATTCACGTATCCACGAGTATGTAAATGTTTCATGTATATATATTTACTTTAAAATAGAGTGTAACAATGAATGACTCAAGATCCAGATTGGATGCTTACTCTTTGTATCAAACGCAAATTTAGCGTGCATGAAAACATGTAGCACTTCAGAACTGGAACACACTCTTGAAAATTCAGTTTCGAATTGGATCTAAAGCCTAATAGTACATCTCCGAATATTTCATACATGCATGTAATATCAGAGATTTTAATGATTTTGAAAGCAGCCTGGATCCAGATCAGATACAATTTCACTCGGCATCTGGTCTGAAATCAGACTATTCGACATTTGTCATTAGAATTCTTCAAAGAATGGATGGCTTTCATTAACATTCAGAACTAACAGTAGGTAGATCTAGTAGATATATTTTTTCTGGGCAATACAATATGGTTTAATTTAATGTCAAGTTAACCGGTCGGTTAACCGGTTTTTGCTTGCGATTAACCGGTTACAATATCCGTAACCATTAACATCCCTACTTATTTGTAACAACTATTGAACCAAGACAGGACCCAAACCTACCTTTATAAGTTCATGCAGGGACTCCTCTCTCAAGAATTTACTATCTACAATCAGCTGTTCTAACTGGCAGTCTCGTATACACTTTGTGGCATGTTTAGTTGCCTCCTCCTCCTCTGGAGTAGGACCTTTATTGCCTGTAGGCTCCCCAAGAGTGAAGTAAGAGTAGAAGCTGCTCAGTACACCGGTCTCAAGTTTCTGGGAGGATGGACTTTCCTCTTTTATCAAGCAGATTTTATTTGTGGGATGAACAAAGTCCTCGACCTGAAATAAAAATTGTCAACTTGTGTCATGAGACAGGTTTCATAAGGTAGAACGGAAATCCCAACATTGAAACATGGGTATGTTAACTCTTCCAACACTAAGAAACTCTTGTGGGTTATTAGGTTCCCTTGTGGAACTATTTAGTAACCAAAACATGAACCAGTCTACTTGGAATTTTAGTTTAATAAGTACTGGTCAAATTTAGCAAACAATGTATACCCTGGTCAGAGGGCTCCTATAGGAACCCTCTGATCAGGGTCTACACTGTTTGCAAATGTAATGAGTATATACTAAACAGGTCTATGGTGTTGAGTTAAGCTTAAGGGAATTTGAGTTATCAAAATCCAACAGTAAAAATTGGGTATGTTAGACATAAACAAGTTCACGTTACTAAGACATGGCTGTATATTAGATTACCTCTATCATACTTTTGGGCAGCAGCTTCGCCCTATACAGCTGTAGCATGCAGTCAAGGATGTTCTTCCAGCCCTCCCTCAGTATGTCGCCATGTCTATGGGCCAGGTTAAACACTGTCCTTGCAGCAAGCTGAGCCTTCATGTTCATACCAAACGAGATAGGAATATTCTCTGGGGCCTGACAATAGGAATGGCAGAGTTAAAAGTGTAAATATGATATACACTTACAATAAACTTCTCTTTGAGGTACACAGTAACACTTGAATAAGGCTAAACATTTAAGTTAGAGGGTAGCTTAATATAATGAAGTAATACAAAAAGCTTTTTAAAGACCCACATTCTTTATTACTGGTTCATCACTCAAAATAGGTCTGTAAGTTCAAAATATTTAGTGCAATGTCGAAAAAAGTAGGACTTTGACAGATCAAAGAAGAAAATGGTAACTAAATATTTTATATCAGTACAGTAAAACCTCTGAAATCTGTATCCACTAAACCAGAGTTCTCTGAAACCTTAACAAATTTCTTAGTCCTGATGCATACAGTAAAACCTCTCTATTATGACCGCTAAAAAAAATTGCTTTAACCCTTTACCTGATAGTCTATTTCTATTATTGAATAAAGGTGACTTCTTAAAGCAGGTTGAAAGTAAAGCAGAATGCGCCTTAGGGCGCATTCTGCTTTACTTTCAGCCTGCTTTAAGCTTCCATGTGCTAGAATATATAAAATATTCGCTATAATATTTATTCATAACTAATTAAAATGGAACTACTTTCTTCAGCGGAGGAATAATTATATGCGCTAAAAGTCGCTTCTATGAGGGAAAGGGTTAACAAAGACAGGTGACAACTTAAAGCAAGTGGGAAGTAAAACAGATAGCTCCTAAAGGAGCTTTCTGTTTTACTCACACCTTGCTTTAAGTAGTCACCTGTCTTAAACACCTAATAATTACCATAATTATGTGGTCATTATAGAGAGTGTGTAATAAACTACATGTACTTCTAAAACCTTAACATAGATCTTCATCGAATTTCTAGCATCATCTGATTATATATTTTTTTCTCATTCATCATTACCTTTGAGCACCGTCAGTTGCCAATAAATTAATTTTCATATAATTTCAAACTTATGAAACTCATGAAACATGGATAAAGAGAAATAACAATGTTTGACATACATACCTCTGCTGTGCTGAGAAGGGTGGTATATTTGCACAAAGAGATGACTAAATTATCAAAGACATCACTCATCCCATAGTGAGCAGATATCATGGTACATTTCCTGAAAAACGAAACAGACAAATAAGTATGAAATAAGAGACTTGGGTTTTGAATATTCTTTAAAGTAATTATCAAACTTACGAAAAGAACTTCGTTGAGTCAATGTTTATTGCTTTACGACTTGCAGAATTAATTAATAAAACTGCATAAATAATGTAACATTTTTAATAAGGCTTTTCACAAAAAGTAAGCACTTTCTGGGTAAAAAGTATAGACAGAATAAAACCAGAATAAACAATCATTAGCACATGGCTTGGAGCTCTCGGCCAATAAGATGCCTCAAAAACCTGTGAATATATCGTTTATTTCAACAAACCATGGAATAACTAACAAACTGTTCACTTATTCCTCGCTTCCGTCATCTCAAGGCAATTTGACGTCACAATTCTAAAAACAGCTGAGGTCAGAGGTGAACTGCACACGCTTCATGACGTTATATTATGTACAGTAAGACCTAGACTTTAAAGACAATTACTAATGAATTGTGCTTACATATAGAGCTTCAATAAGCGTTATTTATGTTGGTGTTAAAGCATGCTTAATGTCTCAAACTTATCATTTGAAATAACATTTCAATTTTAGTAAAATATTACAAACAAAATTACTTTTTCGTCTAAAACAGAAATCAGAAACGAATGGTTTTCTTGTTTTCCTCGAGCCCAAGCCAGTGCTAAATAGGTTAGACCATGGTTGCGTGCGAATAAACAACATAGTTCTCGGGGGCTACGCCCCCTCGAACTATATCATTTATTCGCTTGCAACCATGGTCTAACCTATACTTCTTTTTGTACAATTTATAGAACTACATTTTTTTTAACACTGACAAACAAGTTGCCTTTATGCTAAAGAGATTTTCAACACTTTACAGAAAACCTGTATTCAACAGCTAATTAAGGATAAATCATAGGGATCTTCAGAGAAAAGGTATTGCTTAATGCAGGACAAAAATAATGCAGAAATCTCCTTTAGGAGATTTCTGCATCACTTTTGACCTACATTAAGCTGCTACCTTTCAATAATCCTTATTGTTCATTACGCTTTAAGCAGCTGCTTCAGACAGGATTTACTGTACATCAATTTCATTTAAATCAAACAAAAAATCACTGAGCAGTTCTAGCAGAAAAGAAATCAGAGATTATGTTTCCATATACCTGAAGCCAGAGATTGCCTTGGAAATAATGCCCTCATCTGTTGACTTGTCAAACACAAAGGACAGAGCAGCTACTGTAGGCCCCCATATTAATGTGAACAAGTCATGGTCAAAAGTGCCTGTAGGTGCATGGGTATACACTCCCTCCTTAGAAGAACATCTTTTCAACAGTACCTATGTATAAAGTAATGAATTTTGATGATGAGTTTGGGTTTTATGGCACTGCAACACAGAACAGGTCATATAGTGTTGATGATTGATGAGTGATGATGAGAAGACCATGATTTCAGGAAGATGATTTCGGCTAATCTTGTTTGTTGCCAACCTGCCTTCCTTTTATAAAGTAATAGATCTGTTACATTTATACATGTATTAAGATCAAAACGTCTACCATGTTCTGATAAAAGAGATAGGAAACTTTTCCTACATCCTGACAGATGACTGCTTGAAGCTGACAGACTAAAAGTAGGGCAGAGAGCTCCTTAAGCTTTCTGCTTTACTGTCAGACTGATTCATGCAAACACCTGGCTTAAACATTGACTAAAGCTATTAAACAAGGAGGGGGTATAATCAATTAAATTTACACTGAACTGGAAAGTTAAAAATATGACGATTCTCACAAGCTGAAATATATACAAAATACAGTCACATAAATATGATGAACTTGCAGTCTTCAAGGAAAATAACTTACTGCACAACAAGGGTAAAGAAGAAAGCTCCAAAAGCTTACCAAATATTCTGCACTAAGCTGAAATATATTTCAACCAATTACACCATAAATCTGCCTTTTTTATGCCTTTAATTTATTTCTCCACTGAGGAAAATAGTTACAAATTATACAGTTATGAATATGTATGATAAGAACTATTTTCTATATTCTAGCAGATGGTAGCTTAAAGCAGGTTGAAGGTAAAGCAGAATGTGCCTTAAGGCACATTCTGCTTTACCTTTAACCTGCTTTAAAGTGGTCACCTATTTTCAAAACAAGAATAAGGCTATGGGGTAATGGGTTAAAGGATTTGCATGCTTCTTTAAAAGCATGGCCGCTAAAGACAGGTTTGACTGCAGTTTGAAATTTTGGTTAATTACCTTCCACAGATAATTGTCTCTCACAATTCCAGTTTGCTCCGACGGCATAACAATCTCATCATTTCTGTCAGAAAATAAAGATTTCATGGATTATGATCAGATATCAGTATTCAGTTTAGTATCATGAATTCATCTTAATATGAGTTCAAATCTCCAGCACAAGGAAACTAAGGATGCTCTACAAATAATTAGGAAAATACCTCAAGAAGACAAGTTACCAAACCAGTGATGATGAAGTTGGGCTTTAAAAGGAGTTACTCTTTCCCTAAGAGCCCCGCGATGAAATTCAAGGTATATTCAAGGTATGGTTATACCAAACAAGACAACACATATAATTTCAACTCTTTCATCACTAAGTAATTATTGTGGGTTATTATGTTCCCTTGTGAGTCTTTTAGTTTCCAAACCATGAACCAGTCTACTTGGAATTCTGGGTAGTTAAATAAATACTGCTCTAAATTAGCAAACAGTGAAGACCCTGATCAGAGCCCTCTGATCATTGTCTACACTGTTTGCAAATGTAATGAGTATATTTCATACAGGTACATGGTGTTGAAAGAGTTACTTGTATAACCATAGTCTGATATTGTTCTTTGATTTGATTTATTGTGGTTTATCATTCTTTTTAACAGTATTTCAGTCATAACCTGATGTCCTGCTGCTTACAGAACCCAGGTGCCCTTTATACACTGTTTGAGGCACAACAGTGAGGAGCTAGGTGACTGTTAGTCACAGTCACTCTAATCACTCAGCCATGAGACAACAAGAACACTCTTAATTGCACAACCATAGCCTAATAGTGTTATCTTGTTTTAAGGGACTGAAAATCAGAGTTGACCCAAAACTTGTATTTATTTTCTTGTCTATGATAAAACCAGGGCGATCACAATAGCTCACCTTGGCACTTCGTGCCAGGTGAGCTAATAAATTAAAAAGCAATAATTTACCTTATGGCATGGTAAATTTCATCCAACATTTCACTTTCAAAATCTTCTCCTCCATTTGTTTTGTTAAGATTTTTCTTAAATTGCTGAAAGAGAATATCAAAAGAATTATAAAGAGGTTTGTTTTCTTTATTTACAATATATACATGTAATATATGAACTTCCAACTGCAGAATTACAAAACTTGTACAAGTTCTGTAGGTCCTTTCAAAAGAAGGCTTATTTTCTAGACAATGTACATATTCAGCAAGTAAGAAGGTAAAGCAAAAAGGCTCCCTCAAGCTTTCACATCTCATTAATGCCAGTGTGTCTTCTTTTGAGTGACAAACAGTGGTTTACTTTAAATGTACCTTAAAAATAGTTAAATTATCAACTTGCAATGCAAATTTTTAAATCATTTCAGTATTGCAGTTGATTAAATTGTTTAAGAAGATACATAACATATTCACACCAAAACATTCTCTATACCAAAGCATTCTTTAGTCCGAACAAATTTGTTTTTCAGAGCATCATAAAAAGACAAATTATCCTTAACTAAACTTGGTAGCCCTCGTTGTAGAAATGCTCAATTCAGATACATGACAATTTCTTAAATAGATGAGGTGTATTCAAAACAGATCTATGCTATCAGCAACTACATGTACTGATTGACAATTAATTTGGTTTATTGCAACAGATACTGTAACTGCTATGTGCTACCCTGAACTGAAAGTGGAACGTTATCGCATAAATACACCTTATTACCCCGTTAATTTCTTGACTGACGATAAATAGTTCTAATTCTAACAGCTATGTATATGATAAAAACGATTTTCTATATTCAGGCAGATGGTAGCTTAAAGCAGGTTGAAAGCAAAGCAGAATGTGCCTTAAGGCGCATTCTGCTTTACTTTCAACCTGCTTTAAGTGGTTACCTATTTTCAAAACTAGAATCAAACTATGAGGTAATGGGTTAAAGAACCATGGATAAACTGCCTACTCACCTCTATTGTCATTGGTATGTTCTGTTTTTTGACATTATGGTTATGCTGATCCACATTCAACATGATAATCGCATAGGATAATGTGAAAGCCGCATCAGCATTAAAGAATGGCTCACCGTTGGATTTCTGGAAAGGAAACAAAAAGTATGTTTAATCTTCTTATAGCTCAAATATAATTTTTTATTATTCTCCCTGCTATTACCCTTACCAACAAGAATATTGACCGTGATGAGGACAGGTCGCAGCTTTACCCTCTATTCAATAGATATGCCTTTTTACACATTTACTTCATTCCTCCACCGGATAATAGTTCTATTTTATACAGTAGTGAATATGCAAGTTCAACATAAGAAATATTTCCTATAACCTAGCAGATGGTACCTTAAATCAGGCTGAAGTAAAGCAGAATGCACCTTAACCCTTTACCTCATAGCCTGTTTCTAGTTTTGAAAATAGGTGACAACTTAAAGCAGGTTGAAAGAAAAGCAGAATGCGCCTTAAGGCGCATTCTGCTTTACTTTCAGCCTGCTTTAAGCTAAAATCTGCTAGGCTATATAAAATATTTGTAATGGTAATTGTTCATGAGGGTATAAACTGGAACTATTTTCTCCAGCGGAGGAATAAATTAAATACGCTAAAAGTCGCTTCTATGGGGGAAAGGGTTAAGGTTAGAAACAGACTATGGAGTAAAGGGGTAAGCAGGATTAAAGTGATAGAGAATTTCTCCAACAGGAACTTTCTGTTACTTTCATCTTGCTTTAAGAATTTACCTGCTTCTAAAACAAACCATTTGAATGGTGCTTACAAAATGATTTACTATATTCAAAATAGTATTTCTTATAAATGTGCCAGAGTGTATTTGATGCTTACATGCCAGTGATCAGCAAATTTCTCCATCACCAGAGATATCACAGGGGCTTCTCCTGGTAACCTGAAAGCTTCAAGATACTGTCTCAAGGCTTCATCAATCCTCAGGTCTTCAAAGTGAAAAGATCTGAAAGTACAAACGTCAACATGAAATTGGTCTAATTCAATACAGAGCTCAATCAGGAATGCAGTTGTCATGCAAGAAAAGGGAAGATATTGTTTTGAATACCGCTTTTAGCTACAATGAAACTATTGACTGACTTTCTGTCTTTACCAAAATACCATAACCATTAACCCAAAAATGATTACCCAATAACCTTTTTTAAGTTTTGAAACAGGTTGAAAGTAAAGCAGAATGCATCTGCTTTACTTTAAGCTTCCATATATATCTTATGGTGCATACTCCTGACATATTAATTGAAACAATCTTTTCAGTGGATGAATAAATTAAAGGCATAAAAACATATATTTATGGGGTAATGCTTTAAACTTTGTTTCCAACTTAGGGAACGATTAAATGTACTATACAAAGTAGACAGTAGGATCTTTCTTAGACATTAGGAATTTTCTGCTTTAATTTAATTTTGATTTAAAGTTACACCTGACATTAACATCATCTGTAAAAAATTATAAGGGTAGTCGTAATGGTTGGACTTTACTGTATTTAGAATAGGTAGAATTCTCATGACTTACTTGACAAAGGCTTCAAGGAGTTTAATGTTTGACCGCTTGGTGATATACTCTCCAAGGACTTTCTTGTCAATTTTGGGATTATCTTTGATAAACATTATCACCTCCCCCGGGTCTAAGGGATCAGATAGGAGACCCTGTTCTTGAAGATAACCGACACCTTTGGCTGGCTTGTTGTTGAAATATTCAGTGCCAGTGTTGTATACCTGAAGTATCAAAGTCTTTCATTTTATACAGTAAAAACCTTAATTGTAGGAACACTGCAACATCCATCTTGCATTTTAGCGATAGGCTGTAGCAGTATCTACTCTATTCAAAATGTTCATTCAACAAACGTCTATTAAATCTAAAACCCTAGTAATCATACTATAAAATCAACTAAACACAGGCCATAATTAATTTTGTCTAAACATCTGAATTTGAAATTCCTTATTGTATCAATGTGTCAAGCACAGAAGTATTTATACTTCTCCAACAAGCCACCCTTACCCTTTTTCTTTGTTTTGTGGCTAACAACTCCTCAGCAGTGGGGAGGGCATGCTTAACTTTCATCCTGTTTGGCTTTATATAAGGACCTTTACGAACTTCTCGCACCTTGAAAGTCTTACTACCCTCTGAAAAAACAAAACATACTCAATCAAAACCGAGATTCTATGGAGACATTGCTGTATTCATAATAAACAGCACCAATATTTCCTTGGCATTAAAGATATGTAATAACTTCACAGTAAAGAAAGATACAGGGGAATGTAACTTAAGAAACAAATACAAATAACAGTTTGTAAGAGGGATATGGTAGTGAAGGGTAAACTTCTATTAGACAGGAAGATGATTAATCCTCTACTCAAAAGCATGTTTCTAGTTTTTGAAGACAGATGCCCACTTAAAGCAGGTTGAAAGTAAAGCAGAATGCGCCTTAAGACGCATTCTGCTTTACTTTCAGTCTGCTTTAAGCTACCATCTGCTAGAAAAGAAAACATTTCTTATTATACATATTCATGACATTGGAGAATAGGTTCATTTAGCAGGAATGATGCATATAAAGAAGTTCTTTTTACACTGCTAAAGAAAGGTATTTACCCAGACAGTTTCGCCGACTGTCAGTCAGCTTGGTCACTGGTGAACTGTGAGATTGCTGAGAGGATTACTTCCCCTTTTCGCCGCAGGGTTTTGCGACGAACAAAGGGTTGTAAATCCCGCTGAGACGGTAGGCCCCCTGGTCCCTGTTCATATTGGGCTGGTTTTGAAGAATGTGTATGGCCTCCCGCACTTGTCTGAGTCTTTGGTTGCTATCCCTATCGAGAAGTTTCGGCTCTTCCCAATCCATGACATGGTTTTTTGCATGACATGATCCGTTATAGCACTTTTGTGCCACTCTGTCTCTGATTGCCTCCTTTCAGACCTTGTGAATGCTCTGTTGCCTAGCGACTCCACTTCTTTCTTATGCTCACTCAGTCTTGTCTTAAACTTGCGACCAGTCTCACCTATGTATGACTTATCACAGTTCTTGCACTTAATCTGGTACACACAATTGCATACGTCATTTGTGTCATATTTGTCCTTAGGGTGTACTAGCAGATTTCTGAGGGTCTGATGTGGGCGCATAGCCACGGCAATGTTGTGCTTACGAAGGACTCTCTGCACACTGTCCGAAACTCCTTTAATATAAGGAATAACTACCATTCCCTTGGACGTCTCAGTGTTATTTGATCTTTCACGTTTATTGCCACTATTCTGGTGTTTGTCTCTTATGTCTTCTTGCACTTTCTTTACGGTCCATGCTGGATAACCACATTTCTTGAGTGCTTGTTCTATATGATCTTCTTCTTTCTTTCTGTCATTGGCGTCCGTGACTAAGTTGTTGCATCTGTCTAAAAGAGTGCGTATCACTCCCAACTTATGGTGGAGGGGGTGATGCGACTCAAAGTGCAAGTATTGGTCCGTGTGAGTCGGTTTCCGGTACACCAAGACTTTCAAAGACCCATCTTCCTTTTTCACTATAAGGGTATCTAAAAAAGGTATGGTACCTTCTGAGGACTCCTCTTCATGAGTAAATTTTATACTCCCTGTAGTGTCTGTCTGATTAAGATGGTCAGTTAGATCTGAAACATGTCCCTTAGAGATAATCTCCAAAATGTCACCCACATAACGTTTCCACAACTTTGGAGTGCACGTGATAGGGGCTGTAGCAATGGCTTGTTGCTCTAAGTACTCCATAAAAAGGTTAGCGACTATAGGAGAAACTGGGCTACCATTTGCAGTGCCAAAGTTTTGTTGGTAAATGTCTCCTCTGAACGAAAAATAAGTCGTAGTGAGGACAAATTCCAATAGTTCCATGATATCTTCCACTTCTAACATAGTGCGTTCTTTCAATGTACTGTCCTGTGTTAGTCGGTCTCGGATTATGCCCATGGCTTTATCAATAGGGGTGTTGGTGAAAAGAGATACAACATCATGGGAAGCAAACATATCACCTTCCTCAACCATAACTTGGCTCAACTCCTCACACAGATGTTTGGAATTTCTAACATGGTGGTCGGTCTGCCCAACTAACTGTCCTAAAAGATCAGCGAGAGATCTGGACGTGTTGTAACCAATCGACCCGGTGTAATCCACAATAGGTCTAAGAGGATTGTCTTTCTTATGGATCTTCGGTGTACAATACATTCTAGGGATGTTTTCTGCCGTTGGGTATAGAAAGTCATATTGTTTCTGGGATATCTTCTCTTCAGTTTTCAACCGAGTAAGGCTTTTCACAAGCTTTCGTTTATACTTGGCAGTATCAGACCCTCAGAAATCTGCTAGTACACCCTAAGGACAAATATGACACAAATGACGTATGCAATTGTGTGTACCAGATTAAGTGCAAGAACTGTGATAAGTCGTACATAGGTGAGACTGGTCGCAAGTTTAAGACAAGACTGAGTGAGCATAAGAAAGAAGTGGAGTTGCTAGGCAACAGAGCATTCACAAGGTCTGAAAGGAGGCAATCAGAGACAGAGTGGCACAAAAGTGCTATAACGGATCATGTCATGCAAAATAACCATGTCATTGATTGGGAAGAGCCGAAACTTCTCGATAGGGATAGCAACCAAAGACTCAGACAAGTGCGGGAGGCCATACACATTCTTCAAAACCAGCCCAATATGAACAGGGACCAGGGGGCCTACCGTCTCAGCGGGATTTACAACCCTTTGTTCGTCGCAAAACCCTGCGGCGAAAAGGGGAAGTAATCCTCTCAGCAATCTCACAGTTCACCAGTGACCAAGCTGACTGACAGTCGGCGAAACTGTCTGGGTAAATACCTTTCTTTAGCAGTGTAAAAAGAACTTCTTTATATACATATTCATGACAGTATAAAGTGGAACTACTTTCTTCAAAGAAATGTGTATATATGGATTAAGCAGTTAATAATCCTTTATTATCTGAGAAACAGTCTTGCCTGCTAACATATCCTTTCCCTGCAGCAACTTTTGAGCCATTCCATAGCCTGTTGTGGGAGGTCCGACAATCACAGTCCCCTTTTCTTCTTCAACTGTCCCCTCTTGAATCGGTGCTTCTGGCGCTACCTGAGGTGCCTTCTGAACATCTCCTGGCATTTTGCCCGTAGATTTCAGTATTCTGGTGTGACAATGCTGCTCTATACTGTCCACCACAGTTAACAGAGCATCCAAAGACAGCAGGTGGGTAGAAAACAGGCCAGCTACTGGGAATGCATTCTGAAAAATAAATACATTGAATATATACCAACAGGAGTTTACAAACAAATATATACAATATACACCTGGCTCCGAGGGTATAAAACTTTTGACTTGAGTCTACACCCATTCCCAAGCATTTGATTGGTCAGATTTGAGCCTAGGCTCAAATCTGACCAATCAAATGCTTGGGAACACACTCAGACTCAACTAAAACGCTTTATAACCTCGGAGCCTGACATGACTGATGTGAGTGAAGTAGGCCAACAACACAAGGAAAACAGTTATAACTATAGCAAAGAGTATATTGTATTTCTTACACAGGCAAAATTTGCACCTTATCTTCCATTTGTGCGAACACAAATACACCGAACCATTTTTTGATATGTCCTATTAAGTCAAGAAAATATGCCATTTTCTTTGCATACTCTTCTTTAATTAATCCTGCTTCAATCTAATGACTTCCTCCAAAACTAAGAAAGATGAGATACAATTTAATTACAACTTTATACTTTGAAAACATACACATGGCATACTGTTAAATTGGTGTTATAGCAATTCAAACAAAGATGTATGCAAGTGACAGATAAATGCAGAACAAAAGAATGAAGAATAATTCATAGGAGCTTTCTGCACTACTTTTGTTTTTATTTAACATCAATCTGTTTTTTAGATCTGTGTAACAACAATTCAAACACAGATCCATGAACAGATGACTGCTTGATGCAGAACAGAAGTAGTTCATGATATTGGTTCTGCATTTAACAGCTATCTGTTATCTGATATATTTCTTCACTAATGTTTTACAGAATACAGATGTACATACCTTGGAAAGAAGCTTAGTGAGGTCCTCAAACAGGTTAGTACAGTACATATCACAGTCGTAGTTGAGGTATAGCTCTGTCACGAGGCCAGGTATCCTCCATAGGTTAACTATTGACTCAAGGGCCAACTTTCGTAGCTCGTAAGTTATACGAGGATGGTCTGAAGTGATGATCTCACTCAGCTTTGTCAGGTACATCTGCAATAAATCAAATGGGTGAAGCATATTTATGTCTTCATCTTACTGTTAAATAAACATACATTTATCAGGGCTCCAGATAAGGGAAAAAACTGCACAAATCCAGCCTTTTCCCACTAATTTTAGCATAAATTCCTATGGTGTTACAACTCATTAGAATCGTCTCTTCGAGACGATTCTAATGAGTAGTGACACCATAGGGCTTAAGGCAGAAATGAAGATTTTAGTTTTTGAAATACTGTCCTTATCTGGAGCTCTGATTTATATAGAAAAGATAAATATGGAGAAGATCTAAATAAGCAATTTTTGCTTTTGATCTATTAATCTCCAAGATATTGTTATAGATGTTAAATATCTGGGAATAAAATGTTTAAACTAAACATACATTATTTCAATTGTCCTCAGAAACTTTATACCACAAATTTTCTAAAGATGTCTTAGTTTGTGCTACAATCAATTTGACTTTCTATATGGAAGTGATATAATATAGCAATAACAGTAGGAATGTAGATGTAAGTATTGACAAATTGCAGCTCTTTCCGAAAAAAGTATCTTACCTCCAACTGTAGTTTAAGATGTCCTCTAAGAGCCTCAAACAAGAGAAAACAGACTCTTAAAGCTGCAGCAGACAGAGACAGTCTCTCAGACTGGATAAGCTGGAATAGGAAACAAAGATTGTAGAAAACATCTAACAATGATATGTGTAAGGAAGTTTGCCCAGGACTCCATGGTTGTGCCTTTAAAAGCATTTATTCTTTCAATAAAGTGTATACAGTCCTGAATATGCATCATATGAAATATTTTCTAGGTTTTAGCAGATGATAGCTTTAAGCAGGCTGAAAGTAAAGCAAAATGCACCTTAATATGCGTTCTGCTTTACTTTCAACTTGCTTTAACTGGTCTACTCTCTTCAAAACTAGAAACAGGCTATGGGGTAAAGAGATATACAATATAACAAACTAATTCATCAGAGACATCTCAAGGATTTTTTGAAGACAACATAGATCTTTACATTTACTGTTGTTTGGTGTTGTCATTTTCTTCATAAGATTTTTTTTTTTGGTAAAGCTAGTTAATCCCATTAATTAAAGTCTAGATTATAAGCACTAAATCAATTTGAACTAAACTTTTGAAACCAGTTTTTGTACTACAGTGTTCCCTCCCAACAACGACTCCCTCCTTACAAAGACCCTTACTGCTGTTCCCCAATCAAGACAAAATGTTTAACTCTTTTACTGCTGCAATATCGTCTGCTTCAAATTGTCGTCTGCTGTTTTTTCTCAAAATTACATTTTGATGGAATAAATATAATGATGGGTGACAAACAGCTTGAATCCAGATCAGACGCTGCGTAACGCGGCGTCTGATCTGGATTCAAGCTGTTTGCAGATGTAAGCCAATTTCCCTCCCTGTAACGACTCCCTCTGAACAACGCACACAAATTTTGTCTTCCATTGGGTGTCGTTGTAGAGAGGGATCGGTGTATCTTAAAAACAACTATTACCATGAACAAATGTTTGCACATGTCATCTCTGACCAGGTATGTAAGTGAAGAGAAATGTCCAATATTGTCTGCTCCAGATTCGAGTGCCACTGTAAGAAGACTGAGGCCCATGTGTATCATCACATCTGTATTGTGACGATCCAGCTGATTGGTCAGGGAGATCAGAAAGCGGAACAGTTCCTGAACACATGGCAGACCATACGGTATAAGAGGTCCAGAGCCTGAAACAAGCAAGGGGCCTATTGAACAGAAATATATTAGCAAATAGCGTTCAGTAGACACACAACTATGACCACTTAAATGAAGGCTTGTGTTTTGTGTTTACCCATTACCTCTTAGCCTATTTCTAGCTTTGAAAACAGGTGACCACTTAAAGCAGGTTGAAAGTAAAGCAGAATGTGCCTTACTATACCGACTGAGCTATCAAGCCACTATTGAAGTATATCATTTTTTTCTTCACAATCTGTACTTGAATACAGAAAATTGATTAACGTTCACCCTGATTGAAGCTGCCATTTGTTTTTAACACAATCAATTATTTTTTATTTGTAGCCCAATATCTGAAGCTGGTATCATTATTTACTGTATGTAACATACTGTACTTATTGAAGTGCACCAGTATAAGATATTGTGTGAACCTAGATGATGTACTTAGTCTAAAACTGATTGAAACAAAAAATGTTGATGATGACACCCCTAACCAAAAAGAGGTGCATATGTCCCAACATTTGTTCTGCATTGTGCAGGAACCTGTCTTTAGAAGCAAACCATTCAGCATAAGATTAAATGAATGAATGAAACAATATTTTACCTTCATGGCCATGGTGGTGGGGTATAAATCTAACTCCTCTTGGATTTGTAAAGTCATCTTTTATTGAGCCATCAGTTGTGTCAGCTGCTGAAGGCTGTGATACAATAGACTCATCATCCCCAGTCTCTGACCTGGGTAAGGACAGCTCACTGCCAGACCGGTCATCATTGCTTATAGTCAAGGATATGTGATCCTGCAGGTAAAATATAGATACTACAGGGCTCCAGATAACAGGGAGTAAACTGAACAAATCCAACATTTTTTCACAATTCAGCTCCAAATCCTATGGTGTTACAACTCATTAGATACGTCTCTTCGAGACGATTCTAATGAGTAGTGACACCATAGGTTTTAATGTAGAAATAAAGATTTTACTTTTTTAAAAAATCATCTTATCCGGAGCCCTGATACTAGCTGGGAAACCGTATCACTAAGAAATATACATACTACAATTAATTGTGTGTGTTAATTTGCCATGCATGAGGATACAAGTGAGCAGCCTGTCTTTCCAGAACATTTTGTTTCTTAATTAATAGCTGCTTCACCCTTTACCCCACAGCCTGTTTCTTCTATTTAAAGACATGTGTCCACCTTTAACCCATTACCACATAGCCTGTTTCTATTTTTGAAGACATGTTACAATTTAAAACAGGTTGAAAGTAAAGCAGAATGCGCACTAAGGCACATTCTGCTATACTTTCAGCCTGCTTTAAGCTACCATCTGCTAGGATATAGAATATGTTTCTTATGTTGCGTATTCATTGCTGTATAAATTGGAACTATTTTCTTCAGTAGATGAATAAATTAGAGTCTTAAAAAGGTGTATTTATGGGGTAATGGGTTAAGAGGTTGAAAGTAAGGTTAGAATGTACCTAATTACACATTCTGCTTTATTGTTAGCCTGTTTAAGCTTCCATCAGCTGGGATATGGAAAATATTTTTGATAGTGCATCATGACTGTATAAATTGGAACTATTTTCTTCAGTGAAGGAATAATTCAAAGGTATAAAAGGTGTACTTATGCGGTAATTGGTAAAAACAAGACTGCACGTTCAATAAACGCTTATGCCCCCAGTGGCATCCTTGACAATATATTTTGAATTCTTGACCAAATTAGGTCAAGGTCAAACTGAGCTTGGGTAATTAGGTCAGTAATGGTCCATGGCAATAACTGTATAAGTATTGAAGCATTGTAGTAAGTAGTGTTGATGCTAGACGAAACGGTAAAATATAGTTAACCAAGAAATAACCTATTCAAAATATTCTAAGTCCAAATTAGGTCAAGGTCAAAATCAAGGTTGGGTGATATTGGTGGATAGGGAATGGTACAAGGCAACAACTGTATAAGTATCAAAGCATTTGGGTAAGCGGTGTTGATGGTAGACAAAACGGTAAAATCTACTTAACCTTGTTACGGACGCACACACACACACACACACACAGGGATGGACGGACAGGATGATTACTATATGCCCCCGCATCTGTCGATGCCGGGGGCATAAAAAGTAATTAGTAAATAATAATTCTGATAATCTAAATAATACTGATATCAAGTTTATGTTCTATGAATTTCATGTTTAATTAAAATCAATTTACTTAGCAGAGCAAATCCATTGTATGGCAAAAGAATGACACTCTGTTTGTTTGTTTTAAAGGCCGATTCAACTTTAGGAATACAGTCTTTCAAACAACATCTTTTCACGGCTCATCCACTATATCTTGTTTTTTTAAAGTACTGAAGTAAAGACTTAAAATTTATTCTTTTATATATGACCAAAGAAGAAATGAAAAGGATAAGGTGTTGTACAAACTGACTACCAACCTTAAAGTCTGTACTGGAGTTCGTTCTATGCAGGTCTGATGGATCTTCACTTTGTGACTGTCCATCTTGACCTGGCTCACAGATAACTGCATCATCTTGCTCTCCAGATTCCTGAAAGAAATTACAAAAGTTTGCTACATTTCAAAATTTCAAATCTCTAAGGTTTGAAAATTATTGCACCTATCTTTCCTCGCAGAAATCAAGCAGATCCCCACTTATAAACAGGCACTTGACAAAGAAACAGCAGCCCTACGCATCAGATAATAAAATACTTTAACCTATATTGGTAGCTGCAAGACTGCAGTACATTACTGATTATGTGAATTTTAACCATAAAGAATATAAGAACCCACCTGAAAGCCTGTAACTATGTCAATGAGAGTTTTGCCTTCGACTGGTGTTGTAGCGAGACTTTCCCTGGTGGCATGTACATAAGCCAGCCCACACTCTGCTTCACCCTCCTCTGTAACTACTACAGTATCCTCAGACACGGTGGTACTGCTAGACAACTGACCATCATCTACAGCCTACAAAAAACAATGGTAACTTTGTGTGTGCATGTGCAAACATGAAATAGGCTTATGGTAACAAACCTTGTGTGTGCTTGAGAAAACAAGCACCTTAGAGCTGATATCCCCTGCCGCAGCGATTGTCCAGAAGAAAGTGGCAAACTTTAATGTGGGAGGAAGGGGCAAATGGTGATCACCTGTCTTTAAAGATCAACATTCAAAAGCTTTTTACAAAGTTTTATAAAATCCATTCAATTTTGTACATGTTAAAGCCTAAACAATACAAAAAATAAAGCCGTTTGTAGCATTATAAATCTAAGTATGACAGGGGCAGGTAACTCTTGATTCAAATTCAACAGTAATTAAAAACTTTCAAGAACTTATAATTGTGTGCAAGTATTATTAAAAAAAATTCAGAACTGTAGAATTTACTAGAGTGTAAACACATTTTCAACTCATCAAGGGCAGAGTATTCTTGACTAATTTGCACATTTTCGACAATAATTGAACTCATTCTATAAATAATAGCCATACTATCATATGAGTCGTTCTATGACAAAACCGGTCTTAATGACAAAATTTTCGATTTCTGTTTTTTTGGCTTTTTACAATCTACACGTTGTTTTGGAGGGCCTGTAAAAGTTTTGATAAAAAATTCAAAACGGTTTTCAAGATATTGAACTTTTAATAACACCATATACACTTGAGAAAATAATCAACGACGTCGACAACGTCATTTTGACGTTACCAATAATTTACGTCATGTACAGTGGCGAAAACGTTGTTTTTTCCCCGTTTAAATGAAACGAAACACAAATGCGATACATTTAAACGATGACAGCTTCTTGAAAATGTTGTCGATTTGTTCCAATCGAATGGCAAGCAGTTTTGAGCCTGATCAGACCCTGAGTTACTCGGCGTCTGATATGGCTCAAAACTGTTTGCACTTAACCCCAGTCCTTCGAGTGCGAGTACAGTGCTCCCTCTCTACAACGACACCCAATGGGAGACACAGCAAGTGTGCGTTGTTTGGAGGGAGTCGTTATAGGGAGTGAGATTAAGACTTGAATTACATTTGCAAACAGCTTTATTCCAGATCAGATACCGCGTAAGGCGGCGTCTGATCTGGAGTCAAGCTGTTTGACACTCGTCATTAAAATTCTACTATCAAAGTGGCCAATAATGTGTAACTTTGAGATAAAAAGCAGACGACAATTTTAAGCAGTTCAAGCGTTAGACATATATGTATTGTTTAGGGAACTGCGACAAGGGTCGTTGTAAGGAGGGAGTCGTTGTTGGGAGGGCCTTTGTAGAGAGGGCGAGTTGTATAAATGTAAACGTTTGTCGGAAAATATTAGCGTTTTATCCCCTGTATCGCCTGACTAACTAAAATATATCGCTACACCATTTTAAAAACAACTGAAATATACATAGATGTGTTGCAGTTTCATTTTATAAATGTTGAGATAACACAAAGCAGGTGCTGTCTATATGATAGCAATGAATGAATGACTCGGTAAATACACTAACAAATCCATAAACAACTAGAAAAGAGTTCGTCATACCTTTCCGAAATATTAGGTGTATGTCTTCAATCTGTGCACAGTCTATATGCACAATTTGATTTATGATGAATAAAAAAATATTAATCTTACTATTGAGTTGTGTATTATTTCAGCCATATTATGAGAAATTTGAACTCGGAAACTCCAAACAGTGCAGACCTAATTGAGACACCGCAGTTCCAACGCAGTGTCGCCTCTGGGTTTACTCTGCTTGTCTCTTGTCAGAATCAACATTTAATATTGATGCAAACAGTGCAGATCCTGATCACCTACTGAGTAGAGATGCGGCGGCTGATATTGGTTTACAATCTTTACACTGCTTACATAATTTAAATGAATAAATGAATGAAGTAGTGTTTTACGACCCATCGACACAAGCGAGCGACGTGTAGACCCAAAGTACATGTACAATGCAAATGAGTACATTTTTTCACTATTCCGATTTTATTTCTTTTGTAAACCCTTTACCTCTTACTATTCAAATAAAAACTAACCCAGTGCACATTTAAATGAATTAAGCCTTCACCAATGGATACACGAAGTTGTTCCTTCTCTCTTTAAGAACACCTCAACTGTATGGATTTGTATATCTGATTAAACAGTCATTTATTGAAAACAGTGTATACCAAGATCAGACAGCTGAAAAATACAAAAGCTGTCTGAAATGGATATAAACAGTTTCTCAAGGCATATTCGTAAAGTCATATTTATATGATACAGTTTCAATTCATACAAATAGCAAACGTGGGACATGTTTAGAAATCAAACGTATAAGCGCATTTCCGAAATATTGATTTATTCTCCCATTCCACACCGTAAACATGTTTTGAGAAATTAAGACTGGGAGCAAATGCAAACAGTGCGAACCCAGATTTGCCAGCTCCTGTAGGATCTGGCTGATCACGGTGTGTACGTCTGTAGTGAGATCAGCCAGCTCTGGCAGATCCGGGTCTGCACTGTTTGTCATGAAAATGGCATCTACTATCTAGTGATGTTATATTAATTGTTAACTGGTGAAATTAGTTTGAATTATCTTGCCGAAATTGTAACAATATATTTCTCCAAATTTAGTCATGGAAAAGTCTAGGTAAGTTACTTAGGGGAGAAAGGGTAAATGTCCATGCATATCAACACATCAACGTGGACGAGAGCAAACTGTGTCATTTTGAAACCTAGGTCGAACGTATGGACGAACAGTACTGTACAAATACTTGTATGTTGCAATGGCATCGGTAGGACATCCAGGTTGAATGATACTTTGTCTGTCCATAGCAGTCAGTTGCATGAAGAGTGTGTGCTTATAAAATGTTAAATTTGGTGTCATCCGAATTGAATGCTTCCTTTAATGTTACAACACCAGGTTTGTCTCTGTTGAACAAGAAGTGTTTGTATTCCCTTATACCTTTCATTGGCTTGCTCATTTCTCTCATGTCAAGAATGTAAGAAGACATAATATAACCCTTCTCAATAAACTAAGAAACACCGCGAGACTTACACCTGCAAACCAATAGCAAGAAAGCGTCATTTTTGGCAATATCTAGATCGTTCGATTGCATTACAATGTTACTGTGAATTCTTCTTCACACCAAATCGTAATTACTGTCACTTGAACTGTTATTTTCGTTTTCTAGCCTACATGTACTCCCTTCATCAACATATCGCCGAGCTCTCTCGTCAATGTATATTCGGTCGTCTCGTTTCGCACCATCATCATCATTTTCATCACCATCACTTCCCGCATTCTACCCTGCCCGTTTCTGCGAAGGTGCTAGGGTGCTGTCTGGTCTTCTCCCAAAGTGTTCTGAGTACAGGCTTTCAAGCTCCTGAAAAAATATATACAATATTTGATCTATATGAAACAGAAATGAAAATAATGCTCCATTCAGAATAATAAATGTCATTAAATATCGTAAAACCAATGTTTATATTTTAGTCAACTAGGTTAAGGCATTACTTCTCCAGTACAAGTGCAAAATCAACATGATTTTATGTGTGTTGATATGTCAAGTCAATTCTGAAACCCAATAACTTTAGTTCTGACTTGACACTTGAAAATATGAAATTCAAACGAGGAAACGCCAATGCGTATGTAAACAATTTCTTTTTTTATTATAGATCTATAGCTCTAGATCATCATCTTATAGAAAAAATCCACTTTGCAAATATTAATAGATGTGCAGTGAAAAGAAAAGTTGGTTTGCCGGATTTCAACCTGCGACTTTTTGTACTAGAATCCACCAGCGTATCCACAGAGCTACGGAGGCTTGCCGTTAACAGCGGTTGTAGTTATAATTTCTTACTATGATAAACTCGATTGTCGCGACATGGCATATTTCATAACGATCTCTCTCTCTCTCGTCTCTGTTGTCTCTCTCTCTCTGTCTCTCTCTCTCTCTCTCTATCTGTCTCTATCTGTCTCTGTGTGTGTCTCTCTCTGTATCTCTGCCTCTGTCTCTCTCTCATTTTTAAACATAACTGACACAGAATACATGTATAATTACATTTTCATCTAGAGTATTGACTTGCATATCGAAAAAGAAAAAACACTCTTTACTTGCCGGGTGGGGTATGTTAAGTAAACGTGTAGGACCTTCACGAAATGTTTGAGATAATGATTTAAAGGCTTATATATTACAGCAAAAATACAAAATAAAATCTGTCTTGAAATATGTTGTAAGGCCAATGTGGTAACAAAAATGATATAGATTTACCAGGTAAATCTACATATAGTACAGACTCTTCAGTACGCACTCGACAGTCTACATGTAAACAAATTCTGCCGTTGCTTGCATTTCCAGGTCTAGATACAATTTCAATTCAAATGAAAAAGAAACACCAACTTACCTCTAATTCACCATCCATTGTTGTCCAAAAGGATCTAACGATTCATTAAAAACCGACTCTTAAATTCTAAATACCAGAATAACTGTGTAGGATTGTCATAAAAACACGCTTGTAAACAATGTTTACGTCATGCGGAAAACATGTGTTTATCGATTTGGATGACGTCAAAATATCGCATTTTCGACGTCATTTCGGCAATGTCAATAAGACCGGTTTTGTCAGAGAACGGCTCATATATCAAAGCCGTACTTTGGGAATAATTGGTCGTGGTTAATAATTGGCCTGTTTGGCCACCTGATACGAATGGCGAAAATTCAACACCCCAAAATATCCTTATTATTGACCAACAAAGATATCAATTATCGCCGGCGACATATAACTCAACCCAAACAAAGGCCTGAAGATTCACACATCCGTCGGTTAACCTGTAACGTGTGCTAGGTAAACGGTGAATGATATGCAAACACACCATTGTTTACCTTTATTTACTTTTATCCAAGTCATTTGTGTAAGCAGACATCCCAAACTATAATTTACACGAGCGTTAATTCCTTGAAAAACAAACATTCTCGAATGCAAATTAAACAGGAAACATTCACTATTTACCTTAGACGGTGTTCTTATTTTTTAGCACGTTCAAATCGATACAGTCAATGCGATATACTGTAAACCAGTCTGACTGACCTTATTATTCGCTTTACGCATCGAAACAATTTACGAACTAAGATGGAGTTGTATTAATTTCTAATTTTTGTACTCGAGGATTTTCACCAGATGTAAAATAGCCTTAAAATTCATTCTATTGTGAGTATTTGTTCTGAGAAGCGAACAGACGTTTTCGGAAATAGCGTATTTTAGTCATTCCGTTTAAGCATCCGTACTACTTTCGAAGCCATTTTATCAACCAGGTATTTCTGTTACGAGCTTGGGACCCGTTACATCAACATATACGATATGAAACAATCGTAAATTTTATCATATTGTATATATACGATACGGTACTATAGGTGGTTTACGATCTTATATACCATATATCGAAATGCGTTTCATCAACGCTATATTTACGATGTTTCATGAGTGGGACATTGATATATATGGGCATTTAATTTTGTTCCCTTGGATCTCAGAATGGCCAAAATTAAACAAACCAAAATAAAAAACGATCTTTTAGCACCAAATGGCCAAATTATCACGACGCCAATTATTCCCAAAGTACGGTATATGATTTAAATTTTTTTCTTCAAAATCCATTCACATTTGTACACAATAGCATGTAAACAATAAAGCCATGTTGAGCATTACTAAGTACATAAAGGGCAGATAACTCTTGCCACAAAGTATCCTTTTTTGACAATAATTGCAACCCTTATATTTATATACATCGTGTGTAAGTTAAATCAAAATCCATTAAAGACTGTAGTTTCTAGATGGTAAAAACTGTTAAATATGTTTTTTTCGACTCATCAAGGGCAGATAACTGTTGACTAGTTTCTCCGTTTTCAGAAATGATAACAATTATTTGAAAACTAATAGCCATACATAGTTTAAGATTTGTTTTATCAAAATCCATGCATATTTAAAGATACAAGGATGTAAACAATATTAAAATAAAGCATTTTCTAGCATTTCTAAGCACATCAAGGGCAGATAACTCTTGCCACAAGTATCCTTTTTTGACAATAATAGCACACCTTCAAGAACTTTTACTTATAGACATTGTGTGCAAGTATCAATTAAATCCATTCATAATTGTAGTTGCCAGAGAGTAAAAACAGTTAAATATGGCATTTTTTACTTATCAAGGGCAGATAACTCATGACTAATTTCTCCGTTTTCAACAATAATCAAATTCATTTGAAAACTAATAGCCATACATAATTCAAGAAAGTTTTTTCAAAATCCATGCATATTTATAGGCTCTAGTATGTAAAAAATATCAAAATAAAGCATTTTCTAGCATTTTTAAGTACATCAAGGGCAGATAACTCTTGTCACAAGTACCCTTTTTTTACAATAATTGCACACCTGCAAGAACTTGTACTTATAGACATTGTGTGCAAGTATAAACGAAATATGTTGAATACTGTAGTTGCTAGAGTGTAAAAACTGTTAAATATGGCATTTTTAACACAACAAGAGGGCCATGGCCCTAAATTCGCTCACCTGAGGACATTGAAGTTTGTACCTAAGTTGACTGGGCAAGACAACATTTTAATATAACTATAAATGGAGTTATCTTCCAGACAAGAAAACATGACAAAAGTGAATTTTGTTGCCAAGCTTATGACCCTTATCCATGACACATCCTCTTATCAAGCTATTTCCATTTCCAATAAATGATAATTATTTCACTAGCGTCAGCAGAACTGGAATTATTTTCCTGACAATAAAATATGATAAAGGGGAAAAACTAAATATTGCTGCCCTTGTGCATGGCATTTTCTCTCATCAGTTTCTTTCCATACATAAAATTTCATTACAATAGCATCAGTAGAACTGAAGTTGTCTTCTTGACAAGAAAATATCACAAAGGGAAATAACTCAAAAAACAATGATGTCAGAGTTATGGCCTTTGCAAATGGCACTTCCTCTCATCAGGCTCTTTCCACATAGGCAATTTCATTTTACCCATTACCCCATAGCATGTTTCTAGTTTTGAAAATAGGTGGCCACCTAAAGCAGGTTGAAAGTAAAGCAGAATGTGTCTTAACCCTTAGCCTGCCACTCACGACTATAGCTTTATATGCAAACAGCTTGGATCCGGATTAGACGCCGAGTAACTCGGCGTCTCATCCGGATCCAAGCTGTTTGACACTCGGACAACATTTTCAGCAATTTTGAGCAACTTTGAAGCACTTTGAAACTTGAAGCAGACGAGAAATATAGCAGACGACAATTTATTTGGCGGGCTAAGGGTTAATGCACACTTTGCTTTACTTTTGCATCTTACATTTTCATGACTGTTTAAAGTGGAATTATTTTCTTAAGTAGAGGAATAAATCAAAGGCCTAAAAATGCACATTTATGGGGTAATGGGTTAACAAACGTCAGTATATGGGGGGAAAGGGTTGAATCCTGGACAAGAAAAAATGAAAAGACATTCAGATAACTCTGACAAAACCAATATTAAACATATGTATAAATATGGCATAAGACATAATTACATAACTGTCAGTGGATCACTTCCAGATCCTGTTTCTCTAAGTATGAATCAGACTGAACCATATCTAAACTTTAGCAGACAACATGTTCAGCTGATCATGACCAGTTCTGTGATACTCCCTACCAGTTCAGAGTTGCATAATATTTGACCTCAGTGGCTAGAACTCTGGGGCTTACCCTTACCAGACTGAAATGATGTCTGCTTAAAACCTACTGTATGTGAAAAGTGTACAAAAAAACAATTTAGAAAATGTTAAGTTGGTAAATGAGTGGCAAATAGGTTGGATCCAGATTAGATGTAGCATTATGATTATGTTGCATCTGATCTGGATCCAAAATGTTTGCAAATATTGGCTATTTGCCCTTAGTATATTAAGAGTAACTCAGGTAAAATACAGTTCTACTTCTGCTTCATCAAAAATACTGTGAAACCTGCCTAGAGCAGCAGTTAAACTGCGCAGGGTGCATGGCGTCAAGTGTGACCCTAGGGATTTCATTTTAACAAACTATAGAGGGATCGACCAGGAGATTCTACTGTAAAAATATCAAAGCTTAGGGCCTAGTAGTTTTTAGCAAGAAGATTTTTTAAAGTTTTTTGCTTTTTTGCTTTTTCAAGCAGAGTTTTTGCTTTTTCTCTTTCATTTGAACAACTTCTGTAGAGAAGCATCCAAGGAACATCATGAGCAGTTTGAATCCGCCCTACAATCCGCGGGTTCAGAGGAGATGTCGTTTGAAGTAAAAGTGAACGGACAGACTGACAGACGTACTACGGACGGTGAGCGGTCACAATAGCTCACCTTGAGCCTTTGGCTCAGGTGAGCTAAAAAGGGCAGATAACTCATAAATTCCTAAAATTTTCTGAAAAAAATTTCATTTCCCACAGTGCTCCTATGATGACAAATAAGTATACCAAGTTTCATCCAAATCTGTTTATCGGTTTCGGAGATACAGTTGCGGACTGAAAACGTGACGGACGCACGCACGGACGGACAGACCTAAAACAGTATCCCTCTGCCTTTCGGCTATGTCCTTTCATGACTATTTATGCATTTGTTTTCTAATTCTATGCAAGTATATATAATATTACATCAAATTTGTTATAAACAAGTCATTGACGGTTTTCTGTAAGTAAAATTGTGTACACGTGACAATAGAGTTTTCCAAGCAGACTCTAAATGTTCTCATTCAAATGTAGCTCCTTGTTGCTCCAAGTATCTTGTCACAGTTTTAAGACTGTCTCATGTGCATAAACATAAACAATGATTTATGAATGTTGACCTGTTTGACAAAAATAGTTTACATCAAGAAAAAAATGTTTTCACCTTTAGCAACAGCACATACACATGACCCAATAAATATGCCTTTTTACACATCTAAAGGTGTATTTTGCTTTACTTTTAACCTGCTTTAAGTAGTCACCTGTCTTCCAAACTAGGACAGGCTATGGAGTACAGGGTTAAAAAAGCCACATTAATAGCAATTTGCAAAACCCCTGGCTGTGACAAAGATAGCATGTCATTGTATTGAATAGTCATTATGAAGGAATAGGATATTTGTTCCCTTATTCTTATTGCCGGTGTCAGAAGACAAAAATGTCAGTGTAAAGAATAAAAATTGCATCAATTGGGAAGATTTGTTCTCATAAGATTTATGTCAGTAAGTAAGAATGTCAGTGTAACAAGAGTTGACTGTACATGGATATTCTATACTTTTTATATTTATATATGAACAAGTCATTTTATTGATTTTTCGCTCTATGAGTGATTTAATGAATTGCATAAATAAAGCATAGTTACAAACTGGGTCAAGTGATCACTTATTGAAGCATTGTGTTCTTAAAATTCATTTGCCATAGAAACTTAATATCCTCCATTAAGATGCAACCTGTCATATGAATCTATTTTTATTTTTGCAATGATAGTTCAATACAAGATTGAATGTACATTCAATCCCTGTATTTTCTCATATACTTATCCATTGAAGTTTGAACCCCTAAGGACATGTAATACTTGTAATTTACAAACTGATCTGGGTCTGCACAGTATGTAATATTTGAAGTCTCAAAAGTGAATGAATTGAATAAATTATACAACCGCATTTATGCAACCGGGTCCAGATTGTGAAATGTACTAAACTATAATGACAGATGTTGAACATTGCGTTACAACAGATACAGGCAGCTTAATTAATATAGAGCCGGTATGTTTTATTAACATTCTATCTTCCTATTAGCATTCAAGGTTAATGAACTACAAATGTACAGTATCATATAAACATTTTTTTATATATATACATGTACCATTTTAACCTCTATATGGAAAACTACATGCATCAATCAAAGTTTTACACTTTCACTGTCGAAAAAGCATCTGGTGTCCGCGGTTTTTAACTTAAGATTTTTTACATTTAAATACTACAAATATCAGATGCAGAGTAAATCAAAACTGTTTGCCAATGCAGTGTAGAACCAATAAGCTGTTAAAGCTGGTTTCTGCCATTATTCTTTTCCAAGATAGAAACCCCTTTTGATGTATCTACCTGTCCCTTATAGGACTTTTCCTGCTTCTAGTTTGTCCTAAGAAAGCGCTATAAGGAATGTTTTCTCCTTCTGGCAAGTGGTCTCTTATATCATACTGAATGAGCAGTACTAAAGGGGTTTTCTGCTTTACTTTCAGCAAGCTGTAAGAAGCCACTTGTCTTGAACACTTAAAACAAGCTATTGGGGAAGGGGTGTTTACGTGGTATTTGTTTTACCTTCTCTTCAAGGCTTGTGGTTCTCTCTTCTTCCACTGCTGTAGATTCTGTCTCGGGTTGGGCTATACCAGTGTCTTCCTTCACTGTCTCCTCTAACTGGCCATCAGGTTGATCAGTTTTGTCTGTCTGTGTTTGGGCAGGGGGATGGGTCATACTCTTTGCCTTGACTTTCTTTGGTCTGGGCTTCGGTGATTTTCTTCTTCTTCCCATACGGGTTTGGTCTACACCTCCAGTCCTCATCTTCAACTGTAATGTACAAACAAATCACCTTGTTTACACTTCAATACTAGGGACAAACATATTTTTCTTAAAAATTGGGTCAACTGAACTCTGGTAGTTGGCTTCTTTAAAATCTAAATCCTGATGGTAACATTAACAATATTGATAAATACAATAAGTTTCCCTTTCGCTTATCCTTTGTTTTCAGTACATAAGACATTTTGTTGCTTAACAGAGGCCAAAATTAAAGAAGAAATCTCCCTTTTGGCATTTTAGCCTATTTAAGCAGCCTTCTGTTGGAGTGTATAAAAGTTTTCTATTGCTTGTCTATCAGGACAGAGTAGAACAATAATTATGTGTCTCTATGAGGAAAAGATCAATGTGAAAAAAATTGTTTCTATAAGGCAGAGTACCATACATCAGCCATAGACATATAACCTCACTGTCATGATCAGTACTCAACATTAATAACAAGACAAACCAGTCGTATAAGTCATGCTACCTATGGCTATATACTGAGGCATCTGTGAAAAAACTATCTTACTCTTTTCATGTTGGCACTCCACTTTGGATCCTCCTTGAACTGTGGCAACCTTGAGAACAGTAGCTGTACCATGTCCATTAGAGTGTGTTCAGCTGACTTCCTTAAAAGCTCTACAACATCAATAAAGCATTTTACACATACAGTTCAACCATGCTACATCAACCATCCATGAATCTGATTTGATGGTATTGAACATCAATGACTGCATAAAGTAGGATGAAAGTAAAGCAGAAGATTTAGGAGCTTTCTGCTTTACTTTCATCTTACTTTAAGCAGCCAATAGCCCTTGACACCATAAACGAACATTCTTTTTAATGGTATAACATGTATTCACAGGGTTCTATTGTTCCTTATATAGATCCCCATCATTTAACCGTGAATAAGTAACCACAGAGTTGTATTAAGTACATCAGAGCCACACTGCAGGTAGGGAGAAGCCGTTAGCAATCTTATTTGTATTTTCTTCATTAACAGCAGTACATGTTATATCTTAATATTATACTAAGTTCTTACCACTGAGCCTCATTTCAAAACATATGCGGAAACATGACTGCATGATTTCACAAACAGACTCATTGGTGAGAAGAATCCCAGCTGGAGCTAGAAGAAGAGTCCTCAAAACCTGAAACATAAAACAGCACTAGTTGTAAACCACTCCCATACACAGTGAGCAAGTGGCTATTTTTCCCCATTAAAACCAAATTAAATGTAAAACAATAAAATGTAAAACGAGTTTGGAGTCTGATCAGAGACGCCAAGGACTAGAGGTTATATAACACATTTGATTCAAGTGAGATTGTTCTCAAGCACTTGATTTGTCAGATTTGAACTTTTGTTAAAATCTGACCAAATAAATGCTTGAAAACGATCTCAAATGCAAATATCATTTTTTTATAACCTGGGATCCAGGTAAATCGGCATCTGATTTGGCTCTAAATTATTCAGTTTAGCACGAACATGTTTTTAACAAAGAATATTGTCTACCCACAGTAGAGAGGTAGAAAACAAAGCATTTAAAATAGCAGAGCTGATAAAATAGTTAACAACAGAAATACAAATGGCATGCAAAGAGTTAAATATGATTTTGTTAAGACATATTCTAAAGTGTTCTAGAATAAGCTTTGACAGAAAAGACACTGAAATTTCAGATATTTCTGTAAATAGAACAACTTACATGTAATATTTTCATGAGAACAACTTCATCTGAGCCTGGGTCTGTGCCCACAAATCTTGCATGAGTTACTGCATCAGCAATATTCTCAATGGCGGGGGCAGCAGCATCACCAGATGGGTCTGTAATACAGTCAGATACCAATCTATTAATTTTCATCTCTATATATTTAAGTACGTATGACATGTCAGGGCTGCCATAAGTTGTCATAAAAAATCCTAAGATTTCCAAATTTGTATTTTTCAAGTGCGGTTTTATGAATTGTACCTTTTCCCAATCGCCTGTTTCTAGTTTTGTTGACATGTGGATGCTTAAAGCAGGCTGAAAGTAAAGCAGAATGCTCCTTAAGGTGCATTCTGCTTTACTTTCAGCCTGCTTTAAGCTACCATGTAATAGAAAAAAATCCGAAGATTTAGGAAAAATCCGGAGAAATGGCAGCCCTGACAAGTTCACAATTAAATGATAACTGTTAAGTTGTAAACATGTCAATGTATGTTCAGAAGCTATTCAATTACATGTATGTACAAAGATCTCAAAAGACAAGTGGTTGCTAAATCCAGAATACCAATAATGCAGAAAGCTCCTAAAGGAGCTGTTACATTATGTTTATTTACATTTTTAAGCTTTCCAGTATCTTGAAGACAACCAATACTATTATAGGTCCTGAGTTGGGTTATTGACAATATGATTTATGCATAAACAATGAAACATAGTGAAATGCCAACAACTCCCTAATATGTTTGCTTGATAATGATTTCACATCTCTAATACAAATTCCCATCACTGGGGCTCCAGGGTGAGCAAAGTAAACATTTCCAATATTTTCTTATTTAAGGTTAAAGTCAAAGACATTCAAATGTGCAACTAACCAATAAGCCCATATGAGAGAATCTTATTGACAGAGGTGAGAGCAAGCCCTGTGATTGGCCCTGTGGTATCCTCGGATCTTATCACCTCTAAAAAGGGGCTGAGAAACGCATTTGGCTCTACATCCTGCAAGTCTGTAAAAATATATACATAAGCAAAATAAATTAAAGAACAGATAACCCATTATTCCGTAAATACGCCTTTTAACGCCTTTAATGAATTCCTCTACTGAAGAAAATAATTCCAATTTATACTGTCACAAATAAAAATCATAAGAAATATTTTCTATGTTCTAGCAGATAAAAGCTTAAGGCACATTCGGCTTTACTTTCAACCTTCTTTAAGTGGTTACATATTTTCAGAAGTAGAAACAGGCTATGGGGTAAAGGGTTAAAGGTGTACTGCATAAAAGCCAGCAAGCAAGGAACAATAACTGATTGTTATTGAAATTGATCTAGATATTCTGCACATATGCAAGTTAACCAATTTTCATTAAATTACATAATATGAGTTAGAGAGCAGACATTTATAAATTATAATATTAAGGTGGTTCGACAGCGGGCGGCCCGCATCTCGAGTTCCGGAAATGCTGATGACTTTCACCTGATCTTGCGACACGTGCTTATAGTAGAAAATTTAGATAAAGAAAAGTTTGATCTGCTTCAGTGTCTTCTCTGTTAGCGCAGTTGGTACAGTGATTGACTTGCAATCCACAGGTTCTAGGTTCGATTCCCACTCGCTTCAAAACTTTTTTTTAACAAATTGTCTGATTTTAGTGACTAGTCAATTCATAACGCAGTGATCAAAGGACAGGCTATGTTTAGTCACGTAATAATGAATAATATCAGATGCAAGTATAGTCAAGTGACAGCTTAATTTGTGAGGATTTATACCCTATATGACAGGTGGCAGCTTAACACAGGACAAAAGTAATGCTAAAAGATAGACCCTAAAGGAGCTTTTATGCATTACTTTTGTTATGCATTAAGCAGTCACTTACCTTTAAAGATCTACAGGCTACCGTGTTCAATGGTCCCTTATTACAGGTTTGACTTATGGTATTATTTATAGCTGACGGCATTTTAAAGTTGAACTCAAGGGAGGTTACTCGTTTTGTGTTAACATTTTGTCAGAATTTCAGGAAATCATGTATAAAATGTAAATTCTACTGTAGATTTTCATTAAATTTTTGTGACTAGTAGAATTAAGTTATATCTATCTAATAAGAGTAAAATTAGTGTATGTTAAACAGCTAGATTTTTTGTAATTTGAGATTTTCAGAATTTGACTTTTTTAAAATATTGATATTTCCAGAAAATATGTCATGAAATACTTTTGTTTGCCCAATATCTTATAGTCTATGTACAGTTTACTTGAATGTACAGAAATTATTGAGTTATATCATTTTATAAAGAAAATATTCCTGTTTATTAAAAAAGGAGCTTTTCTCGACTAAAGGTACTGTCAGAAAAAAACGGCACTGTAACTTTGTTTTATTTTAACGATGTTTCACTCTCCATATGGTATATTTCAATTTAATCAAGGTTTCAAAGAATTCTGACACAGAATAAACTGACCCGCGAACCACCTTAAATTTTCACAATTTTAAATTAGTTAAATTGAATTTAACCAAGACATTCTGTCCATATGCTTGTTTATCAAAGTTCATTCTGAGAGAGCAGACAACTGTAATTTTACAAAATTTTATACAGAAACTATCATAACTCAAAAGTAATTGTGACAATCCAATTGGTTATAAAAACACGAGGAAACTATTCTGACATATGCATGCTTCCAAAGTTTCATTATGATTAGAGTTGGATGACATTTGTTTGAATCTAAAAAGGAACAAACAAAGTATGACACAGAATCACACTCAATCACGATTATGCTAACATACTCTTAATCTCCTACCTTACAGACATACTGTTGAAAGATTTTTTACCTGATATATTGTTCAAAACATCCTTTAGTTGTGAAAATGCTGAAAACAAAGGATCGCTTTCATCATCGTGAGTGTGAGCATTCCATCTAGAGGCTCTTCTCATGGCAGTCACAACCAGGGAAATTTCTCCCTGGATGATATATATGCCATTGTTTGGTGACCCCATCTCTGAAAGAACAAACATGCCTGCTATTAGTTTAAATTTTGATGAATCAACAAGCACAACAACAAAAATGATAGTATCTACCAAATGTTATCTTTGTGACAAATAGTACATAACAGTTTCACAAAACTATAAAGCAGGTTGCTGCTTAACTCATTGACACCCCCTGAAACTTCAAATTGTCTTATTTCCCATAAAGTATAGTCTATGTTTGACTATAAATGGTTTTCTCTACGAACTGTCAAATACAGACCTTTGCTGTAGGAGCACTATAATCTTGGTCTACACTCTTTGCATAGGACAACTTTGCTCCTCAAAGATACACAAATTCAGAGTTGTAGATAAGCTTTGTCTTGGAATTGGGTATCAATACACGGGTTTTAAATGAAAAGTGTTTTTTTGAAAATTCATTGGGTATTGCATTGACCACAACCCCATGGTTTTTAATTCATTTGGGTATCCACAGTCCAGAACCCCATGATTTGTAATATAATTGGGTATAAGTAGGAAAATAAACTTGGATTTCCTATCCTTGTCCTTTCACAGTGCATTCAGGGTGTTGTTGTTAACTCTCAGTGTTTACCTTACATAGTTCTATATGCAACTTTTGTTTACACATGTTCGACTAAAGTAAAAGTTCAGTTGATAACCCGATGAAATTAAAAAGCAATTCAGTATTTGTTTGGTTTTTATGCAATCACTTTCAAATAATTGGGTTTCCTTTTGCTTTTGTTGGGTAGTTATGAAATAATTGGGTATTTAACCAATTTCAATTGGGTAAGTACTCGGATACTCTGCTTATCTACAACCATGGAGGAATTATACCCTGGAGAAGTATCCGGCCGGCTCGCGATTTATCGTGTCGTCCAAAATCGGTCAATCAGCGGCGCTCGCTGGCGGCTAGAAAACAACGTTTTTCCGAAAGTTAGGTGTTAATAGAAATGCTTTTAATGTCATCTTTTCGTTATCAATTTTAATACAGATGTTTTATTAGACAATAATCTTACGCGTAGTACAAAATTTGAGGCGATAGCTTATAAATTGTTAGTTTAGTGAGGTTTTGAAAATGAGAGAAAAACGTATTTTTTCGTTTACCTACGAAGTTTGGTGTTTAATAGAAATGCTTTTAATGTCATCTTTTCATTATAAATTTTAATACAGATGTTTTATTAGACAATGATCTTACGCGTAGTACAAAATTTGAGGCGATAGCTTATAAATTGTTAGTATAGTGAGGTTTTGAAAATGAGAGAAAAACATATTTTTTCGTTTACCTACGAAGTTTGGTGTTAATAGAAATGCTTTTAATGTCATCTTTTCGTTATAAATTTTAATACAGATGTTTTATTAGACCATGATCTTACGCGTAGTACAAAATTTGAGGCGATAGCTTATCAATTGTTAGTATAGTGAGGTTTTGAAAATGAGAGAAAAACGTATTTTTTCGTTTACCTACGAAGCTTGTGTGTGTCTATATTTCTCTGCCACTGTCTGTTTGCCTCTTGTCTGTCTCTCTGTCTGTCTGTTTTTCTCTTATCTCTGTCTGTCAGTCTCTCGCTTCTTCTTTTCTGTCTCCATCTTTCTGTATGAATGTCTGTCTGTCTGTCTCTCTCTCTGATGATCCTCATGCGGAGAAAAGGTAAAATGTGTCATAAAGAGCTTAATTTGAAAAAGGGGTATAAACTATATTTCAAGAGACATACTCTATGAATCCGACATTTTTGCAGCCTGGTCTGGATTACAACTGTTTGCAATTGCAATAGTCATCATGTTACTGGTATTCAGTAATGAGAGGGTTAATCCAGTCATCAACCAAACCAGGTGCATTGATGTTGGTTTTTTTTTTCTTTTTTTTTTTTCAATTCAATTCTATTATCTTTATTTTTTGTGATTTGTATAATATATAAAAATCATGCGGTTACAGAAGTCAAAAACACATGTTCAAGTTATACGCACGGGTAGCATTGATCTTTTTTATTAAAGAGGAAACCCCCTGGTGTCCAGTTCCCTAACATGCACTTCATAGATAATCGGCATGTTCAAGAAGCATGGACTTCATGCTGGGAGAGTTTTATGACGCTTATAAATGGCCTGCTAATTGTGTAGGGTTACGTAATGTGTCACATTCCTTTGTGATGTGTAATATGGTAGACATGTAGTTTACAGATGAATAGCCCTAGTTCATTATTTAACCACAATTTCTTGATGATTTTATTCTTAAATAAACGTCTATTACCTTTGTAGGTCATCATTACTTTTTTCGCTTCAAGAAAACCCCTGGTATTTTTACAACCGAAAGATAAGTGTCACGGCTTTATATCAAGACCTTTTTTTAATATATATATATGGTACATTTCATTGTTACAGCTAGGCGCGCTGCCGTATCTGACCGAGTATGTGTATGTCTGACTGTGTAGTCTGTTCACATTATCTATCTCTCTCTATATAATTTGTACAGTGAACTTGTATCTGCAAAGATCCTACAGAATGGAAAGCATGCTGTTTGAGTTAGTTAATTATCTCCCTTTATCACATATTATATCGTCTAACTCTGTATCCTATGGATCCAGCGGCTTTCATCCAAATGAATGTTCGTAGCATGTGCTATGGTTGAAACCCTTAAAGGGCACCATGCATATAAGCTATAATTGTATGTATGCTAATATACTGTACCGGTTCGGAGTGTTGTGATGAATGGTGTACTTTATAAGATGAACTTGAAGCATCCTTTATTGGGGATGTGGATGGTTCATTCTTGTTGGTACATTTCATTGTTACAGCTAGGCGCGCTGCCGTATCTGACCGAGTATGTGTATGTCTGACTGTGTAGTCTGTTCACATTATCTATCTCTCTCTATATAATTTGTACAGTGAACTTGTATCTGCAAAGATCCTACAGAATGGAAAGCATGCTGTTTGAGTTAGTTAATTATCTCCCTTTATCACATATTATATCGTCTAACTCTGTATCCTATGGATCCAGCGGCTTTCATCCAAATGAATGTTCGTAGCATGTGCTATGGTTGAAACCCTTAAAGGGCACCATGCATATAAGCTATAATTGTATGTATGCTAATATACTGTACCGGTTCGGAGTGTTGTGATGAATGGTGTACTTTATAAGATGAACTTGAAGCATCCTTTATTGGGGATGTGGATGGTTCATTCTTGTTGGTACATTATATTGTTACAGCTAGGCGCGCTGCCGTATCTGACCGAGTATGTGTATGTCTGACTGTGTAGTCTGTTCACATTATCTATCTCTCTCTATATATATATATATATATTAATTAAAAAAATAAATGATGTATTATAGGCTTTAAAAACACAATTTTATTTCTTCAAATAATGCGCGACGCGTTTCACTATAATTCATCAGGCGCTATACTATTGTTTATGACGTCATGACGTTGTTGTCATGATATCGACGTCGTCACTTCCTGTTGACGTACATCTAAGATAAATAACTGTGTTTTATTAAAGGGAGATAATTATTGAGAATTAAGAATAGGTTTAAATTTAGCTATGAAATATTCTTCTTTTGCTAGCCTAGCTGAAACACTATTTGTCTTTAATTTAAAAAAAGGAAACATTTCATAATTTAAGTTTTTCTTTCCGCATTTTTCTAAATGGGCGCTTAAAGGAATTTGTCTTGTTGAAGGATCTCTTATCTGTTGTGAGTGAACTGTTCTTCTTGACCTCAGTTTGTCTCCAGTTTGACCAATATAGTATTCTCCGCATCCAGTGCATGTAAGAACATATAACACGTTTTGAACATCACATGACATTGATTGGTTTACATAAAATTTCATTCCTTTAAAATTATAAAATTCGCTTTCTTTAATATGTTGACATAATGAACAGTTAGATTTATTGCATTTTGTTACTTTATAACGTACATGTTGTTTCTCTGTAAATTTAGCTCTGGTAAGTAGCTTTTTTAAGTTTGGAGCTTGTCTTTTACTTTTGATAAGTTTACATTTATTTAAAATTTGAGACATGTTTGGGTCTGCTTGTAATATTGGTATTGGTAAATTAGCTTTTATGTTGTTAAAAAGTTCTTGGTTGTTTGGGTTAAATGTTGAGATGTATGGAAGAGTAGTTGTGTTATTATTTGGTTTTGGTTTAAGAAGGTCTGACTTTGTGATTTGTTTTGCTTTGTGAATACTGTCTTGTAAAAGGGATTTGGGATAACCTCTTGTTCTTAAAGTGTCGTGTAATTCTTGTAATCTTTTATCTTTAACTGTTTCACATGAAACTATTGTGCAAATTCTTCTGGCCAAATTATATGGTATGTTAGTTTTTGTGTGTTTCGGATGACATGATTTAAAATTAAGGTATTGTTTTGAATCAGTTGGTTTATGAAAGATGTCTGTCGTTAACTTTGTGTCTGTTTTTTTAATTAGTACATCTAAGAATGGTAAATCAGTGCTGCTATATTCTACTGTGAATTGGATGTCAGGGTGTAGTTCATTTAATAGCTTATGAAAACTTTTTAACTCATCAATAGAATATTGCCAGATGATGAAACAATCATCCAGAAATCTTTTCCAGAAAGTTTTTATGTAATTTGAAAAATCTTTGCCGTGGGAATTTTCCAACGATGTGTAAAGTTGTTCTTCTAAGTAGGCTAAAACTAAAGTTGCATAAGTGGGAGCAAATTTTGTCCCCATGGCTGTTCCTTTAATTTGTCTGAAGTATATGTCATTAAATGAAAATATTTAGTCAGACCTTCTTAAACCAAAACCAAATAATAACACAACTACTCTTCCATACATCTCAACATTTAACCCAAACAACCAAGAACTTTTTAACAACATAAAAGCTAATTTACCAATATTACAAGCAGACCCAAACATGTCTCAAATTTTAAATAAATGTAAACTTATCAAAAGTAAAAGACAAGCTCCAAACTTAAAAAAGCTACTTACCAGAGCTAAATTTACAGAGAAACAACATGTACGTTATAAAGTAACAAAATGCAATAAATCTAACTGTTCATTATGTCAACATATTAAAGAAAGCGAATTTTATAATTTTAAAGGAATGAAATTTTATGTAAACCAATCAATGTCATGTGATGTTCAAAACGTGTTATATGTTCTTACATGCACTGGATGCGGAGAATACTATATTGGTCAAACTGGAGACAAACTGAGGTCAAGAAGAACAGTTCACTCACAACAGATAAGAGATCCTTCAACAAGACAAATTCCTTTAAGCGCCCATTTAGAAAAATGCGGAAAGAAAAACTTAAATTATGAAATGTTTCCTTTTTTTAAATTAAAGACAAATAGTGTTTCAGCTAGGCTAGCAAAAGAAGAATATTTCATAGCTAAATTTAAACCTATTCTTAATTCTCAATAATTATCTCCCTTTAATAAAACACAGTTATTTATCTTAGATGTACGTCAACAGGAAGTGACGACGTCGATATCATGACAACAACGTCATGACGTCATAAACAATAGTATAGCGCCTGATGAATTATAGTGAAACGCGTCGCCCATTATTTGAAGAAATAAAATTGTGTTTTTAAAGCCTATAATACATCATTTATTTTTTTAATTAATATATATACAGCTTTTCCCGGTAGTTTCCGGCATCACGCCGACATTATTTATTATATATATATATATATATATATATATATCGGACGAAAATTATGGATTAAATTCAAGTTTTTGAAACGGGACGTTGTATTTATTTCGCGATCGCCTGCTCTCTTGGCAATCGCTCTTTAACTCGCCATAAAATTTGTTGATTTCAAAAATAAACACTGGCATTTTCTACAACTGAAAGAAAAATATCTTAGCTGTCCTTTAAGACCATTGTTATCGGCCTAAAATTGAGGATTTTATGAAAGGTTTTGTAACAGGGCGTGATATATTTTTGAGCGAGCGCTTGCTCCCTTTTATCGGCAAATTCATTTGGTAACCGCTCTTTAACTCGCCATAAAAATGATCAATGTAAAAATTAGATTATGTTATTTTCACAAGTGAAAGATAAATATCTTAGCCTTTTTTTAAGATCATTATAATGAAAATAGGGTAAAAATTAAGGATTTTATGTAACTTAAACTAACAGTAGGTAACCATTCAACACGATAAAAAACGCGATAGCCCGCTATCGGCGTACCGGTGCAGTTGAATTATCGATCGATTAAGCGTTATCGCGCATACAGGTATTGGACGACAACATTTTCGGGAAAATGCAGATTTGTGTATATGATTCTTCTCCAGGGTATAATTCCTCCATGTCTACAACTCTGCAATTTATAAAGGAGTTGGACATATACATATCACTAAATTAAGATTCAAGGGTTTAAACTTAAACCCACTCTCCCATAGATAACACCTTTTTACGCCTTTTAACTCATTCCTCAATATGGAAGAAAATTGATCTTATTTATATGGTCATGATTCTCATGAATATGAAACATAATTCATAAAAAATATTCTATATCCTTGCTGATGGTAGCTTAAAGAGGCTGAAAGTAAAGCAGAATATGCTCTATATGCTTTCAACATCTTTAACCCATTGACCCCTAATAACGAGTATAGGCATCCTTTACAAACAGCGTACCTGCAAAAAGTACTTTTATCCTATGCATACATTGTAGACCCAGATATACCCAAGTTATAAAATGTGTCATTGCTCATGTTTCACAACAATCCGATAAAAATTTGATTTTCTGTCAAATTCTTCTCATGTCAGCTTTAAAGATAAGGTCTGAAGCAATACCTAGGCCTAGATAACTAACATGTAAACCCGACTTTAGGATTTTGCCATAAAAATACCCTAATGACCCCCTTCATTATGGGGACCCTCATTATGCACCTTCATTATGCTGTAAAACAGTGGGTGGGGAAGCTGTTTGTTGCACGAATATTCATTCAAATATCTGATAAATGTGTGACAGAGCTGTCTACCTTACATTTCTATGTTAAAAGTTTGTATTTGTTAAATGAACTACCAAACAGGTGAAAAGATGAATACCGTTAAATTCTGTCGAAGCTCTCGTCCAGAAATGTCAACTGCGTGGGTCACGACGTCTGTTGACAGTTGGTGACTGTTAAAACCATCAGCTGGAACGACACAGAAACCTCTCAAGTGGAACAAGTTAACTATATGTATACTTTCTCAGAATTTTGTCTCTGACCAGTCCATGCTAACATGGTTTATATTCGATTGACAGGAAATGACAACGCTGTGATGGTTTTTGACAGGCAGACCGAATCCAATTTTGTCAAAATGACGTGGTGTGGATAGGGGTAACCAGTCACTCATAGCCTATGATATCGTTGTCGTCTGCCTAATAGTGCCTATGTCTCTCTCTACAGACATTTCAAAGCCAGATTGATTATTTATAGTAGAGTATTTGTTTCAACTGCTTTCCGTCCCTCAGGAAAGACCAATCCAGCTCCCAATGAACTTTCTGTTTTACTGCCAGTCTTGCTTTAAGCAGTCACCTGTGCCAGTGGTAAACACAACAAGGGCCACCATGGCCCTAAATCGCTCACCTGGTAGACAATGTAACACTTGACCTATAGTGACCTAAATTACAACTGGACATGACCCACAAACAACCTCTAGAGTGTTAACAAGATTTTTCTATGATTTGACCTAGTGACCTAGTTTTTGACCAGACACAATACACATTTGATTTTGACCTAGATTGGATGTAGGCAAACATTCTGACAATATTTCATTCAGATCAAGTGAGATTTGTAGCCTCTAGAGTATTCACAAGGTTTCTCTATAATTTGACCTAGTGACCTAGTTTTTGACCGGACATGACCCACATTCACACTTGACTTAAATATTAATGAGGCAAACATTTTGACCACGTGTCATGAAGATCAGATGCGATTTGTAGCCTCTAGAGTGGCAACAAGATTTTCCTATGATTTGACCTAGTGCCCTAGTTTTTTATCCTACATGACTCATATTCGAACTTGACATAGATAGCAATTAGGCAAACATTCTTACAAAGATGCATAACTATCCAATGAGATTTGTAGTCTCTAGAGTGTTCACAGTATTTTTCTATGATTTGACCTAGTGACCTAGTTTTTGACCGGACATGACCAACATTCGAACTTGACCTAGATTTTATCAATACAAACATTGTCACGAAGTGTCATGAAGATTAGATGAAATTTGTAGCCGCTAGAGTGTTCACAAGGTTTTATATAAATATAATTTGACCTAGTGACCTAGTTTTTGACTGGATATGACCTACATTCGAACTTGACCTAGATTTTATCAATAAAAACATTGTCATGAAGTTTCATGAAGATCGGATGAAATTTGTAGCCGCTAGAGTGTTCACAGTTTATTTTATATAATGTGACCTAGTTTTTGACCGGACATGACCCACATTCAAACTTGACCTAAATTTCATCAAGACAAACATTGTCATGAAGTTTCATGAAGATCGGATGAAATTTGTAGCCGCTAGAGTGTTCACAACCAATTGTAAACGGACAGACGACGGACGACATACATCCAGCGATCCTAAAAGCTCACGAAAGAAATTCATCAGGATAGCTTATGTTAACTTCTAAAATTATTTTCTACTCGCATATCCAAATAGTTTTTACTTACAATGACAGTTTCGGAGTGCCGAAACTGTCATTGTAAGTAAAAACTATTTGGATATGCGAGTAGAAAATAATTTTAGAAACTGAAAGCTCACCTTGGCACTTCGTGCCAGGTGAGCTAAAAAGTGGTCGTATTAGAGAGGTTTTACTATACAGTGGCATTGATAACAGAACGAAGTACTTCGTGATAACAGCTAGTGGCACAATACTTATTCTTGTTATGATTCAACAGCGTTCCCCTCCCTACAACGGTCCTCCCAACCATGACTCTCTCCGAACAACGACCCTTGCAACAGTAAATCCGTGCCTGGTTTTAACCCTTTTACCCCATCTGTTTCTAGTTTTGAAGACAACATTTTACCACTTAACCTTTTTCGTGAGAGTTTTACCCCTTCACCGTGTCATTGTCGTCTGCTTCAATTTTGTTGTCTGCAATGTCGTTTCAAAGTTAAAAAATTATGCAGTATGACTGAAGAAATTTTAAAACGACTGTCAAGCAATTTGGATCATGATCAGACGCCGCGTTACGCGGTGTCTGGTCAGGATCCTAACTGTTTGCAATCGCGCTTTTAAAGCGTCATTGTGAGTTAAAGGGTTAAGCACAGGTACTTGACACATACACATACTTTATTATCTATTAACACCCCCCCCCCCCCCCCCCCCCCCCCCCCCTTAAAAAAAAATAATTTTTTTTTTTTTACTATACTTCTATTATAGTTACAAGGTAAACAGCGCAATTCGACACCTAGTCTTTACTATCCACTTAAACTGATGCTAAAATAGACTCGATCGCCGATATTCTCTTGTGGTACCCTCGGGAAATGATTAATTTATCAATATCTACTTTTTATTTCATCAAATTCCGTCAAATAACGCCACAGTACGTGAATTATAACGAAAATTTGCATCAAAAAGTTTTATGTCATTCTCTTGGTACAGAATTTATTGCCCAAAATAAGGGGTAATCTAGTCGGTTTGCACATTTAACGGCCTTTACGGCTGGAACTTTCACCTAATTTTATTAGAGCAAACGCGTTTGTGTCGGAACATGACCCTCTTCACTATCAGCTATATGAAATATACATGTAATTTGGCATGAAATTGACAAGTGAAAGACTCATTTCATTGTGAATGCCATTTTGAATACCGGAATGAATTGAATGAACGGAGCGATCTCATTGGTCAAAATTAAACAGGTAAAGTTTCTTTTAATTTTGCATTCTATGTAAATTATATAAAACTGATAATATTTCATTTAAAGATGATTTATAATATTTGGTGAAAGTTCCAGTGGCATAGGCCGTTTATTGTGGACAAATAACAGATCACCCCTACATGTACATTCGTTGCTATGTACCAAGAGAATGACATAAAAAACTTTTTGATGCTTATTTTCGTTATAATTCACATACTGTGGCGTTATTTGACGGAATTTGATGAAATAAAAAGTAGATATTGATAAATTAATCATTTCCCGAGGGTACCACAAGAGAATATCGGCGATCGAGTCTATTTTAGCATCAGTTTTACTTTAGGGGGGGTGGGGGGGGGGGGGATAATAGATAATAAAGTATGTGTCAAGTACCTGTGGGTTAAAGCATGTTGAAAGTATCAGGAGCCATATAGAATGCGCCTTAACTCTTATACTTCCTCCATGACTCAGTCAACCCTAACGACGAATATACTCGTCATTTAAATAGTGTAGTGAAAGATACACTTGTTCTATGTAAAAAATGTACAGTGGCTCCTGTTCAAGGTCTACATTGTTTGTCATGTTCCAATTTATTGCAGAAAACAACCCTAAAAATAATCATAAATGGACCAAAATAAAATGGAAACGGGAATTGTTCATTCATTAATGATAAGCAGTTCCATGGTTGCATGAGTTAATAATGCGCCTTATTTAGGCACATTCTGCTTTACTTTAAGCTATAATTTGCGAGGATTTAGAAAATATATCTTATGACCGGTAAATTTTCACGACGGTCAAATTTTGAACTATTTTTCTTCAGAGGTCTGGAGGAATAAATTAAAAGTTGAGCTAAGTGTTTCTGTGTATAAGTTGATTATTTTCTATTCGTTTCGTAATTTATTCGATGCAGGATGAGCCTGGTACCCAGTCCACTGCATTCGCAAAAGTATAAACGGGACCCAGACAAACTAGAACACTGTACTTTCACTTTGTTGTGGTTTCCGTATTAGGATAGTCCTCGAATATTTATGGTGTCTGACTGTAATTTATCGAACGGTAAATAGTGTTATTTTTTTGGTTTTTTTGGTTTTTTAAAATCTTTAATCAGTGCTACGGATATCTATCCACAGAATTATACACTGTATAATTCCGTGATCTATCTAAACGTTGCACATGATTTACTAGATCTATATGATACAGTTATAATGTGAACATTGTGGGCAAATCGAGAACTATGCCAGTTGCCACAGCAGTGAAACTTGTGTTCACCGACTAATCTGTCAAGAACTCAGAAACACGACAACAATTAGATCACATTTTTAGAACAGTTGCGTTGTAATTTATTCATAGTTGACTCTCCTTATTTCCTTGTTAACCTTTTTTCTTTAGCTTTAAGGCTCCATGGAGGTTAAAATTCTGCAATGGTCAATTTAAATAAGTTTTACTGACTGAAGATGCAGAGTGAACTTTAAAGAGGTGTAACCCCAAAGTGCAGGACAAAATTTAAAAGAAGTTGCCTATAGCTTCTGTATTACTTTCATTTTGCTTAAAGTTGTGATCTGTCTTGAATACTACAAATATATATATATACCGTCTTATAAGGGGTTACTATTAAATGCTTAATAGAATAATACATGGTTGACTGTATAAGCAAATATATAGAACATGACACATGCTCCTACCAGTGACTCCTCCTTATCTCATTGACCTAAACCACTTTTGTCCATTTTTTTTTAAAACAGTAAACACCCAGTTCATATAGGAGGGCTCCTTTGCAAATTGTCATATATTTGACATTTTTGGGATAAACCAGGAACGTAGATTATAGGGATTTGAGTCTCATGGAATCTCGCAAAATAACGTGTTACACGATATCTTACTCTTACGCGTGTAGCGCCTAGCGGTTAAGCTTTTGTGTTGTATTTTATAACAGTATAAACTTCTAACTCGAGCTAAATTGGGGATTAATTACACGCAGCATTTACAGATAAAACATAAAATGGTGGCGTGAGGTATATATTTTTATTTTTTAATATGTTTAAAGTACATTTTTGTCCCTGCGAAGTTGGTCATATTTGCAAAAAATCCCTCGTTTTTGTTTGATTTAGTAGTTATAGGTACTTTTATTCAAGTTGTGGTGACCAAACTGCAGGCTTGATTGAAAAGATCACATAGTGTACTGATATATAAAAGAATAAAGGGTGGCATGAACTATTTGCATTCATCGTGTACTGTGTTTAAAAGAAGTTGTTGTCTTTGCAAAATGCCCATAATCATGCTGATTCAGTGTTTACAAAATGGCGGCATTTCCCGGTCCGCCTGATCGGTAATTTGTTATTATACACGAAGAGTAGCTTATTTCGTGTTAAATTGATATTGCTATTGAGATAATAACAAATTTTGTCTGCAATCATGTAGATCTATAATCATTTAATTTATGGTTGCATATCTAATCTGTGTAAATATGTTTTGCAGAATTTGAAAAATGAGCTGCGATGCCGCACAGAAGGAAAGGTGTGAAGCGTCCTTTAGAACGTGTTAGAAAAAATATTGATGAGAAACGTTAATTACTTAATAATTTCACTGATAACTAACCAGGTTAATATTAAACAAACAAACAACAAGAGAAGACCAATTATAATAAAGGCGCATTCTGCTTTATTTTCAGCCTGCTTTAAGTGATCATCTTTCTTTAAAACACAGGCTATGGGGTAATGGGTTAAATGGCTTCATGCAGGGCAAATATGACGCAGATAGCTTTCATATAAGCTATTATATTTAAATTTGAAAATGCATAAAACTCTGAAAGAACACCTAACACCTAACTTGTGTTCTGCAATATTAAGCTGCCCCTAAAGACTAGCTATTTATCTTTTTCTGAATGATTTTCTTAAATTGATTCAAGTAAGATTGTATAAACATGGACAAGTATTTAACTCATTAACATATAGCCTGTTTCAAGTTTTGAAGACAGGTGACCACTTAAAACAGACTGAAATGTAAAGCAGAATGCACCTTAAGGTGCATTCTGCTTTACATTTGGCATTCTTTAAGCTACCATTTGCTAGGATATAGATAGTATTTATTATGGTACAAATTATTCATGACTGTAAAATAAGGTGGAACTGTTTTCTTCAATGGAGGAATAAATTAAAGGCATACAAAGGCGTATTTATGGAGTAATTGGTTAAACATTTTATAAGACAACTTAACCCATTTATTCCTGGATATTGCAATTTACTCTCTCTCTCTCTCTGTGCTTGCTTGAATATTTAATTACAAATATATACTATAGATAAAAAATGGTGGTCTTAACCCTTTACCACATATATACACCTTTTTACGCCTTCATTTTATTCATCCCCTTAAGAAAATAGCTTCAATTTATACAGTCATGAATATGTATAAGAAATATTTTCTACATTCTAGCAGATGATAGCTTAAACTCAAAGCAGGCTGAAAGTAAAGCAGAATGTGCTGCATTCTGCTTTTAATTTCAACCTGCTCTAAGTGGTCACCTGTCTTCAAAACTACAAAAAGGTAAGGGGTTAAGACACAGCAGTTTTTGTCTATACAGCAGAACATTTTATATAAAAAAGCAAACAGGAGCTGACTGTGAGAGACCTCAAAGTTTTTAAAAGTGGAATTGTCATTATATGAAAACTTTACAGCATAAAAAAGGTTCAATATTCTATTTCAGATGATAAAACTACTGGCATTCTGTCTGACATGTTTCACATGTGCTGGAGCTGTCACATTAAACTATCGGCCTATCATTGGTAAGTATACACTTACTCAGTGCCCCTTGTATAAATATTGTTGTCAGGGCTCCAGAGAGGGAGTAAACTTAACAAATATAACAATTTCTCACTCACTTCAGTCCCAAATCTTATGGTGTAACTTCTCATTAGAATTGTCTCAAAGAGACGATTCTAATGAGCAGTAACACCATAGGATTTAATGCAGAAATAAAGAATTTAGATTTTGAATATTCCCCTTTTCTGGAGCTCTAGTTGTTGTTCATTTCCGCAATATGATAAGCTCTTCAATGCATATACTAAGTAGCTTTCCTGCGTTATAATTGATCAACTTCTTATTTTTTTGGAAACACAGATTCAATTTCTGTAAAATTGATATTGAAAACATGTGGATTAAAACATCAAAGCTAAAATATAATGTTTTGATAATTACTTAACCAATTAATCTTTTTTTTCACCTTTAACAATAATTCATTTATTCACTGAAGAAAATAGCTAGTTCTAATTTATAGTCATGAATATGCCTCATAAGAAAGAAAATAAATGTAGTTTCAATTTATACAGTCATGAGTATGCCTCATAAGAAAACAATTATATATCTTAGCTTATGGTAGCTGAAAGCAGGTTGAAAGTAAAGCAGAATGCACCTTAAGGTGCATTCTGCTTTACTTTCAACCTGCTTTAAGTGGTCACCTGTCTTAAAAACTAGAAACTGGTTATCTGGTAATGGGTTAAAGCATGCAACCACTTCCAAAGAGTTGATAAATTATGTTGTAGGTGTGTTAGCCCAGGAGACAGACTCATCCAACACCCATGGTGACACATACATACCAGACACTTACTTCCAGTATATCAAGATGGCTGGAGCCAGAGGAGTTCCTATCAAGTTGGTTCATTATCACCATTAACCCATAACTCCATAACTTGTATCTAGTTTTGAAGACAGGTGACCACTTAAAGCAGGTGGAAAGTAAAGCAGAATGTGCCTTAAGGAAGTTAAGGCGCATTCTGCTTTACGTTCAATCTGCTTTAAGATACCATCTGCTAGGATATAGAAAATGTTTCTTATGCTGAATACTGTACGTATTCCTGATTGTATAAATTTGATCTGTTTTCTTTATTTGAGGAATAAATTAAAGGCATAAATAGGTGTACTTAACTATTTATGGGTTAGTAGGTTCATTTACATGTTTCTGAACCTGACAGAATCTCTAAGTTTAAATTTGAGATTCTGTCTGACCTGTCTAAAGTTCCATGACCATTTCACCAATCAGGCTAAAACAAAATTGTCTGGGCATCTTACATTTGCCCTTCCAATAGAAAGTCATAGATTTCCTATTGTTTTGACAATCAATGAGTAGAATTGGAGGACAGGGGATTAGCCCTTCCTTGAAATGTAATTGCAAAAGCAAGTGTTTATGCTATTCTTCCCATTGATTACAGGGCTCCCACAAGTTGATCTTGAAAAAGCCTAAACTTTCTTAATTTTCTATATTTCAAGCATGATTACTTAAAGCAGGTCGAAAGTAAAGCTTTTTGTTTGCAACAATTGTTGTCTGCTATTGTTCTAAAAAAAATTTTTTTCTAAATTTCTTTTCAAAACAGGGTCAGATTGAGTGTCAAATGTTTTGGATCTTGATGATTATGCTGTGGCATCTCATCTGGATTCAAACTGTTTGCAAATGTAATGTAACTGTGGGACTCATCCACAATTATGGCAAGAGTTAAAGTTCCACTGTAATGCTATACTGACTAAATACATCACACATATAAGATTTTTGTTTGTTTCATTCTTGTTTCAGAGTTAAGATGCCAATGGACTACTATAGTTTCATGTTCAAGTCGATAAATGGGTAAGTTGACAGTTATTCTGGCTCATTCACCCCTTAAACTTTTAATGGACAATTCTAATTTCTAATTAAGTCTAGTCTATTTTGGACAATTAAGGGCTGATTTTAACAATATATTGCAAAATGACAAACCTCCTGATTAGAGGTTATGTGCAGGAGCCCCCTGATCAGGGTCCACACTGTTTGCATAGGACAAGGAAACTCTTCACAAGTACACTGTTTATAAATGACAAGTATAGTCATTGCTAGAGTTTAGTGTGTTAACAAATAGTGAATTTGTTATTAACAGTACTGTTATTTTGCATTTTAAAACTCTTTGAACCCTAGTCATGCATATATGCATCATTTGCAAACAGTGTACCTGTGACAAGTACACTTGTCCTATGCAAACAGTGTAGACCCTGATCAGATGGCTCCTTAAGGAGACTTCTGATCAGGGTCTACACTGTTTGTTATTTTGACATATATTGTAAAAATCAAACCTAAAAAGTAAAAAATGGACTAGACTTAGTAGAAAACTAGAATTGTCCATTTGAGGTTTCAGGGAGGAAAGGGTTAAGCGATCCTCTATTTGTATAGATCACCATGCTGCCTCATAGAATATCATAATGGCCTTAAGTATTGGGACAGACTAGCCTGAGCAAACAGTGTAGACCCTGATCAGACTGCTCCTGATCAGGGTCTCCACTGTTTGCTATTTGGTTTGCACCTTTTGTACTGCGATGAAAGCAATTAGTAAACATATTAGGATAATAACAACATTTATGCAGGGTGTCCCAAGTTTTATAATTTTTACAGTAGCCTTTGAACACAGGTTCTATTGTAGTCATAAGTCAAGTGTTGTGTATGTGTCATGGTTTAACTCTTTGTATACTTATAATGTTTTCTCTTTATTTGGCAAAATAACAAACAGTGCACTGAATGTAGACCCAGATCAGAAGACTCCTTACAGAGCGGTGTGATAAAAGTTCACACAGTTTGCATAAAACTATTTGTATAAAAATAGTATACTCTTCACTATTTGTCACTGTTCACTGTTTGTCAATGAGTTTGAAGATCTGAAGGGAAGGTTATTATATGTGATATATAAGAAGATAGAAACAATGTATACATCAGTAGCTTTTATCAAATTCATAAGATGGGGAACATGTAAAGTACATGTACATGCATCTGAAATATCTGACACAACTGATAGGCAAGGTTATTATACTCAACAACAAAAGTTAAGGAATTTTCAGAAAATCATCGCAAAAAGAACACCGAAACTAACCATTATCATTTTTTTATTTATATGAATAGATCCATTTCTTCGCTTGAAAGAAATATGTCCTTTAGTTTGATATCACTTATATCCTGGATGTAGCACTGTTTCAAGTAACCTAAGGGTCAAGGTCATTTTTCACAAAATAAGTGTTTACATTAGTGTTATTTAAAACACACGAATAAGCTTTTAAGATCAGTGAAAAGTACATAAAAATAAGGTCAAAGGTCAAAGTTGCTCACTGGACATGTCTCCCATTTAACATGGATAGGATATTCTAAGACAGAGGGCCCGCAGAGTACCGACAAAAAGAACCCTCAAGGCTCATGCGACGGCTCTGCAGGAGAAATGGAGGCTTCTCCCTTAGCATGATTTCGCCATAAACTCTTTAATTGTTCATCTACAATCTTCATTTTTGGTATGCATGTTCTTCGTGATATGTCCTATCCAGGCATATCAAAACATTGAACCAAATGAAATTGACCTTGACCTTACACCTAATCTTACTGTAAATTTTCACTGATCTTCAAAAATACAGACGAGCGATGAAACTTGCATGCATGCTCTTGTTTGAATATTCTCATCTTCCATGCGCGACAATTGATGCTAATGGGAGAATAGACATACGTTAATGTCATTACACATTCAAAAGAACTGAATTTCACTTTATAAAAACTCACGACTCATTCATGTGTTTTGCATAACAAGAGGGATTACTCTGTAGACACTAATTTTGTGAAAAATGACTTTGACCCTTAGGTTACGTGAAACAGTGCTACAGCAAGGATATAAGTGATATCAAACAAAAGGAAACATTTTTTCAAGCAATTAAATGTATCTAATCAAATAAACAAAAATAATTATAATGATTAGTTTCGGTGTACTTTTGTACGATGATTTTCTGAAAATTCCTTAACTTTTTTTGTTGAGTATATATGCCTTCGTATGATATCGAGCGTTTCCGCGTGTATCTGCAGAGTAAAATACAAGAGTCTGTATCAGCCACCTTGTATCAGCCACTTTGTATTTTACTCTGACCTCGCTTTCGATTTAACGTGACGTCATTTACGTACATGTATAAGTGCCGCGTTATTCTTTGTGGCATGCAAAAAGTCTTTTTCTGCTTCAAATAACTTACAAATTTTGGATATAAAATGACTTAAACAACTATTTAGTTGTTTCTGGAGTGTATTCAAGGCATATAATAAACACATTACCAGTTGCCAGTGCGCTACAGAGTGTTGCATTTAGCTCTCGACGTTTTTGGCGGAAACAACCGATCAGACTTGCGCCAAGGCTATTTCCGCCAAAAACGTCTCGAGCTAAATACATCACTCTGTATCGCACTGTCAACTGGTAATGTGTATATATTGACACTAAAACTACTGAATCAGAACACTTCACATAGTAATACAAATACAAAGCAAACCAAAATACAAAGTTGTACAGTGAAACTTGGGTTCAGGGTCCTCCCATTGATCTCTAAACAGGGCTCCAGATAAGGAGGAGTAAATTGCACAAATCCAGCATTTTCTCACTCATTTTAGCACCAAATCCTATGGTGTTACTACTCATTAGAATGGTCTCGAAGAGAGGATTCTGATGAGTAGTGACACCATAGGGTTTAAAACAGAAATAAAGATTTGAGTTTTTGAAATACTCCCCTTATCTGGAGCTCTGTCTAAACATATCTACTTAACCCTTTCCACCACAGAAGAATCTTAGAGTGCCTCTACTTACTGCATACTAGTGTCACAGACATCTATTGAATTATGGTGTTGGACACAGTTTGCATCTTAACCCATTACCCCATAGCCTTTATCTTATTTTGAAGACATGTGACCTCTTAAAGCAGGTTGAAAGTAAAGCAGAATGCACCTTAAGGTGCATTCTGTTTTACTTTCTGCCTGCTTTAAGTTACTAATAGGATATTTTTTATGGCATACATGTATATAGAAAGGCACTTTTATGGGGTAATGGGCTAAAGGAATTTTCTGCTTCACTTTCATCTTGCTGCAGTAGATCTATCCTACTTTAAAAACCACTGGATATTAGGACTGATGATTTGCTTTTTTGTCTGGAGGAAAGGGTTAATGTATGACAAAAGCAATGCTAAAAGCTCGGTATAGGAGCTTGCTGCATAACTGTTTTCCTGCATTATGCTATCACCTGTTCTTATTGTGGTAATTTATTACTATTATTATTTGATTGACAGGATTCTATTTCCTGGTGGTGGGGTGGACATTGTCACGTCAGATTTTGCCAAGGCAGCTAAAATACTTTTTGATATGGCACTCCAGGTAAAGTCAACTTTATTGTGTGCACAGTGTCTAACACGTGTTAGCCACCATTTAAAATGATATGAATACCTAGTCTTTAACTCTTTGCATGCTGGGTAATTTTTTGTTCTGCAACAATTTGTCGTCTGCTATCGTTCTAAAATTAGAGTTTTCGAAATTTCTTTTAAATTCAGTGTCAGAATGGCAAACAGTTTGGATCCTGATGAGACGCGGCGTTACGCGGCGTCTCATCTGGATCCAATCTGTTTGCAGAGGTAATCATTGTGGCAGGCATATCCGCCGCTAGCCTGCAAACAGTTAACACAGGTGAAAGCCTAATGCAGGACGGAAGTAAAGCCTTCTGCTATTATGCAGTGACTTGTATTCTAGTTCAGCTTCGAATTCTCATTTAATAACTAACTTGTGGACATTCTGAGAGCTTTGGATCCTAATCTTACTTCAATAAAGTACCTCTGATCAGGGTCTGAGGTTATGACTGTTAATTGTTTGTTACTAGGTCTCAACTAATTTCTCTTCAGGCAAAATGCCTAAAAATCTAAATTTGAGACATACGGTACAAGCAGAAGGCTATTTATATAGATGATATCTTGGTAGTGAAGAAGTTATTCCTTTCCTTCTTAGTCAAAAGTGTAGTCCCCCTTATATCAAACTATCTTTATTGCAGTTGACTGCTTGAAGCGAGATGAAAGTAAAGCATGTATAGGAGGCTTTCTGCTTTCATTTGGCTTTAGCTGTCACCTGTATTCAACAACATCAAGATGATTCTAATAAGTAGTCACATCAGAGGGTTTGGCTGAGACATAAGGATGTTAGTATTTGAAATATTCAACTAAACTAGAGCTCTAGAAATCTTCATTAGTTAAACTCTTTCAGCACTAAATAACTTGTGGGTTATTTGGTTCCCTTGTAGTTACCTAAACATGAACCAGTCTACTTAGAATTCTGGGTAGTTTTTTAGCTCACCTGAGCTAGCTCAGGGTGAGCTTTTGCAATACTTGAATGTCCGTCGTCCGTCGTCAACAATTTTAGTGTTTACACTCTAGAGGCCACAATATTTATCCAATCTTTCTCAAACTTGCTCAGGTTGTATATTACCATAAGAGTTCAGATGAGTTTGATTATGGTTGAAATCGGACTAATAGGTCAAGAGTAATCTACCTTTGAATTGCTGAAAATGCCATATTTAAGGGTGTTTACACTCTAGAGGCCACACTTTTTATCAAATCTATCTCAAACTTGCTCAGATTGTATGTGACTTTAAGAGTTCGGATGAGTTCGATTATGGTTGAAATCTGATCAATAGGTTGAGAGTAATCTACCTTTGAACTGCTGAAAATGCCATATTTAATAGTGTTTACACTCAAGAGGCCACAGTTTTTATCCAATCTATCTCAAACATGTTCAGATTGTATATAACCATAAGAGTTAAGATGAGTTGGATTTTGGTTGAAATCAGACTTATAGGTTGAGAGTAATCTACCTTTGAACTGCTGAAAATGCCATATTAAACAGTGTTTACACTCTAGAGGCCACAGTTTTTATCCAATCTATCTCAAACATGCTCAGATTGTATATAACCATAAGAGTTAAGACGAGCTGGATTTTGGTTGAAATCAGACTAATAGGTTGAGAGTTATCTACCTTTGAAATGCTGAAATTGTCATATTTAAGGGTGTTTACTCTCCAGGGGTCACTATTTTTATCCAATCTATCTCAAACTTGCTCAGATTGTATATGACCATAAGAGTTTGATTGAGTTCGATTATGATTGAAATCGGACGAATAGGTTGAGAGTTATCTACCTTTGAATTGCTGAAAATGTCATATTTAAGGGTGTTTACACTCTAGAGGCCACAATTTTATCTAATCTCTTTCAAACTTGCTCAGATTGTATATGACCATAAGAGTTCAAATAAGTGTGATTATGGTTGAAATCACACGTATAGGTCAAGAGTTGTCTGCCCTTGAATTGCTGAAAATGCCATATCGAACAGCGTTTACACTTTTGTAACTACAGTTTTGAATGGATTTTGATTTTACTTGCACACAAAGTATACACCTATAAGTTCTCAAAGGAGTGAAATTATTGTTGAAATCAATCATTGTAGCAATAGTTATTTGCCCTTGATATACTTTGAAATGCTAGAAAAGGCTTCCTTTCAGTATTGTTTAGGCTCTAGTTATCTGCCCTTGATGTAGTCTACCATACTAGAATTATGAGGTTGTATTCCAAAATTGTTTACATGCTATGCTACAAATTTGAATGGATTTAAATTAAAACTGATGAAACAGTAAGATAAAGCTATCAAGCTTCAGTACAACAGGTGAGCGATATCAGGGCCTTCAGGCCCTCTTGTTTAAATACTAGTCTAGCAAACCGTGTACAACCTGATCAGAGGGATCCTATAGGAGCCTTCTGATCTGAGTCTACACTGTTTGTGAATGCCATGAGTATATTTTTAACAAGTCCATTGTGTTGAAAGAGTTGCCTATGAAACTATTCTGACAAACTTTATTTACAGGCAAATGATGCAGGTGACTTCTTCCCAGTGTTGGGCACCTGTCAAGGGTTTGAACTGCTCACTGCCTTGGTGACAGGCAAGAACATACTGTCTAAGTATGATGCTGAAGATCTTGCACTACCGCTGGAATTTTCACCAGGTATGGTTACTATTGACCCATTACGCCACAAATATAAAAAATTCCTTTTTATGCCACTAATCTATTCTTCAACAGAAGAAAATAGTTCCAATTTATACAGTCATGATTATGTTCTATGAGAAATATTTTCAACATCTTAGCCAATGGTACATGTAGCTTAAAGCAGGTTGAAAGTAAAGCAGAATGCGTCTGTCTTTAACAGTAGAAACAGGTGATGGGGTGAAGGATAAAATCTATCATGATTGTGTTAAGAATTAATACATATCTCTATTCTAAAGTTAGTAAGCCATGTATACGCAAACGCAATGAAAACGCACCACTCCTAAAATATGAATATTTTTTCCAACTAAGTTTAGTTTCTGATTTTCGTTATTTGACCAAGCTTATGTCTTGCATAGGTACACACTGCTAATGTTTTTTTGTTTGTTATGTAACAACACAATGACGTCAACGTGCCGTCCGTGCAAATGCCCATATTTATATTATCAGTGTGGTATCCATGTGTATTGATTCATTTTAGCCCTAAAATAAACTTCTGTCTATACATGAATAAAAAGCCGAGAAAATTAGATACCAACGTCAAAGTTTAAATGACGCCCAACGTCAACGTTACTCTTACGTCATGATTTAACAGCAAGATAACGCAACATCGCATTCAGCTAGAGTGACTTCAACGAAAGTTATTGGCTACAAACGACGTTTTGTGGCCAATAACAACATCAATATTCTTCATTGGCTGGCATTTTCGCCTGATCTGAACCAATTGAGTACATTTGGGACCGGTTTGGACGTTGTGTGTACAACGGCGTTCTGCAAATTCAGAGCCGTCATGATGTGATTGACGCACTAGTACAGGAGTGAAATGGTATTCCACAATACCGAATACAGCGTGTGGTCCGCCGTAAATGCTCCGGTATTGCCAGGCTGTGGTTAATGAAGTGGGTAGTCTTACCAGAATCTGAAATTTGTGACTTTTGAAATTCGACCTGTCTTGTTTAAGACATTACTTTGTAGAACTTACCATGAATTTTACAGGTACTGTTGTGACAATGTGTTTTAAAATACTTCACCATTGTCTTATTGAAAAGAAATTTCTAAATTCCTTTCACAGAAACAAATTAACTAAACTTTTACGGCTGGTGCGTTTTCGTTGCGATTGAGTATATTTACTTTGAAAGCAAGTTCAGGATACAACACTGTTATTTGACTGTAAACTTATAAACAATCTGATTGGCAGTATGAATTCTTAATAGATACATACATAAATATTATGATCTGGATCCAAATTGTTGTAGTGCTCAAGCAAATTCATTGTTTTTCATTGACAGGGTTAAAACATGACATTCAAACAATTTATCCAGCTTTGAAAAAATGCAACCAAATGAATGTCCAAACATTAGAATAGTAACAGTCAAACTTGTTTTGTTTGCTACCAGGATTTAGAATAGAGAAGTATAATCAACATATGGTAAATGTAGACTTTTTTTGCAGGTTTTAATGTCAGTCGGATGTTTGGGAAATTGCCACCTGATGTGTTTCAAATCATACAGACTGAAAAAGTGACAGAGAACTTTCATCACTATGGACTGTCACCACAGGTATTTTTGTATTCTAGTTGCACAGCCACATTTCTACTGTTGCTTTAACCCTTTACTCCATAGACTGTTTCTAGTTTTGAATACTGGTGATCACTTAAAGCAGGTTGAAAGTAAAGCAGAATACACCTTAAGGCGCATTCTGCTTACTTCCAGCCTGCTTTGAGCTAGCATCTGCTAGTATATAGAAAATATTTCTTATGGTACATATTTATGACTGTATTAATTGGAACATTTTTTTGTGGAGCAATAAATTTTAATGCATAAATATGTAAGGTGTAAAGGGTCAAAACATTTTAACTTCATAAAAGATATTCCAATATTTCTAGTCTTCTTTCTCTATTAACTTCTTTATTTTAACACTTTCCTCCAGCTATTATAGTGCATATACCCTTACAATAAAACATGTTTAGCAGCCACTCTTTCAACTATTATCCCATAAATACACTCCTTTAACACCTCTTATTTATTCCTCCACTGAAGAGATAGTTTAAATTTATACAGTCACGAATATGTCAATAAGAACCTGTTCTGTTTGTTCACTTTTATTGAAGTATGACAATGTTCACCATTGAATCTAAAAGTATACAAGGGTTACATTTACTATACTATTCTATAATATGTACCATAAAAAATATTTTCTATATCATCTATTTCTATTTATTACTTCTAAGCCATCAATTCTGATGATTATGAAAAGGGGCACTTTTTAGGGGCACCATTGGGACTGTACCCGGCTGGTCACTTTATCCTGACACCGACGAACCAGTCCTAATGCTAACCCGAAATCCTGAGTACAAAGTAGGGAAGCCATTACTACCAATTTTCAAGTCTTTGATGTTAGCTTAAAGCAGGCTGAAAGTAAAGCAGAATGCACCTCAAGGCACATTCTGCTTTACTCTTAACCTGCTTTAAGTGGTCACCTATATTCAATACTAGAAACAGGCTATGGGGTAAAGGGTTAAAGAATCAGGAGGCGTCTCTTGCTAAAGAGCTTAATTCTTCCTTTGTCATCAAGTTTAACCAATATGGTTTTTACTGGCATTACTCTTTAGTTCTATCTTTAAATTGTTTTCTTCTTTCAGACATACGATGATACCGATGAGCTGAACAAGTTTTTCAAGGTCTTATCAACAAATCTTGATAGGAATGGATTACGCTTTGTTTCAACAATAGAAGGTGAACAAATACAGATATATATCATAAGATTAGCACTTCCCCACAAAGAAGTGCCTCTGGACACCTTTGGGTAATCCTCATTGAAAATCCTTTTGGTTCTTCTATCATGTCCTGATAAAGAATAATGGAAATACTATTCACAATCAAATATGTAAAATAGAGAACAAGAGGGCCTTCAGGCCCTGATATCGCTCACCTTTTATAATGAAGCATGATAGCTTTACCTTTGAATTTCACCTGTTTTATTCTAAATCCATTCAAATTTGTAGTATAGCATGTACACAACATTGCAATATGACCAATTCTAGTATGTATAGTAAAGTACATCAAAGGCAGAAAACTTAAGAGCCTAAATAATACTGAAATGAAGCCTTTTCTAGCATTTCAAAGTATATCAAGGGCAGATAACTCTTGCCACAATGATCAGATTTCAACAATAATTGCACTCCCTCGAGAACTTATAGCTATATACATTGTGTGCAATTATAATTAAAATCCATTGAAAATTGTGGCCTCTAGAGTGCAAACACTGTTAAATATGGCATTTTCAGCAATTCAAAGGTAGATAACTCTTGACCTATTGGTCCAATTGCAACCATAACCGAACTCATCCGAATTCTTATGGTTATACACAATCTGAGAAAGATTGGATTAAAATTGTGACCTTTAGAGTGTAAACACCCTTAAATATGGCATTTTCAGCAATTCAAAGGTAGATAACTCTTGACCTACTGCAACCATAATCAACCTCATCTGTACTCTTATTGTCATATACCATTTGATGGAGTTTGAGAAAGATTGGATAAAAATTGTGGCCTTTAGAGTGTAAACAACCTTAAATATGGCAATTTCAGCAATTTAAAGGTAGATAACTCTTGACCTATCGTGTCCGGGGGGAGCTCATGTCCGTCAATCTTACGACACGTTTGGTCCTGTGGCCTCCTTCTGAGAAAGGTTTGAAAATTAATAATCAGACACCTACAATTTATTACAAAATCACAAACAGTGCAGACCCTGATTAGAGGACTCCTTTAGAAGTAATATGTTTACATTGATTTTCAATAATTAACAATAATCAGAATGTGACTACCATTCCCTTCAGCTTGGCGTTACCCAGTGTATGGTACACAATGGCATCCAGAGAAAACCATGTTTACATGGAGCACCAAACTACATGTCAACCACACTGCAGATGCTATAAGAGTATCTCAACACATGGGCAACTTCTTCATATCTGAAGGTAAGTTTCCCAACCACATGGCCAATTTGCTTGATGAAAAGTTAAAATCTGTTTAACAACGGACAGACACATGGACGGAAGAATTCCCATGAATCAGGTATAGGTAGGGGGCATAAGAAGTAATATGGAGTAATGGGTTGAGCTGCAACTTGTAATAGTTACAAATATACCCTGTTTTAGTGGTTGACTGCACTGTATTTATGGTGATGTTTGTTTTTGCAGCAAGGAAGAGCCAGCACAAGTTCCCCAGTCTACAGGAGGAGATCAATGCCATGATAGAGAACTACAATCCAGTCTTCTCTCAAGACAGCAGCTTTGAGCTGAACTACTATTTCAACTTCACGAAAAACATTGAACCCTTGATAGTACATTAGTTCATTCACCCCTGACACTTTTAATGGACAATTCAAATTTCAAAATAAGTTTAGTCCATGTTTGACTATTTAGTAATGTTTTTAACAATACATTTCAAAATGACAAACAGTGTAGACCCTGATCAGAGGGCTCCTTATGGAGCACTCTGATCAGGATCTATACTGTTTGCATGGGACACGTGTAATCATTACAGGTACACTGTTTGTAAATGAAGAGTATACTCTTCACTAGGGTTAAATGTGTCGACCCATTCTATGCTGAAATTTTCATATGGACTTTTCCACTTTTGAAAAATGATGAGTTTTAGGTGTAATTTTTAGAAAATATTTTAGAGATTTTTTTAAGAAGCCCTCTGATCAGGGTCTACACTGTTTTCAAACTAGTCATACAAGTATAATAGTTTTCAGCATAGAATTAGTTAGTCTTTTTTGTGAAAATCAACTGAATGGTTACATTCCAGCTCAACTTTTGTATTGCATACATTTATATATATTTTATAAATCAATCAGTGCAAAGTACTCTCTAAATGAATTAATCTACCAATACATTTAACCCTTTTTATTGTAGAAACACCTTTTCGTGCTGTTTTTTATTCCTTATAGAAACACATATTCATGTTTCTACTCTGTCTTAATTAATGAGCCAAAAGAAGCAGTTTCTACGTACTGACAAATTGCTGCTAATTAAAACAGGCTGATAGTACAGCAGAAAGCTCCTGCAGGAGCTTTCTGCTTTTATTTCCGACCTGCTTTAAGCATTCAGCAGTCTAATGAATTTTAAAACAAGTAAATAGAGAGTGGGTTCAGGCAACTGAATCCAGTTTGCTGAAAGTCCCATGCCTATTTCACCAAACCAGCTTAAAGTGTTTCAGCTGCATACAGTTATCCTCCTTTACAAAATTGTTGATTTTCCTAGTTTTAGGTTTTTATGATGAATTGGGTCACAGATTGTTTTAAAATACTACACTATTAAAGAGGCTCGCAACCGGATTTAGCATTAACAAGAATATCGTTCCCAACGATGGATGCTCCCCACAAAGAAAAAGCCCAAGGTATAGCATGTTTAGTAGGTGAACACAGTAACAAGTTTCATCAACTTACGATGTAACATTCAGGAGATATGCTTCGGACAAAAATGAATTTATTATGAAAAGGGGAGGCAATTCAATATTTGGAGATGACAGAGTTATAATTCTTGTGTACTACACTTCTTTTTGTCATCCGCTAACACAGTATCAAGGTTCAAGTTACAGTGCAGCAGAAAATTTGATTTTTTTTAAATAGAAAAGGGGAGATAATTAAATATTGGGAGATGACAGAGTCATGGTTCTTGTGTACTGCACCTCCTTATGTCATCACCTATCACTGTATCAAGTTCCATTAACTTACGGTATAGCAGTCAAGAGATATACTCCGGACAAAATTGTTTTGTATTTTTAGAAAAAGGGAGATAATTCAAAATTGGGAGATGAGAGAGTTACGGTTCTTGTGTACTGCACCTCCTCCTGTCATTCTCTATCACTGTATCAAGTTTCATCAACCTACGGTGTACTGTTCAAGAGATATGCTCCGGACAAAAAAGTGTGACAAACGGTCGGAAGGACAGACGGCCGTACAAACATTAGGATACATATGTGGCTAATATTCTTAGCCAAGTAATACAAAAACATTAACCTGGCCGTCTCTTGTGACATTAACCTGGCCATTTCTTGTGACATTAACCTGGCCAGTTGCGGGACATAGGGTTAGCCTCCAGATCATTTTTTTCCAAGTTAGAGCAAAAAGAAATTGTCTCTTGTGTGGCTAGCCACCCAAAAGAATACATTAGAAAATAGCCACATAAGTATCCTAATGTAAGTATGTAGACAGACAGACGGACGGACGGACGGACAAAGCGGCGACTATATGCTCCCCCCTAAAGGGGAGCATAAAAATAGTAATTTGTAAATATATGTCAAATGCTTATATAAATGGGTAAGATTTAGTTTTGGATAATAAATTCTGTTAAAAAATGCATTTCAAAAAAAAGAAAGGAAGAAGCTCTGGTGGGATTCGAACCCGTGACCCTCCATGCGGAGACAAACATGCAAACAAAGGCAAACAACGCCTTAACCACGCGGCTACTGGGGCTCTCTATCTATATGGTAGCGAATTAACATACTTCACTGGTAGCAATTGATTTATACATATTCGGCTCGGGTTTATGTCTGAGCCCATGTAGAGAAGCAACAACAACAACTATACCATCAGCTGACGCTATAGAAAAACGATGGAAAATATCTAAAAAAAACTAAGATTCAGTGACGATTCTTGAGACTTTTTTTGGACTGATCATATTTTTTTAATGTCAGAAGCCAAATAATGCCACAAATTTGCTTTTATTTGAGTATTTTTTTATTTTGACAAGTACACCATCTGGTTGCGAGTCCCTTTACGGAAAAGGTCATTGGTCTTTGATTCATTTTAATGCAAACTTATTTTAATAATTTTTATAGTTTTTAATATCTCATTGGAATTTTGGTAGTCACCTACCCTAAATACCGGAAACAAACTTTGTTTTGAGAGAACATAAAAGAAGAATTTTATTGCATCATTTTATAGTACAAAGTATTAGCACATCTTGTGTGTTATTGCTTCATGTTTCATTGCTGAATTGGTGCTATAGCCTATTCCACTTAACATGCCACTATACCAAACTAATTTAAAGATATTTTCCTTAACCCATTAGCCCATAAATATGCCTTTTTACACCTTTAATTTATTTCTCCACTGAGGAAAATAGTTCAAATTTATACAGTTATGAATATGTTTGATAAAAATTATTTTCTATATTCTAGCAGATGGTAGCTTAAAGCAGGCTGAAAGTAAAGCAGAATGCGCCTTAAGGCGCATTCTGCTTTACTTTCAACCTGCTTTAAGTGGTCACCTATTTTCAAAACTAGAATAAGGCTATCGGGTAATGGGTTAATATGTCTTTATCAAACCCTTTGTTGTGACTATTCATTAGCATTTAGGACAATACTTAATAAGTAGTTGCAATATATGGTTTGGTGATTTTATTGTTTGGTTTTTGAAATACATGTATTTTGTTTTTCTGGAGCCATGATAAAGCCAATGAATAATTTGTGTATAATTGTGAAAGCTTACAACATAGGCTAGTAGTGCCTATAAACTGTACTTATGTATACAGAAACCTAATCGTTGCCCTGACCTTTGTCACAGGGAGTTTTAAGTATTAGTGCTACGTGGTAATCCACACAATCCTTCTCATGCTAAGACCATAGTATTATATTGATGAATTTTGCCAACAATTTATATTATGTAAATAGAGGATCTTACATTAGTGCTCATTATTTATCATTTTTAATAAACAAGTTGACTGAAATAATATGACACAAGCCTTGATGCGACTTTAGTCAACAAGTTTATCTAAAATGATAAGCAATGAGCATGAATGGGAGATTCTATTTATCACATCACACTTTCAAACACATGCAACACTTGGGGACAATCAGGTTTGGTCAGAGTCCAAAAACGGTATTTCACTATTGCAGGGTTATAGATAAGGTTTTGCATTAATTGGGTATTTACTCCCTCTATTTTCTAAGAATTGGGTTTTCTGAATTTCAATTGAGTATCCAAAAAACCGTTACTCCATCAATTTGATATGAATTGCTTTTTTACTCTATTTTTTTTTCCATTTAATACAAAACACAAGCTGATTGTTTGATGTACTGTACCCTCGTTTGCCCACACTCGATAATTTCAGTTTCGATCTCATTTCAACACAAATGCAACAGCTCATGTTTGTGTAGGAAAACTAGGATTCATTAATTTTCAGCCACGGAAACTTTAAAAGCCATTCAAGGATTCCTTTACCGTAACTTTGCTAACTTTAGCACTGTCGTGTTTCTTTGGTGACTTACAGATTCGGGACAACAGATCGTCGATTATGTCGGTAACATTAAACAACCTCTTTTTTGGCTGTTACATGCATCATTCAAAATTTCATTCACGACACTGTTACAAATTATTTTAGGTTCGTTCGCGGAAGGCTGAACGTAATTGAATAATGTGGTTTTTTTGTTGCGCTTTTTCCGTCCCCGCGATGTCATTTTGACAGAAGAAATTCTGGCAGACGATGTGACTGGTTTACTAATTAAACAAGCTAACAAAAAGCGGTGCTGCATAAATCCTATAGGCTATTACTTGGAAATAAATAACCAGTCTAACCGGTGTATCGGTAAAATATTTACCCGGTGTTGTAGTAAACATCCCGTCATTAAACTTGAGAAATGCGACTAATTGCGTACGATACGCGCCTGCTTTAATTCTTTTGCGTAAACCCTTTTAATAATTGATTTTCAGTACGCATGGATTTGAAAGTAATTGCTTTTCTACTGTATTTAATTGCGTATTTACGCAAATACGCGCCTTATCTATAACCCTGCTATTGGAATATTATATTTATTTAATAGTTTTATGCCACTCCCAGACTGCAAGTTATGCAATAAAAGACTGAGGGATGGTTTTGCCTGTAAGATAAATATGATGCCCCCACTGGTAAAAATTTAACTAAGTTCAACTGACTGTAATTTTGTGAAAAATAAAAGCAGATCAAAATCCTGTTCAACTGCACTAATCATGTCGCGGGGGCATAAAAATATATTCTCAGGGCCACAAGTTATTAGACCAGGGTAATATTACAAAGTTATCAACCCATGAATATTCTTTTGTGGGAAATAGTTCAGAATTACACAAGTCATTTAACATAGCAGACATTTTAAGGTTTAATAATAAAATGTGTTTAAAAATGATCTCAATATCTCCATTCCATTTTAAAAGAATACAGTTAACCCTAATTCTGCTGTAGCATTATCAAATAAAGTTGTATCCATTTCACCTCCAAACTTCAGATGGACAGTACCAGTTTTCAATTAAATCTAGTCCATTTTTGACTATTTATGGTTATTTAAAAAAAAACATATTGCAAAGTGACAAACAGTGCAGACTCTGATCAGAGGGCTCCTGTGGGAGCCCTCTTATCAGAGTCTGCACTGTTTGCATAAGACATTTGTCCCTCTAACTAGAACAGTGTTTGCAAGTAATGCATACACTCGTCATTAATGGTTAAACAATAGAGATACACAGATTATGATCTGAATCCAAACTGTTTGTAAATGTCACATATAGCAGGATGAGGGTTAATCTTGTTTGTGAAATTGTGATATTACTATTAATTTTCTTTGTTCAAGTATATAATAAAACATATTATTTTTCTATGACAGTGTTGTTTCATTCATTCACCCCTGATAGTTCAATAGACAATTAGAGCTTCCAATAACTGTAGGATTTGTTGCAGACATAAAAGGAGAAAGTGCATGAAATATGTTGGTATACTCGCTCCTTTTTGGATCCCTTATCATACATGTTCTTTGTCCAGTGTTGTAACAGTCATAGAAATATGTGTTATTGCTAAAACAATTATTTATAATTTATTTGCATACAGTATTAGTAAAAGGCATAAAAGAAATCGGGCTAACTGGTCAAGAATGATCTACTCTTGACGGTTGAAAAGGCCACAATTAACAGTGTTTCCTCTCTAGCAATTGCTGTTTTGAGTTAGTTTTACATTTTGTATTTACTTGCACACAATGTATAATGAGTATACGTTCTTAGATTGGATAAAATTTGGGTGAAATCAGACCATTGTGTTCAGAGTTGTCAAAGTACTCAGCTATACTAGAATATGTTATAATCCAATATTGTTTATAGTATTATCTATAGCGTCTACAAATTTTGATGGATTGAAATTAAATATTCCATAAGACAATGACTTAACCTTTTATTCCAAAGATTAACGGCAACAACAATGTATCTAACATTTGTTATTTTATATGTGAAAAGAAGCAATGTTTGATTTTCCTTGACGGCTTGTATATCTATCCATCTTGTAGACTATCCAGCTGGCTAAATATTAAAGTAAACTTTTCGTACCATATAGAACACCTATTGATAGTGTTAAACGCATATGGCAGTTTAAAACAAGATAAAAGTTAGGGCTACAGATAAGGGGAGTTTTTCAAAAACTAAAATCTTTATTTCTGAATTAAATCCTATGGTGTCACTGCTCATTAGAATTGTCTCTTTAAGACGATTCTAATGAGTACTCACACCATAGGATTTGATGGTGTTATGAGTGAGACAATGTTGGATTTGATCAATTTACTCCCTCATTTCTGGAGCCCTGAAAAGTTATTTTGCTTTACAGTCATCTGCTTTACTAACATCATTAGTACTCATTACCACTACAAAGTCATGAGAGCATGGTTTGGCTGTACCTGAATTGCCAGTGTTTAACCCATTACCCCATAGTCTGTTTCTAGTTTTGAAGATTGGTGACCACTTAAAGCAGGTTGAAAGAAAAGCATTCTGCTTTACTTTCAGCCTGCTTTAAGCTATAATCTACTAGAATTTAGAAAATATTTCTAATGATACATATTCATTCCTGTTCAATAGTGGACCTATTCTCTTTAGTGAAGGAATAAATAAAAGACGTAAAAATGTGTATTTATGGGGGAATGGGTTAATAGAGGTAGCAGTTTAATACAGGTCAAAGGAAGGAGACTTGCTATTGTTCTGCAATAAAAAACCTGTCAATAGAGATCTTAATGTTCTTCAAATACAAATGATTTACCATTAAACCCTTCACTGCCTTACCCTGAGTACAATGGTTGTTTGCAAACATTATGGATCGTGATCAGATGTCCCACTACGCGGCATCTGACCAGGATCCAAATTGTTTGACACTCATTTCAATATTTCTTAAAGTCAAAATTAGCTAATTTTAAAACTGAGAAATAAAAGCAAATGACAAATGTTTAAAATGGAAGATGTCATGGCAGTGGAGGGGTTAAGAGTACCAAACACAATGTTCACATAGGTATAATCACTTTACATTACCCTTTTTCAACTTTGATATATGTTCTTTAACATCTTTATCTGTTATATCAAACTGTTCATAGTTTGTTGGTGGCCAAGTTTTAAAATTATCCCACTTTAAGTCACTGATGTCACTGTACATTTTCATTGGAAATTCTGGGTCACACAGCTGCTGTAACAAGTCTTTTGATTGATCATGAATAATGCCAGCCAATGCAAGCTCTTGTTTAACCTGGTCAATGTTTGAGAGGTCCACATAGTTGCCAGATATTGCCAGAGATGTTTCCAGGTTTTCTACTCTGTGAGGGCAACCAGCTGGTACAAACAGCAATTCACCTGCAATAGTAGGTACAGTTAAACCTCTCTATTATGACCACTAGAAAGAAGGCTAAGTCATTTACTGGCTTAAAGCAAGGTGGCAGTAAAACAGAAAGCTCCTTTAGGAGGTTTCTGATTTACTGTAACCTTGCTATAAGCAGTCGCCTGTTGTAGACACCTAATAACTAACACAATTTTTTCATCATAATGGAGACTATGTGACAGAAGTTTTTTAATTCTGGTTCTCCTCCTTCAACAGTTGTTCAAAGCAAAGATTGGTAGTCGGAATGTTTAGTCTTTTGATACGTTTCTTGATTGAAGTTTGATAAATCATAAAATCGTAATTATATGGTAGTCAATTCATCACTTTTCTGAGTTTAATGTGGTTACTGAAAGCAGAAAGCTCCTATAGGTTGTCAAAATTACATATTAGTTGCCTTTGACAGCGGAAGAAATGCTAATTTTGCGGTCTGTAACATGTTTACATTTTTCAAAAAATAATATCCTGAGGGATGTACTGATCTATCTCAGTATCTCATTAAGAGATATAGCTGCTGATTATCTTTAGACAACTGTAGTAAAACAACCACAAAAAAGATGGCTAATTTATTGTATAAAAGACAGGTGACAGCTTCTAAAGGAGCTTTCTGTTTTAATGTCACATTGCTTTAAGCAGTCACCAGTCGTGAACACCTAATAATTAACACATTTTTGTGATCATAATAGAGTCTTTGTGACGGAAGTTTTTTAATTCTGGTTCTCCTTAATGCTTTAACCCTTTACCTCATAGCCTTTTCCTAGTTTTGAAAATAGGTAACTGCTTAAAGCAGGTTGAAAGTAAAGCAGAATGTGCCTTAAGGCACATTCTGCTTTACTTTCAGCCTGCATTAAGCTAAAATCTGCTAGGCTATATAAAATATGTGTAATGGTAATTGTTCATGAGGGTATAAACTGGAACTATTTTCTTCAGCGGAGGAATAAATTAAATACGCTAAAAGTCGCTTCTATGGGGGAAAGGGTTAAGCAGTCACCTGTCATGAACACCTAATAATTAACACACTTTTGTGATCATAATAGAGTCTTTGTGACGGAATTTTTTAATTCTGGTTCTCCTTAATGCTTTAAGCAGTCACCTGTCATGAACACCTAATAATTAACACACTTTTGTGATCATAATAGAGTCTTTGTGACGGAAGTTTTTTAATTCTGGTTCTCCTTATGCTTTAAGCAGTCACCTGTCATGAACACCTAATAATTAATACAATTTTGTGATCATAATAGAGTCTTTGTGACGGAAGTTTTTTAATTCTGGTTCTCCTTATGCTTTAAGCAGTCACCTGTCATGAACACCTAATAATTAACACACTTTTGTGATCATAACAGAGTCTTTGTGACAGAAGTTTTTTAATTCTGGTTCTCCTTATGCTTTAAGCAGTCACCTGTCATGAACACCTAATAATTAACACACTTTTGTGATCATAATAGAGTCTTTGTGACAGAAGTTTTTTTTATCCCCTGCCGAAAGGCAGAGGGATACTGTTTTAGGTCTGTCCGTCCGGCTGTCCGCGCCACCGAAATGGGTTAGAGGGCCTTTTCTGGCCAGATAACGGTAAAGATAACAAAAGAAGACAATAGAGTTCATTCCGTAACAACAGAATAAGGGGCCGTGGCCCGTTATTCAAACAAAAGAAAATAACAAAAGAAAAGGCCCTCTAACCCACTTCAGTGGCACGTCCGTCCGTCCGTGCGTGCGTCCGTCACGTTTTCCGTCCGCAACTGTATCTCCAAAACCGATAAACAGATTTGGATGAAACTTGGTATACTTATTTGTCATCATAGGAGCATCGTGGGAAATCAAATTTTTTTCAGAAAATTTTAGGAATTTATTAGTTATCTGCCCTTTTTGTGTTAAAAATGCCATATTTAACAGTTTTTACACTCTAGCAACTACAGTATTCAATATATTTTGTTTATACTTGCACACAATGTCTATAAGTACAAGTTCTTGCAGGTGTGCAATTATTGTAAAAAAAGGATACTTGTGACAAGAGTTATCTGCCCTTGATGTACAGTCCAAACTCGTTAATCCAAACTCGCTTAAACCGAAATTCTCGTTAAACCAAATTTTTCTCCCGGTCCCGATCTTTCCCATTCTTATTCTATATAAATCAACTCCGCTTTATCCAAATTTCGTTTATCCGAATTTTCCGTTAATCCGAAGTATTAATCTGGTCCCTTTGAAAAGACTTACCCTCAAATTGACACGCTTAATCCGAAGTGCAATTTTCACACCTCGATCGGTGTCAGACTGGTCATAATTACCTGAGACCATACCGTCGCCAAACACTCGCGAAAACTAATTACACCGCCTAAAGACTGTACACAATGTTTGCAGTATTGGCCAATTAAACACATTTATATCCAATAGTAACTGTAGAGATCTTTAAAAACACAAGCGGAAGGTGTTGACATACGTTGCTCAAATGTTTGTAACCATATTCTTCTTTGCGATATTGAGATCGCTTCTTCACTTTGAACGCTGTGTGTACATGTACGTACGTAAATCGTTTACAAATGCGGAAAAAGTATTATCGCCGTTTTTCGAAGTTTCAAGCTTTTGTTACGATTTAATATTTATGACATAAATGTATTAGATAAATTATAATGTATTTCATGATTGGTGTTATCAAAACCATTGTCGTAAAACGTGCCGTTTTGTTCATGTATCTAGTGTGTAATGTCTTTATGAATACACATATGGGTACCGACGCGTATGTCCGTAAGTAGCAGAGAGTAAACAGAGGTTTGTGTTTAGTTGGTTTCATTAACTGGATTATGGGATTAAACAAAGTAATCAAATTTAAAGCACATCATTATTATTGCATAAGTATTAAGCCAAAACAAAAAAAATAACTTTTTTTACGTATATGCATTAACTGAAAAGAAATATTACGGGAAGGACACCCTATCAAAAACGATGACCGGAGATGACAAAGTTGATACAAGGTGACTGTAATCGATCCAATCGCTTAATTCGTACTCCCGTTAATCCGAATTATTTTTCTTGGTCCCATGAAATTCGGATTAACGAGTGTGGACTGTACTTAGAAATGCTAGAAAATGCTTTATTTTGATATTTTTTACATACTAGAGCCTATAAATATGCATGGATTTTGAAAAAACTTTCTTGAATTATGTATGGCTATTAGTTTTCAAATGAATTTGATTATTGTTGAAAACGGAGAAATTAGTCATGAGTTATCTGCCCTTGATAAGTAAAAAAGACCATATTTAACTGTTTTTACTCTGGCAACTACAATTATGAATGGATTTTAATGATACTTGCACACAATGTCTATAAGTAAAAGTTCTTGAAGGTGTGTTATTATTGTCAAAAAAGGATACTTGTGGCAAGAGTTATCTGCCCTTGATGTACTTAGAAATGCTAGAAAATGCTTTATTTTAATATTGTTTACATCCTAGTATCTATAAATATGCATGGATTTTGATAAAAAATATCTTAAACTATGTATGGCTATTAGTTTTCAAATAATTTTTATCATTTTTGAAAACGGAGAAACTAGTCAACAGTTATCTGCCCTTGATGAGTCGAAAAAACCATATTTAACAGTTTTTACCATCTAGAAAAAAAAAGGATACTTTGTGGCAAGAGTTATCTGCCTTTTATGTACTTAGTAATGCTCAACATGGCTTTATTGTTTACATGCTATTGTGTACAAATGTGAATGGATTTTGAAAAAAAAAATTTAAATCATATATGGCTATTATTTATAGAATGAGTTCAATTATTGTCGAAAATGTGCAAATTAGTCAAGAATACTCTGCCCTTGATGAGTTGAAAATGTGTTTACACTAGTAAATTCAACAGTTCTGAATTTTTTTTAATAATACTTGCACACAATTATAAATTCTTGAAAGTGTTTAATTACTGTTGAATTTGAATCAAGAGTTACCTGCCCCTGTCATACTTAGATTTATAATGCTACAAACGGGTTTATTTTTTGTATTGCTTAGGCTTTAACATGTACAAAATTGAATGGATTTTATAAAACTTTGTAAAAAGCTTTTGAATGTTGATCTTTAAAGACAGGTGATCACCATTTGCCCCTTCCTCCCACATTAAAGTTTGCCACTTTCTTCTGGACAATCGCTGCGGCAGGGGATATCAGCTCTAAGGTGCTTGTTTAATTCTGGTTCTCCTTTAAAAGCTTTCTGTTTTACTGTCACATTGCTTTAAGCAGTCACTTGTCGTGAGCACCTAATAATGGAAAGGTTTTACTGTACATAGAGACTGTCAACATGCAATATTCATTTAGAGTTTGTGTGGTACATTTGTGCATATTACAGGTACAGAGTACAGGTATATTATGGGATAATTCTTTTTTTCTTGAAGAAGACAATGGCCAAAATATTTAGAAAGTGTTATTGCTGTATATTCATGCTTTACCCTTTCAGTCTGTTTTAACCGTCCACCTGTCTTAAAACTTAAAAACATACTATGAGGTAAAATGTTAACTTTACATTTGTTTTTGTGATACAGCATGAATGTACTTAGGCAAATACCTGGTTCTAGGATACACTGCAGAGGTTCAACAAGGGACAGAAGAGGATACTGTTGGAGATCTGGGTCCTGCAGATCAACACTGAATACAGGGTCTGAGCTCATAGGAGTGTTGTAGGCTGGGTACAGTTTGGGCGCATCAGATTTGTCAAAAAATGTCCACCTGCAGAAAAGGAATATAAAAATATTTTTGAAACATTTTCTTGCAAAAAAGCTACTAAAACATGATGTGTTTGTTAAAAACTTTTATATGTAAAAAGAACAAGAATGGTGTCGCAGTAAGTGACAAATGCCCCCGAGGTGAAATGTCACTGAAATGTATTAATTTGGCTGTAAAATAAAATCATACAGAATGTATGGTACTGACAAGCTTCTTGAGTTCAGCATACATGCCAATTATGAAGTCTGTATCACATGTAGTTTTGAAGTTCTGGCAAAATTTAAGTTGGGTCCATTTGACCTGACCTTAGCCGGGCATGACCCAAGTTGTATTGAACTAAAGAGGTTCTTGAGTTGAGCAAACATGCCAAGTAAGAAGTCTGTATCACACATAGTTTTAAACTTCTGGCCAAATTAAAAACCAGCCAATTTGACTTCTAAATGATGCTTGAACTTAGATGGGCATGACTCAAGTTGCACTGAATTGAAAAACTTCTTGAGTTGAGGACACATACCAAATATGAAGTTTCTACATGTAGATGTAAAGTTATGGACAAGGTTAAAGTTGCGAACAAACAGATGAACAGACAAACAGACAAACAGGGTATTATCTCCCCGAGGGAACCGTGTCTCAGAAATTGTATAAGTAGCTCCAGTGGTCCGTTATAAAGCGTTACGTAATAGTGGTCGACTTTAAACCGTAAAATAACTTTGATGTTACATAATAATAGTTTGAAGGGGCATTTTAAAAATCTGAGACACGGATCCCTAGATATGTTAATGAAGTGTATTATGGGCAATTTTAAAGGTGTTACAAATTAAGACGGCTTTAAAATCACTGTTTGAATTTTATTTAAATTTGTCTTATAAAATCGTAAAAAAATAAAATATTTTTTTAAAAAAGACATTTTGTGGTGACATGTGTACCACTTAAACCATTCAGCTATAAAATGGGGGAATAAATTAGAAATCATGATGATAAATAAGAAAAATCCGCTTGCAGTATCGAAACTATCAAGCTACCTTAAGAAATAATCTGTAATATGCTTCTTCAAAAAATGGCCTTTTAACAAAAATTAAATATGGAACACGAACCTCTTTCTTCCCTGAAACAGCGCCATCCAGAAGTTGGAACCAAAGGTATCGACATGCAGTTCACTGGTGACTCCAGCAGGTGCAATGAAGAGGCTAGGAAAGCTCTCCCTGTAGTAGGTGTCTGGAGACGTCCTCTGTAAGAAGTCACCTACAAACACACAATAAGCAAGTTTAACCATTAACTCCATAGAAGTGCCTTTATTTCTCCACTGAAGAAAGTAATTACAATTTATACAGTCATGCATGTATCATAAGATGTACCCTTTATATACTAGCAGATGGTAGCTTAAAGTAGGCTGAAAGTAAAGCAGAATGTGCCTTCTATCAGCTTCAACTTACCAGCAAAGTATTTTGGTATGGAGAGTTCCTGTGCTAGCTGAGGACAGTGGGTGGGGAGACACCAGTCAAACAGATACAGCTTTTCTTGGTTGTCATGGTTTAAGACCTCCTTGATGAAGTCTTTCACCTTTACAGTATTTGCCTCTTCAAGTTTGGCCCACTTTACAGACTCTGCAACAGGTCGCTTCAGAGTTACCAAGCAATTACCTGTAAGAAGATACAACAAACTTAGTGATGTCATACAGCAATAATCGAAAACAAATAACATATGTTAATTAACAAGAGTTGTCAGAGAGACAACAAAGCTCGCTCGCCGGGGGCACATTTTGAAACTAAAAAGCAGAGTCTGAAGTCAAGATAATGAGGGTCAAACTTTTTGAGTGCATGGAAAGGTAATGTCTATATTATATACCCACATGCATATGATTATCAAATATGAAAGCAATTCCTCAAGGGACACAGGGAGTTATAAGCATTTTACGAAACCTAAATGCAGACGTGGGCCCTAAGTTCAAGGTCACTGGGTTATAACTTTTTGTGTACATGGAAAGGTCTTGTCCATATATACACCTGCATATCAAATATGAAAGCAAAACATCAATGGTCATAGGAAATGTAAGCATTTTTAGAAACCTAAACACAGATTTCAAAACCTAAACATGGGTCCTAAGTGCAAAGTCAAGGTCACTGGGGTCAAACTTTTTGAGTGCATGGAAAGGTCATGTCCATATACACATGCATACCTAATATGAAAGCAATATCTCATGGGACATAGGTGATTTAAGCATTTTACGAAACGTAAACACAGATTTTGAAACCTAAACGCTGGTCCTAAGTTAATTAAGCATGTAGGTAATCAAAGAGATGTGACTAATAAATGCAAGATAAAAATAATGCAGAAGGAGCTTTCTGCATTTTTTTATCCTGCATTTTAGCAACCACTTGCAAGAAGGAAACTATTTTATTGAAAGGTCACATAATACAGGTTTGGTTGCACATGTATTTTACCTGCTACATGAGTTATATGCTGTAATGTCCAGGTCTCCGTGGTCATTTTGTCCACCATGCCAGTTATAACCACAGGTGTACTGGTCAGTGCATAAGAATAGAAAAACTCCTTGAACGAAAGCTGGTCAGCTGGAACCCGTTTCACCTAAAATTGTAAAACCAGGATAATTTTAGCTCCAGGTGAGAGGAAAGTTTCAAAGACTCTTTTTAACTAGTGTTCTGACTACTTACTAGAGTTTTCTTTTCAAGCGGTTCTAATGAATAGTGACAGTCATAGCATATGGTTTGGATAGGGCATAATTGATAGAAGGCTGAAAATTAGTTATTTTCTCACTTATAAGTTGATCCGCGTATAAGATGCTCTCTTTTAATGAACAATTTCAGTTTCAAATTAAGTTTAGTCCATTTTGCGGCTATTTAGGGTTGCTTTTGCAAAATGCTGCAAAAATGCAAATAATTAGAAAGTAAATTGATGAATGCTTCCAGGTTACTGGACATTTTGCTACCCTGTTGTGTTCGTGCCTGTCAGTTCGCTACCGAGGGTGTTTTTACCCTGGATGTTTCGCTACCAATACATTTTCGCTACCCCTCCCCCTTTTTTATTACCAAACTAAAATATAATTTTTTGTTAATGAATTATTGTAGTTTATTTACCCTTACTTAGCAATTTAATTTTAGCGTACTATATGAGCATTTAAAATGATTTTATTAAAAAATTTAATGATCTGAAAGTTGCAGTTGAAAATTAAATTAGCAGAAACTGTTGTCAATTTGAAAGGCGCATCTGAAATTTTAATTTTATGACATTATATTTCTTTGTGTGATTCAGATCAACTTCCGCAAAATCCATATAAGTAATCTCTACATGTATATTTCACCTGTTTAGGCTCAGGCATAGTCCTTTCTGCTACATCACGAGGCAAAGTCTGTAGCAGTTGTTCTTGGACTTTTCTCACTTCAATAATTTGTTTCAGTCTATTCAAACGCCACACATACTCCATTTCTGTAAAAAAAAAGATACCTGGGATTATTAAAACCAAATATGATAGTGTCTTTAATAGGCTCATTATAATACGGTTTAAACTATATTACAGACAAGAATATTGTAGCAGACAACAATATGGCTGTGAAGGGGTAACAAACCTAACAATATTTTCCGCCATGAAAAGGTTAAGAAATAAACTTTTAAAATTCCATTTCCCATCTTAACTTATTTAAGAGAATTACAATTTGTCCAACCGTACCATCTGAATTCTTATCCACAGCTGTCTCAAGATGTAATTTTGCCAGACTGAAGTTCAAGATCTGCTCATAGAATGAAGACAATGCAGAAGACACATCAGCAGTTCTACAACCAGACTCCAACTTCTCACGAAGTCGCTTGATTTCTGTTAAAATGAACTTTGTCCCTGCCTCTGTTCTGAAGATAAAAACATTTTTAAAACTGTTTATGACAACATTTTATCATCTATTTAGCTACAGGCACGATCGATAGAATCTGTGTACGGTACATTTATTTTTAAGCTGTGTACTTTTACATTTTGGCCATAACTTTCAAACTACAAATGTACATGTACAGGGTGTCCACAAAAAACGGGGAGGTAATCTAACCACTTATAACTTTATTAATAGAGAACAGATATAAACCAAATTTATACAGATTATGTATATATGTACCAAGTTTTTATTGCATAAACAAAATGTGTATTCGGTTGCTTAGTAACCACAGTGACCTCCATTGTTCTTGACAACCATTTTCAACCCTTGTGGCATTCTACGCACAAGTGATTTTAAGATTCCGTTGCTTATTGACTTCCACGATGCCTTCAGTCTCCGATTAAAGCTTTAATTGTTTAATTCTGTTCATAAAACAAGTATTAGTGTCATTCATCGCTGAACACAACATTTTCCCAATCTTCTTTGGAAAGATGTCCGTACTTTATTTTGGCAAACTGAAGGCGTTTGCACTGCTGTTTTTCTGTCAGTAAAGGCTTCTTTTGCCTTCGGAAAGATTTCAAACCAAGACCTTTTTCATATATATATAGTTAAACACAGATGATTTTCTGATGTTTTCACCATTTCCTTTCAGTTTTTACTTATCTTTCTAGTTGAACATCTTCTCTTATACTTAGAACGTTTCAGCTCCTTAGTAACTTTCGTCAACAATTTTGTTGGCCTTCCAGAACCTTTTTTCTGGTTAAAGTCCCCAGATTGGCTGGGTTTTGACCATTTACTTACACACTTTTCTGATTTCCCCAAGATCGTCATTATTTCAGTTACCTTATAGCCTTCTTTACGGAGAATTTAACACTGAGAACGTTCTATGACTAAATTTGAAGAAGCCATTTTGAAATTTTGTGAACAGAATTCCAGGAAATCAAAAAATTGCAACTTATGACATCATTTGAAATTATGACGTCACTTCGTGTTAAAGCGCCACCTATATATTTAAATGTTATGTATTGAAAGGGAATGGACACTAGCCTAACTGTGTCATGTTTGAACAGTGTACCTTTAGTAATGCAAGAGATATGAAGGTTTGTTTTACCTCCCCGTTTTTTTTGGACACCCTGTACATGTGATAGAGACTTTATACTTGACATGTGTACTCAACTCAAGAAGTCCTCTAGTTCAGTACAACTGGGGTCATACATAAGATCATTCAGAGGCCATGGTCACATCAGGGACACAGTGATAGCATTTTACAAACACATCTTGTTTAACTGTGCATTAAGCAGTTATATGTTATAAGATATCTCCATACTACTTCAATGAATGGTTACTTAATACAAGAATGTCGGTATATGAAATACCCCTTATGAAATAAAAATACATTACAAGCTGTTAACTATAGCAAGCAATAAAATGTAACACCTTGCAGCAAAGTTAATAATTGTATTTGGATTGTGGCTGTCTGGAATAGTCTCTGTTTCCATTACTATGTCCTTTCCTTGTCTTCGCCACCATCTTGCTAATGCTACATCAACAGTTACTTCTGGTTCTGATGTGTCTCTTTTCTTATCAGCTGCTTTGGTATTCTGGAGTGAACAATCCAGGGCTCAAGATAAGTAGAGATTTTCAAAAACTAACATTTTTATTTCTGTATTAAACCCTATGGTGTCACTACTCATTAGAATCCTCTCTTTGAGAGGATTCTAATGAGTAGTAACACCATAGGATTTGGTGCTGAAATGAGTGAGAAAAGGTTGGATTTGATCGGAAAACTCCCTCTTATCTGCAGCCCTGACAATCAAAAGTATCTGAGAAGTGTCATTACAAATATTAAGGTTTCAAAATCTAAAACCTTTTTTATACAGAATAAATTCTGTAAATAAAAGAAAAGTGACATGTAAATATATTATCATGGGTTAAGAATCTAATACCCAAGTTTATGTACATATGTATAGAATCAAACAGAACAAATTCAATAATTAACAACCATGATTACTTGGCGCCTCCTTAAAAGATATCTCTATTGATAACAGCCACACCTCTTCATTTAATCCATTAACCCATAAATATGCATTTCTACACCTCTAATCTATTCATCTATCTAATTGAAGAAAACAGTTCCACTTCATACAGGAATGTATATCATGCACCATAAGAAATGTTTTCTATATCCTAGCAGATAGTTGCTTAAAGCAGGTTGAAAGTAAAGCAGAATGCACCTTCTGGCATATTCTGCTTTACTTTGAAAGTTTCAAGCTGCTTTAAGTGGGCATCTCTTAGGGATGGGTATTGCCAGAAATTTTGTATCGCAATATATTGTGATACTCCATCACTGTATTGCAATATGTATCGCAATATATTGCGTTTTATTAAAATGAACTAAAATGATGCATCTGGGGCAAATAAAAGTTTGACCAGATTCTTTTTAAACAAGAAGGCCTGAAGGCCCAGATATCGCTCACCTGTTGTACTGAAGTCTGATAGCTTTACCTTTGTGTTTTAACCATATTCAACTAAATCCATTCAAATTTATAGATTATACAGTGTAAACTAGAATGACTTAAATACCCCCACTATACAGCACTCTGTCACACTCTGCAGACGTTTTCAATAAGGTTTTACAATAAGGTCAAAGGTGTAAACCAAGGTCAAAATGACTTAAAAATGGTATATGACACTCTGCAACTCCTGAGTAACATTTATGCCACGTATCAAGTGAATCAGGTTGAAAGTGAAGGAGGAGTTTCAAAGTACAAGATTTTGCCTGCCAATATCAAGACCAATTTCAAGACCAAAGGTCAAGGTCAAGGTCACAGAGACCAGAAATTTGTGTATTGCACATCCACTACACCTGAGTAACATTTATGCCAAGTATCAAATGAATCAGGTTGAAACTGAAGGAGGAGTTCACCATACAAGATTTTGCCTGCCAATTTCAAGACCAATTTCAAGGCCAAAGGTCAAGGTCACAGAGACCTGAAATTGGTGTCTTACACATCTACTACACCTGAGTAACATTTGTGCCAAGTATCAAATGAATAAGGTTGAAACTGAAGGAGGAGTTGAAAGTACAAGATTTTGCAGACAGACTGACCGACGGCCGATCGACCGACCAACCAACAGGCTGATTCCAGTATACCCTGTTTGTGAGGGTATGACAATATTGGGATATGACCTATTCTAATACTTTTTAGTAGAGTACATCAAGGGCAGATAACTAGAGCCTAAACAATACTGAAATAAAGCCTCTTCTAGCATTTCAAAGTATATAAAGTATAACTCTAGCCACAATAATCAGATTTTAACAATAACTGCACTCCTTCAAGAACTTACAGCTATAAACATTGTGTGCAAGTATGATTATAATCCATTGAAAACTGTAGTTGTTAGAGTATAAAAACTGTTAGATATGGCATTCTCAACACATCAAGGGCAGATAACTCTTGACCAATTGGTCCAATTTCAACAATTTTCAAACTCATCCGAGACACCTTATTGTCATATACAATCATTTTCAACAATTCAAAGGTAGATAACTCTTGACCTTTTGGCTCAATTTGAACCATAATCAAATCATTCAAACTATAATAACTGTATACAGTCTGAGCAAGTTTGAGAAAGATTGGATAAAATTGTGGACTCTAGAGTGTAAACACTGTTAGATATGGCATTTTCAGCAATTCAAAGGTAGATAACTCTTGATTTATTGATCTGAGTTCAACCATAATCAAACTCATCCGAACTCTTATGGTAATATATAATCTGAGCAAGTTTGAGAAAGATTGGATAAAAATTGTGGCTTATAGTGTGTAAACACTTAAATTGTTGATGACGCACGACAAACGACGGACATTCTTAGATTGCAAAAGCTCACCCTGAGCTAGCTCAAGTGAGCTAAAAACAAGAAATCAATTCTTAAATGACAGACACACGTTAGTATTTGATACACCTTTGTTGGAAACAATGTTTTTTCATTCAGATACTTAAACTTTTAAAAAAAAATTAAAATCTGTTATGCACACTGACTTGGCATCGACTTAATTATACCATGGCAATGCACTGTGCTTAAAACAAGAAGGGGAAAGTCCTTCCTCATTGAGTGGCTTGTTTTATATAATAGTTTGAAACAAGAGCGTGTCCCAGTTACTAGACAGGCCTTTTTCTGGCAATTTTGGGAAAAGCTGCAATGTCTGATTTGGGAAATTTCCGGCGTGAACAAATCATGTTTTGGGAATAATTTTTAGAATTGATTTCACATATATTGAAGCTAAATGGCCAGATAAAATGACATATAGTATTTATTTCCACTTGTTTTTATTAGTTATTAGTTTTTATTTGAATTTGAGTTATCAGAAACAACCTGTATCCAAAAATAATTTTTTTTTTTTTTTTTTAAATTGGATTTTTTTTTTTTAATTGGGAATATATTTTACAATTTCCTATTGGGAATGGGTCCATTTACCGGACCCATGGATACACAAGAAAAAGGCCTGCTAGAATGCCCCTGATGGTACAGGGAGAGGAATCCAGACTATCAAATGTAAACTGTACGAGTAAGAGATCGGAAACTGTCCTGGAGTGCCATAAAAGTTCCACTTTGAGGAATTCAAAGGCCATAACTCCAAAGGGCCTTGCATGTATTGGAGACGCTGTTTATCAATCTTGGTCTCCATTTTATGTCAACATACATTTTCAGAAAGTTTGGTGAAGATCAGATGAAAAGCAATGTGTTTGTGAAACATGAATGCCCTCAGCCAGCATCATGTTCTGTAATGTACATGTAATGTCAAGGTCACATGGTCAAAAAGGCTTGTACTGTTGGAAAGGTCTTGACACAAGGAAGACACATGCCAAGTACAAAAGGCCCAGGTGCAAAAATGCAAAAGTTATAGCCAATGTTAAGGTTTTTGGTTCAAAATTGATTAAATAGGTCAAAGGTCAAGGTCACATGGTCAAAGAAGCTGGTATGGTTGGTAAGGTCTTGACACAAGAAATATACATACAAAATATGAAAGCTCTGTGCTTACTGCTGCAAATGTTATAGCCATTTAAAGATTTTTACAAAAGTAGGTAAAATGACAGGTCAAGGTCACAAGGTCAAATGGCTTGTATGGATGGAAAGGTCTTGCTATAGGGAAGACACATGCCAACTTTAATAGGCCAAGGTGCAAAATGCAAGAGTTATAGGCTTATCGTAGATTCTGTGGGCATAAAAAAAACAACAAATTCTGAATATTGGAGAAAAAAGGGTTTTGGAGCCACAGAATTATTTAAGGAATAATTCGAATATTTATTGTATTCATGGAGGTATGAAAAAAAAACCTGGTCACACTGTATGAAACCGCGAAGCGGTTTCATACAAAAGTGTGACCAGGTTTTTTTTTCATACCTACATGAATACAATAAATATTCCGAATTATTCCTTACAATTTAATATCACTTCTGAATTTAAGAAAGTAGTTAAATAGAGAATCTGACGCGAAAGTTCTTTTTTAACGCTTTTAAAACGTAGGTTGTAGTCCCTCCGCCATATATATTTTCCGCCAAAACGCGACGTTGTTATGTAGTAACGCCGGCGTCAATGACGTCATTTGGCATCCTGCTTCATGCAGCGCTTGTGAACAGCAGTTGGACTAAGGGAAAGTAGTCCTGACAAGGCGTGGCCTGAATTTTATTTTTTTCATGGAGTTATGAAACAAAAATTACAGCCAATCACAGCTAACCAAATGTAATGAAAACAAACAATATTAAATTATATCCACATAAATTTGATAGTGAAGCGGCTGCGCAGCACAAAGCACTACATGCCAAGTCCAGAATCATCGCCAATATGGGCCGAAACTCTCAGAGGGAGAACCGATGGCCTGCGGACTCGTAAGTTACTCGTAAGTTGTATTGTTTTCAGAACGAATTGCAATATATTTGAAAACTGGTTTTATCGCACATCCCTAGGATCTGTATTCAAACCTAAAAACAGGCTATGAGTTCAGTGTGAGCCCCAGCTGGGATACAGTGCACAATGGATCTGCTGACAACAAAACACTAGGAACCAGAATCAAGGACACGTCCAATACAAGAGTGACTGTCAGCATTTACTCATTCTCAACTACCAGTGGCAACACACAGACCTGATAGCAATAGCCATGATGAAGACCATTTTTTCACCTCTCGGACAGAGGTATCCCGAAATCTAGGGGGGGGGTGAGATAACCTTATCTGTCCGGACAGACAAGCCGAACATTGTTTGTTATTGCCGTTGTCATGACGTTGTCATGCATGCATTAGCGCATTAAAATATTCTCCTTGACATTACAGCCAAACTCTCACTAACGAATCTGATTAGTAGATCTATATTCAGTTCATTAAGGCTATATAGTTAATAAATCAAGTGAGGTAACGGTCTTAAACAATAACACATGCGTTAATATATTAAGTTGTTGAAACTAGTGTACATCTTTTTTCTATATCCGTCCGCCATTCATGAGGCCAAAGCGAAAATACCACTTGCCACTGTATAGCAAGTTGAACGCATTTTAAGGATTGACGAGGTGAGAAAATAAATCTAACACCATCTATCTATCTATCTCTTCATACAGCATACACCCTCAAATGAGTATTACGTGCCGGGTTTCCCGCAACATGCGTTTAAAGATAAGGGTAAAAGAGTGAAGTTGACAGTAAAATGTTCATAGTTAGTGTATTATACAGGAATAAAAAGAACAGTGAAGGATAAAAGTAGTGTTGTACAGTTTATGGTCAAGCATGGTACACCTGACTGATAGCTTGTTTAAAGCTGTCAAGATCAGTCAGGGTAGCAATTGGTGATGGCAGGTTATTCCACTGAACCACTGCTAGAGGAAAGAATGAATATTTGTAATAATCAGTTTGAGTTTGAATTTGTCTGTAAGCCAGTGGATGTAAAGTCCGAGAGATGTGTGTTAGCGGAATGATGTAAGATGGAAGCGGTACTGCGACAAAGCCATACACTATCTTAAAGAATAGGACCAGTCGTGAGTCTGCACGCCGTTGTTGTAAAGTACGCCATTCAAGCTTCGTGATCATGTCTGTGACACTAGAGTAGGGCGAGAAGTCACTTAGAACCCAGCGAGCTGCCTGTCTCTGGACCATCTCTACTCTGTGTATGTCCTCAAGGGTATAGGGGTCCCAGATAGGGGCAGCATACTCAAGTTGGGGAAGGACCATGGCTTTGTACCCTTTCTCTCGGAGTGCAGGGCTTTTGGCTTTAAGGTTTCTTCTCAAGAAGCCAAGGGTTTTGTTGGCATTAGAGGTTATTCTGGTGATATGGGTCTTCCAGGAGAGATCATTTGTGATGTCTGCACCCAGGTACTTGGCAGAAGAAACCACCTCCAGTGTTTGGCCATGCATGGTATATGAAGTAGGGAGGGGTGTTCTTGATCTTGTTACCTGGATTACTTGGCATTTGTTGGGGTTAAACTCCATATCCCAGCCTGCTTCCCATTTTTGGAGGGTGTCAAGGTCAAGGTAATTGTTTAGACTCTGCAAGCTTTTTGAATGCCAGGTAAGCTGCAGTGTCGTCTGCGAAGAGTCTTACCTGGGATTTGGCTTTGTCCGGGAGGTCATTTATATAGACCAGGAAGAGGATTGGTCCAAGCACTGAGCCCTGAGGAACGCCTGAAGTCACAGGCACTTGCTCGGAACAATCCCCCTCGAGGACTACGGTCTGGGATCGACCATTAAGATCTATCTTCAGACTTAAACTTTAATACACATATCACAAGAGTAACATCAAATGCAAACAAAACTTTAGGCTTCTTAAAAAGAAATATCACCACAAAAAATGAAAAAGTTAAACAACTCGCATACAAATCCTTGGTCCGGCCCCAGTTGGAGTATGCCTCCACAGTTTGGCACCCCCACACACAAGTCAATACTCATAAAGTTGAAATGGTCCAGAGACAAGCGATACCGTGGGTGAAACGAGACTACTCCTCATCTTCTTCAGTAACTGCCATGCAGAAAGATCTTGGCTGGCGTTCTCTTGAGCATCGTAGACTAGATTTCCGCTTAATCATGTTCTTTAAGATCTACCATAACTTAGTTTCCACCAGTCTCCCATCCTATATTATGAAACCTCTCAGACCAACTAGACACATGCACCCTCTTTCTCTTAGACAAATACAGGTTTCATCAGACTACCACAAGTTCTCATTCTTTCCGCACTGTATCACCCTCTGGAATCATCTCCCCTGCAACATTGTAACCCTGTCTGACCTTGACCAGTTCAAGCAGGCAGTGGTGGGGATACAGTATTAGTCACATACTAGTGTTTTTACTCTTAATCTTTTGCACACTCACTTAATTGCTAACATTTTATTTATGACTTGAACTCTGTTCTTGTCTCTCACTTTCCTGATAATTCTTATTACCAGGCTTTACCTATATAGTTACACTTTTTCCTACTAACAATTCCGACGTGCACCTTTTCCTGCCTATAACACTCGCAAGAGGGGTTGGCAGTAACCAGAGATAGAGATAGATTAAGGAAGGCCCTGATCCATGATAGTGTTTTACCTCTGATGCCATATCCATGAAGCTTGTGGATGAGCTTTTCATGGTTCACCTTGTCGAAGGCTTTGCTAAAATCTAGCAAGATTAGATCTGTCTGTTTGCCCTCTTTGTAACCACAGTTGAGTGTCAGATGGATATCCCACCCTCAGTATGAAGATACTTAAGAACACTCGGGTGGGATAACCTTATCTGACACTAATGGTAGTGTTAGATTCACTATGTCTCAACCCTCATGACAATGAGATGACGCATCTGAAAAAGCTAATTAATGTGGGACTGTAATGTAAACCTTAGCAGCAGCAACAACAATAACCTTACCCCATCCCGAGACGCCGACTTTCCTACATTTCTCAAGAAAAAGCTTGACACAGAAGACGGGTTTATGATTTTGTCAACTGGAGAAGTGTAGTCAACAACGGGCCATTCTGTGATTGATTCTATAATCTCTTCAGGAGAGGGCAAATCATTATTATTTTCCATAATTTCACTGCTCTACGTGCTTGGCGCTTTTTGTAACAAGGGAAATAACTCATGAACAACCCGTAACTATATCTTCTTGTAGGTTTACGGACGTTTCGCTCCCTGGCGTTTCGCTACCCGGGACGTTTCGCACTACCCGAACGTTTCGAGGCGTCTGATCTGGATTCAAGCTGTTTGCAAAAAATAGTAAATTTCTATCCCTATAACGACTGCCTCCGAACAACACACACACAATCTTTGTCTCCCATTGGAAGTTATTTTACATAGAGAGGGAGTACTGTAAAATATTGTAACAAGAGCCCCATGGGGCATATTTCGCTCACCTGAGAATAGCTGACAAAATGGAGATAATGATTTATGTCCAGGACGGGGTCATTTTTTACCCGAGGGGCATAATTTGAACAGTCTTTAAAGAGGACATGTAGATAATGCTTTGTGCTAAATATCTAAGAGCAGGGTACTAGGGTTTTAGACAAGAAGGTTTTTTAAGTTTCCATTGAAAAAATCTAGTTTTAGTTCCTGTGACCTACATATGCAACAGACTGGAACCATTTGAACAAAATATGTAAATGACATCTAGAAGTGTCACTATGCCGAATATCAAAGCTCTGGTCATATTAGTTTCAGAGAAGACTATATAACTCTATGTAAGACTGTTACCCCCGGGGCGGGGCCAGTTTTAATCCCAGGGGCATGATTTGAACAAAATTGATAGAGGACCTGTAGATGGTGCTATGTGTCAAATATCTAAGCTCTGGTCCATGTTGTTTCAGACAAGAAGATATTTTTTAAAGTTTTTATAGAAACAAATCTATTTTAGCTCCTGTGACCTAGATATGCAACAGACCGGAACCATTTGAACAAAATATGTAAAGGATGTTTAGATGTGTCACCATACCGAAAATCAAAGCTCTGGCCATATTAGTGTCAGAGAAAAAACGTTTGAAAATTTCACTATATAACTCTATGTAAAACTGTGACCCCCGGGGCGGGGTCAATTTTGACCCCAGGGGTAGTATTTGAACAAACTTGATAGGGGACCTGTAGATGATGTCATGTGCCAAATATCTAAGCTCTGGTCCTTGTATTTTCAGACAAGAAGATTTTTTAAGATTTCCTTATTTTTTCACTTTGGTTGCCATAGCAACCAGAGTTCTACATTGATTTTAATTCTTTGAACAAATTTGAAAGAGCTTGACCCAAGGAACATTCCTTTAAAGTTTGGTTGAAATCTGTGAAGCGGTATAAGAGGATATGTCGTTTGAAGCAATAATTGTTAACGACGACGGACGACCGACAACGCATGCCGACGGATGACGGACACAGGACCATCCCAATAGCTCACCTTGAGCCTTTGGCTCGGGTGAGCTAAAAACAGAACTTTAGATTTAAAGAAAATTCCTCAGTCCTTTGACGGAACCCCCACCCCACCCGCCCCCATTTTTATCGATAGGCGCGTGAAAGTAAATGTAAAAGCATGCAGCATATGCTATACCAATGTCAGTTTGCCTAGTGAGGCCCAGGCATACTCATACTCTAGAGGTGTGTCAATGACTATTTCTAACCAATCTCTGAAATATAATTGTTGGGCCTCACATGAGACGCTGCAATGATCCACAGTAGTACAGGTATGCACAAAAAGCATGAGTTTTGCCTGTGATCTGCTTGACTAAGTGTTATCCCCGAAAGTAGGTCCGGAAATTGCTTTAATAGTATGGCGCATTTTGCTTTCAACCAGCTTTATGTTGTCACCTGTCTTCAAAACTAGACACATGCTATAGAGTAAAGGATCAAACGAATAGAAACGCCAATGCATTAAATGTAGATAATAACAAACTTAATGAACATGCTGATAATTCATTTTAATCTGCGTTACCCGGCGTCTGATCTCCAAACTGATCACATGCACATACTAAGCTTAATCGTAGAAATATCTGAAACATGTCATAACCTTGTTGATGTAGCACGTAAAATATACATAAATTACAGTATACTGTACTTGTTATCACTGAGGGAATATGCAGCAGTCAATAAATACCATCACAGTCATGGGTTTGGAGGCACACACGGATGCGTGTTTACAAATAGGTTGGATTCCTGTTAATTCGCTGAATTAATCGGCAATTGGCCAAGAACAAATCCGTCTGCATACCATCTACCAGTGTACTCGACGGACATGCGTAAGGAAAATTGGTAGGAAAAGCCAACTATCAGAATCCGACGACTACATTCCAGACTTCTGTTGCACCATTTATTGAAAATGGTAGAAAACGAAGAAGGACACCACCAATTCACTCTTGCGTAGGGCAGATGCCTATAAGAGGAGCCACAGCAACTGATAGGTAGGTGTTAATTAACACCACAAAAGAGACCTACAAAAAGAGAACTGAACGTAAAATCCCAGCAAACATGGCTAAATCCGGACTAGCCCATATGGGCTTACAATGTGGGCCTATACAGGCCAAATATACCGAGCAAACATTACTAAATGGGACCAATGTGGGCTATATCCTGGCTAGCCCATATGGGCTTACAATGTGGGCCCATATAGGCCCAATATACCCAGCAAACATGGCTAAATGGACCCAGTGTGGTCTATATCCGGGCTGGTCCGTATGGGCTTACAATATGGGACCCATATAGGCCGAGTATACCCAGCGTAAAAATGGTTATATGGGCACAATGTTGGCTATATCTTGGCTAGCCCATACGGGCCTACAATATGGGACCCATATTTATCCCAGCAAACATGGCCAAATGGGTTCCGTGTGGGCTTTATCCGGGCTGTTATGGATGAAGTTTGATGAAGATTGGCCCAAAACTGTTGCCTCTAATGTTTTCAAAAGAAATTGTTGACAGACGGACGCCGGACGATTCTAATGGGTCTCTCTGAGCAGATAAAACAAAGTAACAAACAAAACAAAACAAACAAACAGACAAATTGAATATAAACTAGAATGATGGCCAAGTCAGAAGAGTCTCATAGAATGCTGTCAGACAGCAGAGTTCCATGTACAATATGTCATGTGTGAACTTTAATTAATATTTGACCAGTAAGGTTGAAATACAGATCCAGGTTCTGCACAATTTTTAAAAAAGATTCAGCAAATATATATGTGAATTTGTTCTAAATCTGTCATAAAGTACCTTCCTTGCAAGTATGATCTGCTATTTAATTGAATATTGACCCATTCGACATGCAGACAACACATTATAGCACTTCGTTAAGTGATCTATCATATATAAACCACTACTTTGTTATATTGATCAACAATGGTACCAGTTTAGATTTTTATTAAGGTAATTTTGGTAATGGGGTCTAACAATTAAATCAACCATTTTAATGGATATGTATAAGTTTTTGTTTTTTGCGGGGAAGAAAAGGGCGGAATAAGTAAAATATGTTAATATAAAGCAATATGAATTAACAAAGTTAATGTTGATAACAATAATTTCTACCCGCAAATTTTGTTGTGTTTTCTAAGAAGGATCGGTTCGTGTTTTAGCCGTAGCCTCATGCAAGCGTCTAGGTTCACCATGATTTCGTGACGTCACGGCATTTTGTAAAATTTGTAAATTTTGGGAAAATTGATCACAAAAATGGTCAAAGCAACATTTTCTGTCACTTAAACACAGCATGGAACTGCAAAACATGGGTGAAAGAGTATTTGCAGCTGAATGTATACAGAAAAAGCGCATCCGCAAAGTAATTAACGTTCTGCAGTCCTTGGTAGATAAACATAGAAAGAGAAATATTGGAAAATGGTCCGTCAAATGTGTAGGCCTAACTCGAGCTCACTGCCACTTCAACAACAGCCTACCGCTCTACTAACTTGATAGCCGTAGCCTCTGGTCACATTTCCTATGTTCTCAAACGTTTCTTTCATTTCCTGTGCTGTCAAAAACAAATTTGCACCAATTAAGTGACTCAGACTCCGAGCACATACCTGTGCTTGTAGCATGCACTCTCTCCCATTCCTCTCCGAATGCGGGTCAAAACGGCCCACTTCCAAAACGGCCCACATCCAAAACGGCCTGGTCCAAAACGGCCCAGTTTGTATAGACCATATCATTTGCAGTTGTGTTAAAAAGATGGTTGTAATAATAGCTCATATGTATAGAATGTTTAATCTCAATCTCATTCTTCTTGATATCATTCATATTGTATTTGTGACAAAATATGACTGACATTTTCTAAAAAGTATTAGCGAATGCCATGGAATACCAAATTAACTGTGAACATGTTGATCTAGTTAGCTAATTTACCACTGCTGCATGACCGCTACTTTAACACCATATCAATTATCTTATTAGTTACTATGATTATCTACTTTCACTACTACATTCATGATTGGAATTATACTGCTGCTACAAGGATAGTCACCATCACCATAATAGGTAGAAGTAGTAATAGTAGTAGTTTAATCATAATCATAATCAAGAGGAATAATTCATATAATTTTATCAGTTTCCTTTTAAATAGTTATTCATTCAAATAGGTAGTTAGATCTATTACCATAATCAAACAGTTTTCTCTCTAAGTTATCGTTTGTACATGCCGAGTAGAACGCCTTTAGGAACATATTAATCTTTAAAATTGGGCCGTTTGGACGGGGACGTAAAGTGGGCCGTTTTGGATGTGGGCCGTGTTGACCCGTCACCCTCTCTCCCAGTCCCTATACACATTAAAACACTATATATCATAATAAGTACATGGTATTTAAGTCTAGCTGACATAGGTGGGTGCATTCACATCTTTCGTCTTTGCAAGACTGTTTGACCATGATCAATTTCCATAAACTTGGTCACATTTATCAAATTTTCTGGTAAAAGGTCTGTAAGACTGTATTGGGACACAAATCCCCGAAAGAGTTTAATATGGTTAGATACTACCAACAACATTCCACATGTGTTACAGTCAAAGCGTACCAGGTGTCCAGGTCAAAGCGAACCATTTTTGGTGGAAGCGTACCACACATTTAGGATATCATGTAGGAGAAATGTTCAATATGGTATTAAGTGATAATTTATTTATTTTTACACATTTATATACCTTTCATTGGTGTTTTTGGGGTAATTGACATATACACCTAGAGAAAAGTTAGCACTCTATATTGTAAATTTATAATAGTTAGGAATAAACTTTAATTATTTTGCAGTAAACCACTTGTTGTCTGCTTTTAGTTCAAAATTAGCTTTCATGTTTTTTTGAAATGAGTATCAAACAGTTTGGATCCTGATCAGATTCCACCTTACGCAGCTTCTCATCAGAATCCAATCTCTTTGAAAATAAATCTTGCCCTCGCAGTAAGGCATTGTAAAAACATTTTCACTGAGAATTGCATCAAATTACGGAGTAAGTACACTCAATGATCATTCAAATACACGCTTTCAACGTCACAAAATCAGGATCTACACTACTTGTTATTCTGGGTGAAATAGATTTTAATAGATCTATTATTATTTATATATTGTTGATGACTTTCTATTAACATGGAAATATATGAATTTATGAAATAAATGTATTAAACAGTATTATGATGCCATCTGTAAGCTACAACTGAAACTCTGTGAGTAATATATTTATGATGAGTCACCAAATTGGTCAATATTCTCTTAATATCTTATTGAAATGTAATTATGTTCCCTATAATGGTACACTTATGCAATGGTACGCTTTTACAATGGTACGCTGTGACCATAACTCTACACAACCAAGCCTGATTTATCACATATTAGATCTCTTACGGGGTTCAGTGTCTGGCATCCTCAATTTGGAAAGGTACTTACCATCTATGCCAACACCTTTAATGAGTTAAATTTACTACCTGTATGCATAAATCTGTTTTATAGTATTAATGTTTATGATCATAATAATGTATATTTTATCATTTGCTCCCAAAAAAATCGATGATATAGACATTTATACAAGTAAGCACCTGAGACTCAGAGTAGGTCTGATACTTAGTAGTTAGACTTGCACAAACATCCACCTCAACACTTCTCACCCGACTTACATATTTTACGTATTAAGCCTCTTTTAATGAGAATTTCTTAATTTCAAAACTGAAAAAGATAAAAGTAGACTAGTACAGGCCTCATTTTATTTTCAAGCATCAAAATAGTTGTGCTGCTGTCTAGTGACAGCTCTTGTTTAGATTTATTGTTGAGACCTTTTATCCATATGCTTATTTATAGACATCATTATCAAGTTAGCAGACTTGTTTCTTTTTTCATGTTGACAACTTTTCAAAGTGCTATTTTAGTTAATTTATAATGCTTGTCTGCAATTATATAATATTATTGTTAATCATAATGTGTTCTCTTTTTTCAGGGCAAGGCAGAGTACTTTGTGAAATGGAAGGGTTGGTCCATACGGTTAGTTACCAGTTTAATATAATTAATAATTAATAACATTTCCCTTCATAATTACTTAACCCTTTCCACCATAGAAGCGACTTTTAGCGTATTTAATTTATTCCTCCGCTGAAGATAATAGTTCTAGTTTAAACCCTCATGAACAATTACCATAACAAATATTTTATATAGCCTAACAGATGTTAGTTTAAAGCAGGCTGAAAGTAAAGCAGAATGTGCCTTAAGGCACATTCTGTTTAACTTTCAACCTGCTTTAAGTAATCACCTGTCTTTCATATTATTAATAGGTTATTAGGTAAAGGGTTAAGCAGGCTGAAAATAAAGCAGGAAGCTCCTTATGGAGCCTGTTATTTTAATTTCAGCTTGCTTTTAGCAATCATAATTGAGAAAGGTTTCCATTGGCTATCAGGAAATGGTATATACATAAGGATGAGGAATAGACAAATGAGTGAATAGGTGTTGCTATTAATCCATTCATTTACCCCATAAGTTAACCTGTTTCTAGTTTTGATGCACATTCTGTTTTACTTTCAGCCTATGTTAATTACCATCTTATATATATATATATACAAACTATTTCTTATTTTGCATATACATGTATATTCATAAAAAAGGGAAACTGTTTTCTTTTTAATTGAGGAATAAATTAAAGATGTAAAAAGGTTTATTTATGGAGTAAAAGGTTAAGGAAATGGTGAACATACTTCATCTTTTTCTTTTATTTTAATCACAACCTAAATTTACATATTATGTAAGACATTGATAAGATACACTCAGTAGTGCTGGTCCATAGTGGGATGGTGAGAGGATAGGAAACACCCACTACCCAAACTGGCAGAGTAATGAAACTCCACCAAAAAGTGACTCATGCATTCACTTTTGCTATTATTATTAAAGCATACATACATACACATTGGCTATATGACCAGTATTCAACTATTGTGTCACAGTGCCAATCAATCAATCAGTCATGCAGTTGAAGTAGTAAGGTTACAAATTCATTGCAATTGTTTTAAAGAGAAGATTCCAATCAGTAGTCACATCATGCATTTAATGCAGACAAAAGGATATAAGTTTTCGAACGGAACCTCTAAATAGCAGAATTCTATCTAAACCGGATAAAAACGTTCATCCGTTTCCAACCCTTCTTTATTTTAACCCATTACACCATAAATATGACTTTTTAGGCATTTGATTTATTCCTTCACTGAAGAAAATACATTGTATGAATATGTATCATCAGAAATATTTTCTATATTCTAGCAGATGATAGCTTAAAGCATGTTGAAAGTAAAGCAGAATGCGCATCAAGGGGCATTCTGCTTTACTTTCAACATGCTTTAAGCTGCTTTACTTTCAACCTGCTTTCAGTTGTCAGCTATCTTCCATACTAGAAACAAGCTATGGGTTAAAACCCCTCTAAACCGGAAACCCCTCTAAACTGGACATTTATGTTGTCCCCACACATGTCTGGTTTAGAGGGGTTTCACTGTACTCCCATTTATATCTCGAAGGCTTGGTGCAAAACTATTGTAACTCCTTCACAATTGTGAAGGAGTTACAATAGTTTTGCACCAAGCCCTCGATCTGGAGTCCTGTAATATCATGTTATGGTTCAATTGTAGGTACAACACCTGGGAGCCAGAAAGCAACATATTGGACAAGAGACTTATTGATGCATTTAACAGGAAGTAAGGACACATTTTCAATATCAACTTTACTGTTTTTATGCTCCTGCATAGTGGATATTGTTTATCTTTGTCCGTCTGATCATCTATATGTATGGTACAGTCATGGGACATAATTATTCGTCACCCTACAACATTTTGGAATTTTTCTCACACATTTTTCACACTACTGGAGTACTGGTAATGCCACACAATTGTGGAGAAATTACACCACAATGTATGCCAGTTTAATAGTTAGGGTGTTAAATTTTCAACCATATATTTACCTTCTGCTGTTCGGACAAAAAGCTCTGTTGTTAGGCAACTTTAGAATGTAAATGAAAAAGTTGTCTCATTCCCCGAAACTGGTTGCCATGTTAAGAAATGGGACAACTAACTAGAATTGAAGAAAGTTTTAATTTAAAAACATATCACACAAAATAGTGGCGCTTTAAAAGTACACTAAAGACAGCAACAGAAATGGTTAGTGTTCAAGTTTACTGACATGCAATTCATTATGCTAAAATTAACATGGGAGTTTATGGGAAATCAAGTTTACCATTTGAATTTTAGAGCTTTGTGACTTAACATGAAGAAAAAAGGCTTTAGAATGACATTTTCTTATTTTACATTTTTAATGGCATACATACAGTATGGTGTTCATTAGTTTGGTGTAGTTTTACATAACTTTCCTCTATTGTTACCATAGCAACCATATATTGAGGACATGGTTCAAAATTTGCATGTACATTCTAAAATTACTAGCAACAAGCACCAAAGAACCACATGCTCAGTTGGAGACAAACAAACATTTTACGGATAATAGCTCCAACTCTCAAAACCAAACAGAACTACAATGAATGTTATCTAGAGTTTTTATTCTAATGAATAGTTGAGAAACCACTGATAAAAAATAGCAATTTTTTTATGAAATTATCAATTTTAATTGTATATTTTTCATTTAGAAATCCAGATGCAGGTCAAAAAAAAAGAGGTCCAAAGCCGAAAAAGTTCCGACAACAGGTATCTATATATAGTCATGGACAAAACACAGTGAACTCAGTCATAGAAGCACAAGAACATCAGTTTTAAATTGTAAAAACAGGGCTGCAGATAAGGGGAGTGTTTAAAAAACTAAAGTCTTTATTTCTGAATTAAACTCTATAGTGTCACTAATCATTAGAATTGTCTCTTTGATTTGGTGCTGAAATGAGTGAGAAAATATTGGATTTGTTCAATTTATTTCCTCTTATTTGGAGCCCCGTAATTACATATCTCTATATTTAAAGTATTAGGTTAAAAAAACTGAACTTGGTGTTTCAGTTAGACTAAAAGCTTGTTGATATTGTTACATCATTGAGGCATATAGTGATTGTCCTGTAAGTCCGTCCTTCCATGCATTTTAGGGCCATCATCATCATGGCACTCTTGTTAAAGAGAAGAACGATCAATTATCAAATATTTGTAAAACACCCCCCCCCCCCCCCCCAGCTTGTTTCCTGTGTTAATTTAAAATGTGGTTGCTTGAGAAGCGGGCTGAAAGTAAAGTAGAAAGCTAATTTAGAAGCTGTTAATTTTACGTTTCTCTTGCTAAACGTATCCACTTGACAGGAGGATGTAGAAAAAGTTACCTACAGCTCTTTAGTCTTGATGTTTGAGGCATCAAAAGCCGTTTCTAATGGGGGAAAATGTTAAATAAATACATGAAGCTTCAGTTGCAATTATCAATTTGAATATTAACAGTGTGTGATTGTTGCAATTTCTTTCCATACAGTCAACTGCCTCTAGCCATGCAGGGGACAATTCAGACCAAGAGGCAGATAAGCACAAGAAAAGTTTTGCTGAAAACACGTCTGATTCAGATGGTGAAGGATCCAGTGCATCTTCTAAGTCATCTGAAGATTCTATGTCGGACACATCTCAAGAATCTAAGACTGTATTGGCAGATAAATCCAGCAATCACAGTGATTCAACGGATGATGAACATAACACTAATGTTAATAGAATGAACAATGAATCCAGTGACTCTGTAACCCCTCCACCTCCAGTACTGACCCCAGTGAAAAAGCGTGGCCGCCCTCCAGGTTCTGTTAACAAACCCAAGAATTCCATTCTTCCCCACTTATCTAATGCATTGAAGCAGAGAGGCAGGAGTGTTGGGCGACCACGAGGGGTCAGTAGGGGAATGAAAAGGGGCCTGGGTCGTGGAATGTCTAAAGGAAGGGGAACCATGAAGAGCAACTTAATAAAGAATGTTGGTCGTGGGTTGACCAGGTCTCCGGGACGGTTACTGTCACGAGGTAGAGGCGCAGTGAGAGGTAGAGGAATGGTACAGTCCAACTTGTTGAAAATCAAAATGAAACCTGGTCGACCTCCTGGCAGGCCGAAAAAAATAAAACCAGAACTTGTCACATCATCTTTGAAAAATACTCAAAAATCCAGTAACTCTCAAAAAGACAATAAATCCATAAAACTTTTGAATAGCAAAAGAGACAAATCCAGTCCAGATGTGGATAAGAAAATGGAGCATACGGGATCTCTAGAAGGTGTTAGTATTTTGGAACATGAGCCAGAATCAATGGATGGTGATGAAGATGACGAGGAGGAAGATTACATTGAAGATGATGAAACGTACATGGAAAGACCGGAGGATTTAAGGAATTACTGGATTCCCCCAACAACTGTTAAGTCATTGCTGGACCAAGTGTGTATTACAGATGTTACCACAAATTCAGGCACTATTACATTCAGGGAATGTCCATCAGAAAGTGGATTTTTCAAGAGTAATGAAGTTCATTGTAGCTGATGCTTAAGTGATGCATAGCTCCAGATAAAATGAGTATTTTAACCCTTTATCCCATAGATATGCCTTTGATTCCTCCACTAGAGAAAAAAGTTTCCCTTTATACAGTCATGAATATGAACAATTAGTCATATTTCCTATATTCTAGCAGATTGTAGTTTAAAAAAGGCTGAAAGTAAAGCAGAATGAGCCTTACAGAGCATTCTGCTTTACGTTCAACCTTCTTTAAGCAGCCACCTTTGTTCAATACTGACAACTATCTATGGCAGGATCAGGGTGGGGGTATAGGGTTTAATTTTGAAATGGCTTAATTCTTATTTAGGTTAAGAAACCATAGATGTTTTCACTACTATTAGAATTGTCTCTTTTAATTCTAATGTGTAGTCACGACACAGGGTTTGGAAAGGAGAAATGGTTGATATTGTTTAATTTACTCACTCGTATCTGGAGCCCTGATTAGTGATAGACCCTTGCATTCATTGAGAGTGATGACCATCTCTCAAGAACTCTATGTGAATATTGGGAACAAGACACCAAACCGTACTAGACGAGTGGGTCTTCTCAAGAGATTTGGACAAAGCAGTCTTACATGTTTAAACCTAAGCAGTCAGATCTGGGTTAACCCTTTTCCTGCCTGATTTTTATTCATTGGCTAATAAAATAAAGAACATTTCTCCCTGTCAGACAAATCCTATAAGAAAACAGTGCAGACCCTTTAAGAGTTGTTTTATATGAATAATGGGTCTTCACTGTTTTCAAAAAGCATCATTATATAGTAATATAGGCAGAGAAGGGGTTTAAAATTGATTCTTGAAAACATGAAGCAGGGACAGTCTTTAAGTAGATGACAATTTAACTCATTCACCCCTGAAACTTTTAATGGACAATTTGAATTTCAATATATGTCTTGTCCATTTTTGACTATTTAGGGCTTATTTTAACAATATATTTCAAAATGACAAACGGTGTGGACCCTGATCAGAGGGCTCCTAAAGGAGCCCTCTGATCAGGGTCTACACTGTTTGCATGGGAAAAGTAATCCTCACAGGTTGAATGTGTTAATTTAGAATAGTACTATTAGTAGTCCATGCTGCATTATTTTCTTACATGAAGCACATACCTTTTCTGAATAGATTTGCATGCCATTGTTTTCAATTTTCTCGGCACACAAAAGTGACAAATCTGACTACATTTAATTCTTTTTGTGTCGTGGCAATCTGAGTGATTCTGCCAACATCTATGTATGATGATATATAATAAGAAATATTAACACCAAACATAATGGTAAATTTACACATTGAAATGATAAAACTTCAACAATGTGGGTAAATGATGAATCAAGGTTGTAGACTGGTTATCAAAGTACTTTAACTTTGATAAGTCATCAGCTAATGTGTATTGAAAAGAGTTTGACACTGTTAACCCACAGACCCAGCAAACTTGTATTGGATAATTCCAATTTCAAAATAAGTCTAGTCCATTGTTGACTATTTAGGGTTGATTTTAACAATTAATATCATAATGACAAACAGTGTAGGCGCCCTCTGGTCAGGGTCTACACTGTTTGTATGGGACTAGTGACACTAATAGTGTAATCAGGTACAGTTTCGAAATGACTAGTATACTCGTCACTAGGGTTGAATGTGTTCACTCACTGACCCAGCAAACTTCAAATAGCCAGTTCTGGTTTCTGGTTAAGTCAGTCTGTTTTTGACAAGGGTTGGTTTGTACAATATACATGTATTGCAAAATGACTAACAGTGCAGACCCTAATGAGGGGTCATCTGTAGGAACAATCTGACCTGGTTCTACACTGTTTGCATATATGTAGGGTCAAATTGTCGATTGATTGAATATTTTGAAAATTGAATGTCATTAATTAGAATAAACGTTACTCCATAGATACTCATTCTAATGTATTTAATTTATACTTCCACTGAAGAAAATAGTTTCACTTTATTACAGTCATGAATATTTTTCAGTTTCACTTTATTACAATCATGAATATTTATCATAAGAAATATTTTCTATATCCTCGCAGATTGCAGCAGAAAGGAGGCTGAAAGAAAATCAGAATGTGCCTTAAGGCACTTCCTGCTTTACTTTCAGCCTGCTTCAAGTAATATCCTGTCTTCAAAACTTGAAAAGAAATAGGCCATGGAGTAAAGGGTTAACACATTCAACCAGTGATGAGTATGCTCATTTAAAAATAGTGTACCAGTGAGGAGTACACTTGTCCTAGGCAAACAGTGAATACCCAGATCAGGAACCCTCTGAACCATAGGGGCCCTGAACGAAAAATGTATTCAAATCTATCTTCCACACAGCACCATTTCCGAGGCGAGTCGCAATTTCTACATCATTTAGCGAAATAATTACAAAGCCAGCGGTTACGGGTTTTGTTTTAACGGAAATATTAGACTTTTAACTCTATGTACCAAGACAAACATTGCGTGAAAGAGGACATTCTTTTATTTCATGGGCTGTCGAACACAAGAGGTCAGGTTTCTGATCGGGTTCGAGTTGTTTCCCTTGTATATACTATAAATAGATTTGAATACATTTTTCGTTCAGGGCCCCTATGCTCTGAACAGGGGTATGAACTGTTTTGTCATTTTGCAATAAATGGTGAAATACAACCCTAATTAGCCAAAAATGGACTAAACCTGGAAACTTGGAATGTTCCATTACACATGTACAAGTTTCATGGGCGAATGAATTGAAACAAAAAATGAAGAAAGAACATTTATAAATGTTTCAAACCGAATCAAGTTTCAAAAGATGAGCCTTTTGTATTTCTTTGTTGTTTAAGGGTTGTTGTGTAGAAATTTGTGCAATATTCATTATTCATCACTGCATTTATTGTGAAAATATGTTTCAGTCCCAGACTTTATGACATATCTGTGTGTCTATGGGGGAAAGAGTTAAGTTTTCTTTTTTTGTCTAACAGTTGTTTGAAAGCAATTTTACAGATAATAAAGAAAAATATACTTGTAGCTGCCTGCATATTGAAAAAATCTTGGTAAAATTGGGTTATTTTGAAATAATAAGAAATAAGCTTTCTTAAAAATAACATACATGTTTCAAGTAACTCATATTTGATCAACTTATATTTCTGTTATTGTTGAGTGTACATATAATTAATAGGTAACATTTTAAATTGAGGTTAAGTAATGTGGCAGTATGTAAATCAAAATGTTTTGTAGAGCTCCAGACAGGGAGGGTTCTGTGGATCTCCAAACCCAATGATGTGACTATTATAAGGATTTATTATAACAGCGTTTTGTGAAGGCATAAAGGAGAACACAATAGAAATACATGTAATTGGGTTACTTGCTACCATATGGTGTCCTAATAATAGTTGTTAAATGATAGTGGTCTGGACTACTATTGCTGAAGCATGATTTTAACAATTTTGATTGAGATGAAACAATTCCTATGACTAAAATTAACATTAAAATTACATGATTGGCATCTGGAATTGGACATAGATGGCCTAAATTTGTCTAATGAAAGTTGATTGGCTCAAAAGACATAAAAATATGTGGGTTTTTTTTGTCATACAGTAAAACCTGTGATAAGGGACCATTATTATATACATGAAGGTGACACCTTAATGCAGGATAAAAGTAATGCAGAAAACTCCTATAGGAGCTTTCTGCTTTACTTTTGTCATGCATTGAGTGTAAACCTACATCAATTTATGCCTATGCTTCTTTGCTGGGTGGCTTCTGAAGACAGGTTTGACTGTATTTCTGTGACTCTGAAATGACTATGACATATAAATGGTATTGTTGTGAATGTGTACATACGGTAATTGTTTTACTCATTCCCGTAAAATTTCATTATTGTAGTTGATGCTCAAGGGGAGACTGTATTACATATCTCACTTTACTGGTTTTCAAGTAATGATTTCTGTGTATATGTTGTGCTATTTTGACTTGAACAATTGTTAACTTTATCTTTGTAAATGAGGGGAAGTGTGCTTGAATGAGAGATTATGTATGATATGTATATTGCAGGAAATTACTAAAAATGTTTAATGGTGTTGCAGAACGCACTCTCTTCAGCAATGCCCAAAATATATGTCTCATTGTGGATCGTTAGGACCAGTGATGAGCTTAAACCACTACCCCATAAATACACCTTTAATTTATTCTTTCATTGAAGAAAATATTTCTGTTTTGAATATATGTATCATAATAAATATTTTCTATATTCTAGCAGAAACTAGCTTAAAGAAGGCTGAGAGTAAAGCAGACAGAATGTGCCTTAAGGCGCATTCTACTTTGCTTTCAACCTACTTTAAGTGGTAACCTATCTTTAATACTAGAAACAGGCTATGGAGTAAAGGGTTAAAACAGAACAAAGAAATACAAAAAGCTCATACAGGAGCTTATTGTATTACTTTAATCTTGCTTCAAGCAGTTTCCAAGTAGTTTTTGCATTTATAGATCTCCAATCAACCTTAATGACTGGTCATTTGAGAGAGGTAATACTGTATCAGTTCATTGAAACTGTTCATTGAAAAGAATCATAATTTCATTTTCATGAAAGCATTAGTAAGTTATTGCACAGTAGGCATTATTCTTTACTTTCAGTCTGCTCTAAGCTTCCATGTTCTAGAGTATAAATGATATTTCTTATGATACATATTCATAACTGTATAAATTGGAACTATATTTGTTTTTGGAAGGGTCAAGTGGTTATAGTCACTGTGACAGACAATCACTCAAACTTCTCACCGCTGTGGGTTGGAATACTGGTTTGGGCACTGCAAATTTTTCATGTGTGAAAGCATTCCAGCTTGCTTACGGAAGGTTAGTGGTGATTTGTGCCTGAAGGGCTTCTGGGTTTTTTCTCCACCGGTAATTAGCTTGAAGTCCTAATATAACTGAAATACTATTAACGTAACAAATCATAACAAATCCAAATCTTCACTGGTGGATAAATGGGAATCAATGGAGTAATAAGTCAAAGAACTTTCTGCTTTACTTCCATTTAGCTTCCAGCTCTCGCCTGTAATTTAACCATCAGCAGTAGGAAGAGTGAAAGCACCGACTCTTATACAGTTGAAAGGGTTAACCCCTTAGAAAGCCTAACCATGATTTCCATTGATTATTGCCATAATTGGAAACTTGAATGACAGTTGTGTCCTCATATGTTGTTGAGCTGGAATCTCTAATTGTTAATACAGTGAAACCTCTCTATTACCACCACTAAATAGGGTTTATTATTATGTGTTTATAACAGGTGACCGCTTAAAGCAAGGCGACATCAAAACAGAAAGCTCCTTTAGGAGCTTTCTGTTTTACTGTCACCTTGCTGTAAGCTGCCATGTCTTTTACACAATCAATTAGCCTTCTTTTTAGTGGTCGTAATATTGAGGTTTTACTGTAGTTTTATTCAGTTTGCTTGGTCAAGCTGCTTTTGATAGTGCCATTGTATATGATGTAAATAATTGATGTTAGTATATGGTCAACTTCCAATTTTTCTGTTTTACATTTTCTTCTCTGTTGTATATGTATCTTGATTCTCAAAGTAAAACTAGCGTTGAAACTCTGTTTCTTTGTTTTCTGTACCAAGTTGCACATCTCTTATATAAAGTGCCTCCCTAAAAGAACTTGGATCATGGATGCTATTACCGATTCCACTGTTTAACACATTCAACCCTAGGGATGATCTATTGTGATACCATTCCGTCCGGTGTCTGTCCACATTTTCAAACAACATCTCCTCAGAAACCACTGACCCGATTTCAACCAAACATTGTCAGAAGCATCAGTGGCAAGGGGGAACGAAATATTGTTCAAAGTTTTTGGCTAGAGTTATTCCCATTGCCGTGGGACCAGATTTTCTAACATGACCTTTAACATAGACAACTTTTAATGCATAAGAAAATCTTAAAAAATCTTTTTCTCAGAAACCCAAAGGCCCAGACCATTGATATTTGGTATGTATCATTACCTAATGATCTTCTAACAAAATTGTACAAATTTTGACCCTGGTGCCAAAAATGGCCCCGCCCTAGGGCTAATCAGTTTTTCTTAGGAAAACCTATAAAAAATCTTCTTCTCTGAAACTGTATGGCCTAGATCATTACTATTTGACATGTAGTTTTGTCTTATGGTCCTCTACCAAGATTGTTCAAATTATGACCCCGGGTCAAAATTGGCCCCACCCCAGGGCTTATCAGTTTTACATAGACTTATATAGGAAAACCTTTAAAAATCTTCTTCTCTGAAACTAAGGCCAAGATCTTTAATATTTGGCACATAGCTTTTGCCTTGTGGTCCTCTACCAAGATTGTTCAAATTATGACCCCGGGCCAAAAATGGCCCCGCCCTTGGGCTTATTAGTTTTTCATAGGAAAACCTTTAAAAATCTTCTTCTCTGAAACTGTAAGGCCCAGATCATTTATATTTGACATGTAGCTTTGCCCTATGGTCCTCTACCAAGATTGTTCAAATTATCACCCCTGGATCAAATTTGGCCCCGCCCTGGGGCTTATCAGTTTTACATAGACTTGTATAGGAAAACCTTTTAAAAATCTTCTCCTCTAAAACTGTAAGGCCCAGATCTTTAATATTTGACATATACATAGTTTTGCTATGTGGTTCTCTACCAGGTGTGTTCAAATTATGACCCCTGGACTAAAATTGGCCCTGCCTGGGCTTGTCAGGGTTTTTTTTACGGGAAAACCTTTAAAAAATTTCTTCTCTGAAACCGTAAGGCCCAGATCATTAATATCTGAGATGTATCTTCGCATTGTTGTCCTCTACCGAGATCAAATTATGACACCTGGGTCATAGCTATATCAAAATGTTGTCTTGCCCAGTCAGCTTCTAATGTTCTCAGGTGAGCGAAATGTGGCCCTCTGGGCCTCTTGTTTTTAGATTGGAAGTCCGAACATTCAACGGACAGCGGGGTGGCTATATAGGGTTTTGATAATTTTTGTAATAATGCAGACAATGGAGAAGACATTATTCTTTCCCGTTTAATCTCAAATGAAATGTACTAAACTGTAGAATTAAACCACTTCTTGAAATTTCTAAATATCTTTTTATCTGAGTGGCAAACAGTTTGGAGCCTCATCAGGTGACCCGGCGTCTGATCTGGAACCAACCTGTTTGCAATGGAAATAATAGTTTTTCAATTGGGAAAGAATAATGTATCAGTGAAGTTAGTGCAGCTGCCTTGTGCTTAGGGTAAACGTACAGAAATATGCATGTTACCTTACTTACCTACTAACAATTATTCCGTTTTAAAATTAAAAGAGCTAGGTCAGAAAATTTGGGACAATACTGCTACAGAAAGGTTCAAATAAACCACCAAGACATTCTATAATAGTTACAAATATATTATGGCATTTTTTTTATATAAAATTAAAAATTGATGAAACAATGGTATTGTCTTAAAGACATTCATGCTAAGATTCTTTAACAATTTATAAAAATAAACACATTCTACAGCTTAGAGCAGGTGGTCAACAACAAACTACATCATTATCTCTCACTATAATCCTATCCCATTACCCCTTAAATACACTTTTTTATGCCTTTTATTTATTCCTCCAATACAGAAAATAAAGCCCAATTTATAGTCATAATTATGTATCATCAGATACATTCTATATCCTAGCAGATGGTAGCTTAAAGCAGGCTGAAAGTAAAGCAGAATGGGCCTAAAGGCACATTCTGCTTTACTTTCAACCTGCTTTAAGTAGTCAACTATTTGCAATACTAGAAACAGGCTATGGGGCAATGGATTATAGCAGAAAATACAAATCAAAACTCGATACTTCTAACTGGCTTAAATTGTACTTTACCAGTATTTCATAAGTCTAATTTCAAAAACTCAATCACACTTCAGTAGAACATACCTGCATTTCAAAGTTAAAATGTGGCTAAGCCACGTTTTAACTTTGAAATATGGGTATGTTTGAGCTAAAGCGAGCTCGTATTATTGAGTTTCTACTATTCAAATTAGCATGTCTTTTTCAAATTGCATGTACAGTAAACCTTATATTAAGCAACAACTCAATAGAAGACCCCTAGGTTACCATAAATAATGTGGTTGCTTAATTGAAGTTTAAGCTCATAGCTTTCTGCTTTCATTTTACCTTGCTTTAAGCAGTCACCAGGCACAGCTAATACTAAAAGTCTCAAACTTAAGCAAACCTTGAACTGATATTTCACAAAAGTAAGGCATGTCTTTAACCTGTTATCCCCATAGCCTGTTTCTAGTTTTGAAGAAGGTGACCACTTAAAGCAGGTTGAAAGTAAAGCAGAATGTGCCATAAGGAGCATTCTGCTTTACTTTCGGCCTGCTTTAACCCATTACCCCATAGCCTATTTCTAGATTTGAAGTTTAGGTGGCCACTCAAAGCAGGTTGAAAGTAAAGCAGAATGTGCCTTAAGGCACATTCTGCTTTACTTTCAGCCTGCTTTAAGCTTTCATCTGCAAAGATATAGAAACTGTTCTTGTACATTTTCATGACAATAAATTGAAACTTTTTTCTTCAGTAGAGGAATACATTAAATGCGTAAAAATACATATATTTATGGAGTAATGGGTTAAAACCTCTATGCTACTTCACTGAGTGGTTATTCAAGGCCAGTTTGACTGTACTGTTAATATACATGTGAACAGTTATACATTAACAAATTCAACCCAAGTTAGAGTATACATGTACTCGTCATTTACAAACAATGTACCTGTGAAGAGTACAAGTCTTGTCATTTGCAAACAGAGTAAACCCTTATCAGAGGTCTCCTGCAGGAGCCCTCTAATCTGGGCTTTCACTTTGAAACATATTGCTATACTCAAATATGGACTAGACTTAACGTGATATTGGAATTGTCCATAAATAGTTTCAGGGTTGAATGAGTTAAGATAGTACTTTAATAGCAATAGGGAAGAAAAAGGCACATAGAAAATACCATTTATCAAGAAGACAACTGCACAAGTCATGAGTATTTATATACATGTACATTAAACCTCCCTATTACGACCACTAAATTTTGTTAATTTTGTTAATTATTTGGATGTTTACGATAGGTGACCGCTTAAAGCAAGGTGACAGTGAAACAGAAAGCTCCTGTAGGAGCTTTCTGTTTCACTGTCACCTTGCTTTAAGCTGCCACCTCTCCATTATACAATTAATTAGCCTTCGTTTAAGTGGTCGTAATAGCGAGGTTTTACTGTATTTAGAAGAAAAAAGATGTTTTTGAATGAAGGCACCTGCAACCTGTTCCACACTAACTCTCAATTTATTGCAGGGGTTTATAACTGTACATGTGAACAAATAGCAACTCAAATTCTAAGGGGCTTGTCAGTGAGACAGTCTAGTCTACATTTTTTTTGAAAATAGGACAAATAGTTCAGACCCTGATCAGAAGGCTCCTTAACCCTTTATCCCATAGCCTGTTTCTAGTTTTGAAAACATGTGGCCACTTAAAGCAGGGTGAAAGTCAAGCAGAATGGCACATTTTGCTTAATTTTCATCCTGCTTTAAGCTACCATCTGCCAGAATAAAGAAACTATTTCTTACTGTACATATTCATGACTTTATGAATTGGAACTATTTTCTTCAGTGGAGGAATAAATCAAATGTGCATCTATGGAGTAATGGGTTAAGGAGCCACTCTTATCTTGGTTTGTCTGAAAACTGTTTGCAAAGAATGGATATACATGTTCAATAAAACCTCTCTATTACGACCACTAAAATTAAGGCTATTTGGTTGTATAGCAGACAGGTGATAGTTTAAAGCAAGGTGACAGTAAAACAAAAAGCTCCTATAGGAGCTTTCTGTTTTACTGTCACCTTGCTTTAAGCAGTCACCTGTTCTTAACCCCTAATAATTAACACAATTTAGTGGCCGTTATAGAGAGGTTTTACTGTACATGTATCTGGTTCCAGAACTACAAGGACTAATCACAAAAGTTGTGCATCTCAAAATATAAAACTTCATATTGCATGACAACATATAAGGATTTTTACAACACCGAAACAACAGTTCACAATGTATGGACAAATTTGTAAAAATAGTGAAATACATGTAGACGATTGCAATGTTCCGGATGATTACTACATGTATATCTAAATGGCAAAATTTTGAGATCCTTTATGAAATTGATAACGCATTGAATACGGTAACTGCATTTCGTAGCAAAACTTTCAGTTACCGGATTTAGATAAGACAAAATTTGGGCTGAAAGAGATATCTGAGACACAACAATGAAAATAAGACTACGGTATTATCAATGAGAAAAAATGTGCCGGTAAAAACAAGAACTTTTGAGCATGAGATCATTCTTAAAGTTTTACTACTCACTTGAAGGAAAAGTAATAGCCTATTCTCATTGTTCCTTCTTTGTCCTGGCCAGACACAATCTAAATTTAGGATTATTATCAGACATTGATTCAGATGAAGAGTGTTAATGAAATAGAAGACAGAAGGAGTAAATACAGTAAAACCTCTATATTACGGCCACTTATTTTTGTGAATTATTAGTTTTTAAGACAGATGAGTGCTTAAAGCAAGGTGACAGTTAAACAGAAAGCTCCTTTAGGAGCTTTCTGTTTTACTGTAACCTTGCTTTAAGCTGTCACTTGTCTATTATGCAGTCAATTAGCTTTCTTTTTTAGTGGTCGTTATAGAGGTTTTACTGTAATGAATATAACAGATCATTTGAAAAACAGAAACTCTTTGCAAACTAGCAATGAAATGGTGATTACCTTTGCAAACTGTTTGGATCCAGATGAGATGCCACTTAATGCTCTGGCCTTATTTTGAAAACTGTAATTACAGGTGCACTTAACATGCAAAAAAAAAAATGGTAATAAACACCAGTAAAAACACATACAACCTTGAAACTTCAAATGGTCGTTTACAGTTTCCAATTAAGTCTTGTCCATTATTGACTATTTCTTACTGCTTTTAACGATTTATTGCCAAAAAACCCTCAAACAAACAGTGCAAAGCCTGATCAGACGGCCCTCTGATCAGGCTCTGCACTGTTGCATAAGACAAGTATAATCTTCACAGGCACATTGTTTGTGAATGACAAATATACTCGTCCCTACGGTTGAATGTTTCGAATTTGTAATGCAGCTTAAAATAGGGATATTTCATGTAGAAAACTTGTAGTGAGCAACCATCAAATAGAAAACAGTATGAGATATCTTAACACAGGTGGCTGCTTAACCCTTTCCTCCCTGAAACCTCAAATAGACAATTCTAGTTTCTATTTTTGACATTTTAGGGTTGATTTTCCCAATATATATCAAAATGACAAACAGTGTAGACCCTGATTAGAGGGCTCCTGAAGGAGCCCTCTGATCAGGGTCAACACTGTTTGCATAGGACAAGTGTACTCCTCACAGGTATGCTATTGCAAATGACGCTTATATGCGTGACTAGGGTTCAAAGAGTTAAAGCAGGACAAAAACAGTACAGTATGAGTCAAATGAATTACCCCCATCCTGCGCTAACCCATTTTATGCGGGATACACTTTTAGGTGTACCTCTAGGGAAAAAAATTTGATCTGAGATCAAATCTGTTTGCAGCTAGTTCAGTATTCTATCAGAAAATGCTAAAATCTTTTGCAAATATTTGAGTTTTACCCGCTGCAGAGGACATTTTAAAATGGCTGCCAAATATTACCCAGCATACAATGGGTTAAGTAGCCACATGTTCTACAAGCTGAATGCATATTCTTTAAGACACCTACTTCACACTTGTCGGACTGTCACAATATTCAAATGGAAACATTATTATTATTAACATTTACATGAAACACATTTATATCATATAGTAAAGTTCAAACAAATACGAATAGTAAACAAATATGAACAGTAAAATTAACAGTGTACAATATTTGTTCAAATGTCAACTATATGTCATCATTACCATAAAACATTAATCCATTCAACCCTACTACAACAAGTTTACTCTCAATTTACAACCAATTAACCTGTGAAAAGTAAACTTGTCCTTTGTGAATAGTGTAGACTCTGAGGTCTGCACTGTTTGTCATTTTGCATCTACATAATGTATATATTGTAAAACATCCCTAAATGGTCAACAAGAGGCCCATGCGGGCCTAAATATCGCTCACCTGGAATACCAACACAAGGGTCACGTGACCCCTGGGGTGGGATCACTTTTCATAGTTTCAGAGAAGAATATTTCACTACATAACTATGTAAAACTGTGACCCCTAGGGCTTGGCTGTTTTAACCCCAGGGGCATAATTTGAACAATCTTGATAGAGGACCTAAAGATGATGCTTTGTGCCAAAAATGTAAGCTCAGGGTACTGTGGTTTCAGACAAGAAGATTTTTTAAGATTCCATTGAAAAAATCTATTTTTAGCTCCTGTGACCTAGATATGCAACTGACCAGAACCATATTTACAATATTGGTTAAGGGCTTCTAGAAGAGTCATCATGCCAAATATCAAAGCTCTGACCATATCAGTTATAGAGATAAAGATGTTTAAAGATTTCACTACATAACTCTATGTAAAATTACGACTCCCAGGGCGGGGTCATTTTTTACCCCAGGGACATAATTTGAACAATCTTGATAGAGGACATGTAGATGATGCTTTGTGCCAAAAATGTAAGCTCAAGGTACATACTGTGGTTTCAGAGAAGAAGATTTTTAAAGTTTTCATTGAAAAATCTATTTTTAGCTCCTGTGACCTAGATATGCAACAGACCGGAACCATATTTACAATATTGGTTAAGGGCTTCTAGAAGAGTCATCATGCCAAATATCAAAGCTCTGGCCATATTAGTTTAAGAGAAAAAGATGTTTGAAGATTTCACTACATAAATCTATGTAAATTTATTACCCCGGGGGCGGGGTCATTTTTGACCCCAGGGACATAATTTGAACAATCTTAATAGAGGACCTGAAGACGATGCTTTGTGTCAAATATCTGAGCTCAGGGTACTGTGGTTTCAGGTGAGCTAAAAATGGAGAGAAAGGATTTTTCCATTTGAAGTTTTAGAGATGAACAAATTCAAATTTCACAGTGTTGTATCATTATCTATCTACAGTGTCAGGAGTGGCATTAAGTTGCCACCTGTTTTAACTCTTTGCCTGCTGGTCGCGACTTTCCTGTTTTTTGCAAACCGTCACGCGGCGTCTGATCTGGATCCAAACTGTTTGACACTCGTCTTTAGGTTTCTTTACTTAACAAATGTATAATTCTAGATTTAACAAAGTTTGCAGACGACAATTTCGAAGCAGACGATATTGCCGCAGGATAAGGGTTAAAAGCTGCATGCATATTCCTTACATAGCTATTTCACACAACTTGAGCTGCAACAATACATGCATAATTATATTAATTGCAACATTATTATTTACATACGTGCGTATAAATTTGTTCAATTCCAATAAATCTGAATATAATTAACGCATACTGTTACGATGATACTGTATATTTGTCCGAGGCATCTCATTAGGATCCAAACTGTCCGCCACTCATTTCAATAATATTATCTAAAGTCAATTTACCTAAAATTTAAATATGACAAACAAAAGCAGATGACAGTCGACGTGAAAGCAGTGAAGGGGTTAGCTCTTTCAACACTAAGTAACTCTTGTGGATCATTTTAGTTACTAAAACAAGAATCAGACTAATGGTAGAATTCTGGGTACTATAATAAATACTGGTCTTAATTAGTAAACAGTGCAGACCTAGATCAGAGGGCTCCTACTGGATCACTTTCATCTGGGACTACACTGTTTGCAAATAATATGAGTATATTTCAAACAGGTACAGTGGAGAATCTGTTATTCTTTCCCAATAAACGCGTTTACGCTAAAACTATTATTTGCAGTGCAAACAGTTTGGAGCCAGATCAGACGCCGGGTAACCCGGCGTCTGATCAGGCTCCAAACTGTTTGCCACCAAGATAAACAAGAATTATCAGAATTGTCCAAGTTCTTTTCTACGTTTTAGTGCTTTGCGTTTGCGTACGTTTGCGTTTAAACGGGAAAGAATAACAGATTCTCCACTGTATGTTGTGTTGACAGAGTTAAACAAAGGTATACAGTATAACACTTGTTCGCTTGTACATCAAATATAATACAGATCATCACATCCACGTAACATTTACATTCAACCACTTCTGTCATATAATAATAAAGTCAATATTAAATACATGTAAGCATAATTTAAAAGAAAAACCCATTGCTAGTTTTTAACCTATTACTCCATGAGTATGCCTTTCAAAACCTCTTTTAAAAAATCTAACAGGGGGGTACAAAATATGGAGGTTTTTTGCAGCCCTTTTAAGCGTAAATAACTTTGGGCAGATGGCACAAATCCAATACAAACATATCTTCATCAATGAATTGCTAATATTGTTTATAATTTTTTGTTCTAAATTTAGAAAATGTTTTATATTTCATCCTAGCTAGCTATCTACTTTGGAACACTGGAACTTTGTCCTTAAATTCATTTAGAGTTTAATGAAGACAAAAAGATTATTACTTCCTGCTAATATATTTGACAATAATGATGTAAAAGGGACAGGGCGGCATACTTCTGGAATGTAATAATATATGAGCTGTGCCTGGAGAAAACCTGCCTAATTGCATTGCAAGCAGTGTAGATCAAGACCAGCCACTGTGTCAAAGATGTGGCAACTGGCCTTGGTCTACAATGTTACACCCATATGCATTTTAAGGTGTATATGTAACTGTTATATACGGTACAATGTATTTTGAAGTGTAGACCTAACTCAGATACAGAGCCTGGGATAACAATGGTGCTTGTTCAGTACAATGTTACAATGCGATAAGGCTGGTTTTGGCAAGGCTCATATCTCATTTTGATTAGAAAAATAGTTCTTATATGTTAGATTCAAATTGTGGGTAGGTCAAAAATCAAGGGCTGGTTTGAAAAACGTGGGCCAATCCCAAATCAGGGGATGAAAATCCTTTTGAGCCATCATTTGGACATTTTATTTGCCTTTACTTGGACCCCAGAAGCCCTTTTATAATGCACTGTTAAAGGTACAAATCTGCAACTGGGTAGAACCACCGAACTCCTGCAGGCTAGCTGGAGGATTCTCCACATAAAAAATCTAAATGATCAAACTGGGATTTGAACTAACAGCGGTGAGGAGCTAAGTGACCCTGTAGTAACAGTGACTATACCAGGACTTGCCCTATGGAACAATTTAAACCCATATTTTGACATTTTTCAATATACTGTAAAAAACATATAAGTAGTAACTAATGGACTAAACCTAATTCAAAACTGGAATTGTCCTTTTGATTTTTCATTAAGTACTGTCAACACAGTACATATAGTCACTGAGAAATAGCCCTAGCATGAATAGCAGGGTGGACGGACGAACACTAAGATGCATTGATGGATGGAAAAAGCAGTGACTATATTATATCCCCAAAACTTGTCAGGGCCATAGCAAAACAAGATGTATTTGTGAAACATTATGCCCCCTGATGTGAACATGACTTCTAAATTACCTTGACCTTAAAGGCTTTGTCTGGTAAATTTATACTGACCACAAGAGCTTCTAGTATTGTGTAAGCATGCCAAGTATGAGGTTTCTATCACATGTAGTTCCAAATTCAGCCTATTTGACCTATAATGACCTTGACCTTTGTCGGATAGACAATATGTATTGAGTTGAGTACACATGCCCAATATGAAGTATCTATCACATGTAGATCTAAAAGTATGGCCAAGTTGTGGACAGACAGACAAACTAACAAACAGACAGACCAAAAACAACATATGCCCCCGACTAAATCGTGCAGGGACATAAAAATTCTAGTGTGTTAGAAGTTATGTGCTGAAGCACACAGTAAATGCTAGGTGGTCAGACACAGGTGGTCACCACAGTCACCATGAACACTGATGAGCTAAACAAATGAAATACAGTAAAACCTCTCTAAAACAACCACCAAATTGTGTTAATATTACCGTAGGTGTTTAAAGTCAGATGATTGCTTAAAGCAAGGTGGCAGTAAAACAGAAAGCTCCTTTAGGAAATTTCTGTTTTACTGTCACCTTGCTTTAAGGGTGTATCAATGTCATGAATTTAAGAAATTTTCAAAGTATATGAAAACAGTTTATGATGGTTTTGTATTGAAGAGCTATTTAAGATGAATGAAAAAATAGAAAAAGTGTACATTTTGGTGAACAACAGTTGGCTCCATGGCCATATAAAATTTACCCCACCCACTTTCTCTTATTTTGTCCTTTTCAAACAGCCCACTTCAATAAAATCCATTTTAAATGAAAACAAATATGATAATTTGGTTTTGTGTTATTTATTTCCTATCTATGGTAGTATTTCTTCATACAAAAACTAATTTAAGAAAAAACAGGCACCAAATGTGAAATTTATAAAGCTCTAAATATCATCGATATGGTACTTTTTTGTAAAGGGTATATAACTCTTTTTACTTTAATAATTCAAAATTTTCAACACTGACCTTTCAATTTCTTTTTATATTTTGAACTGCCTTAGCATTGGCTTTCATTTGGTAGAATATAAGAAAAAGTTTAATACTAGAACTATTTCATTTTCAAACTTTTTTACTTTTTTTTCATAAAATAAAAAATCTAATAAAATCATGCCCTATAAAAAGCATATTTTTGATATTCGAGGATCCATATTGTTCAAACCTAGTGCCTGCTTTGTCTAAATTTGGTTTCTATATGTGAAAATACCACCATAGACATGAAATAAATAATGAAACCCCAAATTACCATGTTTGTTTTGATTTGAAATAGAATTTACTGAAGCTTGTACATTTGTACTCTGAATGGGTTAAATTTGAGAGAAAAAGTCCAAATTTGAAATACCTTTTTCAAATTGCTGTAGCTAAAAAAACAAGAGTTGTCAGAGAGACAACAAAGCTCGCCATCGGCACATTTAGAAACTTAAAAGCACACTCAAGGTCACCGAGTTCAACCTTTTTGCCTGCATGGAAAGGTCTTGTCCATATACACATGAAAACCAAATACATGTATGAAGTTACACCTAAGGGGACATAGGAAATATAAGCATTTTTTTAAACCTAAACACAGATTTCGAAACCTTAACCCTGGATCGAAGTTCAAGGTCAAGGTCACAGGGGTCCAAATTTTTCTGTGCATGGAAAGGTCTTGTCCATATACACATACACACACATACCAACTATGAAAGCAACCCTCAAGGGACATAGAAGTTATAGGCATTTTTCGAAACCTAAACACAGATTTCGAAACCTAAACGCGGGCCCTTAGTTCAAGGTCAAGGTCACAGGGGTCCAAATGTTTCTGTGCATAGATATGTCTTGTCCATATACACATACATACCAACTATGAAAGCAATACCTCAAGGGACATAGAAGTTATAGGCATTTTTCGAAACCTAAACAAAGATTTCGGAACCTAAACGCAGGCCTTAAGTTCAAGGTCAAGGTCACAGGGGTCAACAAATTTATGTGCATAGAAAGGTCTTGTCCATATACACACATATACCAACTATGAAAGCAATACCTCAAGGGACATAGAAGTTATAGGCATTTTTCGAAACCTAAACACAGATTTCGAAACCTAAACACGTTCAAGGTCACAGGGGTCCAAATGTTTATGTGCATGGAAAGGTCTTGTCCATATACACACACATACCAACTATGAAAGCAATACCTCAAGGGACATAGAAGTTATAGGCATTTTTCGAAACCTAAACACAGATTTCGAAACCTAAACGCGGGCCCTAAGTTCAAGGTCAAGGTCACAGGGGTCCAAATTTTTCTGTGCATGGAAAGGTCTTGTCCATATACACACACATACTAACTATGAAAGCAACACCTCAAGGGACATAGAAGTTAAAGGCATTTTTCGAAACCTAAACACAGATTTCGAAACCTAAATGCGGGCCCTAAGTTCAAGGTCAAGGTCACCGGGGTCCAAATTTTTCTGTGCATGGAAAGGTCTTGTCTATATACACACACATACCAACTATGAAAGCAATACCTCAAGGGACATAGAAGTTATAGGCATTTTTCGAAACCTAAACACAGATTTCGAAACCTAAACATGTTCAAGGTCACAGGGGTCCAAATGTTTATGTGCATGGAAAGGTCTTGTCCATATACACACACATACCAACTATGAAAGCAATACCTCAAGGGACATAGAAGTTATAGGCATTTTTCGAAACCTAAACACAGATTTCGAAACCTAAACGAGGGCCCTAAGTTCAAGGTCAAGGTCACAGGGGTCTAAATTTTTCTGTGCATGGAAAGGTCTTGTCCATATACACACACATACCAACTATGAAAGCAACACCTCAAGGGACATAGAAGTTAAAGGCATTTTTCGAAACCTAAACACAGATTTCGAAACCTAAACACGTTCAAGGTCACAGGGGTCCAAATGTTTATGTGCATGGAAAGGTCTTGTCCATATACACACACATACCAACTATGAAAGCAATACCTCAAGGGACATAGAAGTTATAGGCATTTTTCGAAACCTAAACACAGATTTCGAAACCTAAACGCGGGCCCTAAGTTCAGGTCAAGGTCACAGGGGTCCAAATTTTTCTGTGCATGGAAAGGTCTTGTCCATAAACACACACATACCAACTATGAAAGCAACACCTCAAGGGACAAAGAAGTTAAAGGCATTTTTCGAAACCTAAACACAGATTTCGAAACCTAAAGGCGGGCCCCAAGTTCAAGGTCAAGGTCACAGGGGTCCAAATTTTTCTGTGCATGGAAAGGTCTTGTCTATATACACACACATACCAACTATGAAAGCAATACCTCAAGGGACATAGAAGTTATAGGCATTTTTCAAAACCTAAACACAGATTTTGAAACCTAAACGCGGGCCCTAAGTTCAAGGTCAAGGTCACAGGGGTCCAAATGTTTCTGTGCATGGCAAGGTCTTGTCCATATACACACACATACCAACTATGAAAGCAATACCTCAAGGGACATCGAAGTTATAGGCATTTTTCGAAACCTAAACACAGATTTCAACCTAAACGCTGGCCCTAAGTTCAAGGTCAAGGTCACAGGTGTCCTTATTTTTCTGTGCATGGCAAGGTCTTGTCCATATACACACACATACCAACTATGAAAGCAATACCTCAAGGGACATAGAAGTTATAGGCATTTTTCGAAACCTAAACACAGATTTCGAAACCTAAACGCGGGCCCTAAGTTCAAGGTCACAGGGGTCCAAATTTTTCTGTGCATGGAAAGGTCTCGTCCATATACACACACATACCAACTATGAAAGCAATACCTCAAGGGACATAGAAGTTAAAGGCATTTTTCGAAACCTAAACACAGATTTCGAAACCTAAACACGGGCCCTAAGTTCAAGGTCAAGGTCACAGGGGTCCAAATTTTTCTGTGCATGGAAAGGTCTTGTCCATATACACACACATACCAACTATGAAAGCAATACCTCAAGGGACATAGAAGTTATAGGCATTTTTCGAAACCTAAACACAGATTTCGAAACCTAAACGCGGGCCCCAAGTTCAAGGTCACAGGGGTCCAAATTTTTCTGTGCATGGAAAGGTCTCGTCCATATACACACACATACCAACTATGAAAGCAATACCTCAAGGGACATAGAAGTTATAGACATTTTCTTAAAATTGTTTACGCCGTTCACGACGACGCCGACGACAACGACTACGACAACGACGACTACACCGGGGGTATTGCAATAGCTCGTCATGTACTTCGTACAGGCGAGCTAAAAAGGACACCAACATATATTTTTTTCTCCCATTTTTTCATTCATCATAAATAGCTCTTCCAAAAATACAATGATAGAAAAAAAGTTTGATACTTTGAAAAAATCGCTTATGGGTTGGATACACCCTTAAGTTATCACTTGTCTTTATACAATCAATTAGCATTCTTTTTAGTGTTCATAATAGAGAGGTTTTACTGTACACAAATATGTACATGCAAAATATCTAGAAATAACTGTTTCAAACTACAATAAAAGTCTATACACCGGTATTACAGTAATACCCTTCTAGCTCTCATACAGCATACATCCTTAACCCATTACCCCATAAATACACCTTTTTACTCCTTTATTTTATTCCCCCACTGTTGTTGTTGTTTCTGCTGAGGTTTATAGTCCCGCATAAGCTTCATCAGATGCGTCATCCCATTTATTCCCCCACTGAATGAAATAGATCCAATTTATACAGCCATGAATATGCATCAAAAGGAAATACTGTCTATATTCTAGTAGATGACAGCTTAAAGCAGGCTGAAAGAAAGGCAGAATGCGCATTAAGGCGCATTCTGCTTTACTTACATCCTGCTTTAACCCTTTCCCCCATAGAAGTGCCTGTAAGCTCATTATATTTATTCCTACAATGAAGAAAATAGTTTAAATTTGTACGGTAATTAATATGTATAGTAAGGAATGTTTTCTTTATTCTAGTACATTTGTAAGTGGAAGTTTAAAGCAGACTGAAAGTAAAGCAGAATGCGCCCAAAGGCGCTTTCTGCTTTACTTTCAACCTGCTTTAAGTACTTTAAGTAGTCAGCTATTTTCAAAACTAGAAACAGGCTATGAGGTAAGGGTTAAGTAGCAACCTATCTTCCAAACTAGAAACACATTTTGGGGTAATGGGTTAACTCTTTGAACCCTAGTCCCGCATATAGGCGTGCTTTTCAAACAGTGTACATGTTAATAGTACACTTGTCCTATGCAAACAGTGAAGACCCTGATCAGAGGGCTCCGAAAGGAGCCCTCTGATCAGGTTCTTCACTGTTTGTCACAATGCCAAACATTGACAAAAACAACCCTTAAAAGTCAGAAATGGACTAGACTAAAATGGAAACTGGAATTGTCCATTTAAAGTTTCAGGGAGGAAAGAGTTAAATGACAATTACTTAACTTTGTACAGCAGTACATGTTTAAAAGACGAGAGCTCCAGACAAGGGGAGTATTTCAAGAACTAAAATCTTTATTTCTGCATAAAACCCTATGGTGTCACAACTCTTTAGAATCATCTCTTTGAGACGATTCTAATAAGTAGTGACACTGTGATGTTTGGTGTTGAAAAAAGTGAGACATTTTTGGATTTGTTCAGTTTACTCCCCCTTATCAGGAGGCCTGCTTGAAGACTGCTTTCAAGAAACACTTGTACCAGTGGTATCCTAGACAATATACCTTGAATCTTTTTCAGAGTCGAAATTATGTCAAAGTCAAATTGAGGTTAAGTAATATGGTTAAATTTGTTATGGTGCAAGGCAACACATGTAAAAGTATCAAATCATTAACAAAATATACAGCGAGTGCTTCAGATAAGCATAGTAATTTCAAATACTTCATACAGACCTATGATGAAACTACTCATTAAAACTAATGAACAATCACACCCCATAGGGATTAATGGAGACATAGAGGAACACATGTGGGTTTACTCTCTCTTATCTGGAACCCTGAATACATCAAACTTAAGTTCAACAAACACTAATATAAATAACAACTACAGCAGTAACCACTTGCAATATCAAACTGTATCAACCTTGAATTCACTTACAACAAACAGCAATATTAATTTTATATGTATAGTATACATCCTATCCAAACAACCTTTATAGTACAAAAACCTAAAACAGTTGCCCAGGGCTCTCTTTTCCACATTACTGTTTCATTTTACCCATTACCCCATAGCCAGTTTCTAGTTTTGAAGACAGGTGACCACTTTAATGAAGGTTGAAAGTAAAGCAGAATGCGCCTTAAGGCGCATTTTGCTTTACTTTCAGCCTGCTTTAAGCTTCATCTGCTACAATATAGAATCTATTTCTTAAGCTTTAGTTTCATGACTGTATAATTTGGAACTATATTCTTCAGTGAATGAATAAACTTAAGGCATTAAAAGGGGTATTTATGGGGTATTGGGTTAATGGCACAGAAACATAACCGTATTCAACCAGATAACTCTAATTTTGCAAATATTCAAATATAATCCTAGGAAAAGTAGGATGTACATGTATTTATATAATGTTTACATGTGCATAAATTGATCTATGAAATTTTGGATATTGCTCATATGTTCCAAGTTTTTAGACAGTTTATAAAATGTTTTTACTTTGGAACGTTTTTAGTCAGAATGAGACACTTTTGATCCAAATTAAAATTGAATTGAATGTATGTAAAGCAGCAATTTAAAGTCTTGCAACAAACATGAGCTTTTGATGTTATAAATGAGATGTTTATCTATGTCACTGATTCTAGATAAATTACATGATTGACTAGGGTTATGACTTTTATATTTAAAGTCAGATCAAACCTGGTAAACATAATACCAGGGCTAAAAAATTCCACTCGTCCGCATGTCCTGCATGCTTTTTCCCTTCTTTGTCTAATGTGCAGGGCAAGTGCATTTTTGGGATTTCCTTCATTGTCTTTTATGCAGGACGAGTGACACATTTTAGAATTTTTTACCCCTGCATACATTATACAGTTATTTCATGTGTGTTTGGGGAACAGTCAAAGCTATTTTCCCGAGGTATCAGGGAACACCTTCAAACTATTGCCCAAGGCCAATAGGCCGAGGGCAACAGTTCGAAATGTCTTCCCTGATAATGAGGCCACCTATCAGAAAGTATAAGTAAAACAGCTTTTCCTGACTGTATCTGGACAGGCATTTTCTTTTACTCCATAGCCTGTTTCTAGTTTTGAAGACATATGGTCACTTAAAGCAGGTTGAAAGTAAAGCAGAATGTACCTTCTGCTCTACTTTCAGCTATCATCCATTTAATAGAAAATAGTGAATATTTCTCACTGGTTACGGTCTCATTAGACTGTTTTAGACAGTGCAGTCTGTTAAATCATGGACATCACTCACTTCTGTTTGCAAGTCAGTGTCTGAGAAAAACTGTTCCTTATTCTCTGATGCGGCATAAAGCTGGGCCATTCGCCAGTATCTACGGGCCTGGTTATGATCCCAATGAACTGTATTTCTTTCTTGTGGACGGTGACCCCAGGATGGGTTGTATGGATTGCTGGGAACATGTTCCTCAGAATAAATATTTGGTCTCAAGGCTTTTTGAGTTGTATCATCATGGGCATTTGTCTTTTCCTTTCTCTGTCTTGCTCTCAATCTTCTGTTTGCACGCTTTTCAGTTTCCTTTCTTCGTCTCTGTGATATCATCCGAGTGCCTACAGTTGTATCTGTCACTGGTCTGGATTCTGTCAATATCATTCCCGCTGGAGCACTCTGTAATCTCTGTAAAACCCTTTTCCCAACAGTTTTATGCCTTGTTCGACTGGAGAAAAGTTTTTCATCATCATCTTCTGGACAGGAGGAAGAATCTTCATATTCTGGCCTGTATCTAGGGCGTCTTCGTCTGCGTAATTTAAATTTTGGAATGACAACTTGTGGAGTAGATGCTTCCTGTTCTTGGGTTGCACTTTTAGGCTTCGTTAATTTATCAATGTTTTCACAGGACAACTGTACGTTTTTCTCTGTTTCAGGACTTATTGTGGCATCAGATGACCTTATTATAGTGTCATCAGCAGAAGAGCTACTTTGTTTTGGTCCATTATTTGGTTTAGGTATGACAGTTGTATTACTGATACTACGTGTAAAGTCAGGTCTGTTGTCATCAAACACTGTGGTTGTCTCTGGACTACTCTTGTCATCTCCATTAGTCACATATGGAAGACTGGTCAGATGACTGTCTTCAAGGGTTTCATTGGCCTCGGGCTGAAACTTGCCTGAGGAATGTCTGGACCTCTGCCTTCTGTCTGCCTGAGCCTGTAGTAGTACATCACAGTCCTGGGTGGTTGTGTCTGGGGACGCAGGGGCATCACTTACTGCCACTTTGCCTTCCACAGACGCTTTGACTCCATCATCAAATACTTTAACATCTGAATAGAAACCTTTTACCAAGTCTAGGGAATCCAAAGCTGAAGAACAGTCTTCCGATCCTGTTTCAGATTCCAGAAGGTAGAGATTTGGACAAGATTTCTGGTACCCAGAATGTGTGCTCACATCTGTCTGACTCCCTACTGAAGTATTTCTCTGCCTAAATGATCGTTTTGCACTGCATTTACATGAGAGCTCTGTGGTTTGATTACAGTGTTCAGTATAAGGCTGTACAAGATGTTCATACTTTGCCTTCAATGAAGCTTCCAGTACCTCTTTGGCTGCATTTGGATCCTCTGCATTGTTTATGGAATGAACAACATAGCGCCATTTAAGCTGCATGTTGGTGGTATCTGCTTCAATGATGGCACCATAAATTCCGTCAGCCAACAGTCCTGATGCCCATAAATCATCAGCAATATCCTTCAAGTCTACTGTCTTCATGATCAAGCAAAATGCACAGTGTGGTTTTATTTTACCATGTTCAACTTTTTGCTTAAATGTCTCTTCAACTGCTGTCACTAAATGGGGATAATCATCTTTTATAACATCAAGGAACTTTTGAACGGTGTCTGGCCCGCGTCCTTTAATTTTTCTGATGAGAAGTCTGATCTGATCCACAGTGCTTGGCATTGAGCAAATTTTCTGGTTATCATCTTCAGTTAGACAACCCTCGTCTATTAGTATCTCAGGATAATAGGTAGGCTGAAATGCCAATGCTGCAGTAAATTTGTTAATGTTTTCCTGTAAGGCTGTTGGTAGGTGTAACAGATGAGCCCAGTCTTCAGTTTTACCTGAATTCACACAAACAAATCAGACATGGTTATAATTATAAATCCCTTTATCCAATAGCCTGTTTCTAGTTTTGAAGAAGGATGGTTCTTGAGTAGGGTGAATTTCACACTGAAAATGGACCTTGGAAAAAAAAATTCAAGTCAAATTCATTAAGAAGCAAAACAAGTTGTTGTTTTTTTAAGAATGGGGAATTTTGACCAAATTTACTTGGAAAAGGTATACTTTTTTCATTTGGAATATCAGCCCCAAGAATGTCGTAAAAAAGGGCTGAAATTGCAGTATTTTTCTAATTTATGTAATTAAATAGAAAGTCATAGCTGCCACAATGCACTACCCAGCTTAACTTAACCCATTACCCCATAAATACGCCTTTTATGCCTTATAGTAATTCCTCCCCTGAAGAAAATATTTCAACTTTAAACAGTCATGAATGTGAACAATAAGAAATATTTTCTATCTCTTAGCAGATGGTAGCTTAAAGCAGGCTGAAAGTAAAGCAGAGCTTTACTTTCAACCTGTTTTAAGTGATCACCTGTTTTCAAAACTAGAAACAAGCTATGGGGTAATGGGTTAAGATCTTAATTTGCTATCTAATATCTTTTTACCTTGGAGCTTTGTTTTTTTCTTCTTTTGTTTTGGAGTTGATGTCAATTTTTTTTTCCGTGATCGCAACAGTGAATCTAATTTTCTTTCAACAGATGCATTCTGGTGTATAATGGTAAGAAGTTTGTCATCTATGCTGTTCACACTCTCTGATAGGGTTGAAAGGTCATTCACCACGAACTGCAGAGTCTGAATAAATTTCTGAAATTGAAACAAAACATGGCTAAAAAGTCTAGTTCTTACATGTAGGTACAGTGGAGAATGTGTTATTCTTTCCCAATAAACGCGTTTACGCTAAAACTATTATTTGCAGTGCAAACTGTTTGGAGCCAGATCAGACGCCGGGTAACCCGGCGTCTGATCAGGCTCCAAACTGTTTGCCACCAAGATAAACATGAAATATCAGAATTGTCCAAAAGTTGTCCTTTTCTACATTTTAGTGCTTTGCGTTTGCGTACGTTTGCGTTTAAACGGGAAAGAATAACAGATTCTCCACTGTAACAGAGCTATTCCATTACAAACATTTTAATCCTTCTCTTGCTATAAGTGCATATTGATGTTTTTTAACCTATTACTCCTTTTTATGCCTCTTATTTATTCCTCCATTGAAGAAACTTTCAACTTAAACAGTCATGAATATGCATCATACGAAATATATTCTATATCCTACCAGATAGTACTGTAGCTTAAACCATGCTGGAAATAAGCATTCTGCTTTACTTTCAACCTGCTTTAAGTGGTCACTTGTTTACAAAACAAAGCTGTCAGTACAGACCCTGTCTGTTTTTTTATTGGATCTGTCTGGCATGACTTTGCACTTCCCTGGGGAAACATTACTATACAGTGCTCCCTCTCTACAATGACACCCAATGCGAGACACAGATTGTGTGTGTTGTTCGGAGGTAGTCGTTATAGACACTACAACAACACCCAACATTTCCTTATTTATATGTCAATGTACAATGTACAAGGATAGATATTTGTAGCAAGTAGAGTTCTACAGGTAAGTTTTCACTACTATTGAGTGGGACAAGGGTTTACTAAACAGAGGATTTTTAACCCATTACCCCATAAATACGCCTTTAATCTTTTCCTCCACTGAAGAAGATAGTTGCAATTTGTACAGTCATAAATAAGTATTATAAAAATTATTTTCTATATTTTAGCAGATGTTAGCTTAACGCAGGCTGAAAGTAAAGCAGAATGTGCTTTAAAGAGGCTCGCAACCAGATTTAGCATTAAAACTAGTAATTTGTAAATATATATCAAACGCTTATATGAACGGGTAAGAATTAGTTTAGGATAAGAAATTCTGTTTAAAAAATGCATTTCAATAAAAAAAATTATTGAGCTCTGGTGGGATTTGAACCCGGGACCTGGCATGTGGGGGCAGAAATGCAAAATTGGACAACCACTTAGCCCACTCGACCAATGGGGCTATTTATATCTCTGGGGTAGATTTAACATACTTTAGTGTGTAACGATGGAGAGTACATCAGGGCCTGGGTTTTTGTCTGAGCCCGTGGTCAATTTCTGTTGCGCCGAAAGACGCAATGGATAAAGCGATGGAAAATATCTAAAACGCTAAGATTTGAAGACTTTTCTGATGGATGTTTTTAGACTGATCATATTTTTCTAATGCCAGATACACGATAATGCTACACATTTGGTTTTATTTGAGTATTTTCTTTTATTTTTGCAAATATACCATCTGGTTGCGAGTCGCTTTAAGTAGTCACCTATATTCAAAACTAGAAACTGGCTATGTGGTAACGGGTTAAATTTGTTATTTACAAATAAGATCTGATGTGTTTTTATCACCACATAGCCTATTTCTAGTCTTTAACACAGGTGACCACTTAGGCACTTAAAGCAGGTTGAAAGTAAAGCAGCATACACCTTAAGGCACATTCTGCTTTAATTTCAGCTTTCTTTGAGCTATCATCTGCTATGATATCCGATGTGGAATATACTTCTTATGATAAATATTCTTGACTGTATAAATTGGAACTATTTTCGTCAGTGGAGAAATAAATTGAAGGCATACAACTGTGTATTCATGAGGAAATGGCTTAATGTAGGACAAAAGTAAAATAGAAAACTCTTGCATTAAGTAGTCAACTATCTTAAGCAATAAATCTTTCAAAGAATGGCCTCCTCTGACAAGGTGTATACTTTTTTCATTCATGGCTTTTAGAACAATTTTATTTCCTATTAAAAACTTAAAATATTGCCATCCTCATTTTTTTCTTTCTTCAAACTATGATTGTCAATTTGCCTGAACAAATATTGATACAAGTGTCAAACAGCTGATATACTTGGCATCAGTCTGATCTGGATCCAAACTGCTTGCAAATACAAATTAACCCATTAAGCCATACTGACTCATTTTGACTCATTGTGCAATAGCCTCATACTAACTCATTTTGACTCACTTTATTCAACTAGCATGTATTGAGATAAGCACTGATAATTGTTAATCGCTTATGAGTTTATGGGTTAAGCCACAATTGACTGTGATAAAATTAAATTGCACTCTGACCTATTTTATTCTCTTAACTCTTTCCTCCCTGAAACTTTAAATGGACAATTCCAGTTTCCATTTTAGTCTAGCCCATTTCTGACTTTTAAGGATTGTTTTTGTCAATGTTTGGCTTTATGACGAACAGTGAAGACCCTGATCAGAGGGCTCCTTTCGGAGCCCTCTGATCTGGGTCTTCACTGTTTGTACAGGACAAGTGTACTATTCACATGTACACTGTTTGAAAAGGACGTCCATATGCGGGACTAGGGTTCAAAGGGTTAAGCTGCACTTTGCGCAGCTGTCTATCAACATGTCCAAAATTTGATTTCTGCTCTCATTCACATTTAATCAGTATCTTATCTGGACCCAAATGTATGTATACTCAAACGCAATGAAAATGCACCACTGGTAAAATATGAATATATTTTCCAACTAGATTTAGTTTCTGATTTTTGTTATTTTACCAAGCTTATGACTTGCTTAGGTACACAAGTTGCTAATGTCTTTTCGTTTGTTATGTAACAACACAATGAGGTCAACATGCCACCCGTGCAAATGCCCATATTTGTATTATCAGTGTAGCATACATGTATATTGATTCATTTTAGCCCTAGAAACAAAGTCTGTCTAAACATGAATGAAAGTATGCGAAAATTGGATAACAATGTCATAGTTATGGGACATTTAAATGGTCCCCAACGGCAACGTCACCCGTACGTCATGATTTTACCGTAAGATAGCTCAACATCGCATTCAGCGAGTGACTACAACGTTTGTAGCCAATAACAACATCAATATTCTTCATTGGCCGGCATTTTCGTCTAATCTGAACCCATTGAGCACATTTGGGACCAGTTTGGACGTCGTGTGTATAACAGTGTTCTGTAAATTCATAGCCGCCATGATCTGATTGACTCACTAGTATAGGAGTGAAATGGCATGCCACAATACCGAATACAGTGTTTGGACCGCCTTACGCACACCGGTATTGCCAGACTGTGGTTAATGCAGTGGGTAGGCTTACCAGAAACTGAATTTTGTGACTTTTGAAATTCTACCTGTCTTGTTAAAGACATTACTTTGTAGAACTTATACCATAAAATTCACAGGTACTGTTGTGACAATGTGTGTTAAAATGCTTCACCATTGTCTTATTAACTCTTTCCTCCCTGAAACTTTAAATGGACAATTCCAGTTTCCATCTAAGTCTAGTCCATTTCTGACTTTAAAGGGTTGTTTTTGTCAATGTTTGGCATTGTGACAAACAGTGAAGACCCTGATCAGAGGGCTCCTTTCGGAGCCCTCTGATCAGGGTCTTCACTGTTTGCATAGGACAAGTGCACTATTCACATGTACACTGTTTGAAAAGCACGCCTATATGCGGGACTAGGGCTCAAAATGTTAAAAAGAAATTTCAAAAGCCCTTTCACATAAACAAATTAACTTACATTTTACGGATGGTGCGTTTTAATTGCGTTTGAGTATACATATGTATATAAATGCCAGTGATTATTAAGATTGCCACTGTTAGGTAAAAGTTAACCATTTCACCCATTGTTTGCTTTCAGTAATGAAGACATTAATTGCTTACGGTAGGCTGAGTGACAGTAAAGCAGAATGCTATTTTAACCCTTTCTCCATAGAAGCACCTTTTAGCGTATTCCTTCTAAAATAGTTCCAATTTCTACGGTCATGAACATATACCATAAGAAATATTTTCTACACCCTGTCATACGGTAACTCAAAGCAGGTTGAAAGTAAAGCAGAATGCACCTTTATGTGCATTCTGCTTCAACCTGCTTAGTTTCAGTGGTCACATGTCTACGAAACGGGCTATGGGGTAATGGGTTAAGGAGCATTCTGCTTTAGTTTTAGCCTGCTTTAAGATTTCATCTGCTAGTGCATAGGAAATATTTCTTATGGCACTTGACATATTCATGACTGTACAAAGTGCAACTATTTTCATGTGGAGGAAATTAAATTATCAGGGAATGAAAATTCCACTTGTCCTTAAATTAGCTTAATGATATTTTTCACAATTTTGTCTATTACCTAGGACAAGTGAGACCTGCATTCTTGTTGTTGTTTCCAAGAAGCATTTAAATCTACTCAAAGCCATGTAATAATGCATCATCCTATTCTTTGCAGCTCAGGTCAGCATCGGCTCAACCCTCAATTTTCTTTTACCTGTATACAGGACAAGTGACAAATTTCAGAGTTTTCAACCCCTGCTTATGTTCAATTGGGAAACTATTTTAGACCCATCAGTTTCCTATAACACTTACACTTGAATTGTCCTCCATTCTACATGACATTGCAGGGCTCTGGCTGAAACAGAAATCAACAGCTACAGTGGAGAATCTGTTATTCTTTCCCAATAAACGCGTTTACGCTAAAACTATTATTTGCAGTGCAAACAGTTTGGAGCCAGATCAGACGCCGGGTAACCCGGCGTCTGATCAGGCTCCAAACTGTTTGCCACCAAGATAAACAAGAATTATCAGAATTGTCCAAAAGTTGTTCTTTTCTACGTTTTAGTGCTTTGCGTTTGCGTACGTTTGCGTTTAAACGGGAAGGAATAACAGATTCTCCACTGTACATCATACATCATCTACAAGCAGCCATAATGTATACAGTAAATCCCCTCCATTACAGCCATTAAATTTTGTTAGTTATTATTATACAGTAAAACCTCTATTACGGTTAATCATTAGGTGTTTCAGACAGGTGACTGCTTAAATCATGGTGACGGTATAAAAGAAAGCTCCTATAGGAGCTTTCCATTTTACTTTCACCTTGCTTTAAGCTATGTAAAAGTGTAAAAAACTAATTATACCATGGCTAGGTAAAACTTGCATTAGAAATCTTTCGAACGTTTTAAACACTTATACTAAGGCTCAAATGTAGATTCAACTACACATCATTCAAAACTTATGTCATCATGACACAGACAGTCACAAATGAATATTTGAATACCGGTAGTATTCCTATCGAATATCTTAATACCAAAGTCCTTATTCGTAAACATCCCTGTTTCATACAATCAATTAGTCTTGTTGTAACATGTGCTGAGCGTAGCGGTATATACTCTGTCGGTCAGCCATCTAGCCACTATAAACTGAGTACCGGTAGTATGTTGCTTAACTTTGCAACCCTTACAAACACTGAACAGTTTGGCTATATCAACAAGAGCAGCATGCGGCCCTAAATCGCTCAACTGAGGAACTATTGTGTTATACTCATTGCAAAATGAAGTTTGTCATTGCATGTATGTGGTAATGGGTTAAATAAACAATGAAAAATATGAACCTACGTCAGCATCAGTGACGGCTGATCCAGAGCACGAGTATTTAGATCTCTTAATAAATAGCCCATAATTATGGTTGAATTAAATATTAAAATATATTGCTAAAACTATGAATTAAACATGCCCTAATATAATAATAATTAATATTCTCCATAATGTGTTTTTTCCTTTTTAAATTTGTTCCAAAAACTCTATACTAACTGTTTCAATTTAAAATATGGGATAAAACTGATAGATATAAAAAAAAAAGTTGTTTTTTTAATCAATAAATAGCCCAAAATAGTTGAAAATACCACTTTTATTTACTTATGGTTGAATAAAACTGACAGTTTCAGTCATAATGTAAACCTAATGTCAAACATGCTCTAACAACCATTTTAGGCATCCATGGTTATTTTAAAGGTTACAAATTATTGCTATTAGTTTGAATTTGTATTCTCAATGGGTTTTTTCCTCTTTAATATTTCAAAAAATTGACTAATAGGGCCTATCAATTTAATTTTAACAGTGGGGAATTGTCCTAGGATAAAAATTACAAATTCTGTCATCAATCCACCTAATTTCAACCATGGCCTAACAACCATTTTGAATGCATCAATTGTTAATTTAAAGGTTACAAACTATTAATATTGGTTTGAATTTGTATCCTCCGTGTTTTTTCCCTCTTTAAAGGGAAATGGACAGCTGGTGATAAATATCTTTTAAATGAAAGATATTGAAAAAAAATCGCATTCTGTCTTTGAAATTTTGAAAAATAATAAAAAATGAAGTAGTTAGAGCCGTTTAAACTTTGTGATATATGACTGTGCAAGCGACCATGGGGGCCGCCATTTTGTTTACCTGTGTGACGTAACTAAGGCCTTCCGCGACCTTCCGGTTATAGCGAGTCTAACCGGGAATGCCGTAGAGTGCGCGGAATTTACATCGATAACATTAATAAACTGAAATACTGAGAAAAATTGGGCATGTGGAGGAAGGTAAAAACACTTTAGAACTTTAGTGTTACGATTTCGATCCTAAATTATCAGAGAATGTAATATTAGAAGACAGAGACTACGACGGGTCGGGCGAAGAGAAAGCGCATCCGCCGGACGAAATTGCGACTGCAATACTTGTGTATAAATGCCTACAAAGGAGGTTAATACTTGCTGAATAACAAATGAAATGACAATTGGGTGTCTTGGTGACAATGAGTGCATAGCAGAACCATCAAAATTTCGAGCTATTAGTGCTTAATCCAGCCATACTTGAGGTAGCGTATATCAGGCAAATATCATAGGACACCGGAATCGGGCACGGATACTCTTGATAATATTTGCATACTGGTTGTGAATAAAGGCATCGAAGCCCTGTGACTTTCGAAAAAAAATTCTCCGATATATTTAGTCTTATCTGTTAATATTTCCGTAAATATTAATCATAAACATCGGCTCCAGGATATCTTCGTTTTTTTACGGGGCTACGACTAAAACACGAGCAGATAAAGACGATAATACATGTGCCGATTTTTATAACATCCAGTCAGAGACAGTGTATAGCCATATGGCTATACACTGTCTCTGCATCCAGTACAAAACGGATGAGGTATTACGTTTTTATTTAATAAAATAAGGGGGATCAAATTATTTTTCTGGTCTGTTATGAATTTTCCGTGACGTTTAACATCGGTTCTGGTCCTCAATCGGACATACATTTTTAGAAAATAGACCATTTATTCTCGGTATCGCAACATCCGGGAACTTTCGTACATCCAGGTCTCAATCACAGAGTTTCTCAATATCTCATTTGGATCCAAACTGTTGCTGACCTTTAAGTACAGTCAGTTTTGATTCCGATCTGGGTCCTAACTGTTTGTCAGCATCTCGTACGGATAAAAGTTTCTTCAATGAGCTTTTCAATACATTCAAACCTTAGTTTGGATTTTCAATCACAGAGTTTCTCAATATCTCAGTTGGATCCAAACTGTTGCTGAACTTTTTGCACAGTCATTGACATCACAAATGTGGAATATCAATTTATCATCTAGCAATTGAGACTGGCAATGTCTGATTAAGATCCAAACTGATTAATTGTCTGCTGAACAAAGTATTTGATATTCTGATCTGGGTCAAAACTGAACGCTCTAGATAACGTGACCCGAGTGCTCATTTATTGTATTAATGTCGTTTTTTACTTATCGTTATATATCTTGAGCTTATATAAAGATCTATGAAAATCATAATCGAAACAGATTCAGGACATATTTCAGCAGGCGGCTTTGATCTAGATCGCATTTTATGCTGACATTCATCATCAACCACTAATCAATTAAGCTGCCTTGCAAATTGTACGATATGGACCGGAAATAATTACACACAACCCCTTTCTGCCTAAGACCCCCTCTGTGAAGAAGTAAGAAGCTTTAGGGGCCTGCAGGGCATAAATATCCATATTACGTAATCTAATTAGCCGCACTTGTCAAACAGGGTTGTGATTTCAAACACAGGCTAGCAATTTGGCTACTTAAATATGCGATTACACGCCTAGAGCCTTTTACCCTGTTTCTACTTCTGAAAATATGTGACCACTTAAAACAGGTTGAAAATACTTTCAGCCTGCTTTAAGCTTTTATCTGCTAAAATATTGAAAATATTTCTTATGATTTTTATTTGTGACAGTATGATATTTAAACTATTTTCTTCAGTATATGAAGGAATTAATTAAAGGCGTTAAAAGGCGTATTTATTGGGGAAAGGGTTACATCAAAACAAAAAAGCCAAGATCTTTAAAAAAAAAAGAAAGAAAAAAAGAATATTGGACACTTCTAGCTCTTGTGGTTTTGTATTGATCTAGATGTGTATGCTGCTTTTTTAAAAAGGCTAGAGTCTACCATAAACTCGAATTTAAATCTTAAATTAAAATTCATTTAGGCCTATCTAAAAGATGTTTGAATTTTTTTTTTCTACAGAAATGACGAGTGTAAAACTACACCCAGAAATAAGAACGATAAAACTAGATCCAATCAAAATCGGATTTGGACTCAAGTAAGATCGCTCTATCAGATCGGGATCTAGAGAATCGCGATGATTAAATTAAGAAAGAAAAAACTGATCTAGATCTACCCGTACAATATGTAGATCTAGTAATGAGACTTTTTTCATTAAGAATTTCTGTAGCGTTGAATTCCTAAACCGAGACGAACCAGCTAGAAAATGCTGATTTGTAAACGAGTTGGTAGATCTAAGCCAGTTCAACATTTAGGTCTAGATCAGCACAATATTGCACTGATTATCAGATTTTTTTTATGTAGATCTAGATCTATTATTATAAACATCAATCAAGGTATTATGGATGTCGCCATACTCTACTGTTAGCCATTTCGCAGCATTGTTTTCCCAGATTCTATAGCTGGGAATTGGAACGGACATTTGTCTAAGCCGATTAACGATAGCTTCTGATCGTTTCTGGATCTACACGACCTTTCAAGTTCATCATAACCAATATGAATATACCATCTATCTATTATCTTTTTTTTTTAACTGTATGCGACCTTGAATTAAGCTTGCCGTTACCCTTACTGACGAAGTGTGAAATGTCCGTCCAAGTTACAATGGTTGAGTGATAGAGCCAATCAGCGTTTAGGCCTTTGTGTCGTCACAAAATGGATAAAAATCGAGGGTTCCGAATGATAGCTTTGCCAATATGGCGGCGCCCGTTCCAATTAGCGATAGCTTACCTGTATGCAGTAAATCGATCTTTTTCGTACCTTATCGATGAATAATAATTGCAGGACCTTCATGAATGTTGCTTTTAGGATAAAATCTAGGATCTAAGACCATATTGTCATCAGCTGTCCGTTTTCCTTTAACATTTCAAAAAATTTAACAGTGGGGAATTGTCCGCCCTGCCAAAAAGTGGGTAATTGTCCTTTGGGTAATTGTGCGGTGGGCAATTGTCCTAGTGGGGAATTGTCCTGGTGGGGAATTGTCCGGATCCCATTGGTAATATGCTGCTGCTTTGGTCTCTTTCTTGGCAGTGTGCAGGTTTCGTTTGATAAACACACAAGATTGGATGGCCCGACTTGACTTTATTTACATGTGCAGTCCAGGAACGCCCGTCCAGGAAAGATCTGAGTTCATCTCAATCCCAAGGTATGTCATATAGGGCACAAAATGTGCACCACTGCACAAATAGGTCCATTTTGTTACCCTTCTTTTCTTTGGTAACATTGGTAACATTGTGCAGTCTGTCTTTGGTAACATTTTCCCCAACCCAGTCTGAATATGAAAACAGTTTCCCAGTAATCTTGTAAATGATTTGAATGGATCCATGTGATCTGGAGCCAAACTATATATTATCTAGAAACAGATCTGGATCCAAACCATATGAACATAAGCTTTGCAGGTTACTTTGTGCCTGTCTGAATATGAAAACAGGGTAACAAAATGTATCAATTTGTGCAGAGGTGCACATTTTGTGCCATATCTACATATAGGGCTTGTGCAGAGGTGCACATTTTGTGCCATATCTAAGGTATGTGGCCTATTTAACCACAGGTACTTGACACATACATCTAGATCTATTAACACCCCCCCCTTTTAAAAAAAAACAAACTTTTTTTTTTTACTATATAATTACTTCTATTATAGATACAAGGTAAACAGCGCAATTCGACACCTAGTCTTTACTATCGACTTAAACTGATGCTAAAATAGACTCGATCGCCGATATTCTCTTGTGGTATCCCTTTACCACCATTATTCGAACACAACCAAAAATCGAACACCTAAATCATTTCACGTGATATCTATGGTTACTAACAGTTTTGCATAACCGCGCGTGACATTTTGACAGCAACATCTGTAGAAACGTCAAGAACACAAGATCGGCAAGAATTATTAGTAAACAGGTAAAAGGGCATTTGTTGAACTTCACTGACTATAAATATTGCATTTACACCTAATCCCAAATTTCCCAATGCATAAATATGCCTTAGACTACATTTTCTGCGAACAAAAATGACTGGTGGTGTGTCGGCAGGATAACTTTTACATTTACCGCATTCCTAGTGGTCCGGACAAATTATATTTAGGGTTCAGACCACTAAATCTTATCAAATCTCAAACTAGGGTCCTTATCAATTGTTTTCACTTTTTTATATTCTAAACAGTGTTTCATATAAGAAGTAGATCTAACAAGAAATAAATAATACAAAAAAATATTTTGGCAGCGAAAGAATTAACAGCTTGTTTAAAATACCGCACAGAATAGTGCAGGTTGTGATGCTACCAATTCAATAATGATTTAATAATAATTCACAAATACGTTCCTTCTAAATAAAATAATATTTTGATAAAAATAAATGTGCGTTTCTTTTTGCACTAAGTGTATATGTTCGTTTATTATTCTCCCCTGCATGGCGTTATGTTGCTGTTCAGTCTTGAAAATGACGATTGCACCAGTTCTGCCGACCTCGCAAATTTGACATCGTTCGGCTCAGATTATGCTTTTTTTTTCAAGACCAAGTACAATTGCAGGATAAAAGTAAATAGTTATCATTAGTGTAACTATTTAGGTACTTGAAACTGTTGAGTCTAGTTGAATTGATTAAAACGTGTAGAAAATATGACGTGTTTATCATGGGAGGTAGTGAAATGGCCCTCTTGATAGTTGCATGTGTGTATTTAACTGTTTGGAGAGGTTTCAGATGGTCTTCTATGCTTTTGATGACTCGCATTTCCTTTGCATTTTTCAGTCGTGTAAAACCTTTATTCGGATTTTACGACGAATTGATACAGTAGAAGGGGAATGCGTTTGGAATGGAAATATTCATTTTTTGCCTAAATCTCTAGGGGGATCTCCGTTTGAAAATACAGACGCATTATCTGATCTAGAGATTTCAACTGCAGGGATACTTAAATTACTGAAAAACCTAAAACCTGACAAAGCAGCCGGCCCGGACAAGATTAAGCCACTCGTCCTCAAGGAGCTTCGTGAGCAGATAGCACCAGTCTTGCAGGTAATTTACACAACTTCCCTACAGACAGGCGAAGTACCTGCAGACTGGACTACTGCGAACGTAGCACCGCTGTACAAGAAGGGAGACAAGTCTGCTGCGGCAAATTACCGCCCAATATCCCTTACTTGCATAGCATGCAAGCTTCTTGAGCACATAGTGGCCTCTAATCTTGTGAAATTTCTTGATGCAAACAGCCTGCTTTACGACCTACAACACGGATTCAGAGAAAAACGTTCGACTGAGACACAGCTAGTCATGCTCGTGGAGGACCTAGTCCGAAACGCCAGCAAAGGTAAACAGACCGACCTCGTCTTACTTGACTTTAGTAAAGCCTTTGACATGGTGTCCCACGAGAAGTTGCTCTACAAGCTGCATTCATACGGAGTCCGTGGTAAGTGCCTATCCTGGATACGAGCATTCCTAGGCGGTAGGAGTCCTAGGACACAGACATTGGTGCTGGAAGGTGAAAGCTCCGATAGTATACCAGTGACGTCCGGAGTCCCCCAAGGGTCTGTCCTGGGGCCGATACTGTTCCTGGTTTACAATAACGACCTGCCTGAAAGCATTGACTCGCAAGTAAGGCTGTTTGCAGATGACACAGCAGTTTACTTGACAATCAACGACCAACAGAAAGACGGTTCGACTCTACAAGAAGACCTCGACAAACTACAAGTATGGTCACAACAGTGGGACATGAGCTTCAACCCCTCCAAGTGCCAAGTTATTCATGCCACTAAGGCTAGGGTACCAATTCCCACAACTTATACACTACATGGACAAACTTTGGAGGCCGTCAGTAGTGCTCGCTTTCTAGGTGTGGACATCTCGAGCAACTTGTCATGGAACACTCATGTCAACCGCATGACAACAACAGCAAATCGCACACTGGGATTTCTCAAGAGGAACATAAAATGTAAATCTAAAAAGATCTGAGAATGTACCTTCAAAACCCTTGTCCGCCCGCAACTTGAGTACGCAAGTAGTGTCTGGGATCCTCACGCAAAGTCCAACATTGACAAAATTGAGATGGTGCAACGTCGAGCCGCTCGCTGGACTTTGGGTGAGTACTCCAGATACTCGAGTGTCTCTACCATGCTGGAGACACTAGGATGGCGTACTTTGGAGCAGCGGCGGGCAGATGCACGACTGTGTCTTTTCTATAAGATACCGGTAATTCATGGCTTGGTGGCTGTACCAGTGCCAGCGTACATGCAGAGTAATACAAGGGTGTCCCGTCACTGCCACTCTGCGGGCTATACACAGATCCACACTGGTGCAGACTACTATAAGTTCTCTTTCTTCCCCCTTACCATTGTTCAGTGGAATGCTCTGCCATCAGATGTTGTGCTGACTGGTGACTTGAACAAGTTCAAGTCATCAGTCAGCAACATCTGTCATTTTAAACCATGAGTCCTGCAGTTGTGTTTTTATCCTGATTTTTATCTTTTCACCCTAGTATTTTAACCCCTATCACCTTTACACCCTTATTTCCTTAACTTTTATCTGTTCTTATTTCTACTAATAGGCACTTGGCGCGCAAACTGCTCGAAATTACCTGTGAGGGTGTGAAGCAGAAATATCGAGATAGATACCTGTAGGATGATTTTGGGCTCTGTGGTAGGGATAGATCCCTGTTAAGCCCCCATCGTCTGGCAGTCTTTCAGCACTAGAATTCTGCATTTCTCAACAAAACATTTATTAGTGTTGATAGCGGATAATGTTTGGTATGTCTTTGATAATTTTTGTTATCCCATGATAACTATTTATGCCATTACTAAAAACTGTAAATGTCCCCTTGCCAGTGGCGATCAAAATGTATCTTGAAAGTTTCCACATCCTTCGAGTCAACCACATATTGATCAAGTTCATTCCATAAATCTATCACTCGAGTTGAAAACTGTTTTTGGCAGAAAGTTGATCTATGGAAAGGCTTGTCCAATTTCAGATTATGACCTCTTGTTGATGGTGCATACTGGAAAAACTTTTCGAACGAACTGTCATCAATTCCCTTCATAATCTTAAATGTTTGTATGGCGTCTGCTCTCTTTCGGCGATGATCAAGACTTGGTAATTTCAATTCTTTTAAACGGTCTTTATATTCTAAGTGCTGTAGTGTTGGAACTAATTTGGTAGCTCTTATTTGCAATTTTTCAATGCTTTCAATGTCCTTCCTCAAGTAGGGATGCCACACAACATTTGCAAATTCTACATGCGGCCTAACCATTGCTGTATACAGTTTAATGAAAGAGTGCTTGTCTATATACTGGAATGATCGACTGATAAGTCCAAGGATACTGTTTGCCTTGTTAATTTTGGTAGAAATATGCTTTGAAAACTTCAAATCCCTCTCAAATATAACACCAAGATCACTTTCTTCTGTGGCAGATTTCAGTATGTCTGTATTCATATATAAGTCTCGTTCTGGGTTGTTGAATCCGTAATGGATAACTTTACATTTTTCTACATTGAAAGTCAGTTCCCACTTTTTCGCCCATTCACTGACTGAGTCTAAATCACTTTGCAGTTCTGCACACAGCTAGGTGTCAGTCGTGTGCTACCCCCCTACCCGCTCATTTGCGGAAAGATATAGGTCAAAATTATCCCAAACATGCCAAAATGTTGTCAAAATACCATAAAACAACATTTAAAAGTGAAGTGAAAAAAAACATTTTTTCGTCAATGTTATATAATAACAAGGTAGGTATCTCTGAACGCTGAAAACAGGCATGGGGTCACTACAGGCGCCGTAACTTTGTCAATTTCCCCGATATTCTCAAAATGTGTGGCTTATATTTCGTTGGAGGGATGCCTCGAGACATGCAAAATAAAAAAACCTTCACTGAACGACTAATTCATTCGAAAACGGGCCCCTTACTTCTCAAGCAAGTTAGTCGGCTCCGATCTGATAGACTACTTACATAGGATGAAAGTGAAAGTACATATATTCGCCGGTTACCAAACAAATTCTGTATCATATCGGTCAAAAACATTGTGTTAAGCATCTAACCGTTACAAAAGCTAAAAAGTTTTATCTTTTACTACATTTACAGTGATCCGTTATATTCTGATTTATGTTTTCAAATGAAATCAGCATCTTTCGAGCGCTAACTCTGGATAACGATAATATTGGAGGAATTCCACGTGGGACACATTGCAAGCGTGTAGATGATCGAACTTAGAGCGATAAAAAGGACTATTTATTGCCACAATCATGCAAATTGATGCATGTGCGTTAAGGTTAGATGTTATAATTATTCAGGAAACAGAAGACTCAAACATACCAGACTTTGTTGATATTACACCAGGCATAGTTAATTATCAGTTTAGAAAAGGAAACAGTTACATCGTCACTCTTTCGAACTTAACCACTCAGACAGTAGCAGTATCACCAAAAGCAGTCTTGTGTGAACTCCAACCTGTCACAATTTCAGAGGAGACCATAGCAAGGCGCGAAGCTGAGTCTGAACTCGAAAAGAAGAGAGAAACCATCATAGAAGAAATGAACATTAATGAAGACAACATCCTTTCAAAAGATCAAGAAGAAGAATTAGTAGATTTATTGAAGAAGCATAAGGACATCATGTCCACTGGTGACTTGGACATTGGTGAATGCAGCCTCATGAAGTTTAGGATAGATATGCATGACGACACACCAATTAAACAACGGCATAGAAGGATTCCACCTGCTATGGTAGATGAGGTCAGACAGCATTTAGAACAGCTTCTGACAATTGGAATCATTCGACCATCCAAGAGCCCATGGGCTTCGCCTATAGTTCTTGTACGTAAGAAATCGGGAAAGCTCAGGATGTGCGTCGATTATCGCTTAATCAACCAGAGAACCATCAAAGACTCCTATGCATTGCCAAGAATTGAAGAAATATTTGATTGCCTTCAAGGAGCTAAATATTTCTCAACTATTGACATGAAGTCCGGTTACCACCAGATAGCAATAGAGGAACAGTACAAAGAGAGAACAGGGTTCACCGTAGGGCCACTTGGCTTCTACGAGTACAACAAAATGCCGTTCGGACTTTCCAATAGCCCGTCTTGTTATCAAAGAGTCATGGAAGAATGTTTAGGGAACCTTAATATGAACATCTGTGTCATTTACTTGGATGACCTCATTATTTTCAGTAGCACTTTTAAAGAACACCTTGAAAGACTTGACATCATATTTGAAAGACTCAAAGCTCATAACATCAAACTTGCACCAGAAAAATGCAGCTTCTTTAAAGAAAAGGTTACCTTTTTAGGTCATGTTGTCAGTGAGGAAGGGATATCTACAGATCCCGATAAGATAGACAAGATCAGGAATTGGCCAGAGCCAAGCAACTCTGATGAACTACGTTCATTCCTTGCCTTTGCCGGTTATTATCGGAAGTTCATCAAAGATTTTAGTAAGATAACAAGACCACTTGCAGATCTCTTACCACCAGCTACTTCAAAAAGAGGACCAAAGAAAACTTTGAAATCATGGGTTTGGACAGACAAAGAAAAAGCAGTATTTGACAGTTTAAGGAAAATTCTTACTTCACCACCAATTTTGGCTTACCCAGACTTTAATGAATCTTTCGAGTTGCATGTTGATGCTTCTATGCAAGGACTTGGAGCAGTGCTCTACCAAGAACAACAAGGACAAAAGAGAGTAATTTCATATGCCAGCAGATCACTTTCAAAGTCGGAGAAAAACTACTGCGCATACAAGCTAGAGTTTTTGGCATTAAAGTGGGCCGTGACGGAGAAGTTCTCCGATTACCTTGCTTGTAAGCATTTTACTGTTCTTACAGACAACAACCCACTGACATATGTGTTATCTTCTGCCAAACTTGATGCCACTGGACAGAGGTGGGCCTCAGCGCTTGGGTTGTTTGACTTTGACCTCATATATAGGGCTGGTTTGAAGAACATAGATGCCGATAAACTCAGCAGATACCCATTTGAAAAACTGGTCAGAAACAATGAAGAAGCAATAAAGATACAGGACAACATGATCAAAGCAATTTGTAGCCATATTCAAATACCATTCATTGAGACTCTGCCTGTCATGTCAATAAATATAGTAGAAGCTACAGAAGATTCAGAACAGCCATTATCTCAGATAGAGATGAGAGAGATCAGGAGAAAACAGAGGCAAGACAGAACAATAGAGAAGTGGAGAATAGCAGTAATTGATCAAAGGTTGCCCACTGGATTCTTGACAAAACAAGATCATATCATGAAGAAGCATTTCCACAATTTCACCATCAAGAGAGGTTTATTGTTTCGTACAGCAGAAGAGTCAAATCAGAAATTAGAACAACTTGTAATTCCAGAACATTATAGGAACCAAATTCTTACAAGCCTACACAACGATGTTGGACATCCAGGAAAAGAGAGGACACTGAGACTACTGAAAGAAAGATTTTATTGGCCAGGGATGACTACAGATGCCAACACTTGGGTAGAAAAGTGTGATAGATGCTTAAGGCGTAAAACATCTAAGAATAGCAGAGCACCTCTAATATCGGTTACAACAATGTATCCACTGGAGTTAGTATGCTTCGACTTCCTAACACTGGAACCTTCTGAAGGCGGAATCGCGAACATTTTGGTAATTACAGACCATTTCACCAAATATGCAGTCGCCATACCAAAGAAAAATCAGACGGCAAGGACAACTGCTGAAACATTTTACAACCATTTTGTCGTGAACTATGGTATTCCTACGAGACTCCATTCTGACCAAGGAGCAAATTTTGAGTCTCAAATCATCAGTGAACTTTGCAAACTAACAAACATCAAGAAATCACACACTACGCCATACCATCCTCAAGGCAATTCAGGTCCAGAACGGTTCAACAGAACACTTTTAGATATGCTCGGCACTTTAGAAAATTCACAGAAATCAGATTGGAAGAAGTATGTGAGTTCACTTGTATACGCATACAATTGCACACCCCATGAGTCAACAAAATTTTCTCCATTTGAGCTCATGTTTGGTCGGAAACCAAAACTCCCAGTCGATTGTATGTTCCAACAAGCCACGTGTCTCGCAGAACCACACAATCAATCTACAACAGATTACATCAAGGACCTTGCACATAGAATGACAAAAACCCAGGAAATTGTAGAACAACACATAGGAAAGGCAAAACAGAAGCAAAAGAAATACTACGACCTTAAGGCAAAAGCGGCAGAAGTCAAAGTTGGAGACAGTGTTAGTAAGAATATTGGCTTACAATGGAAAGCACAAAATTGCAGACAAATACGAGGAAGAACTTTACCAGGTAGTAAAACAGCCAAGAGAATGCATACCAGCGTTTGATCTACAAGGAGAAACTACTGGTAAATTAAGAACTCTACACAGAAATCATTTACACCCGGTCACGTGTCAGGACCAACCAGATAATGTAGGTGTCGCGGACATTCCGGAGTCACAGGAAACAGATAAAGCAGAGGACAGTGCTGAAAAAGAAGCAGAAGTAAATAGTGACGTCACTGAGGAAGATTCAGAAGATGAGGGATGTGAATGTGTTGAATCAACATATGAAACTGGGGACGCCCAGGATCCTGAGAAGAAAGATGCAGTATCTGAGGAGATACTATTGCCAGCAGTAGAAAGTGTTGGAACTGAGGAGATTACTCCAGCAATTGAAGACAGTATAGTAGTGAAAGGGGGAGAAGATATTGACACGGTGAGTGAACCTGTCGCTGTAGAAGAAATTGACACGGTAAGTGAACCTGTAAATGATAGTTCTGTGATAGTTGCCGAAGACACAAATCAGCCTGATGAGGCTATAGAGGAAGAAACGGGTGAAACAGTAGATGAGGAAAGTGGAGGAGAGGCAGCGGGTGACTTAGAGTCAACTGTTGAAGTCAACGACACTGTTTCATCAGACACAGAGGATGATCCAGACAAGGAACTGGTCGGCAGCACACCTGATGTAGAGGAGAGTAAAGAGTTACCTGTACCAGCTCCAAGGAAATCGACCAGACCAAAGAAACCGCCGGACAGATTTGGTGATTATCAAATGTTTGCCATGACCCAAAGAGCTTTTGACCCCAGGATGCAAGCATTCGACACCTTGGTGTCATCTGGGGTTTTAGGTTCTTTGGACATGGAAATGACTAAGAAGATTTTAGATGCTGTTATGAAATAATTGTAATTTCTGGATCAATAAATGTTTAATTTTGTTTATATGTACCGTATTTTTTATATTTTTAATCCTAATATTTGATAATGATGTTACAAATAGTTGCGAGGTCGCAAATATTTGTGAGGGGGAGAAGGGATTGGTAATTTTTAGAAATATTTGTTTTTTGGAATAAGTGTAATAAAATGTATATTACACTTACGTAGATTATGTACTAAGATAGGGCTTGTAATACTGGCGTACACTTATTAGATAGGACATGTTGTAGAAAATTGAGTAATTTTCTCATAGTAAAGTAAAAGTTAGATTGTAGAGAAGTTTATGTATTGTTTATGTAAACAGTAGTTTTTTTGTTATATTCGACGGACAATGACGGGACGTCATTTTCAGAGCAGGGAAGTATGTAACTGGGTTCATTTTAAAGGGGGTTAATTCAGTCAGGCTTGTTTGGTTTTACCTGTATTATGTGCGGAGTTCTTTCCCATTTACCTGTCTCTCTGGAATTTCATGTATGTTAGTTTTCAATGAATCATGGGAATTCCTCATGGACTCATGATTAAAATCATGAGGCGGGAAACAGCTAGTTCATAGGTGTCATTAGTTTGTGGTCACTCTGAGAAGAAGGACGTTTTGATTTAGCATTGGATTATGTGAGTTGGCTTTCTTTCTTTTGTTTAGTTTACTAAATTACTTATACGGTTTTAATGTTAAGCAGAGTCATTTTGGTGCAGCTCATTTATTAATTTAATTGTAATTACTGTCTAAATTGTACATTGTTAATTAGTAATTACCACAGATTAAGGGTCCGTTTCCATTATTTAATGCTCTTTTCAGTAAAGTCATTATTTAGGTTCTAAGTCTTTCCATGCTGTCACTCATTAACATCTTTCCTCATTCTCATTATTGCTAATATTATTTGCAGTTAACACAGTCACGAGAGTAAGGCGTTAGAGATAGGGTTGTATGAGCTCCATTCACATTGAATCGGTGAGTGGTGTGACATGGTCGCCTAGTATTTTATGTATTGCCTGTATTGCAGTATCCTTGCTATTTATTATATATTGTATTGTTTAAAGTGTTTATGTACAGTTGTACTTATGTGCGTTTTGGTATTTATATTTGCAGAGCAGAAACATACAGTAGAAATACAGTATAGACATATATAAAGATAAACGAGAAGAGCGTTGTCGAGTTGTACATGTAACCCTGCACCCCATAAGACGCAGTAACCCCACCGAGTTATATATAATAACAAATTACCGATAAGGCGGACCGGGAAATGCCGCCATTTTGTAAACACTGAATCAGCATGATTATGGGCATTTTGCAAAGACAACAACTTCTTTTAAACACAGTACACGGTGAATGCAAATAGTTCATGCCACCCTTTATTCTTTTATATATCAGTACACTATGTGATCTTTTCAATCGAGCCTGCAGTTTGGTCACCACAACTAGAATAAAAGTACCTATAACTACTAAATCGAACAAAAAGGAGGGATTTTTTGCAAATATGACCAAATTCGCAGGGACAAAAATGTACTTCAAACATATTAAAAAATAAAAATATATACCTCACGCCACCATTTTATGTTTTATCTGTAAATGCTGCGTGTAATAAACCCCCAATTTAGCTCGAGTTAGAAGTTTATACTGTTATAAAATACAACCCAAAAGCTTAACCGCTTATAGCGGCTACACGCGTACGAGGGATTTTTTGCAAATATGACCAACTTCGCAGGGACAAAAATGTGGGACTAGGTAAATAACAGGCGCTTATACAGGCGTCATTGAATAAAGAACAACTACCCAGGCGGAACACAGGTGCCATTAGATTATATAGTGGCCAACGGGCTGTGCCTTACCTGGATGATATGGGTGATGGTGTGTAACACAGGATTTGCAGGTTTTAATCTGGTAGATCTAATCACTGTTGATTATAAAGAAAGAATTGTTACAAATTTACGAGATTTTGTTTATGGTAATGAACCATTTGAATCATTATTTTTTTTGTAATTTAATTAATCAATCTTTTAAAATAAAAAATATTTTTTTTTTTTTTTTATAAAAATTGCTATGTTACTTATACCTAAATAGTAAATGTATTTATCAAATTTTCAAAATGGCAAACCACATAATGTTGATAATGATAAGATAGGGAACATTTCTAGGGAATCCATCAATAGGGAGTGCAGACGAGCAGGTTGACAGGCAGCAGGCAGCATTAAACTATGAACAACTTAACAGGCGCCATTAGATTATATAGTGGCCAACGAGCCGTGAAAGGCAGGCAGCATTAAACTAAGAACAACTTAACAGGCGCCATTAGATTATATAGTGGCCAGCGAGCCGTGAAAGGCAGGCAGCATGAAACTATGAACAACTTAACAGGCGCCATTAGATTATATAGTGGCCAACGAGCCGTGAAAGGCAGGCAGCATTAAAGTATGAACAAATTAGCAGGCGCGGGTAGATTATATAGTTATTACTTTCCTTCTGCCAACCGATGCAGTAAACTGCCTCACTTGAAACTACTCTTTCCTTTTAAATACGACGGTAATTTACGTTTAGTAAATATTACTAGATTATTATTGATTAAAATTTTGAATTTTAATCAAACTTAATGAAAGAAGAAGGTTTTAGAATTTAAATTCATATATGTTTTCTATACAATAATGAATGTATGTGATTTGTGTGTAAAAATGAATTGTTCTGTTATGTTATATGAAATATTGAAATATGTTTAATTAATATTTCCCTAAATAAGAAGGCAATCAGAGATAGCATGCGAGCATAAAACAATGATGTAATTGGCATTAAAATCAATGATAACAGTTTTAACTAAGAATAATGTGCTAGTTTGCATTTGTCATTAATTAACTATGTTTCATAAAAGGATCATTTATAGTGGTTTTCACAGGTTGATCGGGTTACACCTTTAATAATAAGCAAACATTTTGATCTGATTTGGTGATTTGTAATATATATCTTTTCCGATACATCATCAGCTATATACAAACCTCCAAATTCCCGGGAAAAGCAGAATGGAAAAGAATTGTATCCCAGTCCATTACACAGGAACACACGCGCCTTTGGCAACTGAGAACAAACGATGACGCAGAGTTTCAAGGTTTAATGCTATACACTGCCAAATCGAACCGTCACCTTTTTGGTCATCTGCACAAACAAGGCCAGTGCCCCAGATAAGCTGCGTATCGGCGTATTTTACGCATTAAAAATGGCCAGATACGCTTTGAAAATCAATTCAGTGCGTATCAGTTACGCAAGCCTTTTATACAATACGCTAAACATATTACCGTAGATGCGTACATTTACAATCTAAGCCGATTTCGCTAACGGCTTTTAGTTTCATTTTCTTCGAAAATCGTTACCTATCGGCTGATTTCCAACACCTTTTTGCGAGGGGCAATGCGGAAATAGCTGAAGTATTCCGATTGTTTGTTTTTGATAATTTTACCAATCCATTGCTAGACGCTTGCTGAGCTTTATCTCCATAAGCGTCTCGATAACTTGATCAATTAGACTATCTGTCACTTGTTTTCGCGGTTTCTGTTAAAACGTCGCACCGCGGTCGAAATCATGGTAAGCAAAACGTTCATTCTGGTTTTTAAACCCGTCTTTTTATTTTATTTTCAATCTGAATCGAAGACTTCCCCACCCAGTATAGTAAAGCTAGTGTTATTAATTGATTGTAGTTCAATCGGCGGTGAATAAATCAGAATCACGATCAGACTAGATTCAGAGTTAAACATTACATACAGCGTTCTAGCTGCAGTACTGTACCTCTAACTCTAGACCAAGGTCTACTAGAGCTACAGTTTGCTAGCATCTCTACAGTGGCGCAAATTCTGCAACAGTTGTTTATCAGTTATATATGTTCAAACAGTTGAGAATTAATCTTTAAACAAATATTTAACAATATTTTGATATATAACCTTCTTGTGTTAAGTAATAACCCACTCGAAGACCATTTGAAAACTTTTCGGTGTCGACCCACGATTTGTTTTGATTTTCCAAGCCGAGACAGAACTCGCGCATGCGTAAAACGCTGTCCGGTTAACATATAGGGCTTTCATTCATAATTGGAAAACTTACTGAGCTGTGGTATTTTTGATGAATTCGAGGATTATTTTAGCCCAGGTAAACTAAAACATTTATTTTATTGCTAATATGGTCAAGGGTGGCAGCTTAAAATCAAGTTTAAAGCTTAATTCGTGTATTAGATATTTTCCCGCCATTCGTTGACATGCGCGGCGGTTTTACTACACACTCCAAATATGGAATATGTAGTAAGAGGTTTATGGGACATATTTTTTCAAAATGGCCGACCATCCCTCGAAGACCGATGCCGGTTGACAGTAGTAAAGTTTAAATCGGGAGAAACTCAATCAAAGACATAGGTAACCTGATTTTACACATCCACAGTGTCAAAAAATGCATTCCAAACCGATACCTTCCTTTTATTTTTCAAAAACGGTAAAAATTAAAATGTTATAGTAACTTATTCAAGCGACAGTGAATCACTGTCGGCTTGCGCCATTGTAGAGATCCTAGCGTGTCGTAACTGTATCCGCAATACAGTTACGATATCGCAACTAACAGCGTTCCTGTGCAAGATGAGACATTTTAGACGTTTTCCCCCTGGTTAGATATACGTGGAAATCAACGATAATGTGTAAACTGCACTAAATTAAAGTTTAACAATGTGTAGAAGGGAACCTGAATGCAGCAGCAAGGACCGATGAATGCTGGCAATTGAAAAAATAATTGTTAGATAACTGCTTGTATTAAACTGTTAGACTAGCTACAGTTACAATTGTTAAACACCAGTTACAAATCACAGTGTTTATGCAGCGACAGTGTATACCAAATAGTTAATATAAATCATTGGTTTATGTCTTCAGTTGATTTTTACAAGACCAGCACTACATGAAGACAGAAGTGTCAATACAATATTTCAGTATAGTTATGTCTTTTCTATATATAAACCAGCATACCTTTTAGATTACTGGATGTTAATTAATACTTAAAAATAACCACATTTTTCACTTTGAAACGGCTTATTTCAGCGACGCGAGTTACGAAAACCAGCAGGTACTCTATTATTTTTCATTTCACTCTATTAATTTGAAAGAGAGGAGTGAAGTACCCTAATTAACAATTTCTTATCTGGGGCACTGGACAAGGCAAGATATCGTTCGAGCAATAACTGCCGTTCGGTTATTGCTTTTAAGACAATTCAATACCGACTATGAATGCTCAAAGTGTAACATGAACACGGAAGATATTGCTAAACATGTTCTTTCAGAATGCATCATCTCAAGAGGTGAGAAAACCAGACTTATTCAAACGCTGTGCAATTCCTTAAATGTTGAGCTTGCAAATTTCTTCGTAAGGGCAGACAGTGAAACCTTCTTGAGGAGTCTCTATGATACACGCCTATTAGAAGCAATAGGCATCTCCTCAAATCTACAAAAAAGCTTCTTAGACATTACTTTTAGCTATATATACCAAGTAAACAGCCAGTACCGTCTGCGATAGACATTTCTTCAATGTAAACACTTTTGTTTCAGTTTCGAAAAGTGAGATACCATATCAAGAAGAATATGTTTTATCGCTCCAGAATAAAGCGATCCTACTTCTACACATTTTACCCAAGCGACAAGTATACTTGTCATTCATTAACAATGTGAATGTGACGAGTACACTTGTCCTGTGCAAACAGCGAAGACACTGATCAGAGGACTCCTACAGGAGCTCGCTGATCAGGGTCTACACTGATTGTCACTCTGCGAAATATAGTATTAAAATCGAGTCTAAGTGGTATAAAATCAACTGGGCTTGATTCGAAATTGGACCTTTCCATTACAAATCTCATGGGTGAATGGGTTAGAACTAACTTAGAAGTATTCAATGCTCAATACCAGGTAGTACTAAAGTGTGTGCTGCATTGTAATCACTCAAATACTATACCTGATTATAGAGCATACAGTACACAAACTTTTAGCAGACGCATACTTATTCAGTCACTTTGAGTCCTGTTTGTCTTTTTTCACATTTATTTCGATTTCGTTCTAGTGAAAAGAAACTACAACCTTGAGACTCATTAAGACTCATTAGACTGTCAAATTTTATTGTTGTTGTCAATTACAGTAGTGTAGAAAATTGCTCTGTACATGAGTTTGTATACAACTGCAACAATATTTTTATAAAATCTGATCATTTCTAATTACTACAGGTAAATTGCAATTGATACCTTACCAAATTTGCTAACAGATCCATTTATTGCTCAATGAACATGTTGTTCAGAATATCTCCACGGTGTCTGTGACATATTGCAGTGACACAGATAAAAACGCGTCACTGTAATATACAACAGACTCTGCCTAAAACGATTGTACAGAGTACTAAATGTACAGATAGTTAACCTTTCCTCTTCAATTAATTTATTGTTTATTTATTTTCTACATACTGTCCGTCATGTACTTATATTATCATCATGTTGAAAATCACTGAAAAGTGGAATAAAAGAGTATATATAAGATCAATCACGCGTATAATCTAGTTGACTAACTATTGATTAGTTATTGTTATTTTTAAAACTATCAGCTGTTAGGAATGTTTTTGTATAGCACAAGATAGATAGATTGTACAATAAAAAAACCCACTGAAATCAACATATAGAAGTGTGGATCCTCATCAGGTCTCAATTTATTAATGACATTTACTCAAATCAGTATATACAAGTTTGGATTCCCATCATTTTATTACGTAACATAAACATATACGTTTCTTGTTACAATGGATTACATAGTATACATGAGACTATCATGTGGATAGTTTAGAACGCGACAAAATGACATTACAGCAACGCGAGTACAGTGGAGAATCTCTTATTCTTTCCCGTTTAAACGCAAACGTACGCAAACGCAAAACACTAAAACGTAGAAAAGTACAACTTTTTGACAATTCTGATAATTCATCTTTATCTTGGTGGCAAACAGTTTGGAGCCTGATCAGACGCCGGGTTACCCGGCGTCTGATCTGGCTACAAACTGTTTGCAGTGAAAATAATAGTTTTAGCGTAAACGCGTTTATTGGGAAAGAATAACGTTTTCTCCACTGTAAGTGAGAAACCGTTTAGATCTTGATCATGGCCACGAATTTCTTCCATCGTGTCATGGCGCAAGGTTATTATCAGGCTAATTGGCTTGTCTATATATCGGTAGCGAGTTAATAGGATTAAAACCACAGAGACGCACACGTGTATACGGTAATACACCTGCTGTGCATGTTGTTAATAGGATTATAAATGAGCACCTGCTGTGATAATCATAAAAAATAGAAATGAAGATAGGTGACTACGTAAAGCAAGTTGAAAGTAAAAATATGCTTTAAGCTATTATCTGCTAGGATATAGAAACTATTTCTTATTATACACTTAAAGCGGGTTGAAAGTAAAAAAACAAACAAACTTTCAGGCTCTTTTAAGTTATAATCTGATAGGATATAGAAATATTTTTTATTATACACTTAAAGCGGATTGAAAGTAAAGCAAAATGGCAAATTATCCTTTACTTTCTTTTTAATCTGCTTTACCTCTAATACTTCTAACTAATATCTATAATTATTACGCTAATGCTGATGACACGCGTTCACATAATCTCTAAACACCAGGACAGTCTACATTTAATAATGAAACTAATAATAACAATAAATACATTAATAATATAATAAATCAGTCAATAATATACATTTATTAAATAAAAAATAAAATAAATACCTATACACATGTATATGTTTTTATAATAAATAATACATTAATAAAAACAGTATTAATAAATTAAATTAAATAAATAATTAAATATCAAAAATTATAAATAAATAATAAATTAATTAAATACAGAATAAATAAATGAATGAATAAATAAACAGGTCATTTTGTTTAATTTACAATTATTTACCTTTTCTTGGTTTAAACACTGATTGGATTTTCTAACTGCTGTTGTGGATTTTTTAAAAAGTTTTACTAGGTAAGGGAAATACTTTCGGCTTAAATTTTTGTTTTCAAAAAATGGGACTCATGAAAGCAGGGTCCACGTCCAAAGTCCCGGATACACACTTTCATAAAACATAAACAGTGTGTAACGAATGCTTTCATCTTTTTCTTAACAGCAATAGTTTACCAATTTCGTATGCCTGCGTGGTAGGTCACAGCCCGCTGACCACTATATAATCTAATGGCGCCTGTTAAGTTGTTCATAGTTTAATGCTGCCTGCCTGTCACGGCTCGTTGGCCACTATATAATCTAATGGCGCCTGTTAAGTTGTTCATAGTTTAATGCTGCCTGTCTGTAACGGCTCGCTGGCCACTATATAATCTAATGGCGCCTGTTAAGTTGTTCTTAGTTTAATGCTGCCTGCCTTTCATGGCTCGTTGGCCGCTATATAATCTAATGGCGCCTGTTAAGTTGTTCAAAGTTTAATGCTGCCTGCCTGTCATCCTGCTCGTCTGCACTCCCTATTGATTGATTCCCTATAATTGTTCTCTATCTTATCGTTATCAATATTATGTGGTTTGCCATTTCGAAAATTTGACAAAAACATTTTACTATTTAGGTATAAGATACATAGCAATTTTTATATAAAAAAAATAAATAAATAAAAAATTGATCTAATTTTTATTTAACTTTTTTTTTTAGGGGGTGGGGGTGGTAAATATTTAACAAACATATCTTACTTACAAAAATTTATTGGCAAACTACGGTTCGATATTGATTTCAACTCATTTTTTGATCAATCATATCTTAATTCTTGGGTTATTTTTTAAATTCAATTACAAAAAAAACCATTATTCAAATGGTTCATTACCATAACCAAAATCTCGTAAATTTTGAACTAATCTTTCTTAATTGTATATAATCAGCAGTGATTACCAGATTAAAACCTGCCACCATCCTGTGTTACACACCATCACCCATATCATCCAGGTAAGACACGGCCCGTTGGCCACTATATAATCTAATGGCGCCTGTGTTCCGCCTGGGTAGTTGTTCTTTATTCAATGACGCCTGTATAAGCGCCTGTTATTATTTAGTCCCCAAAAATGTACTTCAAACATATTAAAAAATAAAAATATATACCTCACGCCACCATTTTATGTTTTATCTGTAAATGCTGCTTGTAATAAACCCCCAATTTAGCTCGAGTTAGAAGTTTATACTGTTATAAAATATAACCCAAAAGCTTAACCGCTTATAGCGGCTACACGCGTACGAGTAAGATATCGGGTAACACGTTATTTTGCGAGATTCCGCGAGACTCAAATCCCTATAATCTACGTTCCTGATATAACATTGACGAAAAAATGTTTTTTTTCACTTCACTTTTAAATGTTGTTTTATAAATGGTATTTGCCAACATTTTGGCATGTTTGGGATAATTTTGACCGAAATCTTTCCGCAAATGAGCGGGTAGGGGGGTAGCACACGACAGACACCTGTGGTTCTGTAGTTGCGATATCGTAACTGTATTGCGGATAGTAGACCTTGGTCTAGAGTTAGAGGTACAGTACTGCAGCTAGTGGTTCTGCAGTGTCCGACGTTATAGATAGATAGTTTGTGGACTGGCTAGTGGCTACATTCTATTTCTTAAAGGATACGATATGTTGAACACAACAACATATCTTTATATCATCATTTTATTACAATCTGAAAAACTTTGAGGAAAACCTAGCTCATACATAATCTACATTACAAAATCTGCTACTCACTTACTTGTCAAAGTTGAAATTTTTCTTGTTTTAAAGATCGCTGATTACCGCTTCGGACCCCCGGTGTACTAATTTGGGTACCAGTACAAAGGTCGGTCTAAAACATCAACTGGTCTAACATGTGTCTCGCAATTTTCGGGAGTTTAAAAGTGAATTATAATTCATTCGTGGTGTAAGATAAATTAAGATAAGATAAGATAATCTTTATTTATAGTCGGTTTCAGTCAAACATACTAACACTAGCTTTAAAGGGAAATGGACAGCTGGTGATAAATATCTTTTAAATGAAAGATATTGAAAAAAAATCGCATTCTGCCTTTGAAATTTTGAAAAATAATATAAAATGAAGTAGTTAGAGCCGTTTAAACTTTGTGATATATGACTGTGCAAGCGAACATGGGGGCCGCCATTTTGTTTACCTGTGTGACGTAACTAAGGCCTTCCGCGACCTTCCGGTTATAGCGAGTCTAACCGGGAATGCCGTAGAGTGCGCGGAATTTACATCAATAACATTAATAAACTGAAATACTGAGAAAAATTGGGCATGTGGAGGAAGGTAAAAACACTTTAGAACTTCAGTGTTACGATTTCGATCCTAAATTAACAGAGAATGTAATATTAGAAGACAGAGACTACGACGGGTCGGGCGAAGAGAAAGCGCATTCGCCGGACGAATTTGCGACTGCAATACTTGTGTATAAATGCCTACAAAGGAGGTTAATACTTTTTGAAGAACAAATGAAATGACGATTGGGTGTCTTGGTGACAATGAGTGAATAGCAGAACCATCAAAATTTCGAGCTATTAGTGCTTAATCCAGCCATACTTGAGGTAGCGTATATCAGGCAAATATCATAGGACACCGGAATCGGGCACGGATACTCTTGATAATATTTGCATACTGGTTGTGAATAAAGGCATCGAAGCCCTGTGACTTTCGAAAAAAGTTTATCCGATATATTTAGTCTTATCTGTTAATATTTCCGTAAATATTAATCATAAACATCGGCTCCAGGATATCTTCGTTTTTTTACGGGGCTACGACTAAAACACGAGCAGATAAAGACGATAATACATGTGCCGATTTTTATAACATCCAGTCAGAGACAGTGTATAGCCATATGGCTATACACTGTCTCTGCATCCAGTACAAAACGGATGAGGTATTACGTTTTTATTTAATAAAATAAGGGGGATCAAATTATTTTTCTGGTCTGTTATGAATTTTCCGTGACGTCATGGTGACGTTTAACATCGGTTCTGGTCCTCAATCGGACATACATTTTTAGAAAATAGACCATTTATTCTCGGTATCGCAACATCCGGGAACTTTCGTACATCCAGGTCTCAATCACAGAGTTTCTCAATATCTCATTTGGATCCAAACTGTTGCTGAACTTTAAGTACAGTCAGTTTTAATTCCGATCTGGGTCCTACCTGTTTGTCAGTCTCTCGTACGGATAAAAGTTTCTTCAATGAGCTTTTCAATACATTCAAACCTTAGTTTGGATTTTCAATCACAGAGTTTCTCAATATCTCAGTTGGATCCAAACTGTTGCTGAACTTTTTGCACAGTCATTGACATCACAAATGTGGAATATCAATTTATCATCTAGCAATTGAGACTGGCAATGTCTGATTAAGATCCAAACTGATTAATTGTCTGCTGAACAAAGAATTTGATATTCTGATCTGGGTCAAAACTGAACGCTCTAGATAACGTGACCCGAGTGCTCATTTATTGTATTTATGTCGTTTTTTACTTATCGTTATATATCTTGAGCTTATATAAAGATCTATGAAAATCATAATCGAAACAGATTCAGGACATATTTCAGCAGGCGGCTTTGATCTAGATCGCATTTTATGCTGACATTCATCATCAACCACTAATCAATTAAGCTGCCTTGCAAATTGTACGATATGGACCGGAAATAATTATACACAACCCCTTTCTGCCTAAGACCCCCTCTGTGAAGAAGTAAGAAGCTTTAGGGGCCTGGAGGGCATAAATATCCATATTACGTAATCTAATTAGCCGCACTTGTCAAACAGGGTCAGGCTAGCAATTTGGCTACTTAAATATGCGATTACACGCCACGAGCCTTTTACCCTGTTTCTACTTCTGAAAATATGTGACCACTTAAAACAGGTTGAAAATACTTTCAGCCTGCTTTAAGCTTTTATCTGCTAAAATATTGAAAATATTTCTTATGATTTTTATTTGTGACAGTATGATATTGAAACTATTTTCTTCAGTATATGAAGGAATTAATTAAAGGCGTTAAAAGGCGTATTTATGGGGGAAAGGGTTACATCAAAACAAAAAAGCCAAGATCTTTAAAAAAAGAAAAAAAGAATATTGGACACTTCTAGCTCTTGTGGTTTTGTATTGATCTAGATGTGTATGCTGCTTTTTTAAAAAGGCTAGAGTCTACCATAAAACTCGAATTTAAATCTTAAATTAAAATTCATTTAGGCCTATCTAAAAGTTATTTGAATTTTTTTCTACAGAAATGACGAGTTTAAAACTACACCCAGAAATAAGAACGATAAAACTAGATCCAATCAAAATCGGATTTGGACTCAAGTAAGATCGCTCTATCAGATCGGGATCTAGAGAATCGCGATGATTAAATTAAGAAAGAAAAAACCGATCTAGATCTACCCGTACAATATGTAGATCTAGTAATGAGACTTTTTTCATTAAGAATTTCTGTAGCGTTGAATTCGTAAACCGAGACGAACCAGCTAGAAAATGCTGATTTGTAAACGAGTTGGTAGATCTAAGCCAGTTCAACATTTAGGTCTAGATCAGCACAATATCGCACTGATTATCAGATTTTTTTTATTGTAGATCTAGATCTATTATTATAAACATCAATCAAGGTATTATGGATGTCGCCATACTCTACTGTTAGTCATTTCGCAGCATTGTTTTCCCAGATTCTATAGCTGGGAATTGGAACGGACATTTCTCTAAGCCGATTAACGATAGCTTCTGGTCGTTTCTGGATCTACACGACCTTTCAAGTTCATCATAATCAATATGAATATACCATCTATCTATTATCTTTTTTTTTTAACTGTATGCGACCTTGAATTAAGCTTGCCGTTACCCTTACTGACGAAGTGTGAAATGTCCGTCCAAGTTACAGTGGTTGAGTGAAAGAGCCAATCAGCGTTTAGGCCTTTGTGTCGTCACAAAATGGATAAAAATCGAGGGTTCCGAATGATAGCTTTGCCAATATGGCGGCGCCCGTTCCAATTAGCGATAGCTTACCTGTATGCAGTAAATCGATCTTTTTCGTAACTTATCGATGAGTAATAATTGCAGGACCTTCATGAATGTTGCTTTTAGGATAAAATCTAGGATCTAAGACCATATTGTCATCAGCTGTCCGTTTTCCTTTAAGCTATTGTCCGACATAACAAGATTATCCAGTAACAATTTAAACAAACAATCTGTAATAAAATATGCATTAAAATAGTTAAGAGACTTCTATAAGAGACTCCTATAAAAGCTTTCTATAAGGTGATATCATAAGTATAATCATGGAGAAAGGACAAATCATTTCTCCATGGTATAATCATAGTTAAAAATATATTTTTATGCAATACTATGTTAAATAATAAGATTTAAAAGATGACAGGTTCACATTTTTGCATAGCTAGAGGATCCAGATCATAGATAGACCAGTAGCCCGAGACATATCGGTATGGCACTAAATCTGACCTGGACCCACTTGCTGGAGCTATCACATATATTTTTGAAGACAACACTGAGCATACTTGAGGATCAATATAAAGTTGTGTAGATCCATTTTTCCTACAGACCAGCAGCCCATACAAAAGTTTTGGCTCCAACTACATATCAGACCTGGATCCACATGAGATTATGGCTAACTCAACATTTATAAATATGCCTCTTAATAGCAGCCCAGCAGAGAGCGCTTTTGAGGCCAATTCATTCTGTTTTAGTGACAGACTAAGAAAATATTATCAGTCAAACAGTATATAGATCTAAGTTAGTACTTTGACACTCTACGCTGGCCGAAAGCAAAGTAGAGTGCACCATAGGGTCCATATCCCTTTGCTTTCTACCTGCCTCAAGTGGTTACATGTACTTGTATTCAAACTAAAACGGGTGAAAATACAGTAACTGTTTCCCAGTATACTACAATCAGGTAAAGGATTGACAAGACAAAAGCATGCAGATACAGAACTTAAAAAAACAACAAAAGCAAAATGATAAAGACATAAAGCAAAATAGTAAAGCAAAATAATAAAGCCATATAGTATTTTATCTGGCAGACAAAAAGCAGCAACGAACTGAAAAAACACACTAATGACACATAGAACATTTACATTTGAAACCACTCCAGGTATGAATCAGCCTTTTGAACTCTCCATATTCTGTGGTAGTTCTTATTCCGTTGGGAAGGCTGTTCCATACCTGGGTGGCCTCATATCTGAAACTTTTCTTACCATATTTTACTGTGTGAAATCTTGGAACATCAAGCATATTTTTCCACCTGTAAGAGTAATGATTTGATCTAACAGAAACTAATTCTTGTATATAAACTGGTGATAAGTTGTGGAGACTTTTGAAGACTTCTATGGCCATCTGCCTTAATCTGCTGAGGTGTAAAGATGGCATGCCAACCCTGCTAAGTAGATCAGTGTAACTTGAGGTAAAATCATCAAATACAAATCTAAGAGCCCTGTACTGTAGTTTTTCCAGCTTTTCAGTATTTGTTTGATTACAAAAATGCCACACCATGGGGCAGTAGTTAAAATTTGATCTTATAAAACATTTATAAATAAGAAGTCTGGTGTTCTGGTCTAGATATTTATATAGTCTGGCTAGAACATTTACCTGTCTAGCAGCCTTTTTACATACATTAGAGACATGTTGATCAAAGTTTAAAAGAGAGTCTAATTCTATACCTAATAAAGTGACAGAGGGTTCACATGATATTTCTATATTGTTCAATCTAAAGGAATTTAAGTTTTCAGAGGTGTTTTTTCCAATACATATTGCCTGAAACTTATCAGGGTTGGCCTGCATGCAGTTATTGTCAAACCAGGTGAGCATCACAGCACTGTCATTTTCCAGAGTTTCTTTAAGTTTACCTAGATCCTTGTGCCAGAAAGTAAGTGTATTGTCATCAGCATAGTTGTAAATCTGTGACTCTTTAATAAATAAGAATATATCATTTATAAAAATGTTAAAAATTAGCGGACCGAGAATGGATCCTTGAGGGACTCCCTTCGAGATCTGCATCCACTGACTGTGGCACTCACCTAGTTTGACACGTTGCTTTCTGTCCGTCAGATAATCCTCTAGGAGAAAGGCTGTAATTAGGTCAAAACAAAGAATCTGACATTGTAAACACCCTGAAGGCCACAGTTTGAGACCAATCTTCATCAAACTTTATCCAAATGTTGTTCTTGACAAAATCTAAATAATAAACAAAGAATCTGACATTGTAAACACCCTGAAGGCCACAGTTTGAGACCAATCTTCATCAAACTTTATCCAAATGTTGTTCTTGACAAAATCTAAATCTCGTTTGAATATGGGCTAACTGTTATTTTCATTCTAAAAGCGAATATAGATCATTTCAGTACTATAAAAAAAACACTATAATTATTTGACACATATATTCAATACAATGCTCTTATTTAGTACAGGGATAATATATTACTAGGTCATATTATCCCTGTTTAGTATAAATAGTGCGTGGTTGCTAAGGTAACCAAGTATTATTTTCGTGTTAAAATTGAACGGTTATTATGATAATATTAACTGGCAGCGAATCTGATAACGAAACTTAAACTACAAAGAATCTAATAGGTTGCCGTTCGATCTTTGCCTCCAAGAAAGCTCGAATTGAACACATATTTTCAATATAAGGCTCTTATTTATTATATGAGTGGTTACTAAGGTAACCAAATGTTATTTTCATTCTAAAAGTTATTGTTTGTATGTTAGTGGTCACTTTCAAATCTGATAATGAACCTCAAGTACAATTTTTGTATTAAGTTGCTGTACATTGCCTAAAAAGCTCGCATTTGACACTTAATTTCAATTTAAATCTTCAATTCAGCATATATTGTGAGTGGTTGCTCAGGTAACCAAATGTTATTTTCATGCAAATTTGAAAAGGTAATGTCTATATGAAAACGTTGTATTACAAACCTGATAAAAGAACTTAAAGTACGATGGTTGTAATACATTGCTGACAGCTGTACTTTGCCTATAAAAGCTCGATTTGACACATATATTCAATATTATGCTCTTATATACCATACATAGTAAGTGGTTAATAAACTAATCAAAAGTTGTTTCGTGTAAAAAGTGAGCGGTTATAAAAACAATATAAACATGCAAACCCGATAATGAGACTAAAGTACAAAGGTATTAAAGTAATGGGTTCGCGTACTTTGCCTTCAAGAACGCTCAAATTTAACTATATTTTCAATATATTTTTTTTATTTAGCATATTTATAATAAGTGCACAATGCATGTGTCATATATAATTTTAAAGCGCAAGTCTTTGCCTACACGATGGTATAATGCACGATAAGATCACATAACATGAACCTAAATGATCCCTCCTCGAGGAAGGACACTGGACATTTTTGTGTATTGTTGAGCTAATTTTCTGAACAAAATTTGATACTATAATTATTATTGCGGCTTTGTTAACTTATTATGAATAAATTTATGAAACTTTCTGTCAAATAAAATTAGACAATTATGAAAACACTTCACAGTTTTGAATGTTATTATTCTATAAAATATAAAAAATAGAGCTAATACTAGACACGTAGATGTCTTATAGTCTCTGTACATTTTACTTGAACGTACAGCAATGATTGAGTTTTATAAAGAAAATATTTCTGTTTATTAAGAAAGGAACTTTTCTCGACAAAAAGTCCTGTCAGAAAAAAAAATGTGACTAAAAACTGATATTGAAACGAATGTAAAACACAGAATACATATTATATATATTATATAGGTGGCACCACAACGTCGTTTGTCGAGCATAATTTATGCATTAGCATATTACATGAATGTTCATAATTCATTGGATTTATTAGATAAGTCTTTTAAAAAACGATAAAAACGAGACTTTGCCGAGTGTTTGTCATATTCTTAAACGACAAGTTTGACAAAATAAAAATCAATACAGTATCATCTCTATTACGACCTTTAAAACGAACGCTAAAGGGTTGTACATGTATATATATTGAGACAAGTGGGATCGAATAGCAAGGTACAGTGGAGAATCTGTTATTCTTTCCCAATAAACGCGTTTACGCTAAAACTATTATTTGCAGTGCAAACAGTTTGGAGCCAGATCAGACGCCGGGTAACCCGGCGTCTGATCAGGCTCCAAACTGTTTGCCACCAAGATAAAGATAAATTATCAGAATTGTCAAAAAGTTGTACTTTTCTACGTTTTAGTATTTTGCGTTTGCGTACGTTTGCGTTTAAACGGGAAAGAATAACAGATTCTCCACTGTAACAGTAAAGGAGAAATGCAGCGTCTGATCAGGAACGTAGATTATATCTAATATACGTTCCTGGTCTGATCATGATAGAAACTGTTTGCAAATTGCAAACGACAATTCCTAAGCTGGCGACATTTCGGCACTTAAATGGTTGATATGTTTGCGTCCAACAGTTTAAATCCTGAGAAGACGCCGCATTAGTTTGGCTCGACTTCACACAATTTGCAAACAGTTTGAATCAGACGCCGCATAACGTGGTATCCGATCAGGATCCAACATTTTCGCAATTGTGTCAATTTTTCTTTGGTCAAAATGCCTAACATTCAATTATGAGAAATTCAAGCAGACGACAATTCCGAAGCTGTCGACATTTCGGGCACTGAACTGGCTTGCACCTTGGGGAGGAGCTAAAACTGCCACTCACAGCATGTTTTCGCGCATGTGCTGGAGACAGGCTGCTACGGAGCTGATTCTGGCATTAATTTGTCTGACTTAATGATATTAATGTTGGAGACAGTCAACATTTCCAGCGTTGTGATTGGCCCAAACAGTAGGCTGGCCACTATATGCGTTATTCAACGTTCGCGCCGTCTGTTATATTATAGACATCTGCCTTCGTCAACGCGTTATCATCTACCAATGCTCTGTATCAAGGTGAGCAGATATTGATGATAATGAAATCGTTAACGGCTAGTCTGTATGCTGCGAGTCTTCTTCTATATTTCGGACAGTCTCTAGGAGACCAGCCATGGTCAGTCTTACCGAATATTACTGGAGATATATGCCCAGGAACATGCATTTGGCCAGGGAAAGTTAGCAGCGGCCAGTACTGCTGTAAAGGTATAGTATTAGCTTTTATTTCAACATATTCCTTACGCTAAGTGACAGTAAAACCTCTCTATTACGACCACTAAAAAGAAGGAAAATCGACTGCACGGAAATCAGGTGACAGCTTAAAGCAATGTGAACGTAAAACAGACAGCTCATACAGTGGAGAATCTGTTATTCTTTCCCGTTTAAACGCAAACGTACGCAAACGCAAAGCACTAAAACGTAGGAAAGAACAACTTTTGGACAAATCTGATACTTCTTGTTTATCTTGGTGGCAAACAGTTTGCAGCTTGATCAGACGCCGGGTTACCCGGCGTCTGACCTGGCTCCAAACTGTTTGCACTGCAAATAATAGTTTTAGCGTAAACGCGTTTATTGGGAAAGAATAACGTTCTCTCCACTGTACAGAGCTGTCTGTTTACGTTCACCTTGCTTTACTGAGGTTTAAGAAATTTTTTTCAAGATTCAAGATTTAAGCGGTCACCTGCCTGAAACACCTGATAATTACACGAATGAATAGCATTCGTGATACTTAACACAATTAAGTAGTCGTAATAGATACTAGAGCTGTTTTTACTGTACTGTTTATATCAAGCGTACTTGCATTTGCAAACAGTTTTGATTCTGATCATACCCGCGTTACGTTGCGTCTGATTAGGATGCAAATTGTTTGACACTCATATCAATGTTTTTGACAAAGGACTGAAAATCGTATTTTTTGCAATAAAAGCGGACGATGTATTTGCATGCAGACGACACTATAGCAGTGAATGTTTTAGACAGTCTATCGCGTCTAGATGGCAGTGAAAGGGTTACTTTGAAACATTTTATTTCATATTTACCACAGAAAATGTGTGCGTTGTTCGGAGGGGGTCGTTACACGGAGGGAAATTGGTTAACATTTGCAAACAGCTTGAATCCAGACCAGACGCCGCGTTACGCGGCGTCTGATCTGGATTCAAGCTGTTTGTCACTCGTCATTATATTTATTCTATCAAAATATCCACTTATATGTAACTTTGAGAAAAAACAGCAGACGACAATTTTAAGCAGACGATATTGCAGCAGTAAAAGCGTTAGACACACTTGTCATTTTAAGGGAATTGCGGTAAGTGTTGTAAGGAGTGGTCGTTGTTGGGAGGGCCGTTGAAGGGAGCGAACACTGTAGAAGCATTTTTTTAACTCTAGGATAAGTAGAGCAGTTATACAGGGTGTCCCGATATCCGTTCGATGGTACAGTGGAGAAAACGTTATTCTTTCCCATTAAACGCGTTTACGCTAAAACTATTATTTACAGTGCAAACAGTTTGGAGCCACAGGGACCCGGCACGATTTATTTTTGAGAGAAAAAATTGTCAAAAGGTATATATAGAGACAAGGGGTACAACTGATTGTAGGTATATTCTCATCCTATCTCGACAAAAGAGGTCATATCACGAATAATATTTGATGAAACGACACCCTTTTTGCATTTCTGTCTAGCTAATATAATACCCTTCCATAAAAACATAACATAAAACTAACTGTAAGGATGCACTTTCAACAGTAATTGCATTTACTCACAGAAATCAACGATTTTTGGAAAACGGGACAGGTGTTCGTTCACAGCTAAAACAGCATTGACCACTACTGTACGCTTGTTTAGGCGGTATTCGAGTGTTACAGTCATTGCCAACTACTGTACGCTTGTTTTGGCGGAATATCGAGCATGACAGTCATACAGTTCCATAAATATACATCTTTGACACCGATCAAAGCTGATTTCTTCTCAAATCATTGCCGTACCAAAACAAACTATATGTACAAGAATAGCTTTACAGCCGATGAAAACATGCGAATTTGTTGTTGGTACATGTATTGCAATGGTTTGAGTATAAATCAGCTTTGATCGGTGTAAAACATGGATATCCATGGAACTATATGACTGTCATGTTCGATATTACCGCCTCAACAAGCACACAGTAGTGGTCAATGAGGTGTCAGCTGTGAACGAACACCTGTCCCGTTTTCCAAAAGTCCTTGATTTCTGTGAGTAAATGCAATTACTTTTGAAAGTGCATGCTTACAGTTGGTTTTATGTTATGTTATTATGGAAGGGTATTATATTAGCTAGACAGAAGTGCAAAAAGGGTGTCGTTTCTTCAATTATTATTTATGATATGCCCGGTTTTGTCGAGATAGGGTGAGAATGTACTAACAATCAGTTGTACCCCTTGTCTCTATATATACCTTCTGACGATTTTTTTCTCTCAAAACGCAATCGTGTCGGGGCCCTGTGTTTGGAGCCAGATCAGACGCCGGGTGACCCGGCGTCTGATCAGGCTCCAAACTGTTTGCCACCAAGATAAACATGAATTATCAGAATTGTCCAAAAGTTGTACTTTTCTAAGTTTTAGTGTTTTGCGTTTGCGTACGTTTGCGTTTAAACGGGAAAGAATAACAGATTCTCCACTGTAGCTTGGTTTCTCACTAGCCTATAAACCTTTCCCACTTAGATTGAAAGACATCGCATACATTTTCAAAAAGAAACCTCTTTAACTTTCATGCGTTTGTTACACTGCGGTTTAGTTTCATTTAATTTCTTTTAAAGCGAGAAGACTTTATTCCTTACCAATTGATGTATTTACATTAAAGAACAATTATTTTCATTACAAAGAGATAAGAGCCAGATCATACGCCTAGCAACGAGACGTCTGATAATGCACCAAACTGCCGCTCAGAAGAAAATGCGAAATCACAAAATGTCATTTTCTACAGTTTATTGGGATGCATTTGCATGCAATTTTGTTTAACTATGAGAGAATAACGTCTTCTCCACTGTAGCACTTACTTTTGTTTGTGTTTAAAACGAAAATGAACTTGCCAATATTTGGATATAACATACAGATGGCGGTAAAGCTTTCAGGTGCATTCTGCTTTAATTTCAATCTGTTTTAAGCAGTCACCTGTCTTCAAAACTAAGGTAGTAACTAGTAACTGACTATGGGGAAATGGGTTAAAACATGCAACATTTGAAATGTGGACTGGCAAGTCATGGCTATTCAGTGTTTTTTTTTAACACCGTCACTGTCATTATGACTGAAATACAGTTTAACATTGTCGCTGTTATTATATTATCGTATGCTTATATTTTCCGTCTGCTTCTATTGATAAAATTTGGAATTTAATTTTGACTTTACCCTTTCACTCTCAATGACGTCATAAAGGGCGTTTGCAAACTGTTTGGCACTCTTATCGATATTTATTAAGTCATACGACCTTAAATCTAACTTTGAAACGAGTCTTGCAGACAACAATACTGAAGCAGACGATAATAAAGTGGTGAAGGGGTAAACATCTCCCGAATAGTTTGATCATGAAATGGTAAAGAAACATTGACCAGTCTGTGTTCCACTGTTTTTACAAAGGACTACGTTGGTAAATAACGAGTATCCTCATAGCTTGTATGTAATGGGTTTAGGAGCTTTCAGTGTTACTTTTGTTCTCTTTTAAACTGCCAACTAAATAAAGTACTATTAAACTAGCTGTTTGTCTTCTCTCGAATGACCGCTTTACGCAGGCCTTAGGCATATGCTGCTTGCGTACAGTGGAGAAAACGTTATTCTTTCCTAATAAACGCGTTTACGCTAAAACTATTATTTGCAGTGCAAACAGTTTGGAGCCAGATCAGACGACGGGTAACCCGGCGTCTGATCAGGCTCCAAACTGTTTGCCACCAAGATAAACATGAATGATCAGAATTGTCCAAAATATGTACTTTTCTACGTTTTAGTGTTTTGCGTTTGCGTACGTTTGCGTTTAAACGGGAAAGAATAACAGATTCTCCACTGTAACTAAATGCATACTTGTGCTTTCAGAGTGCTCTTGTGACGAAGATTGCAGTTTGGAAAACAAGTGTTGCTTTGAAGATCTCTATAAGGACGATCAACGACTGGAAATACTGCAATGTACAGAAGCAGCTACCCGAGACCTTGAAATATACCAAGCATTCGAAATGATTGACAAAAATCCTCCAAACGGCTGTATTATTACCGTAGATGACATGATCAAGAACATCCCATGCGGTGATATTGATGTGGCTGAATGGGGATCTCTCTATCCTGTTATATCAAGACATACTGGGAAAATATACAGGAATGAACTATGCGCATTATGTCACAATGATACAAACTATGCAACATGGACGCCAATACAACGGTGTGAGCAAAAAGGTCGAGGAACTCATTTCCTTGCAAATGTGCTAGACTTTGAATCAATATCTAAATATCATTCTGACAAATGTTATTACATCTTTCAGATTGACGGTTTTGATACTGATTTGTATAAAAGGCAGTGTTTTACATATTATATAAATAATTGCACATATCCATCAACGTTTCCCATCCCAGCTGAGCTGAACCTCACAAGGAGCGAAGTTGTCAATGCCTGTATGAGCGGTTTCGTGTCGCCTGTTAACAATTATGTAAATGTATTTTGTTGGATGTGCGGCAAACAAGAGCCCCCGTATTGTAGTTTACCACTTACAAATCGTTTCCCCAAAGGTTTGTTAATATTGCTCGATCCAGATATACTTGCAGCCTTTAAAAAAGGAAACAAAAAAGTGGAATCTGAAAGACAAGCCTGTCTTAAAACCAAGGTAAGTTTCGATTTTGTACAACAGACACATACGTCGTACAGTAAAACCGCTCGATAACGACCACTCAATCAAGTTTATTGTTTTGTGTTTAATGAAGGTGGCTGTTTAAAGCAATCTGAAAGTAAAACAAAAGCTTTCTTGTTTTCTTTCACCTTGATTTAAGCTGCCACCTATCTTTCATACAATGAATTAGCCATAGTTTCAATGGTCGTATGGAAGAATTGGGGTTTACGGCACTGCGACACAAAATAGGTCAAATAGCGCCGATGAATGATAGTATGATGAGATTAGATATCGATGATTTAAGGAAGATGATTTCGTAATAGAGAGGTTTTACTGTATATATAGAGTTAATTCAACATGACAACTACAATAAGATGGCAATATAGTATTAAAAGCATAGATAACAGGCAATAAGCAACGTTATGTATGATATAATATAGCCATGTCAATCAACGTCATACGCCAACTATAACACAAACAAGACTAAGAAATACTTTTTTTCCATTGTTGTAATTGTAAAATTACAGTCGAGAATCTGTTATTCTTTCCCAATAAACGCGTTTACGCTAAAACTATTATTTATATTACAAACCGTTTGGAGCCAGATCAGACGACGGGTAACCCGGCGTCTGATCAGGCTCCAAACTGTTTGCCACCAAGATAAACATGAATTATCAGAATTGTCCAAAAATTGTACTTTTCTACGTTTTAGTGCTTTGCGTTTGCGTACGTTTGCGTTTAAACGGGGAAAGAATAACAGATTCTCCACTGTAGCCTCTAATCGAAGTATAGAATGGAGTTCTTTGAAGACATATCACAGCTTAACCCTTTACTCCATAGACTATTTTCTTGTTTTGGTGACAGATGCTCACTTTTAAACAAGCTGAAAGTAAGGCATTCTGCTTTACTTTCAGTCTGCTTTAAGTTATCAATTGCTAGGATATAGAAAAACAAAAATCTTATAGTGATACTCTTCACTGTATAAATTGGAACCATTTACACCAGTGGAGGGAAAAATGAAACGCATGAAAATACAGTGGAGAATCTGTTATTCTTTCCCGTTTAAACGCAAACGTACGCAAACGCAAATCACTAAAACGTAGAAAAGAACAACTGTTGGACAATTCTGATAATTCTTGTTTATCTTGGTGGCAAACAGTTTGGAGCCTGATCAGACGCCGGGTTACCCGGCGTCTGATCTGGCTCCAAACTGTTTGCACTGCAAATAATAGTTTTAGCGTAAACGCGTTTATTTGGAAAGAATAACAGATTCTCCACTGTACTTATCCGTGGAGAAATGGTATGGGTAATAAAAGGTGCAACTAATGCAGAAAGCGATTGAGGAGCTTTCCACTTTATTTCATTATGCATTAACTCATTCAGTGCAAATCTCGATAACTCTAATATGTATATGCAAACAGTTTGGATTACAATTTACAGATCAAACGCCGAGTTTAGCTATGTCTTATATCAGGTGTCTATCTGTTTGACGATATAAATGCTTTTTAAGTCAAACTACCTAAACTTTCTAAACTTTAGAATTAAAAGCAGACGATATTATTAGTGTTTTCTTTTGACATGTCAGAGTTATTTTTTGGTTGGAACATTCTAAATTTTCTAAAGGGATGATCACCGTACTCGTTGATTTCCGTACGATCAGCCAGGGATACGGAAAACTGTATTTATTGTGTGTAATGTACAGTAGAGAAGACATCATTATTTCCCGAATGAACGCAAACAAAATGCACTTAACTGTAGAAAATTGAATTTCATCTTTTTAATCTGGATGGCAAAAACAGGTTGGAGCCTGATCAGACGCCGGGTTACCCGGCGTCTGATCTGGCTCCGACCTGTTTGCAATGTACATAATAGTTTTTAGCATAAACACGTTTATTGAGAATGAATAACATATCAGTAAAATTAGCGCAGCTGTCTCGTGCTGCACGAGGATCATGCTTATATCAAGTTTGAAAGTGTACGACTATATAGATCCGATGTTACCCTGTTATCTATTTACTATTATGAACAATTCTGTTCTAAAAATAACTCTGACAGGTCAGAAAAATCGAACAATATGCAGTTCGTGAGTTAGATAGGCTTTGTAATCACGGCGACACTCACAATAGTATATAACCTTATGCTGGAGACGGAATTTGTGATTACTGTTGCAAACAGTTTGGATCCAGATGAAACGCCGAATATATTTCCTGAAAGAAAATTACGCCTTTTTACGCATAAATTTAACATATTCTTCCACTGAAGAAAATAGTTCTATTTTATACAATAAACGATGTGAGACATATAGAGAAATATTTCATGTATCCTAGCAGATGGTAGCTTAACCCTTTGAACCCTAGTCCCGCATATAGGCGTCCTTTTCAAACAGTGTACATGTGAGTAGTACACTTGTCCTATGCAAACAGTAAAGACCCTGATCAGAGGGCTCCGAAAGGAGCCCTCTGATCAGGGTCTTCACTGTTTGTTATAATGCCAACATTGACAAAAACAACCCTTAAAAGTCAGAAATGGACTAGACTAAAATGGAAACTGGAATTATTCATTTAAAGTTTCAGGGAGGAAAGAGTTAAAGCAGACTTTACTTTCAACCTGCTTAAAGTTGTCACCTGTCTTCAAACGTAGAAACAGGATATGGAATAAAGGGTTCAACCAGTTTAGAGAATTGTAGCAGACAAGTTTTGCAGACGACATTTTCGGAGCGCGCAGAAAAGATGAAATTTAAATGCACAATTCCAGCTTCGAATTAGGTCCAATCCAATTTTCACTATTCGGGGTGGTTTATTGTTCTATACAAGTATTTCAAAATGACAAACATTGCAGACCCTGATCTGGGTTTAGACTAAATTGCATAGCACACATGTAATTTTCGAAAAGTATACGTTTGGTCGCTAGCGTACGTTGCGAGTGATCAAGATCAAACTTTTGAGCTTGTATTGATATTTCTACATTTACCATTATGGGCCCGTCTTACGAAACGTCGTACGACAAAACGGTCGTAAGTCAAAACTTTAAAATACATTTAATTTCTTATTTCTCAACATAATCACGTCTTGTGACATCTCTTTGGAATTGTCTTTTCACAATATTTGTCGTACGACGTTTCGTAAAACGGGCCCCTGAACCCAGGTTACGCATACAGTGGAGAATCTGTTATTCTTTCCCAATAAACGCGTTTACGCTAAAACTATTATTTCCACTGCAAACAGTTTGGAGCCAGATCAGACGCCGGGTTACCCGGCGTCTGATCAGGCTCCAAACTGTTTGCCACCAAGATAAACAATAATTATCAGAATTGTCCAAAAGCTGGCTACTTAAAGCGAAGTAAAAGTCAAACAGAGAGATTTCTGTTTTATGTTCACCTTGCTTTAAGATGTCGCCTGTATTCCATACACTCAATTAGCTCTCTTTTAAATGGTCGTAATAGAAGGGTTTCCGTTTCACTGTACTAACAAATCATTAAACATTTTACCCTTTATCAGCACTACTGCATGTATTTGTGCTACCCTGATCTGGCTCTTCCCTGTTCGCACTGGACAAGTGTACTGTTTGCAAAGGACGCGTATGTACAGTGGAGAATCTGTTATTCTTTCCCGTTTAAACGCAAACGTACGCAAACGCAAAACACTAAAACGTAGAATTCATGTTTATATTGGTGGCAAACAGTTTGGAGCCTGATCAGACGCCGGGTTACCCGGCGTCTGATCTGGCTCCAAACTGTTTGTAACGGAAAAAATAGTTTTAGCGTAAACGCGTTTATTGGGAAGAATAACGTTTTCTCCACTGTACGCCATAGGGTGTCAAACCTCACAGATCCTGAAACACCACCTCTCTGGCTCAGTTCGCGTATTTACATGTATAAAATCTTGTGGTAAATGAGTTGAACAGTTTATTTGTCAGAATGAGGTAACATAATAATTATACATGTAGTAAAACAACTAAATTGTGTTAATATTAGGTGTGTACGATAGGTTTAGGAGTTTTCTGTATTACTATCGCCTTGCTTTTTAAGTTTTGACCTTTCTTTTATATAATCTATACTGACACGATAATGAAACTGTACATTTGGTCTGAGGGACTTTTGTTTTGTACAAACCATAGACTCATTTGGTATCAAAATGCGCAAAAATGTATCGGCTACACAATGGCGTAATTTTAATTATGATTTAATAATTTGTAGCTCATAATTCTGTGTGTAAATAGCGATGGTGTGAAAAGTAAAAGTCATGAAAGTTGCAGACTTGTAATGTTTTGTAATTGTCGTTAGGCCATCGACCAATCTTCTGGTGACAAACCGTGCGGCATAGAACTTTGAAATTTGATACGTAGCATTGTATACTAGACTTCTACAAAGATTGTTAAATTTATGCCTCTGGGGTAAAGATTGGCTTCGTCCCGGGGGTCACAGTTTTACATAGAGTAAACTGCAACTTTTACTTTTCCCACCATCGACATTCACACACAGCATTATGGTCTACAAATTATTACATCACAATTAAAACTACATCATCGCGTAGCCTGTACATTTTTGCGCATTTTGATACCAAATTTGTCTATGGTTTGTACTTATAAGTATGATGAAAGTCCCTAAAACCAAATGTACAGGTTTTTTTTAAATCGTGTTAGTATATTAGCTTTCTTTTAGAGGTCGTAATATTGCAGTGCTTTTTTATTTACTTTTACAGGTCAATAAAAAGTGTGTTCGACTCCTTTGTCCAACAGGTCAGCTATGGATGGCGAGCAGATGCCACGTTACGGCTAAACAATGGCGACAAGCGAGCTATTACATCCAAATGAAGCTTATTCTTCTACAAGACCAAACCAACGACAACTCGTCAATTACAAAGATCTTAGACTTTTTCCATCAGAATAATATTTCGACGATAGAATCGTCTGAGTTTTTCCCTTGGGAAAATGGTTGGAGGGTCGCACGTATTTTATATCAACCCCTATTTGAGAACGATTTGAACTCGGGGTACGTAGTATTTGAACTACGGTGGGAAAATGATACTTTCGAACCAAATTTTATTTTGAAGGATCTTGAGAATGACTTACTAAAGGGCAATGTAGAGCTAGATATTGGAGCGCAAAGATTCAGATTTTCCCACGAAATTGACAACATTCCCATACATCAAAGAACCTACCCGGACACATTTGATAGACGTATTTCTCCAAATGTAGTGAAGAAAACAGAATTTTCACGGCACGGGGGTATGCCACTATATATCACCAAACTATTTTTCTGTGAGCAAGTTGAACTGGACCGTGATGAGTTCAATTTATCTTCGGGACAAGACCTGCTTTACTACAAAGCCACGCAGGTTTATCTTTACCAGAATGAATTCAGTGTATTTGATCTAAATGGAAACACAACTGCTCGTATATGTGTATCAGATTCTCTGTACTCAGCCGATCCATCGTCAGGTGCGATTCCTTCTTCATGCCCTACTTTGTGGACTCTCATTTCTGTCACACTGGTGATATACCAATAAACAGTCAAAACAGTATCATAATACAGTGACACCCCTCTAAACCGGAACCTCTAAATACCGGAATTCTCTCTAAACCGGACAAAACTTTGGTCCCGCTTCCAACCCTTCTTTATTTTAACCCATTACACCATAAATATGCATGTTTACGCCTTTGATTATTCATACAGTGAAGAATATGTATCATCACAAATATTTTCTATATTCTAGCAGATAATAGCTTAAAGCAGGTTGAAAGTAAAACAGAATGCGCCTTAAGGCGCATTCTGCTTTACTTTCAACCTGGCTTAAGTGATCAGCTATCTTCCATACTAGAAATCCCTCTAAACCGGAAACCCCTCTAAACCGGAAACCCCTCTAAACCGGTCATTTATGTTGTCCCCACACATGTCCGATTTAGAGGGGTTTCACTGAACATGTACCGATATTTAACTGATATAGTCAACATGTACCGTAAAGATCTTAAAACATTGGACAACTTGTGCAACTGCTGTAAATATCACACATTTGAACATTTATCGTATAGATGTACACCATTTAATTGTCAGTCTCTTTAAGGGCACACAATAGGGTCTAGGATCTCGGCAATGTACCTCACATCGGTCAGATCCCTATTGCTAATGGCGTCAATGCCCATGCACCCATCGTAATCAATGCACACCTTTACGAGCACTGACCCCCCACCGCAACTCTCTGAATCGACACACTCCTCCAATTCGCAAATTCTCTGTCAGATAGCAACCCCGAAAACTTTCTTTTCTCTTTAAACTGAATATCATTAGGTTTGTAGTTTTAGGTACACAGTAAGTTGATTTCTTATATTTCCTGCGAAGAAAATATAAATGTGATTACGTATCCTGACAATCGCGACCATGGTCCAATACAGGACTGAGGTGAGCTATTACTTTTCCTTCAAACGTGTCGTACATAAACGTTTTTGCTAACCTGGCACGTAGTGCCAATGTGAGCTAATGTGATCACTCTATATCCATCGTCTGCCGTCCATCGTCGTCAACCTTTTCTTTAAAGATGTTTTCTTAGAAACAACTGGGTAAATTTCATTAAAACTTCAAAGGAGTGATCCTTGTAGGGTACTCTAGCAGAAATCTTCAACTACATGTATAGGTCATCCAATTAAAATTGTGGTTGCCATGATAACACTGGTCCGAATTGAAATTAATTTTCGATTTACGAATGTTAAGCAATGTAATGGAATGTAGAAAATGACAGATTCTAAGAGAATAAATACCATTCTTTTATTTTTAAATTACACAGTTTGAAACCTGAAAAGACGCCGGGTCACTCGTTGTGTGGTGTAGTTCCGATTCAGTGTCGGGTTTCTTTCATTCGACGAACCATGAGTACTCCATCTCGTAATGGCACCATTACCTATCGAGGGGGGGGGGAACCAAAACGTTACAAGTGTCTGCATAATCCTCTATGACTAAGCTTATCCATTATTAACTAATCATCCGGGACCCATTTTTCGGCGTCTGATCAGGATCCACACTGTTTGCAAAGTCTCATTTTTGCGCCGTTTGCAGTGAAAGAGTTAAATACAAATAGGCTGCTTAAACATTTCACGTGATCAAGATTACGAAATGCATTTACCCTTTACTCTATGGCCTGATTCTAGTTTTGAAGACATCACTTGAAGTAGGTTGAACGTAAAGCAGAAAACAACGTTAGATGCATTCTACTTTATTTTAAGTGTATTTTAAGCTACATGTACCATTTCCTAGGATGTGGAACATATTCATTGTGATAATTTGCACATGTCACATCAGTGCCACCGTAGCCAAATTAATGACTGTTTGACTGAGACTGGCGCGAACAAATAAAATTTAACAAAGTTGAATGTTTTTGAGTCGCACCGAGACGGTGTCCTATGAGATTTGCAAGCTCTATGAGAACTGCATGCACGGCTCTCCACGCATGCGCGAAGACCGGAAGCTGGGCGCCGGGCCCTGGGCTATGAGAATTACAAGCTGTGATCAAGAATTATTGTTTTTACGTTCGAAAGAGACGTTAATTTACGTGCTTCAGTTGTTTTGAGTAAGGAGTGAGTCGATAATTAGCTATGTTGTACACTCAGGAAGAATATAAATCTTAAAAAGGTCAGGTATGTATTGTTTATCTTCCCTGCTCTTCTGTGTTTACTTTTCGTCGAGCCGAAATAGCCTATCGTAGTTCAAGCGCAATATGCACTTGTCATAATTGTATGAATAATTTAAGTAAATTATAGGGCCATAAATCACACCCTGCAAGGAGTAGTTCTAAATATATCTATCTGTCTCTCTCTCTATCTTTTCCTTCCTATATATATAAATGGAAAGAATGAGAGAGAGGGGGAGAGGAGAGAGAGACACATATATATCTACCACTCTTTATATCCATCTCTGTACATTTCAGCGTATTAAATGTAAATACTGAGAACAAATATGTATAATATTATTATCATTTTTGTAAATGAAGACTTTTCAACAACATTTCAGATGCGCATCGCTTTAATTAAGAGTAATAACATAGCAGCTTGCAATTCTCATAGGGCATGTGATTCTCATGCTGCAGGGCGTGAGAAACGCATTCCGGAACCGGGGATCGAGGTTCTCATAGAGCATGCTGATCTCACGCGACAACGGTGCCAAGTGTCCGGAGAATAAGTGAACATTTGAAGGACACCGAGTAAGTGGAACTGTCCGGAGATTACAGTGTAGACTCAGGAGTAATGTGCATCAAGTGATCAACCAATTAGAAAGTGCGTGGGGTTGTATCACGTGACCACGCTATGCTCTACCGCTCCGCTCTACAGAATTAGACTGTAAACAAAGAACTTTATCGAGAAAGTTATTGGCAACGATTGTCAAGTTCCTCCTCTGCCCCAGCCACCACCCTTTAATTGCAATCATGTAGATACGTGTTCCATTTGTTACATAAATGACGATTATGTGAAACTATTTTGTTTTTGACGAGGGCTTTGTTCTTAGACCAGATCGATTCAGTTATAGATACTCTAGTCATTTCACTTGGATATGTGAAAATATAGCCGTCATTTAAATAAATGACATTTCCGCTAAGAAGTAGTTTGTTTATTGTTTCATCCATACACATATAGAAACCTGTTACCAGAAAGGACATTACTGATTAATGTTATGTTGGTTGTCGCAGAGGACGATTCAAAGGAACTTTAATCAGACGCTTAGTTATTGGCGTCTCAACTAGAAACTGTTTGCAAAAATATAGCCGTCTTGTTGCTGAAAAGGTTTAACCTATTATTCCATAAATACGTCATTTTACGCCTTTAACTCATTCCTCCAATGAAAAAAATGATATCACTTTATACAGTCTTGATTATGTACGATACATATAAGAACTGTTTTCTATATTCAAACAGATTGTATATTATTAAAGCATGATGGCAGCAAAGCAGAATATGCATTAAGGTACGTTCTGCTTTTCTTTCAAACTGCCTTAAGTAGTCACCTGTCTTCAAAACTATAGAACAATTTACGGGGTTATTGGTTAAGTTTAATTTCGCTATGTCTCGCATCAGAGTTAACACATTAACCCTAGCGGCGAGTATACTCGTCATTAACAAACAGTGTACCTGTGTAGAGTTAGCTTGTTCTATGCAAACAGTAAATCGTAATCAGAGGGGGCTCCTGTAGGAGCCCTCCAATCAGGTTCTGCACGGTTTTTCATATTGCAATATGCTGTAAAAATCAACCTAAAGAGTTAAAAAATGGATAGACTTGATTGAAAATTGGAACAGTATGTTCAAAGTTTCAGGGGTGCATAAATGACTCAACCTTGTGTAGATCGTCCCTCGATACTAGGTAGTCATTGAGCTCCTTAATGGCCTCTGCGTTCCGTCTTCGGTCCTCCATGTCACTTGGAATATCGTGCATATAGGGTAGACCGTAGTATAGCGCATTGTCAAACAGAATTGTACCCTCTTCCGCTAGTAGACCTTTCTTCAATATTGTCTAGAAACAAACAATACTACAGTAAATCCTATGTATCACGACCACTAAAACGATGGATCACTGATTACATTAAAGACAGGTGACAGCTTTAAGCAAGGTGATAGTGAAACAGAATGGCAATGGAGAGGTTTTAACTTTTACTGTATAATGACAGAATCCCTACCTTAAAATACCCTAGGTAGCCATCCTTGTCAGCATCAATAAAGATCAGGTCGAATTGTTGTCCCTCTTTGGCTAAATCTAACAATGTGTCTTGTCCTGGCCCTAGTCACAGTGGAGAAGACGTTATTATTTCCTGTTTAAACGTTTTGCAACTTTCTCACGATTTATATTAATCTGGGTAACCCGGTGTCTGATCTGGCTGGAAACTGTTTGAAAGTTAGAAATACGAGGGACACTTTTAAGTAATAGCAACTGATCAATAACTTCAATATAATAAGTGCAATATGCATGTGTGTATTGTGTGATATATCATTTTAAAGAGCTATTCTTTGCCGACATGATGGTATAACGCACAGTAAGATCACATAAGTTGATAAGTCACAAAATTAACCTAAAAGACCCCTGCTTCACCTAGCCGGGTAAAATCTTGTGCTGCACGAGATTATAACAGCTGCAAAGAACCAGTGAAGAGTCTAATGAAATTTGTGCGCCAAATATCGAAAACCATCTTATCCTGTCCAGAGAGACCCTGACAAACTCATATTCAAGTGGTTTTTAAAAAAACCAAAAAACCAATCATCAAATATAAGAAACGGGGCTCACATTAGACTCTTCACTGGTTCTTTGCAACTGTTATAAGCTCGTGCAGCTCAAGCTTTTACCCGACTAGGTGTATTCACCGAAACTAGGTCGTGGATGTCTTTATAGACATTTCTTCATCTACTTCCGGTGATAACGCCTTAAGCAGTTTCCCTGCAAAATGCATGCGTCTTGTGCAAATACCTATAACATCGTTTCATGTGAAGCCCGAATGTTATATTTGATGGTTTCGTTAGAAATAACCATTGAAATACCTCTAGAATATGAGTATGTCTGGGCCTCACCAGGTAAACTGAAATAAAAGACATTTCCTCAGTCCTTTGATGGACCCCAGCCCATCTTTATCATTAGGCGCGAAAGTAACTGCATAGAGTAACTGCAGTACAAGCATGCAGCTAATGCTATACAAATCTCAGTTTACCTGGTAAGGCCTAGACATACACATACTCTAGAGGCTTTGAATGGTTATTTCTAACATAACTATCAAATATGACAGTCGGGCCGTACATGAAACTCTTCAATGGTTCTTTGGTATAGGTATGTGCATAAGGATTTTGCAAGGGAACTGCCTGACTAGGCGTTATAACCGAAAGTAGGTCAGGAAATGTCTTAAAATCAAGGTAATTTAAGTGTACGAAGTACAGTAAAACCTAGGAAAACCGAACACCCTCCGGACCAGGTAAAAAGTTCGGTTTTCTGAGGTGTTCGGATTTCTGAGTTTTTCATGAATCAGTGAATTCAGGCTGAGACATCTTCACAGACCAGACCTATAACTCAATAACATGAACGTAACAGTGAATTCTCATCTAGATCAAAACTGTTTGATAGAATGATCAAGAATGAAAATAAACTTTCAATACGACAGAGCATTTTTAACAATAGCTCAATAATTATTTACCGTCTTTTGCCGTGTATAATGTGCACTCGTGTATACTCTGAATTTTTAGGGTTAAATCACAGGATATAAATGTATTCTCATAGGTTAGAAGCATCTGTGGTTTGAATAAACACTTCAATTTTTAGATTGTCGCAACCATTATAAAATGAAACAACCCCCATTGTTTAAACTTTTGATGGGCTTATTTTATTAGCATTTTGAGCAGCACATTATTCTACGGAAGTTCGTAGATTCAGTATAATCAAGAACGTTTCCGAATTTGCGAATATGTCGCTAAAGGAAATTTTGCATTTAGAATGACCTACCAATTCTTATATCAATCTTTTCCCCGTGCGAAGATTTGTTCAACAATGGCCTAACTACGTCTTTCAAATATGGTTCGTATTCGCACGTGACCACTCGCCCGTCATCCGGAAGTGCTTGCGCGCATGCCAGAGCTCCATAGCCCATGAACATTCCGATCTCAAGGACATTTCTGGCCTTTGACATCCTGGTTATGCTTTGCAAGAACTGACCTGAGTCAATGAGAATGTAAAAGAATAACTCGATATTAATTTCAAGAAGAAGAATGGCATTTATATGAGAAGAACCAGAGATAGAGTCAGGGGAGAGATAGAATAAGGGAGAAAGTGGGAGTGAGAGAGAGAGACAGAGAGAGACAGAGAGAGAGAGAGAGACAGAGGGGAACAGAAGGAGGGGATAAAGCGACAAACAGATATAGAGAAATACAATGAAACAGAGATATATATACATACAGACAGGCGGACAGTGGGAGTGAGAGAGATTATTTCATTTTAGAAAAGAAAGAAAAAGAAAAGCGCGAGAGAAAACAAAGATTGGCAAAAGAAAGATAAAGTGAGTTAAAGAGGTAATATTGGAGAGGATGGGGGGAGGAAGAGGGAAAAAGTGGGATAAACTAAGAGCGAGAGACAGAGACTGAAAGATACTGCGAGATAAAGAAATCAGAAACGAGAGAGAACAAAAGAGGGAGATGGGATGCAGGCAAAGACGAAGATATACAGATAGAGAGTGCCAGATATGAACAGAGGGAGAGTGTGAACGATGGACATTGTTTTAGGTATTTTATAATCCAGTCTTACCCTCTAAACAGCCTGACAACATGATTGGACCTAGTTTCAGCTTAGTTTTTCCGGATTTAAACGCAGCTTCGAACGGATGTGATAATGATGCCTCTCCAATAGCATTTAGCTCCTCCCCACCGTCTGACGTAATAGCCTCACAGTACTTCTCTCTTGCCTTGAAGAGCAGGATAACATACCAGTATCTACGATAAGCAAGAAGCGGCGATATGGAACGCCATAGTTAACTCCTGTTGTCACATTTCCTCTTGTCTTGTTTAAATTAATGCGTGTCATCTCTAAACGCCGTGTTATTATGTCGATGTGCTCAGTGAATTTGTCTAGGGACTATCATATTATGGTCGACGGCTATGGTATTAGGTTAAACGTAGGTTCATCTGGTTAAAAGGCAATGTGAACCTGTCGATATGATATGTTATCATGTCATATGCATCTGTTGTTTTGTCATTATGTGGTGTTTACTTGTCCAAACAGCGATTTGTTATGTTCAAAAATAGTGTTATTATGTTAAAAGTGAAGTTATTTTGTGTAGAGTACGTTTATCAAAACAATGTGTTGATTTGTCCACACTGCGACTTATTATGCTGAAAATTATGTCGAAAATGTGTGTTATTTTGTCTTTGTATAGTTTTAAATTAATGTCTTATTATGTCTGTTGGCTATGACGTTATGTTACAAAGCAGTTTCATCTTTTCAAAAAGCAATGTAAACTTGTCCATACGATATGTTATCATGTTAAATGCATATGTTGTTCTATTATACTGCAAAGTTAATTCCTTACTTCTGATATGGTACCGAGCCGTAGACGTGATGCCAAGTACCCTGTGAGCTGACAGGGTACGTAGAAATGCAGATATTTTAATTGGCTGACAGGTCCCTGAGCCTTGCTCTGCAGAAAATAAGATGGCCCAATGCCCGACAAGATTGAGTGCATTCAATCGTGCATCCTCCGTTTTAAGTTCATTTCGGCTATTTTTTTTCTGGGAAAGTTTGACACCGACGTCTACGAACATGCCCATCTTTCTTATGAATAACATCCGTCAGAAACATTACGTCCTTTACGCTCTACGTCATCTGTTTTGGCGCGATTTTGTTTCTGTTTACTATGAGCGCTGTACACGACAAATTCCGAAATATTTCGTTTGAACAGTGAAAACTTTGCAATATAATAACGACCCGGTCAATATGATTGAACTCAGCCGGGAATAAATCCTCATGTACACTGTGTAGAAACTGTATAACTCATAATGTATACAGTGTTGGCTTGTCTAAATAATGTCTCATCATGTTCAATACCTATGATATTATGTCACAAAGCAGTCTTATCTTGTTAAAAAGCGGCGTGAACTTGTCTATATGATATGTTGTCATGTTAATAGTGTTGTTATGTCAAAATGACTTGTCCAAACTCTGTCTAATCATGTTCAACGGTTATGTTATTATGTCAACAATTGTCAACATGATATGGTATAATTTAGACAAGTCATAACTTCATATTGACATACCAAAACGTACATTGAACATGATAACCTACCATATAGACAAGTTAACACTACAGTTTGACAAGATGAAACTGCGTTGTAACATAATGATATAGGTGTTTAACATGATAAGTCACACTCAACAACAGGAGACAACTACGGCGACATCCTCGGTTAGCAGTATGCCACTTTCCGAAATAATTCGTACACAAAAGAAAGTGAAAATAGATTATACTACATGTACTAGTGTAACGGTTATTCACTCAAGGCGTTTAATATTTTAAATCGTTTCACATTTTCTTCAAATAAACACAATTCTAAAAAATGTCTTGGAAACTCGACGCCGACTATAGATGGTTTCAAAGATTGAAACAATAAAAAATGACTGTGTAAATAGGAAATATATCTTGTGGATGTATAAGTAAATAGAGACTTTTTAACGCTACTGGTACCTGTGGTTCGATACTTTGGTGCTATTAACTCTTTCACCACCGAAGTCGCCTAAAGTCGACGTTGTTGTCTCTGTTGAATATATTGACACAGCACTTTACAATTTATGAGTAAACAAAAGTAAAACTTTTATTACTGAGATAGAAAACAGTCGTTCCTTTTGTCAGAGTTGGTATAGGTATATGTATGTCAAACATCTATGACCCAATTCTATTTTCTGCCTTGTTTTGTTGTGTTATGAAGATATGTGAAGTTTTTTGTTTGGCGTCGAACTACAAACGATCTATAACTAGTATTTCACTGTACCTTACACAGCTGGATAATGTTCTGAATTCCGGCTTTAATGACGGTCATATCAGTCGTCTGCTCACATTTCTCATGCAGTTCTAGTAGCTCCCTTACAGCGGGATCATAATACAAGCCCTGGAAGCCTGCCATCGTGGTGTATCTGAATACAAACAAAAGCTGTTGGAGAACGGCAAACCTCGCATGTGGCAAATATTTCTAAATAAGTGCTGATCTCAACTAAACTTAATTTCACTGGCATTCGGAAACATATAAGTGAGATTGGCCATGTACAATAGATTAATTTACGTGAAATATGACCATGACATAATAAATACAAGTACAAAATATACAACTTAAAATAGTATAGCTTGTATAAAACTTTATATTATAGAACATAATTATGCTAACATTTCATACACAAAAGGTATGATTATCTATTCTTGCATAAAAAGCCGTTCCCAGGGGGTGCATTAACGAGTACTTTAACGTGTATTAACAAGGCGATTCACGTGCACACGCGCCGTTAATGCCCGCTATAGTTATGATTGTTCCGGGGCCCAGTATAAACAATAACAATGACGGTTTGAACAGCGTTCTGGCCAAACTGCAGCCTACACTGTCAGTGCAAAGATGCTGGTGAATGCATTGTTATTGAAATTACAAAATAATTACCGTGCGCCAAATACACATAACGGTCATTAAGGCGAAATGCAAAAGTTTTTACTGTAATAACCCTACGTATTTGGACAGACAATAGCTACAGTGGAGAAAACGTTATTCTTTCCCAATAAACGCGTTTATGCTGAAACTATTATTTTCACTGCAAACAGTTTGGAACCAGATCAGACGCCGGGTAACCCGGCGTCTGATCAGGCTCCAAACTTTTTGCCACCACGATAAAGATGAATTATCAGAATTGTCAAAAAGTTGTACTTTTCTACGTTTTAGTGGTATGCGTTTGCGTACGTTTGCGTTTAAACGGGAAAGAATAACAGATTCTCTACTGTAACAAATGGTGTAGACTCCTCGGGTAGCATTCTGGTCGGGATCTAAACAGTTTCCCATTCAGTTTGCACCTTTTGAACTCATTACTATTTAGTTATCCGGCGGCTGATCTGTTTCCAAACTGTTTACGATGGAAAACTATATTGAAATATAGTTTTAGCACTAAACGAGTTTATTGGGGAATAATAGCGTCTTCTCTATAGTATACAGTCCAACCAAACTTGTACAACTAAATAATTCTGTTGACAGGTGACATGATTAGGTACAGTGGAGAAAACGTTATTCTTTCCCAATAAACGCGTTTACGCTAAAACTATTATTTCCTTTGCAAACAGTTTGGAGCCATATCAGACGCCGGTTAAGCCGGTGTCTGATCAGGCTCGAAACTGTTTGCCACTCTGAAAAAATGAAAGGTCAGAAATGCCGAAAAATTGTCCTTTTCTACATTTTAGTGTTTTGCGTTTGCGTTTTGTTTTCGTTTAAAGGGGAAAGAATAACGTTTTCACCACTTTAGGATGGATACAAAGCAGAACACATCATATAAGTAAACACACTAGGCAAAGTAACTTTTGATTATTATTAAAACTTGCAGTTAACTCATTAATAAAAGCGATAACAAACAGCTTGAATCCCATTTATCGTATACGAGTTATTTATACATTGTACCGTAATTGTGCACATACATGTACATATTTTTAAAATGCCGAACTTTCGACGGCAGCGACTTGCTATTATAGATGACATGAAATTGACACAACATCGGCGCTATTATGACAATCTTTGTGTCACAGTTTGCGGCCGTAAACCCAAATCAATCAATTTTGAAATTGACAAAATCGGCCATCTGACACTCCAATTGGTCTACAACCAGATTGTTCATTTCAGTAAAATGTCCATGACAGCGACTATTTGCATACGTTGGCCACAGTTAGGCGAAACCTCTCATTCAATAACCACTGGAGATTTAAATGTACATTTAAAATCAAAATAAAAGTGTGTCCATCTTGTTTAATTGCGTTCTGTTTAAAGTATACATGTACACCGATGCATTGAAAATTATTCTTCGTGTGGCGACCTTGATCAGAGGGCTCCTTTAGGGGATGTTCTGTTCAAAGTTTACACTGAGGCAGAAGACAAGTGCATTCCTTGTAAGTACACTGTTTGCAGGGCTGCCATAAGTTGACATAAAAAATCCTAAGATTTCAAAATTTGTATTTTTCAAGTGCGATTTTACGCATCGTACCTTTACCCCATAGCCTTTTTCTTGTTTTGTTGACATGCGACCACTTAAAGAAGGCTGTAAATAGAGCAGAATGCGCCTGAGGGCACATTCTGCTTTACTTTCAGCCTGCTTTAAGCTACCATGTACTGGAAAAAATCCGGAGATTTAGGAAAAATCCGGAGAAATGGCAGCCCTGTGTTTGTAGTGAAGCATAATACTTGCAAGATATACAATTGGTGTGTAATTAGAATAAAGGAAGCTGTGATATGGAAGAAAATGACTGATATTAATAAAAAAAATGGAAATGGATCTCAAATATAAAGACAAAAGTTCTTGTTATTATTTATATCTATGCAAAATTGTGCTTATTGAAATATATTTTATTTGAAATTCTGGTTTGGTACACATATTTCAAGTACTTAAAAAATACATAGCTCAAGATAATAAATGAACTTGGTAAATATACTGAAGCACAATGTAATAGATATGTTCCAAGAAGTTTAAGTATCCAAAGTAATGCATTTAGGAAATAATTATTTTTTAGAAATGGAATTAAAAATGAAAAAAATAGACATTTAGAATATTTGAAAATAAGATAAAATCATGCCTTTTACCTGTAGCTCTGTAGTAATTTGATCTTTCAGACTATGTCTGTTTAACCCTTAACCCTTAATCCAGGTTGTTTATTACAGCATGTTGAAAGTAAAGTAGAAAGTACCTAATGGTATATTCTGCTTTACTTTCAAAATGCTTTAGGCTCCTTATAGTGCATACATTCATGATTCCATAGTTTTGAACTATTTTGCTCAGTGGAGAAATAGATAAGAGGGGGAAACTGCATATTGATTGAGTGATAAGTTAATGTGCAATCAAATTATGTACATGTACATGTAATAGATGTCTTGGGTTAGCTGCTCCTCATTAAACTAAGACTTTTCCTGTTATTTTGAGACCAGGCGGGTGATGACTTTGTGTAAACATAAATTCATCATGAGTAAAACTTTGATTTGTTAAATCTGGTTCATTCTCGTTATTGTCACTGTTCTCTGTTGAGTAAGCACCAAACACATTCTGTTCACAGTCAATGAGAAAGGATGACTCCAGGGTTAATATTGTAGACTTCTCAAGATTTAGACCAACATCCAAGGCTGATGGCCAGTGACATCTGGTGATAGAATCTGAAACAACAAACATGCATGGAAATAAATAATAACAGTTTAAACATATAGACAGCTTTATCATCTTATTTAGAATTATTTTTGATTCTTTAATGAAGGCAATGATTGAATGAGACAATTCAAATTCAAATCTTTATTTAAAACCTACAAGTAAATCTAACAGACACACACATTTAGAATCTATAACGGCAATGTTGATAAAATAGCATGTCAACCCAAATTCCGTTCCAGCTATTTCAGTAACTGACTCTTAGTACGCTCCTAATATTTAAATGGCTTACAAAATTATCAAAACATATTTTCAAAATTATTCTAAATTCCTAGACAACTGTAGTATAAAAATGGTTACCAAGCACAATGACAGTTAGACGTATAGAAAGTTAAAACTTTTAAGTTGAGTCTTATATGGTTCTTAGACATTGATAAGTCAAATTTCAGTTTTTGTTCATCAAAAACTCAAATCTGACCAACCAAACGCTTTAGGACGATTTCAGACTTAACTCAAAAGCTTTATAACCTTGGAGCCAGGGTCTCTGACGTAACATTCTAGCACTCTAATGACTGAGCTGTAGGGACTTGTTGAGTTTCTACAAAGATAACAGTGGAAAAAAACGTTATTCTCTTAAACTATTGTTTCCATTGCAAACAGTTTGGAGCCAGTTCAGACGTCGGTTTGGAGCCAAATCATACGCCGAGTAACCCGGTGTCTGATCAGGCTCCCAAATGTTTGGTACTCAGATTAAAATAAACAGTCAGAAGTATAAAAAAGATGTCATTTTCTCCATGTTAGTGCACTGCGTTTGCATTTCTTTGCGTTTAAAAACGGGAAAGAATAACGTTATCTCCTCTGTGCCTGTGTTCGACAGGTACAGTCCCAATGGTGCACCTAAAAAGTGCCCCTTCTCATAATCATAAGAATTGATGGCGTAGAAGTAATAAATTATAAATAGAAATAGAAATAGACTACACTCGATCCCGCTAGACTACATTATGGAGTTATAATGAGTTAAATAACTGCAACCGACTGCTGGCAATCCATTCATATGTCAGATATTTATTAATAAATATAGCATTATAAATAAAGTCCTACCCTAAACATGCTAAACTGTAAATCGGTGTACCTGTATTTCCATAGAATTGGTCTAGAGAAAGTCTCTGACGTTCTGTGTTGCGTCGCACATGACCGGTCAGTATGCCTACGTCTCACGTTGTACCAGACTAACTCATTCAACGTTATTCCAACATCCAACCACATTTCTCCTCATATCCAGATATATTGTAACATTTTCAAATCCTTGAATTAACGGACGAATAACAGCATGATGTCTGTTGAGTGCCAAGCGTAAATTATTATTACACATGCGAATCGAGTCGCTTTTAAAAATGGCCGACATTGATAAATCAGGTGTATGTGGCCCTGTATCTAAGCCGTTGATATATAAAATACATGAACATTTTGTAAACAAACTTGACCTCTCTAGGTGCGCGTATTCTGTCAATGTATTAGAGAACGGAGTTAGGTGAAATCCAACAAGAAGGGGAAATAGACATATTTTTATGCAAGAATAGTGTCAATACACCTGTTTTTCGTACATTAACATCTGCAGAAGCCCTTGTGCTGCCTTGGAGCCCTCGGCTAAAGCCTCGGGCTTCAAATACAGCCCGCGGGCTTCTTCAGATGTTAATGCACGAAAAAAGGTGTATTAACCCTATAATATTTATGAGTATGTAAATTAGATAATTTCAAGATAGAATCTAATAATTAAACTGCAATTTGTATTATCTTCAATTTGGTACAATATTTTTTTGTTTCGGACAAAAATGGCTGAGATATGGATGGTTTTGCAGGTATGTGTCATCATAACCCTACACTTGGATGTTCCCATGGAAACATTAAAATACATGTACTGTTAAAACATTACTTAAACGTTAATTTGTGTCCTCAAGTTAAACATTTTGTTTTCTGAGGATGTTGTCAATATTTCAAACTGCATTTGAAGCTGTTTACAGATATGTGTATGCTTAAAAGTGAAAAAATTAAGTTATTTCTATATTTTCTCTACTATTTTTTATGTGCTCATTTATATTCATGAGTATGCAAATTAGGTAATTTCAAAGTAGAAGCTGGAAATAAAACCACAATTTGTATAACCTTCAATTTGGTACAAGATTTATATGTTTATGACAAAAACTGAATGTGATATGGGGAATTTTCGCAGGCATGGATCATAATGACTCAATTTTGGCGTTCCCATGGAAACAAATAAAGTACTGTTAAAATATTACTGAAAGGTTAATTTTTGTCCTAAAATTAAATACTTTATTGAAAATTTTAAGTTATTTCTAGATATAAAATTAATTATTTAAAGTTAATTTTTTGGTCCTTAAGTTTGATATTTTGTTTTCCGAGGATTTTGTCATCCTTTTAAATTACATTTGAAGTTTTTTCTGATACTTGTAGGATAAAAAAGTTAAAAGTTTAAGTTATTTCTTAATTTTTTCACTTTTTTCAATGTTAACATTAATATTCATGAATATGCAAATAAGATATTTTAAAACAAAAAATTGGATATAAAAGCCCAATGTCTTATCTTCAATTTGGTACCAGTTTTATAGATAGAATCTTTATTTACATCTCATCAATGCACATTCAATACATACAGAAACATATACAATAAAATCTTTAAAATAGCGCAAAGCCATTCCATTAAGGAATTATAAGAGATGATATAAATGACTTATTTATATGTCATATATAACACAGATATTTATAACATCACAGTACTACACACATAAATTGATTGTTGAACCAAAATAAAGTAATAAAGAATAACTAAGAATAGTCAACAAAAGCAAGATAAAGTATTTCGGTGTGCAAAATTTACATCTGTTAAGAAAACTTAAAGATCAAAATTAAATGATTATCATCTGATAAGATTATTTACATATTAAAACTTGTCGTCGCTGTAAAATGTAAAAGCAGGTTTTGGCACAATCCCTTATCATGTTAGTGTTGGAAAACAGAAATACATATTTATTAAAATCATCTAGTTCTAAGAAACCAGGATTAAAAGTACGTGCTTTTGTGAACAACTCTTCCCTAAAATCACTGTAACTATCACAGTTCAAAATGACATGTATTTCATTTTCTACAGTATTGTTAGTACAAAATGGACAAACTCTACTTTCTTCACTTAGACCCTCATATCGACCAGTTTCAATTCGAATTGGAGCAACACCTAATCTGAATTTACAAAAAGCAGACCGATGCGAGGGCGGGAGTATCATTTTACAGTATTGTTCTGTAGAAAACTTGGATTTAAAACAATTGTACAATCTCAACTTATTTCGACCACGGCCAGATATTCCAACATAACTATTAATTCTATGTAGCCAGCTACTAATAAAATTTTCAAATGTTTTAGTCTCAGCAACTTTAGCAAATGATCTAGAAATCGGGTTGTCTAAACGACAATATATATTCAAATCGTTCTCATGAAAATAAGACTGAATTTTATAGTACCAATTTTTACAAGAACGATTTGATTTTCCATACGACCAAAGTGCAACGCGTTTATTAACCCTTGATAAATTCATACATGACAAATGTGACCAGTACAAGGCGATACATTTCCACAGACGAACTACAGGTGGCTTCCAACCCATTTCCCCAGCTATGCCATCATTTGGCGTGTATTTGCCTACACCTAAAAAGAACCTTTGGGCTCTGTTATGGACGGCTTCTATACAAGAATGTGTTTTATAACCCCATATAGAAGCACTATAATCAATAACAGGCCATACAACCGAATCGTACAACTTTGTAAAAACGTCATGGGGAAAACCACCTAATGTTTTACACTTGGCAATCAATAGTCCCAAAGCTCGACTGGCACTTTGGGCAACAGACTTAACAGTCACGTTATAATCAAGGTTTTCATGAAGAACAACTCCAAGATATGTGTATCTATCTACAGTGAGCAACTGGTTAGCCCCTAGTATGAAATTAAATGATGAACGTGGTACTGAAGGCGTTCTAAAGTGAACAATGTTGCTTTTAGCTGCATTGACATGCATATCATTCAAACCACACCAGTCGCTCAATGCAGACAATAATAGTTGGAGATCTTCTTCAGATTCTGCTAAAAGAGCAATATCATCCGCATACAACATAATACATATTTTCTCATCATCTATGGGTACACCAACATTAAAAGTCTTCAAGTACAATGACAAATCGTTAATGAAAAGATTGAAAAGTATCGGCGAAATTATGCAGCCCTGACGTAATCCACAATTTACTTCAAACCACTCTGTATTGAGGGAATTTACACGTACACACGCCGTAACAGAGTTATATAATGATTTTATAGCTGCAAACATTTTACCACTAATTCCTATGTCCGAAAGTCTCTTCCATAATATATTTCTATTAATGGTATCATAGGCTTTCTTAAAATCAATAAAAGCACAGAAAGTAGATTTACGTAGCTTGTTTCTTGTTTCTATAATATTTGTTAATGAGGAAATATGATCTATTGTACTTCTGCCCTTTCTGAAGCCATTTTGCTCATCAGAAACTTTATCGTTATCTTCAGACCAAGTGCTAAGTCTACTATTTAATACATGACAATATAACTTATACATTGCTGATGCTAAGGATATACCCCTGTAAGACAAAGGATCTCTTTTATCCAAAGTGGAAGATTTTGGTATTGGGTTTATAATACATTTACCCCATAATGTCGGTACAATACCTTTATCAAAACATATATTAAATAAAACATGTAAAAAAGCAAGTGAAGAATCGTTATCTAAAACTTCAACTGGTATTTGATCAAACCCACATGCCTTACCCTTGTTAACAGATACTAAGGCTTGGCGAACTTCTAATATAGAAATATGCTGATTAAAATTAGCTTCCGTGTTTGAGTTAACATTCATTACATTATTATCCAATGGTACCGAATTCGATGTGCGAAAAAGAGAGCTAAAATCGTTTCTCCATCTTGAAAGAACGGTGTCTACATCATGTGATATAGACCCATCTGACATAACAACTTCCATAGGGATAGTATTACTCGAGGAACAATTTACACCAATTTTACCTATCGACTTCCAAAATTTAGACTTGTCAACTTTACACTCATCTAGTAACTGCTTCTGTAAAGAATACCAATAGAAACGTTTAGCCCTCTGTACCTCACGATCAAATACTTTACGCTTACCAACATAAACACATTTCAACGTAACTCTATTACATTTAACTTTACAAGATAACCAACTTTTCTCTGCTACACATACATCATTCCATAATTCAGATAACTTATCAGACCACCATGGCTTACCTGGGCGACGTTTCTTATTATTGGATCCAATATGAACTTCTTTGTTTGGCAATCTTTTAGACATATTATCTCTAACTATATGACACCAGTCGTTGTATATTGAATCTATATCTGATTGTGTACGGAAACCACATTCAAGTTTCGAAATAGTTAAATCAACATTATACCAAGTTTCAGGATCTAACATAAAATCATTTGGAACATCCGATACATCAAACTTGGTATAACTTGAAGTATGTGACCAATTATTCAACTCTATATTAATATCACAGTGTATACATATAGTCCATGACAGTAAAGAATGATCAGGCATGGTACTAGTAGCTATTGATGAAATGATATTAGACTTATTAATGAGATCTGTAACTTTCGTAATACTAAACTCACTAAACAAAGTTAGTTTATCATGGTTAACGAAACAGTAGTCTACTACAGCTTTACCCTTCGTTGAAACAGATGTAAAGTCATTATTGATGCTGTTTCGGCCATTTAACATGCACATGTTAGTATTTATCAAAAAGTCTAAAAGAATTTCACCATAGCTATTATAACTAAAATCAATAACATCCCGTTCAGGAACATCATCGATTCCTCGAATAAAATCATCGTGATTACCACATCTGCTATTAAAATCTCCACATATATACATGGTACCGATGTCTTTGTATTGATATATATTAGAGAGTAAAGAGTCATAGAAACTGTTGACATCAAACGCTCTGGACGAATTCTCAGGTGGAAGATAACATACACATGGTAATATAACCAAATTATCATGCTTATGGCTTAACTTAAGCAACAAAATCCCTTCGTAAGAATCATCAATTACAGAAACATTAAAATCAATAAGTAATGAGTTTCTAATAAAGAAACCGACTCCACCGGAGCCGATTCTTGCGTTTTTATGTATTCGGCTCCTGTTATGACCAAACCAGGTATAGCCGTCAAGGGAGATAACATCGTTGCCAAGCAGGTGGGTCTCTGCGATACCTAATATGTCTATGTCAGTAGATAAAACACACGAAGATCTTAAATAATGATTGCTAGAGTTTATGTCTGTTTTCCAACCGCGCACATTCCAAAACCCGGCATTTATCTATCTACGGGTTCGGTTGCTGTTACCATGGCGACCACGACCTCTGTTTCCCCCGCGACCTCCGACCATGTTCCACTGATCTCCCGATTCCGAACGCCGAGTGTCACCCCGGTCACCACTTCGGTAACTACGATCCCCACCGCCAGAGTTAGATTCCGTACGTGAACCACCATTAAATGGGCGCTGGTGTTGGTGACTGCTGCTACGCTCAGCGTCTGAATGCCGCTGGATAACGCGTGAGCCCTTCATAGCAAGGTTACTCGAGTTCAAAGCTCCCAGAATAGTGGCAAAGTTTCTACTATTAGCACGCTCAGCCGGGGCAAGATCGTGATGAATGTATACTCTTGAGTACTGGCGGCTGTTCTTAAGCTGTGCCTTAGCCGTCATCACTGCCTTTTTTTCACTGTGGCATTTTAAGGTTGCTATGACAACGCCAGGTTTAGACTCACTGTAGGACTTTTTACGGTCAACCTTACACACTGTTATATGGGAAAGCTTTAATCCCCCTTTAATCAAACTATCTACCTTAGCCTGGGTATTTTCACTTGCACTCTCCGGTAGGTTACGAATTACTATGTTCAATGACCTGTCTTCGGATCGCTGATGCGCATTTCCGTGCATTTCCGTTGACGATGAAGATAATGAATTCAGTTGCTCCTGAATATCAGCAAGATCGACTGTCAGCTCAGCTTTTATAGTCTCTTTAAAAGATTCAAAATTTGAGTCCATTTTGTTGTCCACATCACGTTTAATTTTGCTCAGTTCACTGTTTATACGCTTATCAAGCAATTGAGACACTTTGTTTGCAATACGAGTCTCTAAAGACGACTGTAACTCGTCAAAACGTTCATTCAAAGACATGTACATCATGTTCACGTCCGCCGACAGTTTATCAAACATGTGTTGAAGAGTTGGGGTAGCACTGACATGCACGTCTGCACGGTCCACTACGATGTTACGGGGTGCAGGCTCAGGGGCGTTTTTGTACAAATTACGCCTTGCTTTCAGTGGAGGACGCTCAACCTGTATATCTGGGGAGTCTGGGGAGTTACTATTTCTGGCCTTCTTGGATGAAGTGTCACATGTGCCGGATACAGAGAGATGACGTTTACGGCTACTGACACAGGGAGTTACAACTTTAGAGATAATCTGTGACGACATGATGGAGTCTACATAGTCTGCCGCCTCCGTTACACTGCCTTGCGATACTTTTGTAGCCATGATAATCGTCGAACGCAGTCACAATAGCAAGTCACAATAAGCCGTTAGACAATTACTTTTAGAAAGCCAATTGACATTCACTGTGTGCACTCATGCGTGACGAAACTTTGACAATGTAGGCTCTTCACGTGGCGTGACCACTAATCACGAAAGCATAAGTATGTAGCTGTTACTATAAATAGTAACACCAGGTCCATACAAACATGTATACTGTCACAAAGTCAACCAATTTCAATTTCACAATTTCAATTCTATAGCGATTCAACAGTACCTTGTTTCACATTCACACTGATACAAAATTTACACACAAAAACACTGCAAAACTTTATTAATCTGCAAATAACCACTCTCGATACAAATGTTTACATCTATCACCATCGAACCGGAAGTATGTTTGGGACAAAAACTGACTGTGATATGGATGATTTTTCAGGTGTTGGTCACCATTTCAAAAAATTGGGGTTGCCATGGAAACGGTTAATATACACATAGCCTAAAACAGTTTATTTTTTAGTACATTCGCGATTCTGATTCAGTAGACCCTACTTAACATTTTGGTACCTATGAAAAAAGTCGGGGGGGGGGGGGGCGGGGGGAGGGGTTGCACGGTAGACCCCATTGGCCCCCAGAGTATGTCGCAATCGTCTGAAACGCGAACTCGTCCGAGTTGTGGTGGTAAAGAATATCTGTTAATTAAAACTGGTCAGTAAATGTAGGTTAGAGAGCGCTAACAAGGAAAAGTTAAAGGACGAACGTACGAACGGAGAGACGACCGGACAGCACAGGATATACCAAAATACGACCCGTTTTCACAAGCGTATGACAACCATGGTTATAACGATAACACGTAATGGCAGTGGAAAACACATTGTTATAGTTGAAAACGCGTTCTTATGGTGGAAAACACATTATTATAGTGGAAAATGTGTTATTAGAGCGGAAAACACGTTTTTTATAGTGGAAAACACGTTGATATAGCGGTAAACACATTATTACAGTGGAAAACACATTATTCTTCCAGTTTAAACACAAACGGAATGCAAATGCAACAAAATAAATTAAGAAAATGGTAACTGTTTGAAATTTCTCATGATTAATCTTAATCTGACGGGACAAACAGGTTGGTGTCTCCGGACTGGTGGCAAAGAAAGTAATAGTTTTAGCGTAAACGCGTATATTGGGAAATAATAATTGCTTCTCCACTGTGTAGTGGAAAATGCGTTATTCTTTCCAAGCGCAAAACAAAACAATTCCAAACAAAGCAAACCAAAGCAAAAAAAACCACAAAAAAAACCAAACAACAACAACAAAAACAAACAAAAAAACCCACAAACACAAATGATGGTTTTGTGAAAATGTTGACCGTTTATTAATTTTTCGTGATTTCCCACTGAACGGTCATTTAACCCCTATCATGCTTAGCACGCCTAGACTAACATTATGCAAACAATAGCAATTCAAATCAGACGCCGCGTAACGCTTTGTCTGAATCAAAACTATTTGGCACTCATGTCCATTTTTTCGTTACCTTGAAAAAGCATGCAAACTGCTAAATGATGAGTTAATTTCGCAGAAGATATATTTGAATTAGAAGACAATTCAGCATGCTAAGTGTTAACCTGTACGCTACGGGCGATTATTTTACGAACAGTTTGGATCCAGATGAGACGCCGATTAACCTGGCGTCTCATCTGAAACCAAACTGGTTGGCAGATAATATTATATTAACTCATAAATTTTACAGATGACAAGATTAGCAGACGAAAATTACTATTTAAATACAGGTCAACTCCGCATTAGGCCGGTATTCCATAGTTTCGTGATGCGTGATCCGTATGGGCCTCCGTGTCCGCGTCCGTGTCCGCATATACAGTCTATATAGGCTGTATGTTGTCGTTTCCTTTCAAGTTTGTCTATTGCCATGAACTACCAAACCTGCTCCTAGCACCAGCTAGTGGTTAAATGTTGTAACTTCTTTACACAGTGACATTTTCAGTAGCTTAAATACATTTAATCGATTTCATGCATATGGAATAGCACCTCACGAATATAAAATAACCGGACACAGTTCATGGAACTATGGAATGCCGGCATGAACTGTGGATTACTTACACGGAAGTTCAACGGAATACACAATCTATGGTAAATCTATCCGTTAATGTGCATGTAAACCTAGCTATGTCGTCAGATTGAGTAAATGTGGTTCTTAGTTCATTCCCTAAATTAAGACTGACCTTTTGCAGATAAGCAGATAGTGCGGTGACTTAAAGTGGATAAGATGGACGCTATTCCTTCCCGTTTAATCTATTACTCAATACCTTTTTATGCCTTTCATTTATATTTAGAATGAAGAGAAAATATTTCCATTTTCTATAGTATTGATTCTTGAACATGTATGATAAGAAAACTATTTAGTTAATAACTTATTATATGCTAGCAGATGGAGGCTTAAAGTAGAGCAAAGTAAAATGAAAAAATCGACCGACGTCGGACGAACAATGACGGACACGTGTAATCACAGTCACCATGGCACTTCGGGTCATGTGTCCGACGTCGGACGAACAATGACGGACACGTGTAATCACAGTCACCAATGGCACTTCGGGTCATGTGACCTGAACAGCCGCCAAAATTTCGAGCCTAGCAGGGCTTTTGAGTAGTCTCGCCATGGGAATATGTGCCGCGTGAAGTGAGTTAGAGATGCTTGATGTATATACTCCCTTTATCTGGAGCCCTGGCGATAAATTGACATGTAGTCAATCCTATCAACGAGTTTAGTCATTAAACAATGTACCTGTAAAAAGTACACTTGTCCTAGGTAGGCAGTGTGGATCCAGATCACAAAGCTCCTTAAGGAGCTCTCTGAGCAGGAGCTTCACTGTTTTCCACGTTTAACATATTGCTAAAATAAAACATAAATAGTACCAAATTGACTAAACTTAAATTTATATTGTCTAATGTCTATTATAATTTTCAGGGATAAATGAGTTAAGAAACTACATATCTATATATGTTTAACCATTATAACTATTGATATCATTAGGGCGTTCAAGTACCGTATCAGCGAACAGTAACGTTAAACGATGCAAACAACCCATATAGTACGACATCTAACGTTCACCGATACTCTTCAATAATAACTCAATGCGCCCCAATGTTTATTAACTTTTCAAGGGTACGAACGATTTATGTGCGTATCTAAATAACACAAGCAAAAGTGCACTAATCAACTGAAATGCATCAATTTTACCGCATATAAAAATAAGATTTAGCTGCTCAGATGTAAGCTGCTTTGTTTGATATATTAAGTATCGGAAAATGTTGGTTTATTGACGAGAAATTGGTTGGCCTAGGGGCCGTTAGGGCCCGTAAGGCCTTAGTAGGTATACCAACTTCGTCCTTCACGTAGCCGTCACGGCACACAACATTTATGCTGCTAAAACCCAAAAATACTTTTTTCAGAAAAAGCTTGAGGCTTTCTTTTTACCTTATTCATTGAAACGCTACACAATATCATGAGAAAATGGCATCAGGCTGTGGATTTAAACGGATAAATCAAGCTGACTCCGTTTTTATACAGCAGATTGAAGGCTATTCCTATTGCCAATCGCCCATTTACCGCCTACTAGCATAGTCCGCGGTAGAACGACAGCGGAGTGATTCCACGTAAAATAATCCCGAATGTTAAGTAGCCAACGTTAAGCCGACAAGAGTATATTCAGCTTTTTTTTCAGGATCCAAACTGTTTGCTGAGATCGATCTCGTGGACAGAGGTAAATGGTTAATGCTGTGCAATTAAGGTCTGTAAATATAGAACTGTATTTAGAGACGCCGAGGCTTTTCTCTTTCGACAATACGGCACGGGTAGATCGAGTTATTGAATTGTTAAACTTTACACCTTTTCTACAACTGCCAAAATAAGTTCAAACTGTTTACCATAACTCGTAGCTTATTCCTAAATGTCTATGCCATTCAGCCAGTTTATCCTTTTGTTTCTTACACAGGAGACAGCAGACGGCGCGACACAGGGAGATCGAGGCAGCGGATTGACACAACACAATTCTATTTTTAGATCGACCCGTCTGCTATAGAATTGTGTATACGTTTCCCCAATTCTTGTCTAAATTGACCTTATAAAAATGATGTGCGGAAATCTAATCTAATATGATTAAACGAAATCGCCTGATAAATTTGAGTTTGATAAAGTCCACATTTATTTACAGCAGACGAAATGAAGTACAGAATGAGAACACAGGAGGTTATTTTGAGCAGGGTAGCTAGCCAGTGCAGTTATTTTTATACGTAACAGAAAGTTGACAGCTGTCTAATCAACATGTTGTTTTCAAGTTTGGGCAGTAATAGACGGGTCTTTGTCTGACACGTATGACTTGCAAACTGTTTGGATCCTAACTGAACCTGTGTCATACGCAAATACTTTTTCTAATAAAGTAAATTCTTTTACTCTACCCTTCGCCTGTTGTTTTGATCGCTACGGCTGTAATTCATGTTGTACTGTTAAAAAAATTCACATTCACGTAAACGTGTCACAGAACACGGATCCTGATCAGACGCCGAGTTACTCGACGTATGGCCTGGATACCTGCTGTTTGAAACTCAATCATTGCTAAGAAATTTTAAGTGGTTATATTTCATAACGACAAGATTATTAGGTTGTGAAAAACAAACAAAATTGGCAAAGTGCAGTCACGAGGAATGCACTACAGACAACAAACGCAAGAAATAAGCTTCACATTCATATTTTATTTTTTTAAACAGACTATGCCTATACTATATGCTTCATAAAAGATCAACACCAAAACAAATGTTGAATGCAATAAATTATTGATACGTAGATGTCTATAACCCAGTGGAGAAGGCGTTATTCTTTCACAGTTTACCTGTTTAACCTAAAACTATTGGTTCAATTGCAAACAGTTAGTAGCCAGATCAGACGCCTGTTGACGGGCGCCTGATCGCACTACTCACTGTGTTCCGCACTCAAAAGGAAAATATATTTTGTCAGCAATTGTCAATTTCTACGTCTGGGTTTGCGTTTAAACGGAAATAATAACGTATTCTCCACTGTAAACCTTCGCCTGCCTTTCGCAACTATACATTATATAACTTGCAAAACAACATTGATTTGAATCAAATGCCGAGTAACTGAGTTTCGTTTTTCAGTATCATGTTGTTTTACCTATTCAACTTTATTTTGTTGAGGTTTGTGTAATACCAGCAAATATCAGAATTCGGAGCTTTTCGAATGCATGGGGCAAAATATTTTATATAAGCTGTGTGGATCCAGATAAGACGCCGTGTAATGTGACGTTGCATTTGGATCCGAACTGTTAAAACTACACCGTCAAAACAATCTAAGCACCGGTGGGTGATAATTGCAGACGATATTACCTTTAGCGCTCAGAGTTAACACTTTGACTGCTGATCGCGACTTAACTGATTTTTGCAAACAGTTTTGTTCCAGATCAGACGCCGCATTACGCGGCGTCTGAACTGGATCAAAACTGTTTGACACGCGACATTTCTGAACTTAAAAAATGGATCAATCTAAAATTTAACAAACATCGCAGACGACAATTTTGAAGCAGACGATATCACCGCAGTATAAGGGTTAACTATTCACAATGCAACACAGTCGAACCTAGGTGCGAAATTAACGTAGCAAATTTTGATTTTGTCTTCCGGTGCGCAAAACGCCGGGTCCAGACAACTTGAGGTTGTGACTGGCCACTACCGGGGTTCTTCCTCGCCATTTATTTCATTCACTAATAACTATTCCTAATTGATATATGTAATCCAAAAGAAAGCACTCGTCGAAAGCACATTCAAAACCACACCAAATAGCCATATGGCAGAGCAGCACTTTATGATAATCGCGTAACCTTTCCCCTGTTAGATACGCAAATATTATATATATTATTGCAGTATTGTTAAAAAGTGTCAAGCATTAATCAAACATAAGAATCGATTAAGCGATTATCAAGCAGTTTGGATCCTGATTAGAAACCGATTTACGCGGCGTCTAATTGGATCCAAGATGCTGTAAGTTGCTATGACGCGCAAAACAGGTGAAAGATTAACGCCTGATCATTCCACACTAAATTCAATCGAACATATCGTCTGGTACATCCTCAGGGCTAAACCCCTCAAACTCTTCCCCATCACTACTCTCACAGTCACTGTCACTGTTGCTACGGGCTAATTCGTCCTGACTCCCACCCAGACTGTTGCTGATCCCGCACACATGAAATGATTTGATCACAAGTGTCCTATTTGCTGCGATGTGTTGGAACGCACCCTCAACCCATGACACAAGTTCAGCCTTAGAAGCTGTCTTGATGCGTTCCCCGGTGTTTGCAGAATCCCTAGTGGCGTTGCGCATAAAACTAGTCCAGCTCTTCCTCAGCCCCCCCTTGAAAGGCTTGTTGGTGGAAACATACAAGGGTTGGACCTTCGACGTGCAGCCTCCAGGAATCACTGCCGGTACGATGTTGCCATTCCTCATACACTTCTTAACTTTCTCTGTCAGATGAGCTCGGAAACTGCCCATAACAAGCATAGAACGATCCTTCTGGGTAAAAGGTAAGTAGATGTCGGACAGCCATCTCAGCACCAGGGTCTCGTCCATCCACGCCTTCTCCTGAACACACACTATCCATTTTGGTGGGTGAGGTATGTCCAAGGGCCTCTTTCCTTTGAAAATTATCATTGGAGGCAGCATGTCACCGGCTGCAGAGTAGGCAAGCACAATTGTCACGTGACGCTTCTCACTTCCAGTGGTTCTGATTCGTACAGATTTTTGTCCTTTCCTTTCAACTGTCTTACCAGAAACTAAGTCAAAGTACATGGGGGTTTCGTCCATGTTGATAATAAGTCTGTCGTCAAACTCGTCTAGCTCCCGCTGCTGAACAATGAATTCATGGAAGCTGGCAATTTTGGATTCAAGGTCAGCTGGAAGGCGTTGGGCTACTGAGGTCTTTGCGCGTAATACCAGCTCGTGGCGTCTCGTGAACTTTTCTGCCCAGGTACGGCTGGCTTTGAACTCCTTGTTCAGAGGCTGTATCATCTCGGCGGCATGCAAAGTCAGCCACTTCCCGCTTCTGCTTCAAAGTGAATGCTTTGTACGCTCCACGTTTTGTTGGTGTTGAGGACGTAAGCAGTGGGTCCGAGTGGTCTTCATTGATGTCTCTGTTGTTTGGGCGTTTGGAAGCTCCCTCTAGCTGGTCTTGTTTGGGCGTTTGGAAGCTCCCTCTAGCTGGTCTTCTGCTTTCCGTTTCTTTGGCCTCCCAACAGGACGTTTTGGCTGACCCTTTGGAATTGGATTATCCTTCCACGCCTGAAGCAAGGCGTCTTCACTACTCTTAAAACGTTGCACAAACTTATCCATTTTGAACAACAAATATGATTTTCCCATCGTTTTTAAACATTTCTGTCGAGTCCGTAGAGAGTTTCATTGGATAATATCTTGCAGAAGAATTGATTGGATTAATTGATAATTAATCTAGTAGCCAATCAAAAAATAATTTACATACAGATTTCAAATATGCTTATTACAGAGAACACTGACAATATTGGTAAATAAAATAGAACGCCGACAACACTTAACACTTAACAAATAAAACAGACAAACTCACCTACTGTTTTCACAGTTTGGTTACGACAAAGGCCGGTGCCGCTAATCACATCACACTGCGTCATTAGTTACTGCACCTGGGAGAGCTCTTCAATTATGCTGTGATGTTTTCAACACATCAGGTGTAAATCATGTATGTGTTTGTCAAGTATGAATCAGTTTCAGTTTCAGCTTTATTAGCATATCGGCAACAATTTGCCTTTGGCTAATTACATACATATAAAGAACATGGCATAATACAATAAATATGCTTACACAAACACATATATCAAATACAAACACTTCATCCAACAAGATAGATTTTCCATCAGAATTACGAAACAGTTAAAGACTCTAGGGTTTTTTGGCGTAAACTATTTGCCTTCTTGATATAAATTGAAAGCTTATTTATTACATTTCTATTTTTAGAACTAAGCAATGAATTGAATTTTCCTATAGATGGCCAAGAAACATTTCCCAAATATTGTCGACGTAAACTTGCATATTTTGGACAACATAATACAAAATGATATTCTGATTCAACGCAGTTGAAATTACACATCCTGCAAAAACGATCCTCTCTTACAATACCCCTATATCTTCCTGATTCTATTTCTAACGAATGGGACGATAACCATAACCGAGTAAATTGAATTCTGTTAGAGTCATATCTTATTTTATCAAGATATGGCTCGTAACAGAATTCTTTTTTAAATTTGCAATAAAATGACAGTTTGGACATATTTGTTATTGAAGTATTCCATTCTTGTATAAATTGGTCTCTGAATAGAGGGGATACTTTATGGATGCTATTAGCGGACATTTAAGGTGATTATCAGATTTAATTTTAGTTGTCACTTCTTTTAACTGCCAGCTTAATAAAACTTTCAGCGGTATCGGAATGCATCAGAATTTCCGTACTTTCGTTTTGATGTACCGCGGCCGCCATGTTGGTCTTAGAAAACATGTGTGAGGGGAAACAATTTTTCGTTTAGAATATACATGTTACAGATTATTATGTCTTCGGACACCACCTAAAAAGAATTGAAATAATTTATAATGAATTCGGACAGCAAAAAATATAATTATTTTTTTGTGTCCGAACTGTTAGGGTAAATACGGTATTTTCTTTCGTTCATGCCTTGGCTATATATGTGTGAGCCTCCTCAGTGCTGGTGCTCATCCTGGAATTAAAACACAGGACTAATATTAGTAACACCCCAAACTCGACATGCTTAACAATTACCATCTCTCATGGGATCAGTTCAAAATAAATGCAATACAATATAGATCTAATCTATTGCACAGGGCATGTAAGAATCTAAAAATAAGCTCATATTTGAAGTACAGTAACACAAAACACGTTCAATTGTTTTACATATGCAAATTTACACGCAGAGTCGATGAAATATTTATAAAAATGATTAGTATTTAACCAAACACCGCACAACGAGTGTTGTCATGTCATGTTACCCCTGCCATATGTGTATACTATCGAAGTCTCCTTAAGTACTTTCACTTTCGCCACTACACATGGATAGATGCTCATTCGATACACGTGCATTTCACACCCTTACAACAACTACAAGTAATGCATTCTATCAATGCTAACAAAAACTAACCAAATTTCGTTTCCTGAACTGAATCCTGAGTTGTGAAAATGCCTCTACAGTCTTCATTCGACGGATAATTTCTAAAGCGTCCATATTTTCTTTATTTCGTCCAGCCTTCAGATGGCTAATAGATATACAAACCATTTTTCTGATCAGGGTCTCTTTGAAAGTCGTCCCAGCTAATAGATATACAAACCCTTTTTCTGATCAGGGTCACTTTGAAAGTTGTCCCACCTCTCTATCGGCATCCGGGTACTGAGAACAACTGCTTGGCATACTATTGTGATTTTCTTAATAGATATTGATTTAAAAAATGATGTTTTGTTTCAATATCATCACTACAATTTCTTTAGTTCATTAATCATGCCAGTCCCTAGGCCTTTAGCGCTTTCAGCGCTTTGATTTTATAAAATTCATTTGGTAGCCATTTTGTTTTCCTCGTTGGGGATGGCGAACTACCTCTGAGGCCGTTCGTGTCGTTCGCAATCGGTAACACCCTAACGGTCGTTAAAGGTGAATTGTTACCGTTTTCTGTTGCAATCGATTGCATCGATACGGTACTTGAACGCGCTAGTGTATGTCATATCAAATACTGTTGACGGAGTGGACTCAAACCAGACTGCCCATGTAGAGCGGTCGGGTTTGGATAAACCCTGTTTGCTACGGCCAAACTGAGTAGAGGACAGTTTGGATTCCAATCAGGCCCCTCACCAAAGGTGTCTGGTATGAATCGAAACTGTCTGCATAATATTCAATGTCGAAAATGTCAAAGTCCTGTTGTTTCCTGTTAAAGATATCACATGACCAAGCTTGGGTGGTAACACCTACCCCCGTATATAGTTTGAGTCAAAGCATGCAGAGCATGCACTAACAGTGGTAGCGTCTAGGCAAAGAATCATTCAGGCGTCTCAAGTGAGGCCCGCACCTAATATTTGATAGCTTGGTTAGTAAATCCCATAGAAAAACCTATTGATATTAATTATGTAAGGGCCTCTATTCAAAGCTGAGCCATTGTCTGAAGACTTTTCTCATGCTGTATACCGGTATATACCTGTATTTTGACACCAACTAAAGAATGGGGGGGGGATGAATCAATGAAAGGACTGGCTGGATGTCTTTAAATGTTATAGTTACATGTACATGTATATACATGTACCATTGATAATTCATGTAACCTCTGTAGTCTGTATAACACAATCAACCTAGCGACGAGTATAATAAATTAACAAAGTAAATGTAAAGAGTACACTAGCCCTAGGTAAACAGCACATACCCAGATCACAGGGCTCCAAAAGGAGCACTTTGAGCAGGGTCTGCACTGTTTCCCATTTTAAACAAAATGCTTAAATTAGACATAAATAGTACCAAATGGACTTAACTAAACTGGAAATTAATATTGTCTATTATAATTTTCAGGGACACATAAGTTACATGTACCTATTATGCTTAACGCTTATCAGATCGTTGTACCTTCCAACTCTTGTAGATATTCTTGTAGGCTCATTAGTACCCGCGTTGCAGCCGTATACTGTTTCATCGTAGTCTACGCATGCTTTTGTTGGTGAATAGTACACAAACGCATAGCGTACTGCGAAATGTCATTGACGAGCGTTTTAAGTCACAGGTGTTTTGAAACAACATACCAGTGACCTACAACCACTCGTCTCACATAACCTCTTTTATTTCAAAATATCTATTTCAAAAGAGTTTACCCCCATAACCGAACCACAAATATATTCTTTACTTTGTATACATAACCCCATGCTGTATATCATATATCTGGGTGAAATAAAGTTATGTTCTGTTCTGTTGTTCTGTCTGATTAAAATGTGTAACGCCTTTTATGGCTGCTGCTGAGGTGTATAAACTTACTAACGGCATGCCATTTTAGCACACGTAGAAATATAGTCAAGAGTGCATTATGTTAAGAGTACATATGAAGATGATTTACAATAAGTTATCATGTTAATATGATTACAGATATTAATTCTGTTATTGCCAACGGCGCAAAAAGGCGACGTTGCAAACATCATCCAAACTGTTTGACACTCTTATCGACATTTCTTCAGTCAAAACAGCACTAAATCTGACTTTGAAAATATTGCGGACGACACTACCGATCCAGCGATATTTTGGCGGTAAGAGGGTTAAAGCATGCAGACGATAAAACTTGGCAGTGAAACCATTGCTTGTATTTTAGTATATAATATTTCGACAAATGCACCACTTGTTTTTCTGTCTCTTAAGGGCAACAGAAAGGATAAAGAAACGCAGGGTAAATTTTGCATAGAATGTTTAATATTTCTAGGTAAGAATGATCCACACTGAACGAACAGCATTTGGTAAGTGATTTTGGAATAATTGAGTGGAATATAAGGGAACCTTCTGTAATCTGAAATCGAAATTGACTGTGGACACAGGCTCGTCAAAACAGCGTATGGTCTACTACAAATTGATTATATTTTATTGACTTAACTGAATAAGCTTCCTTATGCTTATTGCTTTGGTCTACTACAAATTGGTTATATTTTATGAACTTAACTGAATTAGCTTCCTTATGCTTATTGCTTTGGTCTACTACAAATTGATTATATTTTATTGACTTAACTGAATGAGCTTCCTTATGCTTATTGCTTTAGTCTACTACAAGTCGATTATACTTTATTAACTTAACTGAATTAGCTTCCTTATGCTTATTGCTTTGGTCTACTACAAATTGGTTATATTTTATGAACTTAACTGAATTAGCTTCCTTATGCTTATTGCTTTGGTCTACTACAAATTGATTATATTTTATTGACTTAACTGAATGAGCTTCCTTATGCTTATTGCTTTAGTCTACTACAAGTCGATTATACTTTATTAACTTAACTGAATTAGCTTCCTTATGCTTATTGCTTTGGTCTACTACAAATTGATTATATTTTATTGACTTAACTGAATAAGCTTCCTTATGCTTATTGCTTTGGTCTACTACAAATTGATTATATTTTATTAACTTAACTGAATTAGCTTCCTTATGCTTATTGCATTGGTCTACTACAAATTGATTATATTTTATTGACTTAACTGAATAAGCTTCCTTATGCGTATTGCTTTGGTCTACTACAAATTGATTATATTTTATTGACTTAACTGAATTAGCTTCCTTATGCTTATTGCTTTGGTCTACTACAAATTGATTATATTTTATTGACGTAACTGAATAAGCTTCCTTATGCTTATTGCTTTGGTCTACTACAAATTGATTATATTTTATGAACTTAACTGAATTAGCTTCCTTATGCTTATTGCTTTGGTCTACTACAAATTGATTATATTTCATTGACTTAACTGAATTAGCTTCCTTATGCCTATTATTGCTTTGGTCTACTACAAACTTTCATTTGTTTGGTTGTCATACCAAAAATGCAACAGTAGACTGTTTCAAACATACCTGTACTAGAAGAGTCCAAACGGATTATAAATACCCACACGAGAATTTTAGGGTTGAAAGGGTTAAAACATATTTTGACATCAAAGGTATGATGAATGGTCATATATGTAAATTGTAAGAAAAGGAGCCAATAATGGCGAACATTTGCAATAACATTACATCTGTTTTCTAAAGAAGGTCACTATGCAATACATGTATAGTAAATGTTCAAGAAAAGACCATAATTCAGTCCGATGTTGACACAATAGGCTTTCATCTGCTCTAAAACAATAAGTTTTACTCAAAAAGTTTAAAACAAATGCAATATAGGTATATGCCAAATGTAAGAAAGGGAATAGTAGATTAGAACTAGAGATGGCGACCATCTTGAACTTGAAAAAACTGCATGTACGTATTTTCCCACAAATTGACCATTTTACAATAAAGTAAGTTCTAAAAGAATTAAAGGTGACTGAATTAGCTTCCTTATACTTTAAAACATATATTTTGAAACAAAAACTGTAAAGAACTAAGATATATGCCAATTGTTTGAAACGAACCCAAGATGGAGGCTATCTTAAAAAAAATGGCCGCCATTTTGATGTTTTGAAATGGCTAACGGGCTTTTTTGAAAGAGTATATATAGAAGAATAAGTGTGCAAAGTTTGATGCTTGTATTACTAAATAATAAGTGCATGATCTACCTAAAAATACTTAATGCTCTGTGCTATTTCGGAACTATCATCATCAGCGACCAAACAAACCTTAATGAGAAGCTTCATAGTACTTTGGTCTCTTGCTGGTAGTCACGGAATTGTCTCATACATGTAAGGTGTGTTGGTATACGGTATGTTATTTGGGCGATTTTAAACAGTGCATGAGCGATATAGAAATAGTACAGGGAGGATTAGACTTATATAAACACGCCACTCAGTCAGAACCAGACCAATGAAAATACATATATAACAGGCCCTAAGTTAGACATTTATTATAAAAAAGGCATTCACTCTAGGCCATCCATCTACTTGGTAAGCTTAAATACGCTCGTATCAACTACAGTCGAGACACGATAACCCGTACTCGATTAAGTTGAACGTACTCATAATTTAAAAGTTTTAAAGTTTAAATGTGGTTTAACTTTTGAATATGGTTATATTCGGCTGACGCTACTTGGAGCTATCATCTGAAGACATGTTAAAGGGAGATTACAGTCAAAACTCTCTACTACGACCATAAAATTGGGTAAACTGTTAGGTGTTTACGGCAGGTGACTACTTAAAGCAAGGTTACAGTAAAACAGAAAGCTCCTTTAGGAGCTTTCTGTTTTACTATAACCTTGCTTTAAGCTGTCAAATGTCTTTTATACAATTAATTAGCCTTCGATTTAGTGGTCGTAATAGAGAAGTTTTAGATCTACTGTATCTAGACATTATCACATGCTTGCTCACGCAACCGACCAGGATAACCTAAATATTTAGCATATACATATATACATGTACAAAGGACAAATTAGACGACGAACACTCACACTAAAGTTGTTTTTTTGTAATATTTATTTAACATTTACACATTTTATATACATGTATCTATTTACACTAAATCTAGTTGAATATGTACGCTGCAAGGCTCTAAAGTCTACGAGCTGTTGTGTCAAGACAATGACATGTATAGTCTGTGGTGCATATCCTATGCAAATAGTGTATGGCTCAACTGATCCTACTGGAGCCCTTTCATTTGGGTCTACATTCTTTGTCAGTTGACAACAATACATGTATTTTTCTAAAATCAATCATTTTATACCTCATATGTATGCAGTAAACCACTCTTATACAGTCCACTACCCCAATCAGTCGGATACGGAAGCCAGGGCTGCCATTTCTCCGGATTTTTCCGAAATATTCGGATTTTTATTCCAACAGATGGAAACTTAAAACAGGCTGAAAGTAAAGCAGAATGCACCATAAGGCGCATTCTGCTTTACTTTCAACCTGATTTAAGCATCAGGTGTCTTAAAAACTAGAAACAGACTATGGGTTTAAGGTATAATCAGGAAAATCGGGCTTGAAAAATTGAAAAATTTGAAATCTTAGGATTGTTTTATCAACTTATGGCAGGCCTGGGAAGCAGCGTCTTACAGTGTGCAGAAGACGGCCATTTATTTTTCAAATGCATACTCACAAAACTAGAAACAGTAACACCTCTCTTAATCGACACTTACAATAAACATGTATGTCCTTATCTAATACATGTGATAGCTTAATAGTTAATACAGGAAGAAAGTAATACAGAAAGCTAACTGTCATTAAACGTATCCATTCTTCAATTCGAGTTTGTCGCTCAAGACAGGATGTATTGTATAATAAAGAGTGGAAAAACATTATTCTCCCGTTTTTTAAAACGTTCAAAAACCTAGTACGTATTGCAATAAAAAATGTTGAAAATGACAACCTTTTTGAAAATTCTGAACATTAATTTTAATCTGAGTTTTGCAGGGCTGCCATTTCTCCGGATTTTTCCTAAATCTCCGGATTTTTTTCTTGTACATGGTAGCTTAAAGTAGGCTGAAAGTAAAGCAGAATGCGCCCTCAGGCGCATTCTGCTTTACTTCCAGCCTGCTTTAAGCAGTCACGTGCCAATTAAACTAGACACAGGCGATGTGGTAAAGGTACGATTCGTTAATTCGCACTTGAAAAATGCATATTTGGAAATCTTAGGATTTTTTATGTCAACTTATGGCAGCCCTGGTTTTGTCATGGACATCCGGGGCCCGTTTCATAAAACTTCTATCTAATTCTGTCTTGTGACATCTCTTTGGATTCGTCTTTAAATTTCAAGACGATTCCAAAGAGATGTACCAAGACAGGATCAGATGGAGAAATGAATAATGATTGAGACTTGACTTACGATAACATTTGTCGTACGACGTTTTATGAAACGGGCCCAAGGTTTTTAGCGAAATGATATTCTAACGTCTTCTCCACTGTACACGATAAACAAAGACCACGCCGTGCATAAACACATCAAAAGAAACTTTGATAGATGGTTAATTACCAACAGCCATGATAGATAACCATATTGTCATACTTTATAACGTGCATATTTCCTGATAAAACGTCCACACATGTAGAATTTGTGACAAAGAAAATGTTGATTAAAAACAACTATCTTTAACCTTTTTCTCTGATTACAAACAGTTTGAAATGCTCTTCATAGGATCAAAATCCCAAATATATTACCCTCTTTTAATGACGCGTTTACCCTTATCATGCTAAGCGCGACTTGGCTAACATTTGCAAACAATTTGGATCCAGATCAGACGCCGCGTAACGCGGCGTTTGATCTGGATCCAAATTGTTTGTCACTCATATCTTAACCTTTTCAGATTAAAAAAAAACATTAAAGCTTATTCATATATTTTTTCGCAGACGATATACCGTATTTGAAGCCGACGACAATTCAGCATGATAAGAGTTAATAAGGAGACCAAAATATAGTGTATTTTATTACACTCTCGCCATGTTTCATTCAAATAAGCATTGTACGAGACTATATTCGTGATGTAACTTTAGTAATGAAAGAGAGAATCAGAGATTATTACATTAGCCCTTATCCTGTCGATCGTGAATCGATGTGTATTTGCAAACCGTTTGAATCCAGATCAGACACCGCGTAACGCGGTATCTGATCTAGATCCAAACTGTCCGGCACCCTCTCTATTAATTAGTTTCTATTTATTATATACCTATCGATGATTTAAAGAGATTTCTCAGTTAGATAAATTTCATATCGTCACTGTTGATATCATCACTACATGTAGTGATGATATCACTTTTTATGACGTCACGTCATAATTAGTTTTGTGACGTAAATAATCAATTTTGTGTGTGTTTTTTTCTGTAAATACGTCTTTAAAAAATATATATTAAATAGAATAATCAATTCCTTTGAATAGATATGAAAAATATATCACTCGAATGGGTTGTTATCTGGTTAAAAAACTCATCCTGCGGACTCGTTTTTAAACCAGATAACAACCCATTCTCGTGATATATTTTTCATATCAATCCAAAGAAATTGATTATCCTCTATATAAATCTTAATTGCATTTTTTTTTGCAGACGACTATATCAAAGCAGACGATAAATTACAAAATATATTACATCATGATGCGGTTTAAAACCCACGTCATCGACTGCTGTATAATGATAATCATGTTACAGTGGAGAATCTGTTATTCTTTCCCGTTTAAACGCAAACGTACACAAACGCAAAACACTAAAACGTAGAAGAGTACAACTTTTGGACAGTTCTGATAATTCATGTTTATCTTGGTGGCAAACTGTTTGCACTGCAAATAATAGTTTTAGCGTAAACGCGTTTATTGGGAAAGAATAACGTTTTCTCCACTGTATGCACGTTTATTGTATACCTATCGATGAATTATAGAGATTTCTCAGTTACATAAATTTCATAACTATCGTCACAGTTGATATCGTCACTAGTGATGATATCACTTTTTTGTGACGTCACGTCACACTATCTTTAGTGACGTCGCGCATAAACAATTAATTGTGTGTGTGTGTGTTTCTGTAAAAACGCCATTAAAATGTATATAATAAATAGAATAATCAATTCCTTTGAATAGATATGAAAAATATATCACTCGAATGGGTTGTTATCTGGTTAAAAAACTCGTCCTGAGGACTCGTTTTTTAACCAGATAACAACCCATTCTCGTGATATATTTTTCATATCAATCCAAAGAAATTGATTATCCTCTTTTGTTGTCAATTGTTTTACTATTAGGGCTGTTATTTACACCATATTGCAAAGGTTCCTGTCAGAGCCCCTGATCTTGATTTACACTTTTTGCATAGGACAAGACTTAGTGTAGTTTTTACAGGTACACTGTGTATAGATAGCGCACGTACGCGTCACTAGTGTTCAACGTGTTGACGGAATCTTGAGTTGATTTGTACAGTTCAACTATTTTGTTCTGCCAAAATAATTCATCATATAGCAGCTTTAGCCTATTCACTGGTTTTAAAGAGGCTCGCAACCGGATTTAGCATTAAAAATAGTAATTTGTAAATATATGTCAAATGCTTATATAAATGGGTAAGATTTAGTTTTGGATAATAAATTCTGTTAAAAAATGCATTTAAAAAAAAAGAAAGGAAGAAGCTCTGGTGGGATTCGAACCCGTGACCCTCCATGCGGAGACAAACATGAAAACAAAGGCAAACGCCTTAACCACGCGGCTACTGGGGCTCTCTATCTATATTGTAGCGAATGAACGTACTTCACTGGTAGCGATTGATTTATACATATTCGACCTGGGTTTATGTCTGAGCCCGTGTAGAGAAGCAACAACAACAACTATACAGTCAGCTGACGCTATAGAAAAACGATGGAAAATATCTAAAAAAACTAAGATTCGGTGACGATTCTTGAGACTTTATTTGGACTGATCATATTTTTTTAATGTCAGAAGCCAAATAATGCCACAAATTTGCTTTTATTAGAGTATTTTATTTTATTTTGACAAGTACACCATCCGGTTGCGAGTCCCTTTAAGCTGACACAGAAAGTATCATTTTAAAATATGATTTGAATTAGTTTTACGAAAAAACGGTAAAATGAATAAGTGGCGTCTGATCGTGTCGATCATGGTAATGAAGGGTTAAAATTCAAATTCATGATGAACAAATTGTTTTCGAGATTCGAACCAATGACTCGGGGGCAGTAGACGGCTATTGAGACAGTTTTTAACCATTTCATGCTCAAATTATTCAGGAGATTTGTTTTACCCCTACACCGCTTGAGTATCGTCTGCTTCAATATTGTTGTCTGCAATATCGTTTCAAAGTTAAATATAAGGCAGTATGACTAAATAAATTTCAAAGCGAGTGTCAAACAGTTTGGATCCTGATCAGACGCCGCATAACGCGGCGTCTGATCAGGATCCAATCTGTTTGCAAACGCGCTTTTAAGCGTCATTGAGAGTGAAACGGTTACATATCGCAAACAGTTATGACCATTTTCATATCCTTATGGTAACAATAAACACGTTATGCATCGTATGCGTAACAACGTAGGCATAATTGTTTGAAATCTGCGACCCAAACTGCAAGAATGTTTCTTGGGCTATGTTTATTTCAGTCATCAAATTTGAATGTTACTTGCAAAGAAATAATTTATTGTTACATGTACTTTTATTCTGATTTTTATCACCAATGAATTTCAGTTTCTTTAAAGAATGTCTGCTAACTCATTTACTCCATATAGATCTACGCATTTTACGCATTAAAAATTCAAACACTGAAGAAAATTTATTTAAGAATATGTCACATAAAATGTTTCCTATATCCTAGTAGTTGGTAGCTGGAAGTAATGTTTTGATTGGTTGTGATATTACGTTGAGTATTTAAATCATATCGCGACGTCCAGCTAATTACAGGTGTGTGTGTGTGTGTGTGGGGGGGGGGGGGGGATAACTTTATGCACTGTTTCATAAATATTCCCCTGATGAAAAAAACCCCGAAGTGCCCAGACCGGGATTCGAACCCGCAGCGTTGAGGAGCTTAGTAATGTTAACCACAGTGACTATACTACTAGGCCACGTACCAATCCCCCAACTGAAAGTAAAGCAGAATGTGTAAGGTACATTCTGCTTCACTTGCAACATGCTTTAAAGACTTTTCCTCAGTCCATTGAGGGACCACCAGCATATTGTTCTGGAGGTGTCAATGTAACTGTAAAGCACGTGCAACACAATCTCAGTTTACCTGGTGAGGTCCAGATTATACTCATGCTCTAGGGATTTTCAATGGTTATTTCTAACCAAACTATCAAATATAAGGTCCGGTCTCACATAAGACGATTCAATGGTTCAATATGCACAAGACCCATACTTTTTGCAAGGAAATTGACAGTAAATAATCTGGCAAGGCGTTATGACCAAAAGGTCGTCAGGAGATGTCTTTAAGTGGTCACTTGTCTTTAAAATTAGAAACATGCTATATATAGAGAGAGATTTAAAGGAAAACAAAAGCTGAAATAGAAATGGTAAATGATGCCGGAAGAAAAGTCGCTTGCAGTTTAAGGGTAGCTGCTGTTGTTTTCAATAGGCTGAGGTAACTTCGGCATGTTTTATAGAAGACAGCGATGTTTGCATTGTTGGAGAAGATGTTGAATTGATGAGTAGCCTACACCGTCCATAGGCTATAGGTACGTGATCACTGACAGAAAGCTGTTCGGTACTCAGCGTCGTCGAAGCCTGAAAATATACAGTGAATCTTGATAATAAAAAAATGGACAAATTGATGGTGTTACATAATTATAAATCATGGGTAAATTTTCAATGTTAAAAACAGAACCTATGTTTTTTTTGTACGTTAAAAAAGATCCAGTAGTCGAAATCTAACGTTTAAAGTACCTTTAGTCGATTCTTGTCGGTTATTAAAAATGCCCTGGGTCAATTTTAAACGTTTTAAACAGGTCCTTGGTCATTTCTTAACGTCACAAAATACACAGGTGTCGGCACATAACGTTGAAAAATGACCCTAAAAAGACCATGCCCTAAGTTTCTATACCTGGGTCTATTTTAATGCTAAAAACAGATCCTTGGGTGAGTTAATGTTTAAAGTAGACCTGGGTCGAAAGTTTTAAATAACGTTTGCTCAAAAGTTTACGTAACACCGGCCTTCTCAAGATGGGTATTTTTTCGTCTGCAATAAGTGTCGTCTGCTAATGTTCTAAAAGTAGAATTTTCTACATTTCTTTTCAAAACAGGATCAGATTGTCAAACAGCCTGGATCCTGGTGAGACGCGTTACGAGGCGTCTCATCTATATCCAAACTGTTCGCAAACGTAATCACTGTGGGATATATCTATCCGCCGCTAGCATGCAAAGAGCTATTATGACATTTGAACCGTGAATGTGTATTGTCTACTTAACCTATTAAAGCCCTTTCGACGCCATATTAATATGGAAAAAATCAATATATATACATATACACTGAAGAGAAATAAATAAAATAAATAATATATATGTTGTCATATTTCTGACACCAATAACCACTTAATTAATTATTATGCACATTTCCTGTCAACATATCACTAATTGCTTAACTAGTTAGTTTTCGCGAAAAAGGTTCGCGTTAGTTGTCAATTAATTATCTTAAAAATGGAATGTGGAAACTTTTCTGCGGCGATAATCGGATAAATATCAAAACATTACTTTTCATGATAATGCTTTAAACTGCCACCACTTCACGAACTTATCTAGTTACTTAAATAGTTATTTAGCACGAAAACATAGTGTCGTTTTACCAAAAGCGTTTCATATATATCCATAGTCCGTATAATGGATTGTCCATTTTAATGTCACAAAGTAAGAAAACATCGTTAATTTACGGCATATTTACTTATTCCGAAAAACTGGCGTAATTTTATTCTAATGATAATGAGTTTTAGCCAAGAAATAGTGAGATAGGAAAAATACACTTTTCTTGCGATAATTTTGATACAATTTTATAAATAATTGTACTTTTTCAATTTACCAATTTTGTAATTTATCAAATTGTCCTTAAGAAATGTCCCAAGCGCTAGTTTATGTGTAACTTCGACGCGAATATTTAGATCACGTTTAAACAGTTTTCAGGGTTTGTTTGTTTGTTTAAATTTGAAGGAAATTTGCTGATATGAAAATTTAACTTTCGCATAATTGGACAATTGCTTTAACTTTGCCTTAGTTAACCAGAAAAGCTTCATGTTACCAGTTATCTTGAAATAGAGAAATTGTATTTAGATGTCTGCGGCTGTAACAGAATATCTATATCTAAATTAGTGAACAATAAAGTTTTCAATAAAAAGTTTCAGTTAACTTATGTTATGTTGTGGAAGTGTATGGCACTGACAACTCATTTGACACGATACGATACTCTTTAGATTTTAATGAAATGAGCCTTCTTTTCACTTATAAGGTAGATGCATACTACTAATAATAATACATAATAATAATAATAATAATAATAATAATACATTATAAATCATATAATAATAATAACAATAATAATAATAATAATGTTAGATAAAGACAGACACTAACCCGGATGTGAAAGACCATTGGCTGCAGGGAAAGCATTACCCATCGTCCACGTACAGTTCTCGTCCCCTAGCTCTTGCCCGTTTGTCAGGTTATCATTATCAGAGTCCAAATGACAAAGGTAAGACCAAGCATTCGTACTATAATTTAGTTTCGCAGCACTAAAGTCCTGTGGATGAAGAAAATTAGAAATACAGCATGTCTTCACTGCCATGGCGCCATTTGCTTTCATTCCTCAAATTAAAAATGTTAGGTATTTGTGTATTATAGTTATTAGTTTCCTCCATTCATGAAGCTACAGTGGAGAAAACGTTATTCTTTCCCAATAAACGCGTTTACGCTAAAACTATTATTTGCAGTGCAAACAGTTTGGAGCCAGATCAGACGCCGGGTAACCCGGCGTCTGATCAGGCTCCAAACTGTTTGCCACCAAGATAAACATGAATTATCAGAACTGTCCAAAAGTTGTACTTTTCTACGTTTTAGTGTTTTGCGTTTAAATGGGAAAGAATAACAGATTCTCCACTGTATATAATATAGCATATACAGTCAAAACTCTATAAATCCTCACGTACCCTAGAAAATAACTGTATAACTGATAGTACGCCCTCTCTACAACAACACCCAACGGGAGGCAAATATAACGTGTGTTGTTTGGAGGATGTTGTAATAGGGAGGGACATTAGCGTGCATTAGCAAACAACTTGAATCCAGATCAGACTCCGCGTAACGCTGGGTTTCACTCGTCATTATGTTTTTCTATCAAAATTTCCAATACTTTGAGAAAAACAGCAGACGACAAGTTTAAGTAGACGATATTGCAGCCGTGAAAAAGTTTGACCTTATTTTCTTGTTTGGGGAACAGCGACAATCGTTGTTGTTAGGAGGGAATCTTGTTCTTAGGGCTGTTGTAGCGAGGGAGCACTGTAATTGTATACACAATGTGATTTAGTAGAATAAGTAAAATAGCACAACGTTCATAAACGAAAGCGCTTCGTGACGCTTTGCTTCGGCCCGCTTACATCTGGGCACCCACAGGTTCACGTGCCTTCAACATTGCATGCTTTTGTCGTTCTCCATAGTCACTCCAACTTTGTGCGCCTTTAGATAAGCGGGCCGTGGCAAATAGACTAAAAGCGTCACGAAGCGCTTTCGTTAATGAACACAGGGCTAATGTAATGAAATATAGCTATAAGCTACATGTATTGACGAATCGCGTAAACTGTTAAGCTTGAGGTGAGCGACCATTTAGCGAATATGCCTAGCTATCGGTAGACTTAAGACATATTGAGAAACAAGTATCCTAAAACAGTTTGGATACTGATCCGACATTGCGAGACGCGGTATCTGATTATGATCTAAACTGTGGGTAAATAATCATTGTAGATCTACTAGGGGTAAATCAGTGAACTTTTACTGACACCATCTGTTTTCTGTTTTTATGAGCTGATTTATTTCCGTATTCTTTCAAACAGTTTGGATCCGTATGATGCGCTGAGTTACTATTGTGCGCATTGATTTTGTTTTGTATTTATTACCTTTAGTTTTTATAGATGTTGAGACAACATCATGGCCGTTGTCCCTACTGTATTTATTACGCTTTTGTTATTAGCAGTCATTGTATGTACAATATTTTATTCACAATCGTATAGTATTAATAAGCTGCGTTTACACTCAGACACGATGTCCACAATGTTCACGAATTTAAAAAAACCGCATAGCCTTTATGATTAATTGCATTTTGTTTTACTACGCTATAACGTGCTTTCTCAAGCTCTCTGTTCGTAGGCACGATAGGAGAAAGCTCTAATGGAAACTGTAGTGTTGTTTCTATGTAAATGTCATTCAAAAGTATAGCCCCGTCTACAGCAGCCTGGTGCCTCCCTTATAGCATCATGGCATCGATAACACTTTGATAGTGTACGTAGTGTATGTACTAGTATATAAATGTAGTTCAATTCAAATCAAATGTTCTTAAAGTCCTTTATGCACACCCAAGAAATTCAAATCTTATAATAGCGTCCTATAAAAGGGACATTGACAAACAAGCATTATGTGGCGTCTGATCAGAATCTACACTATTTGCTGGTAGGAATTTCAATATAGAACAAAATCAAAATGAAAATTTAGACCAGGCACCCCTCAGATAAAATGAACTAATCCAATTTATAAGCATGGAAGAATCCACTGGAAGCAAAAAGGTTAAATAGAGTTGTTCAATAGTGATTACAAACATGGTTCGTTGTTAGAAATGTATTATAGATAAAAAGGTTCAGCATTAGAAGTACATTGTGGAGAAACGGGTTCAAGTTTAGAAATATACAGATTAGGGATAAAAGGGTTCAAGGTTAGAAATACATCATAGGGGTAAGGATTCAACGTTAAAAATACATAATGGAGAAAAGTGTTCAAGGTTAGAAATGTATTGTGGAAAAAAGGATTCAATGTTAGAAATACATTATGGAGAAAAGGATTCAATGTTAGAAATACATTATGGAGAAAGGGGTTCAATGTTAGAAATACATTATGGAGAAAAGGATTCAATGTTAGAAATACATTATGGAGAAAAGGATTCAATGTTAGAGATGTATTGTGGAGAAAAGTGTTCAAGGTTAGAAATACAAAATGGAGAAAAGGGTTCAATGTTAGAAATACATAATGGAGAAAAGGGTTCAATGTTAGAAATACACTATGGAGAAAAGGATTCAATGTTAGAAATACATTATGGAGAAAGGGGTTCAATGTTAGAAATACATTATGGAGAAAGGGGTTCAATGTTAGAAATACATTATGGAGAAAAGGATTCAATGTTAGAAATATATTATGGAGAAAGGGGTTCAATGTTAGAAATACATTATGGAGAAAAGGATTCAATGTTAGAAATACATTATGGAGAAAGGGGTTCAATGTTAGAAATACATTATGGAGAAAGGGGTTCAATGTTAGAAATACATTATGAAGAAAGGATTCAATGTTTTTAATGCATTATAGAGAAAAATGGTCAACATTAGAAATATATTGTGGTGAAAAGATTTTAATTTTAGAAATAATTTATGGGGAGATAGGATTGAAATTAGAAACAGATTAGGGATAAAAGGGTTCAAGTTTAGAAATATATCATAGGGGAAAGGACTCAGCGTTAGAAATACATTAAGGAGAAAGGGGTTCAAGGTAAGAAATGTATTGTGGAGGAAGGGGTTCAATGTTAGAAGTACATGTATATTGTGGAGAAAAGCGTTAAACGTTTGAAATGTATTGTGGAGAAAAGAGTTCAGGGATAGAAATGAATTATAAAGAAAATAGTTCAATGTTAGAAATACATTGTGGAGAAAAATGTTCAAGGTTAGAAATATATTATGAGGGAAAGGAATCAATTTTAGAAACAGATAAGGTAGAAAGGGGTTCAATGTTAGAAATATATTGTGGAGAAAAGTGTTCAAGGTTAGAAATACATTATGAAAGAGAGCGTTAAACGTTTGAAAACATTGTGGAAAAAAGGATTCAAGGTTGGAAATATATTATAAGGGAAAGGGCTCAGAGATAGGATTACATTATGAAGAAAAGGGTTCAATGTTAAACGTATATTGTAGAGCAAACGGTTCAACATTAGAAATTCATTGCTGAGAAAAGACTTCAAGGTTAAAGCAAAATTCGGGAAAATGGTTCAGGGATATAAATACATTATGAAGAAAAGGGTTCAATATCAAAATAAAGTGTGGAGAAAAGCTTTAAACGTTTGAAAAACATTGCGGAGGAAAGGATTCAAGGTGAAAATATATCGTTACCATTGTGTGTAACAAAATTGGTAATAAATAGTATGTTACCGCTTTTGGTCACAAAAAAGTGTAACATGTTACGTTCTTAAATCTGAATAAGGAGAGATCTTTTGAAAGCACAGAAAACAAAGCAAATACTGAAAATTGCAGACTCGGTTTAATTGAGTCTGTTCGTGAGCAATACTGAAATATGCAACAGAGCTCACGCCCCCTAGCACCGGAATTCAACTTTCAACTGTAAATGCGCTGAAATCAAAGATTCCAAAGGACCAGAAAGTATAACAACACTGAGAATGAAGTACGGAGCGACTTTTTACAGCCACCACACAAGCACTTAACATCTGCTGTTGTGAATTATATAAATCTGAATAAGGGGAGATCCTTTGAAAGCACAGAAAACAAAGCAAATACTGAAAATTGCAGACTCGGTTTAATTGAGGAAAATGTTTAAGGTTAGAAATACATTGTAGAGAAAAGAGTTTTTATAAATGTTAGAAATGTTAATACATTGATTGTATTTGGAGAGGATTGTTCCTGTTGTTCAATCCTTTTGTGTGAATAAGATATTGTTTAAAATATTGTTAGAAATATAATGTAGATAAAATGCTTAAAAGTAAGAAATGCATTCTGAAGGAAAGGGTTCATCCTTAGAGATTATTGTGGAGAAAGGGTTTCAAAGTTAGAAATACATTTGTTGAGGAATGTTCAAGGGTAGAAATACATTGTGGGTGAAGGGTTAAATGTAAGAAACACATTGTGTAGGACAGGGTTTAACGTAAGACGAACATCATTGAGGAAGTGGCTAAATGTTAGAAATGCATTGTGGATAAAAAGGTTCAACCTTTCGTATATATTGTGGAGAAAAGAGTTAAAAGTTGGAGGCACATTGTCGAGAAAGGTTTAACATTAGAAGTACATTATTGGGAAAATGGTTCATTGTTAGAAATACTCTGTAGAGGAAAGGGTTCAACATTAAATATACATTATGGAGGAGAAGGTTCATTGCAAGAAATACATTTTGGAACAAAAAGATGAAATATTAAATATATATTGTCGAGGAAATGATTATACATTATAAATACATTTTGAGGCAGTGTTCAATGTTAGAAATACGATGTTGCGAAAAGAATTAAATGTTAGAAAAACATGTTCATGTAGAACGGGGAGGAAAGGGCTTAACATTGAAAATTCAATGTGGAGGAAAATATCAAACGACAGAAATTCGTGGATGAAATGGGTAAATGTTAGAAATACATTGAGCATGTTGAGGAAGGCAATGTTCAACGCTACACATACGTTATGGATACAGGAGTCAAAGTAAGAAACACAATGTAGAGAAAATGGTTACATGCTAGACATACGATGCGGTGAAAAGGGTTAAATGTTAGAAATGTGGTAGGAATGGTTAAATGTTAGAAACTCAATGTTGAGGAAGTGTTTACATGGTAGAAATTCAACGTTGAAGAAATGGTTTAATGTTAGAAAAGGGTTTAATGTTAGAAATACATGTATAGTGTTCGGGGACAGGGTTCAACGTATAACTATGTAAGGACAGGATAAAACATTAGAAATACATGTACATGTACAGTAGATGAGGTCCATTTTAAAAGTTTTGATATGATGTGTGACTATGTGTAGAATCTATAGATTAAAATAGAATATACAATGGACATGCGTCGAAAGCTTGACCTCTGTCGATTCCATAGACATCTATTTCCCCGTGCAAATCATGTGCATACCTACATGTATCTAAATGACCGTGATGACACATATCAGAAACGGTTTTTGTGCCGGTTGGTTTTATTTGAATTTAACCCATGTATTCCTTGCGTTCCATAAGAGGGACTTAGGCAAACATTGTAGACTCTGATCAGATGTCGCATTGTATGCGGTGTCTGATCAGGGTCAACAATGTTTGTTGATGAGAATTTCAATGTAAAAGAAAACGAAAATTGAGTTTAAGACCAGGCACCCCTTACATAAAAAGTGGACTTATCCAATATTTAAGCATGGCAGAATCCACTGCATGGGCGCAAATGGGCTAAATGTTCACCAGAATGTCAACCAATTTCGATTCAGATGAGACTCCGAGTTACTCGACGTCTAATCTGGATTCATACTGTTTATAAAAGTTATCAAGCACACACTGATTTGCTGAAAGTTACCGTGAAAGTAACATTTACTTACCAAACCAAACTGGGTTTTGGTTTCGTTGGTATTATTGGTTTGTGACACGTGACCAACCCTTGTCCAAATCTCACTAGCGTTGCAGGGGTGGGGCACTAAGTTTCCATTGGGTATATAAAGCTGGTAATTTGGATGGCACCAGCAGAATGCCAGAATCAATGCCAATATTGTCACAAATAGTTGCCCTGCAGGAGTCATGTTTCAAAGTAGAAATCCAATGAGCGACGAAATGAACCGCTATCTTTATTAATATTCCTATTTGATGATGGTTGCGTTTGGATGAGTTTGCGGTCTACCTGATACATTCACGCCGATGAAATGGTAAATAATAAAAGCGTTTTAATATGTGACCACTTATACCACAACTCAAAAATAATTGATAAGGTTTTATGACAATTATTTAGAACAATCCATTTCTGCACACACGTCATCACGGGCGATTCGTCAGACGAACTGGACCGTGAATACATACTGCGTAAACTCTTCCCTGCCATGACGTCATCTGTTAGATACAATTGTCGTCTGTTTTTATTTCTTAGATTTAAAACTTAGACATTTTGACTTCGGAAATATTGAAATAAGTGTCAAACAGTTTGGATCTTGATAAGATGACGCGTAAAGCGGTGTCTGATCAGGATTCAGACTGTTTGCAAATGGTCCTTGTACACTAAGTAAGGCAGTGAAGGGGTTACATGTTAGTACAGTTAAGCATTTGATTCTATTAATATAATTTACTTTGGCAGAAACAACTTACTAATAATGTTGATGGTAAAATATTTAAAATCATTCATATTAATTTATGTATGCTAATGCCAAATCATGTCCGGTTTCGAGAGTTGTGAAATACTTGAGAGACTTTGTACTCACATTTATACGTCAATTCGAGTACACCATATATTATGTTGTATGGAGAACTAGGTAGAAACCCTAATAGCATTGCAGTTAAGTCGAGAATGATTGGATTCTGGCAAAAGTTAATTACTGGTAAACCTGTCAAAATATCAATTAAATTATATCAAATCCTGGTAGCTATGGATGAAATTTTTTTTTGTCATTACAAGTGGTTATTAAGCATTAAGATTTGGAAGCATTGCAGTTAAGTCGAGAATGATTGGATTCTGGCAAAAGTTAATTACTGGTAAACCTAACAAAATATCAATTAAATTATATCAACTCCTGGTATATTGTAGCTATGGATGAAAATAAATTGTTTCATTCAAACTGGTTATTAAGCATTAAGAATATCCTACAAAAATGTGAAAAAGAAACATGCTGGCTAAATCAAGAAGCACCATCAAATATAGTCAAATCTGTCAAACTTAACCTCATAGCAAATTATAAAACAAAAGGGGATGAATCGGTGGTTGATTCGCCCAAATGTTTGAACTACAGGATCTTTAGGAGGATTTTACAATTTGAAAATTAAAATTACTTTAATGTTTTGCCTGCTGACTTGGCTCTTTCTTTCTTTCATTTCAGAACACTTAATCATAAAACGCCTATTGTATGGGGTAGATATGTGGGGTCTCAAGAGATGACAGAATATACGAGCTATGCCACCTTCAACAGTTAGTACCACTATGTAATGGAATGCAGTTATAGTCTACCAATATTTTGACCGTTTTTGACCCCTCATGGCATGTCGTGTAGATGGATTACATCCACCAGATTTGTGTTCAGTGGACATATCTGAGAAATCCTAGGTGGGGGGGGGGGGGGGGGGTTAAAGTGTAAATATTCAAATTAAGGTCAGAAATTAGGCCAAAGGTCAACGAGCGCAGTTTTTTGCATACCATAATATGCACCTAACTTTATTTACATTTTAAATGTATCAGATGAACTATTATCGGTTAAATTTAGTTCACAAATGTTTGTAATTGTTAAATATTATCAAAAAAGTAGAATATAACAGTCAATGTCCTTTTTCAGGGGCAATAAATCTGATTTTCCTCTTCCTTGTTTTTATATTTTTATGGTAATATTTCGGTTTTTTTGTCTGTTTTCTTATAACATCAAATTATTTTTATGTTTCTTTACACCTTTGACATAAAGAACCATTCAATATACAAATAAAAGGAAACATTACAGTAAATACTCTTTTCCGGGTGCAATAACTCTGATTTTTCTCTTTCTATCTTATGTTTTATAGAAAATTTTTTTCGTTATTTTTTGACTGTTTTCTTATAACATCAAACTTCATATGTGTTTTGTTTTTTTACACTTTTGACATAAAGCAGCTGTTCAATACGCAAATAAAATTAATATTACAGTCAATGCTCTTTTCCAGGGGCAATAACTCTGGTTTTTCTTTCTTTTTTATTGATTTTTTGGGCTATTTTTCGTCTGTTTTCTTATATAAAATCAAACTGCTTTTATGTATATTTACACAGTTGACATAAAGTAGCAATTCAATATGGATATTCATCACTGAAATATACAGTTTAGGGAATAAATATACAACAATACATGTTATTATAACAACATTCCAGAATTAAAATAGTATTTAATAAAAGAGCAGAATAAATATAGTCAATCCCGTATGATAAAAACAGTAAAAATATTGTGTGCGATGCCAAATGAGTTTCACTTAAATTCACTTTTGGGAATTTATCATTATATAAAGTATTACTTACTTAGGAATATTGAACTGACATGAACATACAGAATGGATGACTATGTTAGGTTCGAGTGCTTTATAGTCTGTATACGTGTAATTTTGAATGAAATATGAATTAGATGTAAATATTCGGTATAATTATTCACATACTTGAACGTCATGAACGTTTACAATATCCATATCCTTTTAGAGATATTTGAACAAAGAAGAACAATCACAAAAACAATTCCCTGGCGGTTTCACTTGACCAAGCTTGCGAAGGAAGGACTTGACGGAACTTTCACCGCCAATCCGATGTACTAAGACATGTATAATGCTACGTTATGCAACAATCAGATCACCAATCTACATAAATTGAGTTTGCAATAAAGCGTCTAGCAAAAGTGTGTATGCGGGGATTCTAACACAGACTCATGCTGCCCATTAATCTGAGTGCACAGTTTGTTGCCTCCTAGCCACATTCATACATGCATACTTGTTGATTTTTATAGCAAGCACATCTTGCCGAGCTGCACTTAGTCTTGTAATTGTAAGACGCAAATTGCATGCAGGTCAATGGTTCAGAGAGTTTTCTTATCCAATTGGGGATCATACATCCCGTTGTATCTGTACCGCCCTCTGTAGCTGTAGGCTCTCCTGCGTCACAGGAAGGTTTGTCGGCATTGATCCATATTAGTCCGGTTGCCAAACCCCTGATTTTTCGATAAGCGTGTTTTGCGGGCCGTACAAAGTTTTTTTGCTGTTTCTTTACCTCTGAGGTGTGCTCTTTAAGAATTTGAATGATGCCACTCTGGCACCTTTGGGCAATCCGCACAATATGCAAATTAAGGCCGCCATTACTGAAAATATTGTTTTCATCAATATCTCAGAAACTATGCATGGTATCAACATAATTGTGGTGTCTATCCCAATGTTTTGAGGGGTCAAGAATCAGATAAGGCAATTTCAGTAACGATCACTGCGATATTTTGTGCTGAATAGGCATAATTAGGCAGCCATTACTGAAAATCTCGTTTTCGTTATTATCTCAGTGCCCGTGCATGGTAGCAAACTAATGTTGGTGTGTATCTCCATGTTTTGAGGGGTAAAGAATCAGATTAAGCCATTTTAGTAAAGATCACACCAATATTTTGTGCTGAATGGGCATATTGAGGCAGCCATTACTGAAAATCTCGTTTTCGTTATTATCTCAGTGCCCGTGCATGGTAGCAAACTAATGTTGGTGTCTATCTCCATGCTTTGAGGGGTAAAGAATCAGATTAAGCCGTTTTAGTAAAGATCACACCAACAATGTGTGCTTAATAGGCATATTAAGGCAGCCATTACTGAAAATCTCATTTTTGTCAGTATCTCAAAATTATTTTAGTTTCAATCTCCATGTTGCGAGAGGTTAAGAATCAGATTAAGCCCTTACTGATGAAAGAAATTGTTGTCTGCTAAAGTTTTCGTCTGCTTCAATTTTCAAACTTATTCAAAGTCGCTCAAAATTGGTGAAGCGTTTCTGCAAAATATGCAAAAGAAGGACCTCCACTATTGATGCGACGATCGAGTCTACGTTCTCTTTGTGTCGTCTGTCTGGTGTGTGTTCATCATTTATATTAGAGCATTAAAAGAATGGTCATACCTCAGCTAGCTTAAGAGTTCTTAGGTTCATTTTTTTTTACAATATAGATACATTCTAAGTTCCTTTTCAATAGTGTAACGACCGCAAAATTAGGATGATGCTGACAGTGATATTTACTCTTGAATTTAATAGTCCTTACGGTAGCCGACAACAATGTAAAGTCGTACTTTATCCCTAACCGAACATAATAAAAGACAGATACACGCATAAACACCGCGGCAGACGTGGTCCAGTAGAAGCACACTCGACTACGATGTCAAGGGTCGTGAGTTTGATCCCCCGCTGGACCAAGTCCTTCGGATGAGACTTTACACTAGGCATATAAAAAACCAGAGAACCCTGTCGAAAGTAGGAGTAAGACATCGCGCCCAGGTTTCTGTATCCGCTGCCCTCTCTTTTGGATGTCCAATTAGCCCATATATTGCAGAAAGGATGTGTACAAACAAATAAACAAAAAGTCGGCCAGTTGTTGCTTTGCGGTCAAAGGAGACACACAGAAATATAGCTCTAGATTTTAGGCGGTTGGTTTAGAGAGTATACTTGTACTTTGAAGTAGTGCAGAGTATCAAGGTGAAAGTCAGAAATATATATAGTTCTGTTAGTGTTGCTTAGCTGAGTCCGAAAAGTGAAACCTCCAAACCGTGACTGGGTGCTTGTAGGTCATACACATCGCCCGTGCTCGTCTAAATTGCCGGACCATAGGCAAAGAAGGCACTGAGCATCATACACGCAGGAAAGTCCATCAATAGTCAAATATCAAATTGTTGATGAACAGCCGTTGATCGTCATAAGAGCTGAGCTATTTGAGTATATCTCATCAACTACAGTAGCTGGGCACCTATGGCTCAGCTGTAGGGTCTCGTTGGTAGTTAAGTGAGGGGATCGACGACCAATACCTGATCCATACAGGCAGGAACACACGCTGCACAACTCCTCAGGTTAAGAATTCAGATATTATAGAAATATTGGATGTCTGTGCTATCATTTGGGTTATAAACGAGTCTAATCAAGGAACTGTAAATGGCTTCATGGTGGGTTTTATGAAGAGGGTGGCAAGCTATGACCCACTCGATCGCTACTTCAACTTCAGGATTAAAAGTTGAATGTGGGCATCTCGAGCTGGTGACGAGGCCATACGACGACAAAAACTGCAGTTACATACTCCAATGCCGCTCCAGAAGGTTTCCTTACAGCAACTGAGAATAAGGTACAGGTCATAGATCTGATGTGTCAGAGTTTGATCCAGAAAGCCGAATGGACATAGTCTGACCATTACCTCTACTAACACTGTACTAGTATTTCAGGATGACATTGTCTTCCACAAGAAAGATACAATGACCCGCCATGAAGAAGTGGGTGTAATTATCATACAGTAGATGGTTAAGGCAGCTGAAAGTGGCATAAAAAGAATAAAACATTGTTTGTGAGGATATTGACGTTTTCGACCTCCTGCTGCACTTCTACGCAAAGTTGAATCTGGCCTGTCGTTTAACCTTGGAAGGACCACATGCTTAACAAACTACTATAGACATTGCCGCAACTGCAAGTGAACATGAACACTAATTGTTTTCTAATCTGCCAGTCGCCCATGTCCTCTCAGGCTGTGTCCCTGTAGGTCAGTGCTTCAGAGTAAAAAAGGCATTGTCATCAAAATCCTAAAGATCGGTGTGGTACTGGACAAAGTGGGCGAATTATCTTATGCTATAGGCGACATCGTTTGAGAAGCGACAGGATTCATGGCTGCCTGTTACAGGGTCACAAGCTTGCTGAAATCGAACATGTCTGAAGTTTGAGGAGAAGTCTGGTTGCAAAGAATTGGTAGAAAATATGTTACAAATGCCCCACAGCTTAAGTCACTTTCACCTTCTAAAGAGGCATTCAAAGAGAACGTAAAACATTCAGACTGCCATTTGGAAATCAGCTCCCAAATCAGAACCTGCATCATTAGATCTTGTCGAGTTTGGGTGGAAACTAGATGAACGCACTAGATAATTGATACCAGTTGCATTGCAAGCAAACGTTACTATTGCTCCACAGGAGGTGCTGGAAATGATAAGGTGTGGTTGTGCTACGTATACACTCTGTCCGACAGCAATGTGTCTGTGATATACGACTCGCTTGCCATGCGCAATATTTTGTGGCTGCCACGGAGAAGCACCCTGCCAGAAAAAACGCGTCCGACGGGTCGATGACTGTGACAATGTTGTTAAAAATGACTTGTTTGAGGACTGAGTCAGTTCAGTTATGGCAATCTACATCATTATAAGTTAAAGGAATGCTTTGTAACTTGGATGTACAGTGAAGTGGATTGTTGTCTATTTTGCAAAACATGTTGGTGTGATCAATACTGAAATGGTTTAATCTGCTTCTTTTCCCTACCGGTGGTAGTAATCCAGTGGTAACGCGTTGGACTACAGTACCAGGGTTCGTGAGTTCGATCCCCCGCCGGACCAGCGGCCTGACTAGGGGATTTGTTCCGAATCCCCAATGATGTACAGGAATATGCTTGAGCAAGATATGTACCGCGAATAGCTCCTCTCTACCTAGGGGTTAAAATAGGTTCCTGCGAATGGTCTGAACCGGTACTGCGGCTGCTTATGCGCCATATGTTAGCAGTGCTCAATATTGTAGGCAAGATGGCTCAATGATCAGGGGAGTAAATGTACAGTCGGCTGAGCGGTCATTCGGACTGAAAGTAGACTTTAAATTGATATTTTTTTTACTTTTACAAACATGAGTACAGACGCCAGAATTATGTTAATGCATGTATCATAGTTCCTGAGGTATTGCCGAAAATGAGATTTTCAGTACTGGCTGACTAAATATGCCTATTCAGAAAAACTATTTGTGTGATCTTTAATGAAATGGCTTCAACTGATTATTTACCCCTAAAACATGTGTTTATACGCCAGAATTACTTTGATATAATATGTCGTAGATGCTGAGATATTGACGAAAACAAGATTTTCGGTAATGGCTGCCGAAATATGGATATTCATCACAACCTTATAAATATATTTGTGGGATCAATACTAAAATGGTTTTATCTGATTTTCTACCCCTCAAAATATGGGGATAAACACCAAAATTATTCTGAAACCAATTGTAGTTACTGAGATATTGACGAACACGAGATTTTCAGTAACGGCTGCCTAAATATGCCCATTCAGCACAAAATATTGGTGTTCCCTTCACTAACAATAATGTCACTGTGAAGAGAACACAAAGTCGTGTCCTATGCAAACAGTATAGACCTTGATCAGAGGCCCCCTGATCAAGGTCTACACTGTTTATAATTTTGTTAGATATTATTAAAATCAAGCCTAAATAGTCTCAAGTGGACTAAATCTATGGACAATACCAGTTTTTAATATACCTTAGTCGTGTCCATATATGATTATTTAGGGTTTGTTTCTGCAATAGTTTCCAAAAGGGCAAACAATGCAAACACAGATCAGAAGGCTCTTACATCTGAATCTATACTGTGTGCATAGGCTACGTGCACTCATTACAGGTACACGATTTATAAAAGACGAGTATACTGGTCGCTAGGGTACACTGTGTTAACTTATTACCTGTTATATTGGCGTCACCATTAATTTTGTTATAATAATTTGTTTTCGTTGTAAAAAGTTTCACATCCCCCCCCCCCGAAGACGCGTATATGCGTTATATGTACTTACAAACAGTGGTATAGTGAATAGTACACTCGTCCTATTTATATCGTGTAGACCCTGATAGTAGCTGCATTGTATGTCAATTTGCAAGCTTTTGCTAAAACAAACCCTAATATTATTAAATGGCCATTTTCGACGTGCAAACTTTGAATGTGGCTGAATGGAAACTATGAGTTAACTCATCCACCCCTGAAACTTTAAATGAACAATTCCAGTGTTCAATAATGTCTGGTCCTTTATTCATTATTTAGGTTTGATTTTTAAAATATACTTCAAAATGACAATATGTGTAGACCCTGATCAGAGGTCTCCTTAAGGATGTATCAATGTCATGAATTTGGGAAATTTTCAAAGTTTATGAAAACACTCTATGATGGTTTTGTATTGAAGAGCTATTTAAGATGAATGAAAAAATAGAAAAAGTGTACATTTTGGTAAACAACAGTTGGCTCTACGGCCATGTAAAATTTACCCCACCCACTTTCTCTTATTTTGTCCTTTTCAAACTGCCCGCTTCAATAAAACCCATTTTAAATGAAAACAAATATGATAATTTGGTTTTGTGTTATTTATTTCCTATCTATGGTAGTATTTCTTCATACAACAACTAATTTAAGAAGAAAAAAGGCACCAAATGTGAAATTTATAAAGCTCTAAATATCATCGATATGGTACTTTTTTGTAAATTGTGTAAGGGGCGATAACTCTTTTTACTGTAATAACTCAAAATTTTCAACACTGACCTTTCAATTTCTTTTCATATTTTGAACTGTCTTAGTATGGGCTTTCATCTGGTAGAATATAACAAAAAGTTTAATACTAGAACTATTTCATTTTCAAACTTTTTTACTTTTTTTCATAAAATAAAAAATCTAATAAAATCATGCCCTTTATAAAGCATATTTTTGATATTCAAGGATCCATATTGTTCAAACCTGGTGCCTGCTTTGTCTAAATTTGGGTTTGTATTTGTGAACATACCACCATAGACATGAAATATATAAAGAAAACCCAAATTAACATTTTTGTTTTGTTTTGAAATAGATTTTACTGAAGCTTGTACTCTGAATGGGTAAAATTTGAAGAAAAAAATCCAAATTTGACATACTTTTTTCAAATCGCTGTAGCTCAAAAAAAGGACACCACCATATATTTTTTTTTTCATTTTTTCATTCATCATAAATAGCTCTTCCAAAAAAACAATGATAGAAAAAAAGTTTAATACTTTGAAAAAAATGGCTCATGACATTGATACACCCTTAAGAGCCTGTCTGATCAGGGTCTACATTGTTTGCACAGGGCAAGTGTACACTGTTTGTAAATTGCGGGTATATTCGCCTCTAAGTCTGAATGTGCTAAGCGTACACAAAGCTGGTACCCTTTACCCATTGATTCGATGAGATTAACGCGTATTTTACAGTGCTTCCTCCCTACAACGGCCCTCTAAACAACGAATCTCTCCTAACAACAACGCTTTTCGCTGTTCATTAAACAAGGCAAATATGTCCAACCTTTTCACGGCTGCAATATCGTCTACTTAAAGTGTTCGTCTGCTGTTTTCTCAAGGTGACATGGTAGACATTTTGACAAAAAAAACCATAATGACGAGTGATTAACAGTTGCGCGGCGTCTGATCTGGATTCAAGCTGTTTGCAAAGGTGAGCCAATTTCCCTCCCTATAACAACTCCCTCCGAACAACACACACAAGCATTGTCTCCCACTGGATGTTGTTGTAGAGAGGGAGCACTGTTATTGTACAATATACATGTGATTGTTACACTAGTCCTATGCAAACAGGGTAGACCCAGATCAGACGGTTCTTATATGAGTCATCAGACCAGGGACTGTACTTTTTGTCATTTTATTATATATTTAACCCTTTCCCTTATAGGAGCGACTTTTAGCGCATTCTTTTTATTTATCCGCCAAAGAAAATAGTTCCATTTTATACTGCCATGAATATGTACTATAAGAAATATTTTCTATATACTAGCAGATATTAACTTAAAGCAGGCTGAAAGTAAAGCAGAATGTGCCCTAGGGCACATTCTGCTTTACTTTCAGCCTGCTTTAATAGGTCACATACCTTAAATACTAGAAACAGGCTATGGGTTAAAGGGTTAAGGAGAGAAACACTCCTAAATATATATAAGAAACGGAGTAGACTGAATTGGAAATTCGAATTGTCCATTTTAAGTTTTAGGGGTCTATTGAGAGACGGACTGAAAAAATGGTAAAAAAGAAGTACTTACGGGTTCAATGACTTCTTGATTTACAACTGCCGCTGGCAACGTCAATTACAACGAAAACGTAAACAATACCTTTCCCGAGAAAAAGAAACAGTCGACGCTGTTTTAAACTATCACACAAAAGAAAAACAAATGGCCATTTTAATGAGCACAGATCGCTTAACACAGGACAACACTAAAGCATAAAGATCATATTATCCAGAGTTATCTGCATTTCTTTGTCTTGCCTTCCGTAGTAACATGTTTTTAACGTCCCCATGTATTTTATTGAATGATCGCTGAGTGCATGTTTTACTGTGCTATGTAAACTAGTAATGGATTTCGAAAATATACATAAATCATGTGAGGATAATTAATTGAGTTATTAAACTGTGGTAAATGTTAATACAGTGCTCCCTCTCTACAACAACGTCCAAAATGAGACAAAGCGTGTGCGCGTTGATCGGATGGTATTGTTATAGGGAGGGAAAATAAAAACTTGGCTTACATTTGCAAACAGCTTTAATCAAGATCAGACCACGCGTAACGTGGCATTTTATCTGAATTCAAGCTGTTTGTCTCTCGTCATTATGGTTTTTTCTCTGTCAAAATGTCCATTATGTGACTTTTAGAAAAACAGAAGACGATAATTTTAAGCAGGCGATATTGCAGTCGTGAAAAGGTTGGACATACGGCAAATGCCTTATTGTTTGTGTAACAGCGGTAAACATCGTTGTAATGAGGGAGTCGTTGTTGGGAGGGCCTCTGTAGGGAGGTAACACTGTGCAGAAGATCTTGTACTAATTGACAACTAACTGAGGTCATGTTGAGAACTCTAAAGACAGGCGATGGCTTAACTCATTCACCCCTGAAACTTCCAATGGACAATTCCAATTTTAAAATAAGTCTAGTCCATTATTGACTATTTAGGGTTGATTTTAACAATATATTTCAAAATGACAAACAGTGTAGACCCTGATCAGAGGTCTCCTTAAGGAGCCCTCTGATCAGGGTCTACACTGTTTGTATAGGACAAGTGTATTCTTGACAGGTATATGGTTTGTTAATGACGAGTATACTCGTCGCTTGGGTTCAATGTGTTAACGCAGATAAAAATAATGACCATCAGAGCTTTCTTCTTATTTTTTCATCCTGCATTAAAGCGACTCGCAACCGGATGGTGTACTTGTCAAAATAAAATAAAATACTCAAATAAAAGCAAAGAACAAGGTTCTCGAAGGGTCAAAATTGGCCCTATACCAGAATTTGATGAAAATTTTTGTTTGAATAGAGCAAGTCGTCATACATTAGAAAGTGGTAATATTTCATTCACACATTAAAAATTTGTGGCATTATTTGGCTTCTGACATTAAAAAAATATAATCAGTCCAAAAAAAGTCTCAAGAATCGTCACCGAATCTTAGTTTTTTTAGATATATTCCATCGTTTTTCAATAGCATCAGCTGACGGTTTTGCTGTTGTTGTTGCTTCTCTTCACGGGCTCTGACATAAACCGGAGCCGAATAATGTAGTATTAAGAGCTACCAGTGAAGTACGTTAATTCGCTACCATATATATAGAGAGAGCGTCCGTGGTCGAGGCGGTAAAGGCGTGTCCTCATTTTTCTTGTTTGTCTCCGCAATGGAGGGTCACGGGTTCGAATCCCACCAGAACTTCTTCTCTTTTTTTTGGAAATGCATTTTTTAACAGAATTTATTATCCTAAACTAAATCTTACCCATTTATATAATCATTTGACATATATTTACAAATTACCATTTTTAATGCTTAATCCAGTTGCGAGCCTCTTTAAACAACCATCTATATTGTATCAAAGATCGCTTATGGGTATTTTACTGAGTGATACAATGTAGCTCATTACAAGATTGACTGTATATTATGTTATGCTCGCTAAAGCTCGCTCTGTTCTGTTGACGTCCGTCATACAAAGATACAGTCAAATTTGTTATAGCGACTATATGTGAAACCTCCCTAAACTTGACACTTATGAAATTATATAATTATTATCAAAGTTTCTATCTTTAAACCAGTTGGTAATGGGTGGCAGCTTAATGCAGGATAAAAACCTAGAAGCTCTCTGTCTTATGTTTATCCTGCATTAAATAGTCATCCGGGTTATTTTGTGCTCTACCTTCTTTTCCCATGACCGTCCGGTTTAAAGGGGTTTTACATGTACTCAATAAAAGGCCTAAGATAAGTATTATAAGTACAGGCAGGTTTACTGCAGAATATTGAAAATATATAAAGCTCTCTATATAGGAGTGTTCTGTATATCTATCCTACATGGGTCCAATGTTATAAAGCTTTTGAGTTTGGTCTGTTATCGTTCTCAAGCATTTGATTGGTCAGATTTGAGCCTTGGCTAAAATCTGACCAATCAAATGCTTAAGAACTACTTCAGACTCAACTCAACAGCTTTATAACCTTGGAGTATATGGTACGCTTTAAATAGGTTCCCACGCTAATTCATTATGCGGCCGCTGAATATCATTTTGACAGTATACACCGAGCAACCGGATATTAATAAATCCATTCACTGTCTTACCATGCAAACATTGGTTATTTGTAAACAATTGGGATCCTGATCAGACGCCACGTAACGCGGCGTCTGGTCAGAATTCAAACTGTTGGCCACTTGTTTTAACATTTCTTAAGTCAAAACACCTATGATTTAAATTCGAGAAATAAAAACAGACGACAATTGTTTAAAGCAGACGACGTCATGGGCCCGTAGCACTGAAAGGGTTAAACACGTTCTGAATTACGTAAATAACGTTGACATTTTATTTGGTTTTACGTAAGTCTTCATTATAATATCCGCGTCATCATTGATTGGTTGTAATTTTTCATGCGACTGTGATGCGGTGAAGTGAAAAGTATTTATTCAAATGTCGGCAAAAACAAGGTTGCGTGGGTTTATTACCCAATCATTGCTGATTTTTCAAACGGACTTATCCGTTTTCTACGAAATAAATTACCAGTTTGTATCTAGACATATGATACATACAATTCATGTAGTGCATACCCTGATCGGAAGACCCGTTCGGGAGCCTTCTGATCTGAGTCTGCATTGTTTGAAAACGATCTGCATGTACATATTTCGAGTCCATCGCTAAATAATGGTTAACCCCTTCACTGCCTTACCGCGAGTATACAATGGTTAATTGCGAACAGTTTGGATCATAATCAGACCACGGAGTAAGTACATGGCGTCTGATCAGGAACTTAACTGTTTGACACTCAATTAAAATCATTTGATATGTCTTAACTCATTGAGCCCTAGTGATATAACTATGCGTCCTTTACCAAATGTGTACACGTTAAGAGTATACTTGTCCTATGCAAATAGTGAAGTCCCTGATCAGAGGGCTCCTGTTGAGACTTCACTGTTTGTCATTTTGCAATTTAATACAAAAACTACCCTACATGGTCTAAAATGGACCGGCTTTTATTGCAAACTGGAATTGTCCATTGGAAGTTTCAGGGGATAATGAGTCAATAAAAAAATAATTCAAGAAATTGGGAAAAGTTGCAAAGACATAGACATAGACAAATTTTTATTTTACGGCGGTTATTTGTAACAGTATAACATAAGCCCAGAAAGGCTTTTATTCCGACAAACATATGAAAAATCAACAGTAATTAACATTTGTAAAAAACACATCATGCAAATAAGTATCACATTTTACATAATAAAAGCATGCACATTAGAAACAAGATAAAACTGGAGAATATGTCTAATTAGATCTTATACACCCAGATCTGATCGGGTTCCCGGCAAGTAAGTCGGCACCCGATCTGGGTATATGACCTCTACACCCGTAATTTGGATCAAAAAGTCATGGACCTAGATCAGATGTCAAGTGTTTTGGCACGTGATCCATTTCATTCCTCAGAGATAAATTTCATTAAAATTAAGAGCCTGTGAGAAAGCTGCTGATCGTGGTATAAGCCTAAGATCTGCCTTAAAAAGAGTATAAGTAAAAAGATGAGAGCAAAAATGAGCACAAAAGTGCGACAGATAAGAGAGGAGTAAAACCATTTATCCCCCCAAATCAGATTTGGAAAGAACTGATCAGCAACTTACTCATAGTACAAAAGAAACATAGAAGCACATACAGCATATTAAAAGCACATAAAGCTACATATCAACATTGACATATACAGCATCACAGTACAGAAAATAAACAAAAACATAAAAAGCACAGTCAGCCTGTTTAGCCCCTCAACTCCATAGCCATGCCTTCTTTCGTTATTAAACAAAACAAAACAACATACAGTATTACTTGCTCAGATAGTTTCTTTAAAAGTTGTCAGCTATCCTAAATTGCACCTATATAATTTAATATTTAATTGAGTTTAAAAGGTTATTTAGTGATGGATGCCATGGAGTAGAAGGTTTAAACATAGACTTTAAAAGCAAATACACATAGTCAATGACATTAAAAGCACGAAAAGCATTCTATGTAGAGCATAGGGAACATTTGCACAGGTCCCCATTCCAGACTTGCAACAGTCTCCGAATTCGTTAAGGAGACTGTTCCATGTCCGGACAGCTTCATACATGAACGATCTTAAACCATACCTACTAGTGCTGTTGAATCTTGGAACATTGGCTAGCGGTTGTCTTTTCTGAAATTATAGTGAGAATTTTTAAAATCAATTAAGTCTTGTAAATAAAAAGGAAATTGGTTATGTAATATCTTAAAACGTCCCCAATCATTAACTTCAAACGACATATATGCAGAAATTTTCTATTTGTAGCTACTAAAAGGTCCGGGAGAGGAGACGAAAAATCATCATAAATGAATCTAAGTGCCCTCTCATGAATCCTTTCCATTTTATTTGTGCTAGCCTGACTACAGAAGTGCCAAGCAATAGGACAGAAATTCGATAAAATGAATGAGTTAAAAATGTTTAGCTTTCCTTGTTTTGGGAGTAATTTACCTACTCTTTTTTAAAACCGAAAGTTGTCTAGAAGCTTTTTTGCATATATCTTATATAATGGTCATTGAAGTTTAACATGAAATCAATGTCCAAATAAGGTAACAGTAGTTTCACAATCAATAGGTGTGTCATTTAAAACAAATTGTTTAATGCCCTCATTACTTTTCATACCTATGCAGATGGCTTGGAATTTGTCTGGATTTGCTTTTTCATCATATTGTTTTCAAACCATTTTTATAAGTAGTAAGCTTTCTTTCGTCAAGTAAGCCCGATTAGACTATAGCAGCCTACCCACACTCACACATAGGCAATTCATGTTTGATCAGTTTCAAGGAATGACAATCATAAAACAAAATCAATTCATAATAATGTATATCGTTTTCACATTTTATTATATCGCATTTACAGGGCATGAAAAATCCTAAGATTTCCAAATTTGCATTTTTCAAGTGCGATTTTACGAATCGTACCTTTACCACATAGCCTGTTTCTAGTTTTGTTGACATGTGACTACTTAAAGCAGGCTGGTAGTAAATCAGAATGCGCCTTAAGGCGCATTCTGCTTTACTTTCAGCCTGTTTTAAGCTACCATGTATCAGAAAAAATCCGAAGATTTAGGAAATTATCAGAACACGTAAATCATTTCACAGAAACTAAATGCAGGGATTCGAACCTGACCCGCCTGTACGAGAAGCAAGGATCCTTACCACTACACCGACGATTCAGTACAAATCTTTCATCAAACTTATCTATATAACAGTCTTTGCCTGCCCTTGTTTTAGCCGATGCCTAACTTCGATTGCCAGATATACATATCGAACAAGCACTGGGTTATTTCCCTTGTGGTAAAAAGTGCCATTTTTTTTCAGGTAAACAGACCGGTACTGAGACAGCAACAATTCAATCCTGTAATGAACTGTCACCCGTCTTTAAAGAGAGCTATGCTTCTTCGTCCAGTGGTATTTTAAGGGGGTAGGTGCACCTTTGGAAAGTAATTATTAAATTCTTCAAACTTTGCATACAGACAGTAAAATTAGTTTCTTTGACAAAACTGGTGAAAAAAGTGGGGGTACCGGACCATTCTTTTTCACAATTTGAGATTTTTCAAGGCTACCCCCCTAAAATTGAAGCTTCACAAAAACTCATACTTTTTTGTACTACGGGTTTTAAAACTTTATTTAAACAATCTATTTGTACAAAATGTATCCTAATTTATATTACCATAGTAAGAATAAACCCTGAAAATAAAGTTTTTTCAAGATCCACAATAAAAATGTTTGATTTCACCGGAAAAGAGTAGAGTTTACCCCACCCACTTTGTTATAATGGGAGAAAAAGGCACAGTGAAACTTGCCCTACAAATTGTAGCAAACTAAATACCAAATTTTTTATTTGTTGATTTTAGCCTTGCAAACATAAAGTTTTAGTGAAATAGCAAATAAAAACACAGGGTCCCGGATCTTTAAAAAAAGGTTGATAGTCACAAGGCCGACCCTACCTAAGGCCGACCTTAATTTGTATAGTAGACCTATAGTCACAAGGCCGACCTTATCTTTATATAGCAATTTAGGTTTCACACCTATTTTACAGGTATGTTAGGCGCGTGGTCACAATTATCGATAGACGCATAGTTATTGTTCATACCCAGATCATAATCGCTTTATATTGCAGAATTTCATTACCGTATTTATGGGTAATTCACTTACTTAATACCTAAGACCCAGGTCATGGTCAGTTGTTGCGCAGCTGTATATATAGCCTGTTTACCTGTGTTTTCGCCACCCTTAGCTATATTTTTCGCGCATGCGCTTTCTGATGTAACATTTCTTACTTGTTCACATATCTAATTCTGAACTGAACCTTCAATAGTACGAATATATACAAATAAAACTTGTGAAATAAATACAAATGTAAATAACTGTACCGTTTTCGAACGAGGTCATTGCTCTGGATCACCGGGACGTTTCTTGTCAATTCGCCACCTCTGATTGGTCGTTCGATAATTAGGTCAATGTAGGCTCTGTCAGTATGTTATAGTTTGTTTCATGAAATTTGAATATTGTTTAATGATTTTGAAATATTTAATTTTTTAAAAGTAAAAAATAACTTTTACAACTTTACAATAAAAAAGTAACAACGGGCATATTGAATTAAAATTACCAACATGTCCTTTGATTTGAAACTTTTTGTGAATTATTGTTATTTAACCTGTTTCTTTTGCATTTTCGGCGCTTAAAATCTTCCTTAGTGAAACTGTCCTAGTATTCGGATATCCTCTGTAGTTTTCGGACATCCTCGGTAGCCTGCTCGTGACGGAATTCTAAGTTTTGCTTAGGTGGCGAATTGACAAGAAAGTGGCGAAATGACAAGAAGCAAGGTTAAAGGTAGTTCAGACCTAGATCATCATCGAAAAATCTCTTGATAACGTTATGTTTTGTATCTTTTACAGATAGGTGTACATTGTCTGAATTCAATGTGTAAACCGTGATTTGATTTTCTATAGGGAAAGAAAATAAAACAGAATTCGACGTTTTTTGAAATTGTTAATAGTCTCTTCCTTTAACCAGGAACGTATATTAGATCTATATCTCTGCTTTAACACACCAAGAAGCAATACATATTATATATTCAAAACGCACACACATTTGACACAACTCACATCTATATGTATTTATATTACAGTGTACACTGACGAGAGACATATTTATCTACATTTAACATAAATCATAGAATGACAAGAAACATATTTAGCTACATTTAACATAAAAGTACCTGAACAGGGCTGCCAACTCTCCCTAATAATATTTTTAAATTTTATCCATACCTTTATCTAATTTATTCAAAATTTCCTGAATGTATAGAAAATGATTTTATTTTGTGCGCATTATTGTTAAAAGAGACTTATGATAATCACAGGACTCCTAATTGTGTCCCCTGATCAGGATCTGCACCCAGTGTTTGTCATTTTACAATGTTTAAGAAAATTAAAACCTTTCTGTTACGACATATTAACCTATTACCTGCTTCAAATGTCGGGAAATTAACAAACTATATTGATCGTAATAGGGTGATTTTACCCAGGGTATAGATATAACATATATTTTATTTATTTCAACTTCTATAATAATACTGTGGGCAAACATAATCAAAATCCATTCAAAACTGTAGTTGCTAAGTGTGTTAACACCGTCAAATAAGCCTTTTATAGCATATTTGAGTACACCAAGGGCAGATAACTCTGTAACGAAATATCAAACCTCAAACTCGACTCAGCTTTAGATCTTGATGCATATATATAACATTTGTAGTAAGTGTCATTAATATCCATGTAATAGTTTTCCAGAAAAAACTCCGGACAAACAAAATGTTGACTGACGAACGGACGAACAAACGGCCGGACAGGGCCACGCCAATATACGACCACCTCAAAGGGTGGGCGTATAATAAAAACTGTACAAAAAATGCTGAAATCAAACAGAGGACTCTATTAGAAAATATTTTAAATTAAAATTGTTCGTTTTATTCTACATCGATTTCTCTTATTTTTATGACCTTCAACATAAAATCATAAAATATCGGTAACAGGTGGTCAAAATTGTTCTTGAACAGCTCCATATGATCTGAATCTGTACTATTTCCTGAAGCATCTTTTCTCAATTTGAACATCTCAAATTATCTGCTATGTAAAATGTACACTCTGAAAATAGAATAAATTAAAAACATGCATTTATATTTTCTTTTATACTTAGCTTCTTATGAGTAAGTAATTTATAACTTGGCATATCATATACGGTCAGTCACATTTTTCTCATGGGGTCTTGAGAAATTGAGAATAACAATTTTTTTAATAAAAAATGTTGGATCTTGATCTGGATCGAAACTATTAAATCTGCAGGCTAATTGCCATCACGCCCTAATGGAATAGGCTAACATTGATAAAAACATAAATGTTTAAGAATTATTAATAAACATTTACATACCCTTTTTTTTTTTTTAAAATAATATCCTTTTTAAAAAGAAAAATATGATGGTGATCATGATCTGGATCTGAACTATTATTACGGTTTTTGCGACAATTGCCGACTCGTGTCGGTTATATAAAAACATAAATGTTAAATATTTATTTATAAACAATTACATGTACGTCTATTTTTAAATTACATGATTTTTAAATAAAAATATTAATGCTATCAGGATCTGGATCTGAACTATTATTTGGGTCTTTGCAATAATTGCCGGCTCGTGTCGGTTATATACAATCTACCATCAAAAACATGCCGGTAAAAGAGGTGTGAAAACCTAATTATATAATTGGTATATAAACATAAGGTCGGCCTTGTGACTATAGGTCTACTATACAAATTAAGGTCGGCCTTAGGTAGGGTCGGCCTTGTGACTGTAAATCTAAAAAAAGATATAGATCATTTTATTAAAAAAATCCATTTTTTCTCATTTTTTCACTTTTTGGTGTATTTTTACCAAAAATATTTTTTTCAAAAAAATATCATTTGATCTATTGAATTATCTATAATTTATACTAAAACTGTACTACCATGAAAATTTCATGCTTATATTCTGAGAAATTGAAATGAAATCGGATGTAACAAAATGCAACCTACCTATGAAAACGGTGTAAGCTGTAAACTACGAATAGGACATAAAACTTAAAAAGTCCCGTCCCGAACGAAAATCCAATTTTTTCCCGGGAAAATAGTATTTTATGACTGTATGCATTCACCAAAAATGAGTTCTTAACATTTTTCGGAAAATGAAATCGTAAAATATTTCGGAAATTTCATAATGCTCAAAAAGACAGGCCGACATCCTTAACTTGATTAAGTAGCATGCCAATTTCTGAAGACAAGTAACAGTTTACACAGTGCAAAAGTAATGTAAAAAGCCCTATTGAAAATTCATTCTTTGTGAGGACTGTACCAGAGTGGAACAAATTGAGTGACTCTGTTGTAAACGCTGACTCAGTATCTAGCTTCCGCATGAAGCTCAGAAATTTGGACTAATTTAGCCATGCGCACTCTTCCCCCGTCGTGTGAAAGCCATTTTTGGTGTCTACGACGTATATATTCAGATTCAGATATTCTCTTTTCCAGTCATCCGGGTTTTTAATGTCATACGCATACTCTCGGTCCTTCATTTGGGTGGCGTCGGTCTTACTCGGGGGGAAAAATAATTCTAATTTTCGGTAAAATCGCGTTTTTGCAACTTATGTAAGACATTTGCAGTATTCATAGGACCTATTCAGATAATAATCCATAAAAAAGAATTAGATTAAACGCCCTGCTGCACAAACTTATGTAGATTTCCGTTTTGTTGTCCCAGAGTGTGCGTGCTCGCTTAGTGTAAACAAAGAGGGTATGACGAAGCACTGGAAAATAGAATACTCATTACTCTTTATTAGGACAGGTGACTGCACGTTTACTTCAGGACAAAACTTTTGCCCAGCGTTAAGCTGTCTTTACTCTTAACACGGAGTAAAAACAAATGTGTATTTACTCTGTGCTCTTAAAGGCAGCTTGCCCACCAGGTTTTTCAATATCGGGTACTTGTACCCCGTACCCATGAAAATTTGGGGTACACATTATTTATGTAACACAATGAATATTTGGGGTACATGTCAAGAAGATCTTCATTTTGATACTAAAATGCCTCAGTTTTGTGCATTTATTTTGCATTTTTATCTATTTCTTTTTATACAGACCTGCTAATTTATCATCAGATTATGTCATAAATAATGTTAAGATAAAGAGTATAAAAATCGAAACTGGATAAAAAAAAGTTACAATAAAACTGTTTTAAATACGCTAGTGTCTCATGATCAGACTGGATTTGTTAAAGGTAGATACATTGGTGAAAATACTAGATTACTGTATGATATTATGAAATACTGTGAAGATAACAATATACCAGGTTTATTAATGCTAATAGATTTTAAGAAAGCTTTTGACTCCGTGTCATTTGACTTTATTGATAAAACTTTGTCATTCTTTAACTTTGGCGATATGTTCAAAAAGTGGATTAGATTATTTCTGTATAATACTGAGGTTTGTGTACAACTTAATGGGTTTCTATCAAATTATTTTCAAGTTAAGCGAGGCTGCAGACAAGGGGACCCAATATCATCTTACATTTTTATACTGTGTGCTGAAATTCTAGCAATAAGAATAAAAAATTGTAAAAATATCACTGGAATAAAAATCAAGGGGGAAGAATATATTATATCTCAATTTGCAGATGACACCTCCTTATTTTTAGATGGCTCTGACAAGTCTTTGCATAATGTTCTAGAAGTTATCAATAATTTTTCAGCTATATCCGGTTTATATGTCAATTTTGATAAAACAAAGGTCATTTGGATTGGTTCTCTTAAGTACAGTACAAGGTCAATAAAAACGAAATGGAAACTATCTTGGGGTGATAGTCAGTTTAAAGTTCTAGGGATTCATTTTGATGTAAATTTAAATGTGATCTGCGAGATAAATTTTGAAGAAAAGATAAAGCGTATACAAAAATGCATTTCATATTGGAAAAGGCGGAAACTGACTCCTATCGGCAAAATAACTGTTGTTAAAGCTTTACTTTTACCTATACTAACACATTTGTTTATAGGCTTGCCAACGCCAACAATGAACTTCGTGAAAAATCTTACTAATATATTTTATGAATTTATATGGAACGGTAAAGCAAAAATAAAACGAAACGTTCTAATAAAAGATTATTCAGAAGGAGGGTTAAAAATGATCGATATTGAAAGCTACATAAGAAGTTTAAAAATTAAATGGTTTAAGAATTTCATAATTCACAATGATAGTAAATGTTATAATCTATTGCAAAACCTGATAAACATGACAAAGCTACTGAATTCCGGAAGTATGTTCTGCAAATTGATATTAAATAAGTTAAAGAATAAATTTTGGGTCGATGTCTTAGAAGCATATATGCTTTATATTAAAAAGAGTAGTGTTGGAGATATACAAGACATATATAATATGCCATTATTCTATAATGATAATTTTCTCATAAATAAAAAAGCTGTATATATACCAACACTTTACGATAGAGGGATACGATATGTAAACGACATTCTAGATAAAGATGGTAATTTTGTAGATTTAAAATACTTAGAAGAAGTGAGTGGAAAAAAGATTAATTTCCTTCATTATTATGGCTTAATACATTCAGTTAAGTCTTTTATGACTAGATCAGGATTTACTCCGAAAAAAGATTCACTTTTAGAATTTCAATTCCCAACCATTAATTGTTATATGTACCCCATTTTAACCGGAAAATGTGATAATAAATTTGTATATAATGTACTTGCTAATAACGATGATACCCCTACTAGTCAATCCAAATGGGTGTCAATATACAAAAATAGTCTTATAAATTGGAAGAATATTTTTAGCGATGTATTTAAATGTACTAAAGATACTTATTTGCAATGGTTACAAACTAGAATTATACATAGAATATTACCTACTAATACATTATTATTTAAAATGAAAATCAAAGATACCAATTTATGCACTTTCTGTCATAATCATGAAGAAACTATTGTTCATTTGTTTTGGGAATGTTGTAAAGTGAAACCAATAATAACACATATTTCAGATAGGTTAGTAAAATATAACCCGCACCTCAAAATAAATAGTTTATATGTACTTTTGGGAACCGGTCAAAATGACTTCAAACTTGACATTTTGTTTTTAGAAATAAAACGATATATATTTTTATGTAAAACAAAGAAAATCGTTCCGTCAATAACCGGGTTAAATAACTCATTGAAACTAGCATGGGATATAAAACAAGCATGTAGTAATACAGAAAATATAGCTTCTACATGGGCAATTGTACAATATCTTATATTAAACTACATTTAGACATAAAACGTTCTGTAATAAAAATAACCTAGCAAAAATGCATGTTTCTTTCTGTATTTTTTTTTTATTCCATTTTCAATTTTTTCAATAAAAATGTATGTTTTCATATTTACATTCGATAGAAAAATTGTATGTTAGAAATATTATTTAGTTTTTGACGATTCTTCATGAAAATTACGTTGTATTGGTATTTTCTACTTATACTACATGTAAAAATATGTATGGATGTAATATATGTGAATAAAATTATTGGAAAAAAAAAAAAAAAAAAAAAAAAAAAACCACCAAAAGTATTCACGGATTTATTAAAATATGCTTCAATTTAAATGAGTAAGTTTAGGCAATGGGATGCTTTGATCATTCTAAGTTTCGGCTGACAGCCGGTATGCTTACCTTATTACGTTTTCAAAACAGTGTAATTTTTTCATATTCTTATATCATTCTTAATCTTTCTATCAGACCCCTTTATAAATCTCAAAATGATGCCATACAGGGCTCTTACGTTTTGCTGAAGCTTCCACGAGCGGTTTCGGCCCTTTGTTTTAAGTGGAAAAAACATTCGGAATGCTCTTAGGGGATTCCGTCAATTGGTCATTCATAACAAAATGTCCGAGATATTGTGCTTGGGAAAAGGCACCAACAGAATAGTAACTTGTGTTTTACGCCCCTTTTCAATCACTTTGTAACATTTTAATCCACAAATTAAGCTTCAGAAGTACAAAAATATGTAAAATATAAACGGCTCTAAGGAAATTATTTTGCAAGAGTCAACTAGAAAGAAAGATAACTCTATTCAACTTTGTATCGATATTTCTCCGCACCATTTGGTATGCTTCGGAATTTTTCTCACTTCAATAATACGCCTGAGATGATGCGATTCACAATACTATTAACGGCACCTGAGCTTCAATTAGAAAGTCTGCTTTTGATCGCGTTTTTATCTAAAATACTTTATTTCAGTAGATTCACAGTTTCTTTTTACTTTTTAGCTCACCTGGCACGAAGTGCCAAGGTGAGCTTTTAGGATCGCTGGATGTCTGTCCGTCCGTCGTCTGTCTGTCCGTCCGTACACACCCTAGGATACTTATGTGGCTAAAATTCTTAGCCACATAATAGAAAAACATTAACCTGGTCGTCTCTTGTGACATTAACCTGGCCATTTCTTGTGACATTAACCTGGCCAGTTGTGGGACATAGGATAAGGGGAAGGGTTAGCCTCCAGACCATTCTATTCCAAGTTAGAGCAAAAAGAAATGGTCTCTTGTGTAGCTAGCCACGCAAGAGAAAACAATAGAAAATAGTCGCATAAGTATCCTAGCGTAAGTACGTCCGTTCACAATTGGTTCGTTAACACTCTAGCAGCTACAAATTTCATCCAATCTTCATGAAACTTGATCACAATGTTTGTCTAGTAGAAATCTAGGTCAAGTTCGAGTGTGGGTCATGTCCGGTCAAAAACTAGGTCACTAGGTCAAATCATCGAAAAACCTTGTTAACACTCTTGAGACTACAAATCTCATTTGATCTTAATAAAACTTGGTCAGAATGTTTGTCTCATTGATATCTAGGTCAAGTTCGAATATGGGTCATGTCCGGTCAAAAACTAGGTCACTAGGTCAAATCATAGAAAAACTTTGTCAACACTCTAGAGACTACAAATTTCATTGGATCTTAATGAAACTTGGTCACAATGTTCGCCTCAATGATATCTAGGTAATATTCGAATGTGGGTCATGTCCGGTCAAAAACTAGGTCAATAGGTCAAATCTTCTGAAAACCTTGTTAACACTCTATAGGCTACAAATCTCACTGGATCTTTATCAAACTTGGTCAAAATGTTTACCTCATTGATATCTAGGTCAAGTTCGAATGTGGGTCATGTCCGGTCAAAAACTAGGTCACAAGGTCAAATCTTCGAAAACCCTTGTTAACACTCTAGAGGCTACAAATCTCATTGGATCTTAATGAAATTTGGTCAAAATGTGTGCCTCATTTATTTCTTGGTCAAGTTCGAATGTGGGTCATGTCCGGTCAAAAACTAGGTCACTAGGTCAAATCTTTGAAAAACATTGATCGGCTACAAATCTCATTAGATCTGAATGAAATATTGTCAGAATATTTGCCTACATCAAATCTTGGTCAAAATCAAATGTGGATTGTGTCTTGTCAAAAACTAGGTCACTAGGTCAAATCATAGAAAAATCTTGTTAACACTCTAAAGGTTTATTGTGGGTCATGTCCAGTCATAATCTAAGTCACTATAGGTTAAGTTTACATGGTGTACCAGGTGAGCAATTTAGGGCCATAGTGGCCCTTGTTTAACTTGTCTCAATAGATTTAATACATTTTCCCGTTTTGCATGCATGTACCTGAGCACTTCCTCAGAATGGGGTACAGGCTTGAATTCTTACGTGATTCACGTAAGATTTTGCGTGAATGGGCATGCTGTAAAGGTTTCAAATGTTGACTCTGGTGACGAATATACGAACTGTACCTTTGATGAACACTGTATGCAAATCTTGTCTTGTACAAGCAACTTGTATAAGTCTGTTAAAAAACTTTGCAGTTTTATGTCTTGCCTACTCAAATTAAAACTGATTTGATTTTATTTGATACCGCTCAGCGGACTCCACAAGGAGCCCTCCGACCAGCGTCTGTTTGTCTTTTTAGCTCACCTGGCACAAAGTGCCAAGGTGAGCTTTTAGGATCGTTGGATGTCCGTCCGTCCGTCTGTCCGTTCACAATTGGTTCGTTAACACTCTAGCGGCTACACATTTCATCTGATCTTCATGAAACTTGATGACAATGTTTGTCTTGATAAAATCTAGGTCAAGTTCGAATGTGGGTCATGTCGGGTCAAAAACTAGGTCACTAGGTCAAATCATAGAAAAATCTTGTAAACACTCTAGAGGCTACAAATCTTATTGGATCTTAATGAAACCAAGTCAAAATGTTTGCCTCATTGATATCTAGGTCAACTTCGAATGTAGGTCATACTTGGTCAAAAACTAGGTTACTAGGTCAAATCATAGAAAAACCTTGTTAACACTCTAGAGGCTACAAACCTCATTGGAATTTAATGCATCCAAGTCAAAATGTTTGCCTCATTGATATCTAGGTCAAGTTTGAATATAGGTCATGTCTGGTCAAAAACTAGGTCACTAGGTCAAATCATAGGAAAACCTTATTTACACTCTATAGGCTACAATTCTCACCTTATATTCATGAAACTGGGTCAAAATGTTTGCCTCATTCATATCTAGGTCAAGTTCGAATATAGGTCATGCTCGGTCAAAAACTAGGTCACTAGGTCAAATCATAAAACAAGAGGGCCTGAAGGCCCTGATATCGCTCACCATTTGTAATGAAGCCTGATAGCTTTACCTTTGAATTTCACCCGTTTTATTCTAAATCCATTCAAGTTTGTCGACCTACTGTATTATAGTAGAGTACATCAAAGGCAGATAACTAGAGCCTAAACAATGCTGAAAGGAAGACTTTTTCTAGCATTTCAAAGTATATCAAGGGCAGGTAGCTATTGCCACAATGTTTACATTTCAACAATAATTGCACTCCTTCCAGAACATATACATGTAGCTACATCCTTTGTGTACAAGTATAATCAAAATCCATTGAAAACTGTAGTTGCAAGAGTGTAAACGCTGTAAAATATGGCATTTTCAGCAATTCAAAGGTAGATATCTCTTGATCTATTTGTCCGATTCCAACCATAATCACCCTTTTTCGAACTCGACTTATGGTCATATACAATCTGGGCAAGTTTGAGAGAGCTTGGATAAATATTGTGGCCTCTAGAGCGTAAACACTGTTAAATATATCATTTTCAGCAATTCAAAGGTAGATAACTTTTGACCTATTGATCCGATTACAACCATAATTGAAATCATCCGAAGTCTTATGGAAATATACAGTCTGAGAAAATTTGAGAAAGATTGGATAAAATTTGTGACCTCTAGAGTGTAAACATTGTTAAATATGGCATTTTCAGCAATTCAAAGGTAGATAACTCTCCACCTATAAGTCTGATTTCAACCATAATCAAACTCATTTGAACTCTTATAGTCATTTACAATCTGAGCAGGTTTGAGATAGAGTGGATAAAAATTGTGGCCTCGAGAGTGTAAACACTGTTAAATATGGCATTTTCAGCAATTCAAAGGTAAATAACTCTCGATCTATTGGTCCGATTTCAACCAAAATCAAACTCATTCGAACTCTTATAGTCATTTACAATCTGGACAAGTTTGAGAAAGATTGGATAAATACTGTGGCCTCTAGAGTGTAAATATCGTTAAATACGGCATTTTCAGCAATTCAAAGGTAGATAACTCATGACCTATTTTTCCGATTTCAACCAAAATCGAACTCTCTCGAAATCTTATGGTCATATACTATCTGGGCAAGTTTTAGAAAGATTGGATAAATACTGTGGCCTCTAGAGTGTAAACACTGTTAAATATAGCATTTTCAGCAGTTCAAAGGTAGATAACTCATGACCTATTTGTCCGATTTCAACCATAATCGAACTCATCTGAACTCTTATGGCAATATACCATCTGAGCAAGTTTGAGAAAGATTGGATAAATATTGTGGCCTCTAGAGTGTAAACACTAAAATTGTTGACGCCGGGCATTCAAGGATTGCAAAAGCTCACCCTGAGCTAGCTCAGGTGAGCTTAGAAAACCTTGTTAACACTCTAGAGGCTTCAAATCTTATTGGATTTCAATGAAACTTGGTCAAAATGTTTGCCTAATTAATATCTAGGTCAAGTTCGAATATGGGTCATGTCGGATCAAAATATAGGTCACTAGGTCAAATCAAAGAAAAACCATTGTTAACCCTCTAGAGGCTACAAATCTCATTAGATCTGAATGAAATATTGCCAGAATGTTTGCCTACATCAAATCTAGGTCAAAATCAAATGTGGATTGTGTCTGTTCAGAAACTAGGTCAAATCATAGAAAAATCTTGTTAACATTCTAAAGGTTGATTGTGGGTCATGTCCAGTCGTAATTTAGGTCACTATAGGTCTACTGCTACACAACCCTTTCGAGTATTATGAGCAGGGGCACTTATGAAGTGCACCAGGGACTCTACCCAGCCGATCACTTTATCCTGACACCGAGGAACCAGTCGTAATGCTGACCAGAAATCCTCGGAGTGCCAAGGAGGGAAGCCATTACAACCAATTTTTAAGTCTGTGGTTTGACCCGGTCGGGTATTGAACCAGCAACCTGCTGCACTGCAAGCAGACGCTCGACCACTAAGCCACGCAGCGGGTTGTAGTGTTACTATCACCCACAAATATTCAAAATATACTAGAATTAATTGGAAACCGAAATTTTTAGAATGAAACTTCAGGGGTAACTGAGTTGGTGATTGAATCAATTGTGACCGGTGTGAGTATGCTTACAGATTGCGGTACTGCATGAATTTGCAAAGAAGAACAAGAAGAGTTCAAACAAGTTTGACTTGATGTTACTGTCTGACAGAGCGCTAAGAAATAAAATATCCAAATCCACTGTATACTTCTACATCTAATTCATAATTTCTTTATTTCTCAGGAACTGAATTATGATTGTATTTATTGTTACTCGAATCAGTAACAGGTAGTGCTTCGAGATTGTGAGTCAAATTCTCTTGGCTGAGATTGTATAACTGCATGAACCATCATAATTGATATTTTAAATCCAGAGGGAATATCTTATTTCAGGTTGGTGGAAAAGTTTGAAAGTACTTTGTTGTTTGGCATAGAAATTGGACAAGACAACATCTTTCAAGAGTAAGACTGATAAATACGTCAAGGCTTCAAGCTGGCAAGAATACTATCCCAAGTCTTAAGCATGGCAAGAAGAGACGTTAATTTTCAGAGACACTATGCAGACAGGGCTAATGTTAGTTTGAAGGTTTTGCTAGATATGGACCAAGTTCTATGTGATTTTGAGAGGCACTTCTTGGACCAGTTCAAGAAAACATTCCCAAATGAACCTTGTGTTGAATTAGAAGACAGAGAAGGATTTTGGTTAAGAGATCAGTATGACAAAATAAAACCCGGACTTTCAGTAAGTATATCATAAACATGAAGTTGAACTTTCTGCATGCTATGGGAAATTTGTGATAATTGTTGTAAACAGTTTGGATCCATATGAGGTGATGAGTTACTAGGCATCTCATATGGGTCCAAATTGTTTGAAATTCTGATGCTATCCCATAAGGAAAATGCAGATAAATCCACAATAAGAACTTTTGCAGACAACATGCAAGCTGTAGGTTAAGTAAAAGTGTAACTCATATTTTAAAAAAAAGGCTTGCTTAAGTATTAAACTCATTGGCCTTTAAAACTTCAAACAGGCAATACCAATTAACTTCAGTCCATTTCAACTATTTAGGGTTATATTTGGTATATTGCAACACTGCAAACCCTGATCAGAGGGCTCCTTTATGAGCCCTCTGATCTGGGTATACACTGTTAGCATAGAACAGGTGTAATCTTTACAGGTATACTGTCTGTGAAGGACACATATAGTTATACTCACCACTTGGATTGAATGAGTCAATTTAAGTAAGGCTATCTTACATTAAAAGTGAAAGTAAAAAAGAAAGCTTTTGTTTATCACCACCATCAAGTGTTTAAGTGGTCAATAATGTACATCTGCTGTTTTGTAAACTGCCATCAGCCCTTTTAAACATTTAGGTCAATGACATTTTAGAAATCAACTCATTCCTTTGTTATTATTTCAAAATGTGATTCAAGTTACACACATTTTAGGGCCAGGTCACTCAGATCCTGAGCCGCTAGGCATCCAGTCTGTACACAAAATGTGCTTGGTGATGCAATTCAGGTCAATGTTGGTCTACCAAACATGTGTATTTGTAATCTGTTTAGTTTTAATATGCTCAAAATAATTAACAACTGTTTTATGTGAATATCAGTGTTTTTGTGTACACATTTAAAGATTATTAGTCACAAAGTTTTTAACAAAACAATTCATTACTCCAAGGATATAAATAAAACATGAAATCAACATTTATGATTAATTTTGCAAACATAATTTAATTCTATATGTTAAAATTGTTTTATAACATTGGTTAACATAAACTTGGCTAGATACAGTTTTGAATACATTTATAGTTTATTCTTATTTTTAGACAAAGTGTGGAGAAATTTACAATTCCAAAGGTTTCTTTAAAGATTTGCCAGAAATCCCAGGTGCTGTATCCGCAGCTAAACAGTTAGTGAAAATGGATGGGTAAGTAAACTAGAAGTAAACATCTCTTTCTTTAACCCATTACCCCATAGCCTGTTTCTAGTTTTGAAGACAGGTGACCGCTTAAAGCAGGTTGAAAGTAAAGCAGAATGCTAAATTAAAATCATTAACATTGAAATCAAGCCCCCCCTCCCCTAAATCAGTAAACTTTTACAGCAGTGAAAATAACCTGTTATACAGTATGTTGCAAAATGACAGACAGTGAAGACAAAACTGTTTACACATAACAAGTATACTCTTCACATATAATAGGGTTGAATGTGTTTATCAGTAAACTTTTACAGCAGTGAAAACTGTTTACACATAACAAGTATACTCTTTAGTGAGTCTTAACATACGAGGGTTGTCCCAGCAAATCGTGGACTTAACTTATAATTTATTTATCTGACATTCAATTGTCATATTATTCTGCAAATACCTTCAGCCATTCAATTTCAATAAAATAGGTGAATGAAAATAAAATCAGATATACAGTACGATTAATATACATGTTTGATATAGTCATGGTAGGCAATACTTTTGTGAGTACACTCAGAAAACATGAATATAATTAACCTGAAATTTGCAAGCTAATACAGTAATCACTTTTTCTACAGTAAGCTCAGTCCACGATTTACTGGGACAACCCTCGTATGTTAAGACTCACTAAAGAGTATACTTGTTATGTGTAAACAGTTTTCACTGCTGTAAAAGTTTACTGATTGGGGTGGGGGGGGGGGGGGGTGGGGGGTAGGGGTGGGGGCAGGCCTAGATTTCAATGTTTATGATTTTAAATTTTACGAATTACCATGACAAGTAAAAACTGAACTCACAAAAACAATCAGTAAATGCATAATTAATATAAATGAAATTGCGGTAAAAATTAATTTAGTCAAGTAAGTGAAAGATAAAAATTAAGATAGGATTTATTATTAATGATCATGATGCAGCTCATATCAAATCTTTATTTACAGTGAAATCTCTCTATTACGACCACTAAAACAAAGGCTCATTGATTGTATAACAGACAGGTGACGGCTTAAAGCTGTTTTACTGCCACCTTGCTGTAAGCAGTAACCTTTCATAAACACCTAATGATTAACACAATTTACCGTAGTGGTCTTAACCCTTAGCCTGCCACTCACGACTATAGCTCCATATGCAAACAGCTTGGATCCGGATGAGACGCCGAGTAACTCGGCGTCTCATCCGGATCCAAGCTGTTTGACACTCGGACAACATTTTCAGCAATTTTGAGCAACTTTGAAGCACTTTGAAACTTGAAGCAGACGAGAAATATAGCAGACGACAATTTATTTGGCGGGCTAAGGGTTAATAGAGAGGTTTTACTGTACATTTATGCTAAATCTTGTATTAACCCTTTCCCCCATAGAAGCGCCTTTTAGCGCATTCAGTTTATTCTTGCCTTGAAGAAAATAGTTCCAATTTATACATTTATAAATATTTATAATACAAAATATTTTCTATATTCTAGCAGATGATAGCTTAAAGCAGGCTGAAAGTAAAGCAGAATGCACTTAAAGCGCATTCTGCTTTACTTTCAACCTGCTTTAAGTGGACACCTATATTCAATACTAGAGATATGCTATGTGGGAAAGGGTTAAGTGACCACTCAATATAGAGCACCTAAGTTTTGTGTAGTACATGTACATGTATGTGATTAATTCAGGAATGGATAAAGGTTATGCAGAAAGCTTATATGGGAACTTTCAGTTTTATATTCTCAATGCTGGTAAAATGGCAGGCCTGATCCTGTATCAAGAAGTCTTGAGTCTTAACGTGTCTCCAAATTACTTCCCTGAATGGTCACATTATATAAGATTGACTGTACATGTCTTTGTGTTTTCAGGGTAGATGTTTTTATATGCACTAGTCCAGTAAAGATGTACAAATACTGTCTCAGGGAAAAGGTGAGAAATGTTGCCAATAACATCATTATTACAAGTATACATAGAGCTCTAGATAACAGCAGTCTCTGAAATACTTAAACCTTCATGTAACCAGTTTTCAAGGCTCGATCCAGATAAGAGGGAGTAAACTGGTCAAATCCTTCAGTTTCTCACTCATTTCAGCATCAAATCCTATATAGTGTTACTGTTCATTAGAATCCTTTCAAAGTGATGATACTAATGAATAGTAACACCATAGGGTTTAATGCAGAAAGAAAGATTTTAGCTTTTGAAATACTTCCTTTATATGGAGCCCTCTAGTTTTCTACATGAGAGTTAGCAAACTGAACATTTCCAACAGTTAATGTCTTGGCCAAACCCACAAGTTGGGAATAGAATTGTCTTTCTGAGTTGACTCACGAGATACCGAGTTGTCAGAACATTGTGTATGATGGACTCAGAAGAATGTTAACCCATTCACCCCTGAAATTTTAAATGGACAATTCCAATTAAAACTATTCCAGTTTTGACTATTTAGGATTCAATTTTTTAACAATATATTGCAAAATGACAAATAGTGCAGACACTGATCAGAGGGCTCCTGCAGGAGCCCTCTGATCAGGGTTTACACTATTTGCATAGGCCAAAGTGAACTTTTCATACTATATGCTGTTAATAAATGATGAGTTTACTCGTGGCTAGTGTTGAATGCAATGCTTACAGCATCTGATTCTCTGTAACTCTACGTTATTGATACTCGATCTCCTTAGAATTATCTCAAAGAGACAATTCTAAAGTATAGGCATAAGGTATGTTTTGTTTGGTATATGAAAAAGAAAATGTTTGGAAATACAAATGTATAGTAATACTGAACTACATTAAAGTTGGGTTTCTACTTGTAGCTTACTAAGTTTCAGTTCCCAGCCAAGTTCTTCTTGAATACTATATTGATTGTTATAAAGTAAACAGGGCTATCATAAGTTGTTCATAAAAAGATTTCCCAATTTTCAAGTACTTTTGGACTCATATCTTTAACCCTTTCACTGCCAGGCTGTATAACACTAACATATCATGAAAACAGTATGAATCAGACCGTCTGATCTGAATCTAAACTGTTTGACACCCATATCAATGTTTCCTAAGTAAAACAAGCATAACATTCCAAATTTTAAAAGTAAAAGCAGAAATCCAAAGATTTCAGAAAAATATCTGTAGGTCCGGAGAAATGAAAAATCCAAGGATTTCGATTAATTCCAGTGAAATGGCAGCCCTGAGTGAATACATGTATGGATATTTGAATTTCTGCCAAACTCTTTTCAAACACTGTTTGTCTATTACAAATATCATCTGCTGTATCAGAATTCTACTGTATATCAGATATATTGTAATTATTATCAAATTATCATTATATAGCATCTTTACTGTTCTAATACTCTCAGATAATTCATCTCTGAACCCTTTCCTCCCTTCAAAAATATGTAATTTTATGCCTTTATCTAATTTCTCCACTTAAGAAGATAATTCCACTTCATTCTTTATTCTAGCAGATGGTAGCGTAAAGCAGATTGAAAGTATTGCAGAATACGCCTTAAAGTGCATTCTGCTTTATTTTCAACCTGCTTTAAGTGCTCATGTGTCCTCAAAACTAGAAACAGGCTTTGGTGTGATGGATAAAATACAAAAAACAAACCATCACATCTATAGTTCTATACATGTTTTCCTTTCTGTTTGAAGTTCTCGTGGATAGAAAAACACTTAGGTCGAGACTGGGTAGAGAAGATAATAATAACCAAGGATAAGACTATGGTCAACGGTCATCTACTGATAGATGATAAAGTCAACATCACAGGTACATTGGTCAACCAGCACACCGGCAACATTGTTAACACATTCAACCCGAAGGATGAGTATACTTGTCGTTTACAAATAGTGTACCTGTAAAGAGTACACTTGTACTATGCAAACAGAAAGACCCTGACTAAAGGGCTCATTAGGGAGCTCTCTAATCAGGGTCTGCACCGTTTGTTATTTCACAATATATTGTAATGAACAGGCCTAAATAATAAAGAATGTACTGGATGTAACTGGAGATTGGATTTTTCTATTTGGAGTTTCAGGGATGAATGAGTTGACAACATTGCAGAAGGAACTTAATTTGATACAACCAGTTTTAACTTGCTAACTCAAAGGTGAGGCTCACTTGCAAGGCTTCAGATAAGAGTGAACTGTAGGAGCTTTCTGCATTATTTTCATTTCGCTTTAAAGAGGCTCGCAACCGGATTTAGCATTAAAAATAGTAATTTGTAAATATATGTCAAATGCTTATATAAATGGGTAAGATTTAGTTTAGGATAATAAATTCTGTTAAAAAATGCATTTCAAAAAAAAAAGAAAAGAAGAAGCTCTGGTGGGATTCGAACCCGTGACCCTCCATGCGGAGACAAACATGAAAAAAAAGGGAAACGCCTTTACCCGCGTGGCTACTGGCGCTCTCTATCTATATGGTAGCGAATTAACGTACTTCACTGGTAGCGATTGATAGTACATATTCGGCTCGGGTTTATGTCTGAGCCCGTGTAGAGAAGCAACAATAACAACTATACCGTTAGCTAACGCTATAAAAAAAACGATGGAAAATATCTAAAAAAATTAAGATTCGGTGACGATTTTTAGACTTTTTTTGGACTGATCATATTTTTTTAATGTCAGAAGCCAAATAATGCCACACTGAGTATTTTATTTTATTTTGACAAGTACACCATCCGGTTGCAAGTCCCTTTAAGCTACAACTTGTTTTTAACCCATTACCTCATAGCCTGATTTAAGTTTTGAAAATAGATGACCACTTAAAGCAGGTTGAAAGTAAAGCAGAATGTGCCTTAAGGCACATTCTGCTTTACTTTCAGCCTGCTTTAAGCTTCCATCTTCTAGTATATAGCTAATATTTCATATTATACATATTCATCACATTATAAATTGGAATGAATTTCTACAGTGAAGGAATAAGCCGTACTTATGGGGTAAGGGGTTAATAGTATAAATTATGTGTACCTTTGAATAATCATAATGGCTTGGCTTTTTCCTATCTTCTTTGGAATAGACATTACCATATGAGAGTTGCCATGACAAAACCTGCCTTATTGCATTGCAACATTGTACAGACCAAGCACTATTGCCATCCCAGCCTCTGTATCCGAGTTTGGTCTACACTGCCAAAAAAGGTATATAAAACAGCTACATAAACCGCTTTAGATGCATGTGGGTGTCAAACGGTGTAGATCAAGACCAGCCGCTGCGTCTTTGACACAGTGGCTGGCCTTGATCTACACTGTTTGAAATGCAATAAGGCAGGTTTTGTCATGGCACGGCTCGTATGTTTGTGCTTGTCATTTATGTGTTGAAACAATATTTTGGATAGGTGCCAACAAATTTCCAGCTTGGGAACATGTGGTCTTCAGTGCTGTCCACAATGTAAAAACAGACATGAAAGGAAAGCAACAATTGGACAACTGGACAGACGGAAAATGGCTTGAAGTGATAGAGGACTTCAAAAAGAAAGTTTGATGCTGGTCTGTTACTGTAGTACCTGTTATTAATATGATATGCTGTTATAAAAATAATATTTTAATTATCATTTTTTATAAAAAAAAAATCTTCGTTATTTCATGGGCATACAATAGACCCTTTAAAGAAGATGTAAAACAGAAAACTCTTTTCTGTTTTACTTCATCTTGCTTTGAGCGGTCACCTGTCTTTAATACATCATAAATGCCTTCTTTCTAAATATGAAGAAATAAAAAACTTTGTCTTTATTATTACAAAAGAAAAGGTTAGCTTTAAACACAGGAAAAAGAATGAATAAGAATTTGCAAACAGTGAATACCCGTAACAAAGGTGTCATTGTTTCAGTGTATTTAAGCAAACTATCAGCTCAGCCTTGAGAAAAATGACCCTCAGACGTTGTTAGTTGTAAATCAAGTGCTTTAATTGAAAAAACAAAAACCAACACATTACTCTACAGCATGTTTCTAGTACTGAAGATACGTGACCACTTATAGCTGGTTGAAAGTAAAGCAGAAGGCGCATTCTGCTTTACTTTCAGCCTGCTTTAAGCTATAATATGTTCGGATAAAGAAACTGTTCCTTATGGTGCATCTTCATGAATGTATAAAGTGGAAACATTTTCTTCAGTTTAGGAATAATTTAGAGGCGTAAATAGGCATATTTATGGGGTAATGGGTTACTTGAAAAACAGTGGCTGATCGCTGTATTCTGTCTTTGAGTTTACGATATCAGAAATCTCTTTCACCATTGACATGGTATAGTTATTGTACTGTCAGTCTTGTGTCAATTAACCCATTACCCCATAAATACGCATTTTAACGCCTTTAACTTATTACACATTTAAAGCAAATAATTCCATTTTATACAGTAATAAATATGTATCATAAGAAATATTTTCTATAGTTTAACAGATGGTAGCTTAAAGCAGACTGAAAGTAAATCAGAATGTGCCATAAGGCACATTCTGCTTTACTTTTAGCCTGTTTATGTGGTTACCTATACTAGAAACAGGCTATGGGGTAATGGGTTAAATAAATGGGGAATCTTAAATACAAATTGTTGCTTAATGCAGGATAATAATAATGCAGAAAGCTCCTATAGGAGCTTTCTGCATTATTTGTTATCCTGCATGAAGCAGTCATTTGTCTTCAAAGATCTCAATGCTACTCTAATAAAAGGTTGCTTAACCCAGTACCCAATAGCCTGTTTATAGTTTTGAAAATTGTTGACCACTTAAAGTGCAGGCATTCAGCCTGCTTTAATCTACCATCTGCTAGGATAAAGAAAATATTTCTTACAGTACATATTCATAACTGCATAATGTGGAAATATTTTCTTCAGTGGAGCAATAAACTAAAGGTGTAAAAAGGCTTATTTATGGGGAAATGGCTTAATATAAGATTGACCGTTTTATTATTCTTGTTTTGTTCTGCCATGTTGGCTTTGTGTTCGTTTTGTAAGGCTTGTTGAGCAAGCTTACAAAAATGTCTTACAGTGGTTAAGTACAATGTTACTTTATTCATTTCAGTTTTCTCTTGAGATAGTCAAATCATTGTTTATAGGGGACCACTTAAAAGACAATATATTAATTTTGTAGTATTCATGACAGGTAGCAGCCTAATAAAGAGAAACAGAAGGCTTTCTGCATGACTTTTGCCCTGTATTAGGCGGCTACCTGTGTTAAAAGATCACCATACATCTTCATTCTGTGGTTACTTAATTCTTTGCATACTAGTGGCCGGTATATGCGCCACAGTGATTCCCTTTGCAAACAGTTTGGATTCAGGTAATGGGTTAAACCAGTTGTTTACAGGGGGCAGCTTAATGCATGGTAAAAGTAAGGTAGAAAACTGCCAAATGGGGCTCTCTGCCTTACTTTTATCGCTCATAAGTTAGTCACCTGTATTTTGTAATCTACCTTCTTTCCCAAAAGAGTGTACCGTTTAGAGAGGTTTTACTGTGAACCTTTACAATAAGGAATTTTCACACACTCTTCTATTTTTGAAAAATGAATATTTAATGGTGACTTTTGATAGGTGTGTACCCATGATACATGTATATAAAGGTATGACAGACAGTCTAGACCCTGATCAGGGGACTCCTTCATTAGCCCTGTGATCTGGGTCTACACTGTTTGCAGGCAATGTATATAATCCTTTTTTGCATAGTAAGGTAAATCAGAAGACAGGAAAGTAAAACAATTACCTGAAGCAGACAAATAAGGACATGATTTTGTAAAAGCCATACCGGGGTATTTGTAACAATATTTTTAACAATCTGTTCTAATAAAAATTATTATGTCAGCACTGTTTCAACTTTTCTTTAATCCAAACGAATGTCCAGGAGAGCTTATGTTATTGCCCATTTGTTGATGTTGATATTTTTGCTTGAAGTTCCAAGAAAGAATTCACAACTGTTATGCCCTTTGACCTATAACTCTCAGATTCAGACCATATGTACCTTGAGACAATGCCTTTCCCATCCATGTGAAAGCTTTTTAGCTCACCTGAGCCAAAGGCTCAAGGTGAGCTAGGGATGGCCCTGTGTCCGTCGTCGTTAACAATTGCTTCAAATGACATCTCCTATATCGCTTGACAGAATTTAACCAAACTTTGCAGAAATGTTCCTTGGGTCAAGCTCTTTCAAATTTTTTCAAAGAATTAAAAACAATGCAGAACTCTGGTTGCTATGGCAACCAAAGGGAAAAAATAAGGAAATCTTAAAAAATCTTCTTGTCAAAAACTGCAAGGGCCAGAGCTTAGATATGTGGCACATAGCATCATCTACAGGACTTCTATCAAGTTTGTTCAAACTATACCCCTGTGGTCAAAATTGGCCCGGCCCCGGGGGTCACAGTTTTACATAGAGTTATATAGTGAAATTTTTAAACGTCTTCTTCTCTGAAACTGATGTGGCCAGAGCTTTGATATTTGGCATGGTGACACTTCTAGATGTCCTATACCAAATTTGTTCAAATGGTTCTGGTTGGTTGCATAACTAGGTCACAGGAGCTAAAAATAGATTTTTTTCAATGAAAACTTCAAAAATCTTCTTGTCTGAAACTACAAGGGCCACAGCTTAGATATTTAGCACATAGCACCGCCTACAGGTCCTCTATCAAGTTTGTTCAAATAATGCCCCTGGGGTGTAAATTGACTCTGCCCCAGGGGTCACAGTTTTACTTAGAGTTATATAGAGAAAATTTCAAACGTCTTCTTCTCGGACACTACAATGGCCAGAGCTTTTATATTCGGTATGGTGACACTTTTAAATATACTTTACATATTTTGTTCAAATTGTTCCTGTCTGTTGCATATCTAGGTCAGTCCTGGACATAAATCATTATCTCTATTTTTTCCGCTATTCTCAGGCGAGCGAAATATGCCCCATGGGGCTCTTGTTACCCTTATGATCTTGACCTCAGCCTATGTGTTTTAAGTTTAGAAATGTGTGTTTTGAAGAGAGCCCACAACAACTATAACCATTTGACAAACTTGCAGCACACATGCCTTTAGACACGACCTTTCCAACCATGTAAATATTTTGACTGCTGTAACCTTGACGTCATACAGTCTCTGTGTTAAGTTTTACAATACAGTGCAGTCTTGAGACGCCAATATGTGTGGGAGAATGAGGAGTTTTTAAGACCAGTATTCTTTGAAGCTGCAGTCAACTCTTTCCCCTATAAAAGTGCCTTTTAGCACACATAATTTTTCCTCATAGTCTACCTGTTCACACTTTCACCATGCCCTGTTAAAAAGGCATGTTTCCTGCAACAATACAAGGTGGATGCTTAATCCATATCGCCATAAATACACTTTTATGCCATTCATTTATTCTTCCACTGAAAAAAAATTGCTCCACTTATAAAGTCATAATGTATGTTCCACAAGAAATAGTTGCTATATCCTACACTGTTTGCATAGGACAAGTGTACTCCTAACAGGTAAGTTGTTTGCAAATGACGCATTTATGCGTGACTAGTGTTAAAAGAGTTAGGGCGCATTCTGCTTTACTTTCAACCTTGTTTAAATGGTGGTCTGTCTTCCAAACTAGAAACAGGCTATGGGGTAATGGGTTAAAGCAGACTGAAAGTTAAGCAAAATGTGCCTGAGGGACCAGTTTCGACCATAGAAAACAAGCAACACCCGATGATGTGTAATTTGTCACATTGTTTATTAGCACTTTCAGTATGAAGATTCTTACACAGGTATATCAGCATAAAAAAACCAACAATACCAGACAAATCAATAATATTAGTTTACTGAAACAACAAATTCTGTCAGCGTTGCACATGAAAAGGTGTCTGGTTTGTAATCATTGCTCATTAACTCATTGACAATGAAACTTCAAATGGACAATTTCAGTTTCTTTTTTAATCAAATACTTTTTTAATAGCAAGGCTTGTTTTAAAATATATTGCAAAATGACAAACTGTACAGACCCTGATCGTAAGGCATTCTTGTTTGAACCTTCTAATCAGGATCTACACAGTCTGCATAGGACAAGTGTTCTTTTAACAGGTACACTGTTTGTAAAACAGTCACACTTGCAATTAGCACATATGATGTTTAAAAGAAGATCCACTGGCAGTCATTGACGGGTGAATGCACAATGCAGAATTTTTTTGAGAAATACTGGAGAACAATTTGGAAAAGTTCAGTATACACACTCATGACTGTAGTCCTGAGGCAGAAGCATATACTTTCTTAAAGGTCCGTTAGCTTTAAATATTTTAACACACAGCACTGTAGTAAAGCTAAGTTAACCCTTTACTCCTTTAACCCTTAGCCCGCCAAATAAATTGTCGTCTGCTATATTTCTCGTCTGCTTCAAGTTTCAAAGTGCTTCAAAGTTGCTCAAAATTGCTGAAATGTTGTCTGAGTGTCAAACAGCTTGGATCCGGATGAGACGCCGAGTTACTCGGCGTCTCATCCGGATCAAAGCTGTTTGCATATGGAGCTAAAGTCGTGAGTGGCAGGCTATGGGTTAATACACATTTTCATGCCTTCACTTTATAGCTACACTGAGGAAAATGAGGTTCACATCACAGAATCGTGAATATGCACTATAAGAAATCTTGTGTGCTATATCTAAACTAATGGTAGCTTTAAGCAGGCTGAAAATAAAGCAGAAGGCAATTTAAGGTGTGTTTTGCTTAATTTTCAACCTGCTTTAAGTGGTCACATCTATAAACAGGCTATGGGGTAATGGGTTAAAGGGGTGTATGTAATATTTCCACTTTACAAAACCATGTGTATAATATCTGTAAAACCCATGTTCAGCAAACTCTTAATCTGTAAACATGGCAATATCTGTAACTTAAGGCTTAACCCATTCACCCCTGAAACTTTGAATAGAAATGTCCAATATCAAAATAAATTGAGTCTATTTTTGACTTCATAGGGGTGTTTATTACAATACAAATGTATATTGAAAAATTACCGACAGTGCAGACCCTGATCAGAGGACTACACTGGTTGCATAGGACAAGTATACTTCTTGGAAATACACTATTTGTTAATGATGAGTATACTCGTTGCTAGGGTTGAATGTGTTAACCCATTACCCCATAATTACGCTTTTCAACAACTTTAAATGTATTCTTCCCCTATTAAGAATATAGTTCCACATTCTACAGACATGAATATGTACCACAAGGAATATTTCCTATATCCTAGCAGATTGTATCTTAAAGCAGGTTGAAAGTAAAGTAGAATGCGTCTCAACTTTCAACCTGCTTTAAGTGGTCACCTGTCTTCAAAACTAGAAATGGGCTATGGGGTAATGCATGACAAAACTGATACAGAAATTTCATGCTGGAATTGTCTGCATTACTTAATAAGTTAATACAGCATTAAACCTTTCCTCATAAGTGCCTCAAGATACCTCTACCTATTCCTCCAATTAAGAGCCAGAAATAAATATTTATTGATGATGTTAAATACAGATGCTAAGCTTAAAGCGGGATAAAGTAAAATAGAAAGCTCCTTTACAAACTTTCTGCTTCATTTTCATTTCGTGTTAAGCAGCTACCTGCCTAAAACACAGATATAAGTGGGTTGCACTAGTTGGGTTGCACTGCCATTATAGACTTTTTTATAAAGTTAACACTTTACACTGGTTAAGCTGTACATGTCTTCTTTTAGTCTGACCTAAGTAAGTTTCTTCGTGAAACAAGTCAGACACTTTCACATTTCTGAGTACTGTGCCAGTTATTAACCAAAACTATTGTCCACAAGCCTATTTGATCAGTAAGTCTGCATCTTGGAACTTCCCGGTAACTCATCTTCATGCATTCCAGAACTCTGTATAATAACAAAAGATGGATATAAATCTGGATGGCTAACATTTGTATAGTTTATATAATTACTTATTAAACACAAAGCTCAAGATATAGATAAGTATTTAAAGTACAAATTTTCATCAAATGAGTAGACATTCTGATTTACTTTCAAGCCGCTTTAAGTGGCCATCTGTCTTCCAAAAAAGCTAGAAATAGGTTATGGTGTAACGAGTTAAAGGGGAAAAAAATTACTCTTTCTTATGGGGAACCTAGTAACAACTTTTAAAAAAAAAAAAATCTTATAAAAGTTCAGACATTCTCATGCTACAGTAAATACAAATTCAAAGCGTTCTACCATGCAATCACATTTCCTTAAAACTCTAAGGGGGCTAATTCATAGGAACCACTTAAAAATCAACTGTGTCGTGTCAGTATGGGCTTATTATGATGACTTCAGTGGCATTTGCAAACAGTTCAGATCCAAACTTGACATCTGTTTAACACTTTTTTTTATTTAAATTTTCTGAAAATAAACAGGCTCAAATTTGTTATAGAGTTTCATATGATGAAACTTTTATTAAGAGTTGAACGTCTATAAACCATCAAATACAATATGTAATGTCTGTTTTCCTACCTTTTGAACATACTGTGGATTCACTGCTATTTCGTTGTCCATTTCTTTTAATTTAGCGTCTAGTTGTATACATTTCTGCATCTGTAAAATATGCAAAGACATGTCAACTCTTTCCTCTATGGGTAAAAAAACAACGAACTATATCCAGTGTGTTTAGGGCAGGTTACTGCTTAACCCATTACCCCATAGCCATGTTCTAGTTTTGAAGAGAAGTGACTACTTAAAGCAGGTTGAAAGTAAAGCAGAACGTGCCTTAAGGCACATTCTACTTTACTTTCAGTATGCTTTAAGCTATCCTCAGCTAGAATATAGAAAATATTTCTTATGGTACACATTCATATCTGTCGAAAGTGGAACTATTTTCTTCAGTGGAGGAATAAATGAAAGGCGTCAAAAGACGTATTCTATGGGGTAAAGGGTTAAAGCAAGATGAAAGTAAGCAGAAAGCAGCTATAGGAGATTTCTGCTTTACTATCATTTTGCTTTTAGCGGCCACCTGTATTCAACATCAATACACCATTATGTGAAGGAAATATGTAGACACTTTATGTCAGTAAAGCGGAGGAAGGTGTGTGGGTGGTACATTGTTTACATTGTATCACAACTCCTCTGTAATTCATTGTGTTCTTAACCTTGCACACTAATATAGAAGTATTGATTATCTTTGCAACCAGTTTGGATTCAAACATGATGCCAAGTAACTTAGTCTCTTGTCAGGATCCAAACAGTTAAACATTTTAGTCAATTTTGAAGATACTTGAGATAATTTCAATTTAAATGCAGTAGCAGACAAAGAGTTTACTTTGCATGTAAAGAGTTTAACAACTAGATTTTTATGTTGAATAAAATTTCACAGAAATCCAGGCATATTCACAAAACATTTTCCGATCACAATCTGTGCCTGTTTGCTTGTGTTTGTTTCACCAAGATTTACCTCTTGATCTAGCCTTAGTAGCATCCTTGCACTGTTGTATTTCTCTGGGTTGTCTTGGAACCGTACCATGCCATCTTTCTGGTTTATAGTGGCGTAGATCTCACCATCTTCAATCTAATGAAAACAGAAAGTAGGTATCCATTAGAAAATATTAAACTCTTCTATTTCAACTACTAACAAGAGGGCCATGACCCACAAGTCGCTCACCTGAGAATATTGTACCTAAGCTGACTGGGCAAGACAATATTGTGATATATATAGCTATAAAAAGAGTTTTAAAGGTTTTCCTATATAAGTCTATATAAAACTGATAAGCCCAGGGGCAGGGCCAGTTTTGACATGGGGTCATAATTTGAACAATCTTGGTAGAGGACTATAAGGTTAAGCTACATTTCAATTATAAATGATCTGGGCCTTACAGTTTCAGAGAAGAAGATTTTCAAAGGTTTTCCTATGAAAAACTGATAAGCCCAAGGGCAAGGCCAGTTTTGTAAGCCCAGAGGTCATAATTTGATCAATCTTAGTAGAGGACCATAAGGCAAAGCTATATATCAAAGCTGAAAGATCTGGGCCTTACAGTTTCAGAGAAGAAGATTTTTAAAGATTTTCCTATATAACTCCATGTTAAACTGATCAGCCCGGGGGCGGGGCCAATTTTGACCCAGGGGTCATAATTTGAACAATCTAGGTAGAGGACCATAAGGCAAAGCTACATGTCAAATATTAATGATGTAGGCCATAGAGTTTCAGAGAAGAAGATTTTCAAAGGTTTTCCGAAGAAAAACTGATAAGCCCAAGGGTGGGGCCATTTTTAGCCCAGGGTCATAGTTTGAACAATCTTAGTAGAGGACCATAAGGCAAAGCTATATGTCAAAGCTGGAAGATCTGGGCCTTACAGTTTCAGAGAAGAATATTTTTAAAGATTTTCCTATATAACTCCATATAAAACTGATAAGCCCCGGGACCCAAGGGTCATTTTTGGCCCCAGGGTCAAAATTTGAACAATCTTGGTAGAAGATCATTAGGTTATGATACATACCAAATATCAAAGGTCTGGGCCTTTGGGTTTCTGAGAAGAAGATTTTTAAAGATTTTCTTATGCATTAAAAGTTGTCTATACGGTCATGATAGAAAATCAAGTCCCAAAGCAAGGGGAATAACTCTAGCCAGAAACTTTGAACAAGATTTCGTTCCCTCTTGTCACTGATTCTTCTGACAAAGTTTTGTTGAAATCGGGTCAGCGGTTTCTGAGGAGATGTTGTTTGAAAATGTGACTGGACGACAGACGCCGGACGACGGACAAAGAGCGGTCACAATAGCTCATCCTGAGCCGAAGGCTAGCAAAAAAGAAGGCTTAAGTTAATTGATTGTATGAAAGACAGGTGGCAATTTAAAGCAAGGTGACAGTAAAACAGAAAGCTCCTTTAGGCTTTCCGTTAAATTTCACCTTGCTTTAACAGCCACTTGCCTTAAACACCAAATAATTGACATAATTTAGTGGTTGTAATAGTTCTACTCTATATCGATACATCCCTCTGGGTCGATATCTGTATAACACTGATACATAGAACCTTGGTTTACAATCTCATCCAAATTCATGTGCCCCCAGAAAATCAACTCACAACCCATAGATTGACAGTCTCAAAGTGTAACGTTCCAAGATTACAATCCCCTGGCCAGCGATAGAGGACACATGTGCAGTAATTAATAAATGTGGTTGTAAGCTTAAATAACATAGCTTGTATAGGAGCTTTCTGCAATATTTCTATCCTGCATATAGCAGTATCTTGTCTTAAGAGGTTTCCATGTCCCTTTACTAAGAGGTCTCTTAATACAAGACTGACTGTACTCACCATATGTAGTACATATTTCTCTGCCTCCTGGGCACCGGACAATTTAACTCTGTTAGCCATGTCACTCAATGACAATGTGAGGAAAGTCTGCAATGATACAATACAATCTCATTACAGTGATCCCTCTCTACACCCAATAGGAGACATAAATTGTGTGTAATGTTCAGAGGGTTTTGTTATGGGGAGGGAAAATTAAGGCTTGGCTTACATTTAAGAGCAACTTGAATCCATAATGCGGCATCTGATCTGCATTCAAGCTGTTTGTCACTTGTCATTATATTTTTTTCTGTCAATCTGTCCACTTATAAGTAACTTGGAGAAAAACTGCAGACACCAATTTTAAGCAGACAATATTGCAGCAGTGAAAGTGATGAACAGCGGTAAACATTGTTGTAAGGAGGGAATCATTGTTCGGAGGACTGTTGTAGGGAGGGAGCACTGTATATTTCAACACTGAAAACCAGTATTGAAGTATTTCAAATAGTTTGGCCTGGTCTCGCAAATGTAGGGTCTGATCTGGATCCATATTGTTTGCAACTCAGACCTTGATTTTTTGTAAATATAAAGAAGGTCAATTTTAGGCGACAGCATTTTCAGTAGATCATAAAATGTTAGTTTTTGAGTGTTAAATCTTGGTGTATGCATATGATTTTGACAGACAAAAATCAAGGTACAATATATAAAATTCTTTCCTCAAATATGTATGCATCCACATAACCATTCTCTAAATGGGAAAAACTACCAATGCTACAGAGAGAATTGTACCTTTAAATTTCCTATATTTAAAATGGTTACGTTTTTTTAAAGACAGATGTGAATTGAAATTTTCTTCATAGTGAAAACATTACCTTTGTCAGTCTCTGTATATTCTTTTTGTACATCGAAGTTAAACACTGTTTAACTAACCCCATGTTGTTTTCCTGTAAAATATTTAACTGATTACTAAACCTCAAGGTTATATACATGTCCAACCAAGTAAAAACTGTGTGTGTCTTTTTTTTTTTATCATTAGTCTGAAACATTTTACTTTTGATCTTCCCTTTGGTCTTCCAAAGTCATTTCATATGAAAATCTACAAGAATCTTTACTAGATGCTCTAGCAAAATAAACTACTCCATTTTAAACCATTTTTTCCCAAGAATGAATTCTGTTAGACTGCCACCTCTATACAAAATACCGGTACATTTAGATAAACACAAGAAAATAGTTCCATACAGTTACAAATATGTATCATTAGAAATATTTTCTATCTTCTATCAGATGGTAGCTTAAAGCAGGCTGAAAGTCCCTTTACTTTCAACCTGCTTTAAGTAGTCCCATATCTTCAATACTAGAGACAGGCTATGGTGTATAGGGTTAACCCAGAACTGTTGCAATACAGCAACAACAGACTGGTGGCTGGTCTTACCCTAGTGAATGTGTCCTGGTGCTTCTCTATTGATTTTCTAAGTTCTTCTGGGTTGTTTGTTGCATAAGAATTGGCCATGTCATGATAGGCCTGACAAAGTGGCTGAAGGAATAAAATATTAGTCTCATATACAAAATATACAGTCAAACTATGAATTTTCCATATTTCAACATTTGATTTTCAATGTTTCCACCTGGCTTAAGGGTGTATCAATGTCATGAGCCTTTTTTTCAAAGTATTAAACTTTTTTTCTATCATTATTTTTTTGGAACAGCTATTTATGATGAATGAAAAAATGAAAAAATAATTATATATGGTGGTGTCCTTTTTTTTTAGCTACAGCGATTTGAAAAAGGTATGTCAAATTTGGATTTTTTTCTTCAATTTTTACCCATTCAGAGTACAAGCTTCAGTAAAGTCTATTTCAAAACAAAACAAAAATGTTAATTTGGGTTTTCTTTATTTATTTCATGTCTATGGTGGTATTTTTACATATGTAAACCAAATTTAGACAAAGCAGGAACCAGGTTTGAACAATATGGATCCTTGAATATCAAAAATATGCTTTATATAGGGCATGAATGTATTAGATTTTTTATTTTATGAAAAAAAAGTAGAAAAGTTTGAAAATGAAATAGTTCTAGTATTAAACTTTTTCTTATATTCTACCAGATGATAGCCCATACTAAGGCAGTTCAAAATATGAAAAGAAATTGAAAGATCAATGTTAAAAATTTTGAGTTATTAAAGTAAAAAGAGTTAGCGCCCCTTACAAAATTTACAAAAAAGTACCATATCGATGCTATTTAGAGCTTTATAAATTTCACATTTGGTGCCTTTTTTTTCTTAAATTAGTTTTTGTATGAAGAAATACTACCATAGATAGGAAATAAATAACACAAAACCAAATTATCATATTTGTTTTCATTTAAAATGGGTTTTATTGAAGCGGGCTGTTTGAAAAGGACAAAATAAGAGGAATTGGGTGGGGTAAATTTTAAATGGCCGTACAGCCAACTGTTGTTCACCAAAATGTACACTTTTTCTATTTTTTCATTCATCTTAAATAGCTCTTCAATACAAAACCATCATAGAGTGTTTTCAATTACTTTGAAAAGTTCCCAAATTCATGACATTGAAACACCCTTAAGTCTAACTTATCTGTATTTCAAAGTTAAAATGTGGCTTAGCCATGTTTTAACTTTGAAATACAGATATGTTAAGACTTAAGCAAAATTGATATATGGATGTTTGACTGTATGCAGTCAAAGCTGAGTCAAAGCTGTATTAAGCGATCACTGAATAAAATAGCCTGCTGATCTTTAAAGACTAGTAGTCGCTTAATGCAGAAAAAAGCAATGCAGAAAGCTACTAAAGGAATATTCTGCATTACTTTTGTCCTGCATTAAGTTGCTACCTCAAATATTTAGTAGTTATTCTATACAGGTTTGACTCAATTACTCACACAGCACCACGCAGCTGGTAATTTACGTGCACAGTAAATAGCTTTTTCCATATTTCAATCTCACGTAAGAGGTTATTAAAACATTGCACTGATCATTTTATCTAAACATTATTTAACCATTACACTGCTGACTTTCTAACTGGACTCTTCCATTTTCTAAATAATGCTCAGTTTACATTGACTTTCAAGGGTCAGTCCCAAACATATTTTTAAGTTATAGCATCCAGGGCAGACTCTGAACAAAGTACTCCATCAGGAGCCCTCTGATCTGGATCTACACTGTTTGAAAATTACATATACATGTTTACTTGTTTCCCGTACAGTAAGCGTTAAAATCTCTTTTTCACTGAACATTTTCCTTGTAACTTTACTGAATGAATTTTTGACATTGTATTATCAGAGCCATGCAAAATGGTGTACCTACCTTTATATATCTGGCTACTACTTGTGATGTGTACTTTGGCAATGGTGGAAACTGAAAGACAAATATCATATGTGTAGAGCTTTACCTCAATTTTTATGAACAAGGCCTTTTATAGAAAGATGTCAGCTTAATGCAGGACAAATGTAATGCAGAAAGCTCCTACAGGAGCTCCTGCATTACATTATATCTGTATCAAGCTGTAACCTGTATTTAGAGATCTTAATGTTAGTTCAAGGAGTGTCCGCTAAAGACAGTTTCTACTACTGATAGATTGTAGATTAAAGCGAGGTAAAAGTGAAGTATAACAATGGAATATTTATCAACAGTAATCCTAATTTAAACAGTCTCATGCCTTCACCCTTTGCCCCATAGTTTGTTTTCACAACTGCATACAGATGGCTGGTTAAAGCATGCTGAAAGTAAAGCAGAATGTTTCAGCCTGCCTTATGCTACCATGTGCTGGGATAAAGGAAGTATTTCTTATGGTTCATATTCCTGACTGTATAAACTGGACACTGATAACAAGTTATGCTGCAAGCATAAACACATGTTATAAGTCTTACCTTGCCATTGAGGATAAGTGCCACTAGGATATACTTCTTGTATGCTTCTAACATGATTAGACTCACTGCCATACTGGGCGTGGTAATGGCCTACAACAAATACACAGCACAAACATGAATTGAACTACTTCACTGCTGAGGTTTATCATCATCATGAACCCTATTGCAGCAAGAATATCTTCTGCTAAATTATTTTATCTGCAATTTAATGTCAAATTCAAAGTTTTAAAGTTTTGGATGAAGAAATATTGATACGAGTACCAAACAGTTTCAGTCCAGATCAGATACCATGTGACGAATTAAAGTCTCATCCCAAGGACTTGGTCCGGCGGGGGATCAAACTCACAATCCCTGTATTGAACATCTGACATGTTACCACTGGACCACAGTCAACCAGTCCCAACATTGTGAATACTCCTTATAACTTAGAATAATCGAAAGGCGTAAAAATGTGTATTTATTGAGTGACGGCTTGATATTAGGTAGATAAAAAGTAAATAAAACAACTCACTATTTCTAGAAAATACAGTGCTCTATCATACTGTTTCAAAGCTGTGTAGATCATTCCTCCATAATAGTAATACAATAGGAAATCTTTGGCATCATAATGGCCACCCTGCAATAGGAAAGCAAAATACCCGTCAAACTTCGATATCTTGAACTCCCTTAACTCAAGTTTTCTACAGTTAAATTTCATTATTACTATCTCTCTTAAGTCAAACATATCCGTATATTTCAAAGTTAAAACATGTTTAGCCTATATTTAACATTGAAATATGTACATACCAACTGAAGTGAGTTCAAGATATCAAAATCTTCATGCATATCTATAGATGGTTCTCTATCAACCTGTGAAGTTTTGTTAAATCCTATGAACAGAGGAGTTGCGCTTATAAGCACTTTGGACCTAAAATGCATGAAATATTACGTTTGACATGAAGGAATGTAAAAACATTTCTTCATGCAGATCTATTCTGTTTTCCAGTGCTACGTCACACACCCTTCATTCGGCAATGAATTAAATAGCGAGCACACGCACTGGGGGACAACAAACGCGAAATTGACATTAGCGGGGTTTGTTTTTTCTCCGAGAAGTTAGATGTCATCCTAATGAAATGTATGAGAGTATGCGTAAGGCAAAAAGTACCCGGATGAATCGAAAAGACAATAGGTGGTACTCATATAGTTTTGTAAAAAATCAAATGAACGGTGTAGGAGGAGTTGGTCTTACAAGAGCTTATAACCTATAATGCATGAAACATTAAACCTTATTATCTCTCCCTTTGAATTATCTTCCCTTAGAAATGTTGTAATGGAAAGAAATTTCTTAATGCATATCCTTCCATGGTGCTCTATCAATCTGTGAAGATTTTTTTCCAGATAGAACGAACAGTGTAGGAGGGGTTGCGCTTAGGAGGATGGACAGATAGTGTTACCAGTATTAGTGTTTTAGCTAATGCGGAATGGCGGGGCGGCCCGCCCTTCTGCCCTTTTGATCCGCCCTTCTGCCCTTATTCCGGTGTAAGGATCCGCCCTAGTGCCCCTACTCTGTGCCCCTATCCATTTGATATAGACCGCCCCGCTGCCCGGAGCGATACCACTTACTGTCGCTAATCCCATTATTGCCAATCAGTGCAATGCGACACGCGCGTGTCATAGACAATCAACAATTATAGTGTGTAATCGACCGATACACATATGTATACCTGGTGTGGTACCCCGCATAGCGAGAGTGTACGACTGAAGCCGGATTGTTGGCCTTGTTGAAAAACAGAATATACGACACCCTTTTCCCTAAATTTAAACATTCATATGATTATTATGAAGACTGAACAAAAAATCACAGATTAAAACGCAAACGCGAGTCGGATCTTGGAAAAATATGCTCGATACAGGGCCAATAAAGAATGCTGAACGAACTAACATTTTAGGTGAATATAGATCTAAAACCGAATTTAATTTTCTTAGAAGGAAATACTTTCCATACAAATCTTTATTAATATTCACGTACCAGAAACGAACAGTCTTCCAAATTTCGGAAATGGAAAATTCAAACGCGCACCGTGCTTCGAACTTTTACACAAGTTGTCTTTACTCGTTTTATTGGCTATAAGAAAGGTAATTCCCCGCATCTTTTTTTTAAACATCCAATGAATGTAGACGTTATATACACCCATTTAGAAAGACAGTATTGATGATTGACGTGAAATTAACAAATTACATCTTACAGGTGTATATTTCGCTGGAGTTTCGGGAAATAAGTTACGACCGAGAGAGGTTTGGTTGGTTTGATAACGTCCGTTTCTGCCATCAAATACTACATACGCGCGAGAATCGAAGAATGGGATATTTCTATTTCTAAAAGTATCGGTTCTGTGCTGTTGTTTTTATTTTGGTAAGTTCATATTGAATGATCTATTTTAAACAGAACATCAGCGTGACAACACATATCTAAGTAGATCCTGTTTAAGTTTTCCCGTGATGCAGTCTAATTAATTGTATTCTGTTTTATGACAGGTGGTTGCTTAGGGAAGGCTGACTTTTATTAATAGGAAAATCCTTAAGACACCCACTTGCCTGGATACAGCAACAATCCAATGCCAATAATTATTGTACTTTATAGTAGATCTATTTGTTTGTGTGCATGTTTAACTGTGTGCGATATTAGAAAAATCTCAAAATAATTTTAAATCAGACAAACAGATAATACACCCTATACAAAGGACTTAACCAGGGCACTCTGATATGGGTCTATACTATTTGCATAAAGGTAAAGACACCCCATAACCTAGTTTCTTGCTCTCTTTTTTTTTTTTAAAGAATTAAGTAAGAGAATTGATATTTTCTAGTATTGATCGTTTTGGGGCTTTTACACCCCTGTTTTACAAAATACATTGTTGCAAAAGAATGGAATACTAGTTTAAATGCCAACCTCAATCAACAGCTGTAATGGGAAATCATCAGGTGCTGGGGTAAAATTTAGTTGTGTAACTTTTTAATAAGGTGCTGGGGTAAAATTTAGTTGTGTAACTTTTTAATAATGTGTGATTTAAAGAAAAAAAATCTTGATCTGTTAATATTCTATTTTCCAAAATTGGCTGATTTCATCCATTTTCCATAATACTTGTATGCATCTGTATAATGTACATGTATAGCTAAAATCCACTACATGTGCATACATGTTTATTATATATCTCTGTATAGCAAAATTGCACTATTTCATCATTTAAGTCCAAAAAATTTCCGCCGCAGCGCAGGAGGGACGCCCCTCCCGCACCCTCCCCATTGTTCTATTGCCACATGTATAACCTTGATCTCTACAGACTTATATGCTGCATTAAAAGTGCTTATGGATCTATAAGACTTCGAATATGATGAAAAGACACCTAGAAATGTTAACAATCCCCTCGCCGAAGTTGCGGGTCCGCACTTTGTTTGCACCCTGCCCTTTTTTGGTGCCCCCCTGCCCCTTTTTGGTGCCCCCCTGCCCTTTTTGAGAGTCTGGCTAAAACACTACCAGTATACCCTCGTTGTAGGGGGTATAACAACCATATATAATAATAAATGGACAAGACTTAAATTGGAAACTGGAATGGAATTGTCCAATTGTAGTTTCAGGAGTGAATGAGTTAAATGATCTATCAGACATAGTACAGTGGAGAATCTGTTATTCTTTCCCAATAAACGCGTTTACGCTAAAACTATTATTTGCAGTGCAAACAGTTTGGAGCCAGATCAGACGCCGGGTAACCCGGCGTCTGATCAGGCTCCAAACTGTTTGCCACCAAGATAAACAAGAATTATCAGAATTGTCCAAAAGTTGTTATTTTCTACGTTTTAGTGCTTTGCGTTTGCGTTTAAACAGGAAAGAATAACAGATTCTCCACTGTACCTGAGTAGAGACTGATCACTGGAGACTCACCTCTTTACTTATATCTGTTATGTCAACATCCATGAACTGCAGCGCAGGCTTAAAGTTTTTTGACAACAAACACAGCTGAAGAACAGGAGAAAAATACAAACGTATACCGTATTCATTCCATTCTTATAAACAGTTTCTGCCAAATCATACTGCAATATATTTTTAACCATATACGCAATACTTGAACATAAAAAATGAATGAAAAGTCTTTAATCAGATTTTCAAGTTTATTACAAGACAGAAGTTTCACCATTTTAAATATCTTTTCAATACTACTATTCTAACAACAAGACATCTTCATTACTCCCTTACTGTTCAGTGTAACAGTTATCAATGAAATTAACCCATTACTCCTTTGATTTGCCTTTTTATGCCTTTAATTTGTTCCTCCACTAAAGAAAATAGTTTCACTCTATACAGCCATGAAATGTAAAATAAAAGTTGTTCTTGTATCCTAGCCAATGGTAGCTTAAAACAGGCTGAAAGTAAAGCATAATGCTGCTTTACTTTCAAACTGCTACAAGCAACCATCTGACTTCAATACTTAAAACAAGATATGAGGGTTAGGATATGGGAGCCAACATTTATTCTTTCCCACCAACAGTGGGTGTCTGTTGTAAATGTACAGTTTGGAGTAAGACTACACAATTGAGTAACTTGATGTCTGATTAGGCTGTAAACTATTTCATTCTCAGATTTAAATAAATTGTCAACCTTTATTTTTCTTAAAAACAATTCTGTAACTTTAACTTCTTCATTACACTGCATTCAGTTTTGTTCAAGCAGGACAAGAAATAAAGTCTGCCACACTGTACTAATAAGTATAAATGGGACTTAAACTTTTCCCAATTAATAGTTTTAACTATAAGGACCTTATCAGACATACTAACCTGGCAAAGATCTGCGTGTATGGAGGTAAGTTGTGCTGGAAACAACTGTATCTTGTTGATGGCTGTAACTAACAGAGCTATGCCTCGAAGTGGCTGAAAACAGAACACAGCACATACAGTTATAAAACCAGGGGCCCGTTTCATAAAACTTCGTACGACAAAAACGATCGTAAGTCAAAGCTTTAAAATACATTTAATTTCTGCTTTCTCTATCTAATCCTGTCTTGTAACATCTTTTTGGAATCATCTTTTCAAGACGATTCCAAAAAGATGTGACAAGACAGGAATAGATAGAGAAATAAATATTTTTTGAGACTTTTATAATCTGACTTACGATCGTTTTTGTCGTACGAAGTTTTATGAAACGGGCCCCAGGGCTCCAGGTAAGACTGGACCAAATGAACATTTCCAACACTTTCTCCTGTATACCTCCACATCACCGTATAATATTACTACTCTTTGAGACAATTATAATGAATAGTCACGCAATATGGTTTGGTTAAGAAATAAGGTTATTTTTGTTTAACACTAAAATAGCTTGTTTTCAGTTTTAAAGACAGATTGTTGCTTAAAATAGTTAAATTTATTCAGTAATGAACTTGTTCTATAGAAATATCTTTATATCCTAGCACACTGTTGCTTAAAGTAAGCTGAAAGTAAAGTAGAATGTGCCATAAAGTGGCTGCTTTAACCCTTTCCCTTATATAAACGACTTTTAGCGTATTTAATTTATTCCTCCCCTGAAGAAATAGTTCCAGTTTATACCCTCATGAACAATAACCATTACAAATTTTTTATATAGCCTAGTAGATTTTAGATTAAAGCAGGTTGAAAGTAAAGCAGAATGTGCCTTAAGGCACATTCTGCTTTACTTTCAACCTGCTTTAAGTGGTCACGTGTTTTTTAAAACTAGAAACAGGCTATCAGGTAAAGGGTTAAGAGGTCAATACTAGAAATAGGCTATGGAGTAAAGAGTTAATTTCCTTTCATTCTATTTGCAAATGTTATAGTTCAGATGCAAGATACTCATAGTGGGCGGAGCAGGGCCTCTGCTGGCATTCGCATTTGTCGCCAAATGTGAAGAAAATTTCAAAATGGCGATTAAATTTTAGTTCTGGCGAAATTGATTGCGACAAGAAATTTATAACGTTTTTTTTTCATCAGTGACTTGTATGTCTGGCTCTTATACCCGGGGCGCTAATGCGACTATGCGTGTAAAGATAATTGGTGAGGTACACAGCCAGCACCTTGGTGTTACGTAAAACAAGTGTCAAAACTCAACAAGAGTTGTCAGAGAGACAACAAAGCTCGCCATTGGCACATTTAAATACTTAAAAGCACACTCAAGGTCACCCAGGTCAAGCTTTTTGCCTGCATAGAAAGGTCTTGTCAATATACACATGAAAATTAAATATGTAGTTACACCTCAAGGGACATAGGAAATATAAGCGTTTTTCGAAACCTAAACACAGATTTCTAATCCTTAAACTCTGGATCTAAGTTCAAGGTCAAAGTCACAGGGGTCCAAATTTTTCTGTGCATGGAAAGGTCTTGTCCATATACACACACATACCAACTATGAAAGCAATACCTTAAGGGACATAGAAGTTATAGACATTTTTCAATACCTAAACACAGATTTCAAAACCTAAACGCGAGCCCTAAGTTCAAGGTCAAGGTCACAGGGGTCCAAATTTTTCTGTGCATGGAAAGGTCTTGTCCATATACACACACATACTAATTATGAAAGCAATACCTTAAGGGACATAGAAGTTATAGGCATTTTCCGAAACCTAAACACAGATTTCGAAACCTAAACGTGGGCCCTTAGATCAAGGTCAAGGTCAAGGTCACAGGGGTCCAAATTTTTCTGTGCATGGAAAGGTCTTGTCCATATAAACACACATACCAACTATGAATGCAATACCTCAAGAGAGATAGAAGTTATAGGCATTTTTCGAAACCTAAACACAGATTTCGAAACCTAAACGCGGGCCCTATGTTCAAGGTCAAGGTCACAAGGGTCCAAATTTTTCAATGCATGGAAAGGTCTTGTCCATATACACACACATACCAACTATGAATGCAATACCTCAAGAGACATAGAAGTTATAGCCATTTTTCGAAACCTAAACACAGATTTTGAAACCTAAACGCGGACCCTAAGTTCAAGGTCAAGGTCACAGGGGTCCAAATTTTTCTGTGCATGGAAAGGTCTTGTCCATACACACACACACATACCAACTATGAATGCAATACCTCAAGAGACATAGAAGTTATAGGCATTTTTCGAAACCTAAACCAAGATTTCGAAACCTAAATGCGGGCCCTAAGTTCAAGGTCAAGGGGGTCCAAATTTTTCTGTGCATGGAAAGGTCTTGTCCATATACACACACATACCAACTATGAAAGCAATACCTCAAGGGACATAGAAGTTATAGGCATTTTTCAAAACCTAAACACAGATTTCGAAACCTAAACGCGGACCCTAAGTTCAAGGTCAAGGTCACAAGGGTCCAAATTTTTCTGTGCATGGAAAGGTCTTGTCCATATACACACATACCAACTATGAAAGCAATACCTCAAGGGACATAGAAGTTATAGACATTTTCTTAAAATTGTTTACGCCGACTACACCGGGGGTATTGCAATAGCTCGTCATGTACTTCGTACAGGCGAGCTAAAAACGCAAGTAGGACAATAATCAAGTAAAGAATATAGATTCGGCTTATCTTTGTTCCGCCTATCTCCCATTCTGCTTACGTAATTGGCTAGCCTCAACGTGATTGACAGATCAAAAGCGTCTGATGTCCAATGAAGGAGCTATCGCGAGTATTATTGATACTGGGTGCATAAAACCTACACGGCGGTCTAAAAACATTTTCCGAAATTAGCTATGTAACGTTGAAAGAATATTAGCCTAAATCAAAGAATCATACATTTCTTTCCCCTAAAATAGACATACAGGTGAGTAATTACCATGTTAAAGACTGAAAAAACGCCCATGATTCGAGGCGTGTAAGTGCGTGTCTGGAAAAAATGTCTTTGATACGGAGCCTGTTAGAATCAGTAATATTCACGGAAAATACTGCACAAACGAACTTTAACATGGATCCAAATCCGAATACAACTTCTATGAATTGAATTTACCACAAATCCTTATTAATAATCGCGTCTTTAGATACAAACTTCCAAAATGAAACCCAAATGCATATTGTTTCAAAATGGTGAGACGCCAATATTCTGACTTCTAAGACGCGTGTCTTTCCTTGTTTTATTGGTTACTAAAAGGGCATTTCCCAGCATCTTTTTTAAAAACAACCAATTAAATTAGCCGTTCTATTTCGCTACGAATCACTACTGGATGAAATGGGTTATGTGCTTGACAGTTGTGAAATGAACATAACAGTGCCACGGAATACGATTTTCCCGGGAGTTTCGGCAAATAAGTTATCAGAAAGTGAACAATAGCAACAAATACGCGCTGGAATCGAAGAATCAGATGAATTACTCGCGGAAAGTAGTGATCCTAGACTTTCCCATATATATATGTATATTGAACATAAGCTGATATATTTTTTACAAATAATACGAAATAGCACATTGTTAAAATTATCTAAGTAGTCATCCTCTTATTTCTCAAATGATGCAGTCTGAATTAAATCTTCCCTGCTAAGCTTATTTTCTGGTGTTTTATGACAAATGGTTGTATAAAGCAGGCTACTAGTATAGACGATTCTATTTTAGATAATTAGACGGCCGCCATTATGAGTCACGTGACCCAGCCGCCATTAATACGCTGCGGTTTAAGCAATCGGAGAGTGAATCAGTTAATACATATAAAGTGACACAATCACTAGTAATATATCATTTCTTTCGAAATTAAGTTCGCTCTAGACACAGACATTTCGGTTAGAGACAATTATGCTAAGAATTTCAGTAATTTTTATGTCGACTGATATAATAAGAGTTTTGATTAAATTAATCATTTACAAAACAATGACCCCCGCCGCCTCCATCATTTTTCCTAAACGATGAAATGAAAACGACTGACCGAAATTGTAAAAAATTATCAATTACATAGCCCTTTTCCCGATATTGTCGTAGATCTAGTTCTTTATTCAACATCTCCGGAATGTAGAGTTAAAATAATGTCTTTTAGTTTGGTATTTCTGACTGAGCTCCAAAGATGTTGTTTGTAAAGTACACATTCGTTTCAAAATCATTTCTCATCAATAAAGCGGTAGCCATACATTTCATAAATTCAGGTCAATGTTGGCTCGGTAACAAACGTTACATCACTGTGCATGTAGGTCATTTAATTACCAACAGATATGCAATATTTCCGGCTGATTGGTTTACCCTTCGAGCAGGGGGTAGATTGCGTAAGACACCCGCAGTTTTATTACCCACTAGTAAAACACCGACATAATCATATCCCATGGAGCATAGATAAGACCCATATAGCTTTGTTGGTTAAAAGTAAAACACTGAAATACTTTTATAGAAAATATCACCATAGTATTTCAATTTAATCTGCACACAGTTTGGATCCAGATCAGACTCCGATAACATGGGCGTCTGATCTGGTTAAATACTGCACTTGACACTTGTATAAGTGTTGCTTTCCTACTCACCGTTAGAGTGTTAATCGCCACGGGAGTAACACGTGCAGTGTGACTCCAGATCAATCGAATGCAAAGTAATTGGAGTCTTGTCTGGATAGAGACTTCAAATAACTTTTAAATGTTCATGATAATTATGATAAGCTACCTATTAACCAAAAGAGTGCTGTTCACCACTTGTATATCATTCGACAGCATTGTGGATCTAGATCAAAAACCTAACCAACTTATTTAGCATATGATCTGAATCTCCCATTCAATTTTGTGTCTCAGAAAGGTTGCCCCCTGCCACATCTAGACTATTTTGTGCACATCTGTGTCTAATTAAGTAATAAAAGATTTCACACGACCCCTATCAAGTTTGAAAGCCATCAGAGATGTATTTTAGCAAATCATATAGATCTAATTCTAATCAGTGATTAGGTTGATGATTTCTATTGTCACCTCTAACTTTCATTCATGTTTACATTCAACAGCAAAATTGTGGAGCTATTTTAATACTTTGCCTGCCACTTATATTTGCAAATAGCTTGGAACAAAATTCGACACCACGTAACGCGGCGTCTGATCTGGATCCAAACTGTTTGACACTTATATCCAGATTTTACTCCGTTCAAAAAAATATAAACTTATTTTTGATTTTTTGCAGACTATATATTTTAAGCAAACGACAACTCATAATGGTGTTTGCTTAAATATTTTCGTATGAGTTAATACATGTATATAAAATTAAAACAATATTCAATAGATCATTAAACTTATAAAATAGGTCACCCCTGAATCTTCAAATGAGCATTACAGCCCCTGTTTGACAATTTCTGGTTTGTTTTTTTGTTGTTGATGTTTTGGGGTTTTTATTTTGTGTTATATTTTTATTCGCAAATATTGTTATCAGTGCAGACCTTGCACTGGTTCCTATATTCAGCTTGATTGTTGTTAACAACATGAAAGCAAAGCAGAATGCTTATATAAGAGCTTAAAGCTGTACTTTCATTTTGCTTTAAAAAAAACCAATGTGTAATCAAGACCATCACAAGATATCTAACAAATTGTCAAGCGTACCGTACCTTAGAGCAATAGACAGAACGAGTTTCGACAAGATCAACACCTTCACTACCATGCCGTCATCTGCTTTAACCCTTTTCTCCATCGATAGAATCTACCAATTTTTACGCATTTACGAAATACTTTCGATCTATATCACTGCAGATGGTTGCTTAAAGCAGACTGCGCCTTTAGGCGCAGTCTGCATTACACAGAATCTGCGTTAAGTGGCCATCTGTCTTCAAAACTAGAAACAGGCTATGAGTAAAGGGTTATATAACAACTGTCGTTTGCTTCTATATTTCTCACTTTGAAAGTTCTAGGTAAGGTTACTTAAATAGAGCTTATATCGTTATGAGTGTCAAACTGTTCGGTTCCTGATCAGAAGCCAAGTTGTGCGTCTGATCAGGATTCAAACTGTTTGCAAATAACCTTTGTATAGATCTATTCAGGGTAAAGCGGTAATGATTGACCCTTTATCGATTTCGTTCATTACGCAGCGTCTTAATGGCGGACGAAGATATTGAAGAGTAGTTATCAGGGGAGATAAATCATGCAAAGCTTTTAAATAGAATCGTCTATATCTGAAAAAACCATAAGGCTTCCACCTGTCAGATGGACGAAAACTTTTCTATACTTTTTAACAGGGCATGGGTAAAGGCATGAAAAGTAAATCTATGAGGAATGAGAGTTTGTCACTTATCAAAAGAAAGAAAATAAAGGCATACAAACCTATATTAGGCGACCATTAAATAAAGTATATTGTTGATCTTGAAAAATCGGTGACTGCTTTATGCAGGTAAATGTAATGCAGAAAGCTCTTTTACATTATTCTGCCACCTCTTATATAATTATAAATGAAAATAGTTTTGATGTCCCTGTGCGTAACCAGCCTTTCATAAAATTTGTAAAACACGTATAAATTATAGGGTATATTTTGGGCCCCAACTTTGGATAAAACTTGGCTCCAACTTTGGCTCCAAAAAGAATTTGGCGAAAGTGATGGCGAAAAGAAAAAATAGCCCAGGGGAGGCCCTGGCGGAGTTATGAAAGGGCTGTAACTCCAAGGGATGGAGCTGGAATTTATAGCCAGAAAGCATAGACACTCCAATTGTGTTATGTGTTTGGTAAGAAATGAAATAACTTAAAAACAAGTAAAGGAAAATGTTTAGATTATTGGTAATGCCAATCATGATCATAACAATTTAAAGACTGGCTCTGGGGCCTAGCATAAGTTTCACCTGTGTCTGTCTAACTAAAGAAATTTAATTACCTGTTTCCTTTCAACAAGGTTGTGAGTGAGTTTGTGACATAAATCAGCATCTGTAAAAAATAAAACAACAACATCTCTATATCTCAAAATCATAAAATTAATAATGCTAAATGTATACAGAAATGTTTTTGTAAAACATGGATGCCCTGCTGTATGCTTGATCATAAATGCAAACATGTTAATAGTCTTACATCTGAACTTAACAGTTAACGAAAATTACAGTAGTCAAAGTCACCAAATGTGATGCAACATGCTGTAATAATGGAAGTGCATAAGTATGTAGAATTGCGTGACCCTTGCTTCAGTAGTTGGTCCACAACTGACCTAAATGAAAAAAATTCACACAAAGGAGTTCTTACAGGTGTATGTGCACATGTACAGACAAGGGAACACAATACCTCAAACTAGTTTGTGGCAGGGGAGAAAAACAGTACAGATCCTGATCAGACAGCTATATTAGAAGCTGTCTGATCTGGGTCAATACTGTTTTCAAAAGGTGTCAATTAACGCTAACAGTGGGAGATGTGTTACAGTGGAGAATCTGTTATTCTTTCCCGATAAACGCGTTTATGCGAAAACTATTTTTTCTTTTACAAACAGTTTGGAGCCAGATCAGACGCCGGGTAACCCAGCGTCTGATCAGGCTCCAAACTGTTTGCCACCAAGATAAACATGAAATATCAGAATTGTCCAAAAGTTGTTCTTTTCTACGTTTTAGCGCTTTGCGTTTGCGTACGTTTGCGTTTAAATGGGAAAGAATAACAGATTCTCCACTGTAACCATTTACAATACTTACAACTATCTGTGGCATATCTAACATGTTCCCCATTACATGACAATATGAACTCCTGGGTTTGTACAAACAAGGTCTCAAAGTCTGGAATGTTGGGGATGCTGTACTTTACACATCTGAAACAATCAACGGTGCTGTGCTCATAACTCATCCTCCATAGTGAAAGTCACATACAAATGAAACCTGTGTTAACCCATTACTCCATAAATATGCACTTTATTCCTCCACTGAAGAAAATAGTTCCAATTTATAAAGTTGTGAATATGCACCATAAGAATCTTTTCCATATCCTAGCAGATGGTAGCTTATAGCAGGTGGAAAGTAAAGCAGAATGCGCCTGAAGACGCATTCTGCTTTACTTTCAACCTGCTTTAAGTGGTTGTTCATCTTCAATACTAGAAATAGGCTCAGGAGTAAAGGGTATGCTACCACTCAATGATAAGACATGTCAATCTCCAAAGTCAAGTTGTAACTAAATAGTAATGCAGAATATTTTTTTTAGTACTTAGCTTTCAGCATTACTTGTGACCTGCATTAAGCTGCTACCTTTATACAAGTAGTTCAACCTATCAATTCATCATGTTCAAAGTGGCTGCTTAAAAACAGTTCACTGAACATATATATTCAATTGATAACACATACAATTCATTATGATATTGTTAATCACTGAAATTTTGGAGCAAATCTCTCCAACAGTGTAAGAGATATTTCCTGCAAAACTACATACATGTATATACTAATTATTGTCTATTTGAAGTTCCTGGGGCCCGTTTTACTAAACTACTAAATTTTAATTTATGTTTTATTATCACTTGCTACAAACAGCAAATAGCCAGATCAGAGGACGCGCTTAAAGCGCGTCCTCTGATCTGGCTATTTGCTGTTTGCAAACGTTAATGATAGAAAAATAACAGTAAAACGATTTTGACTTACGCAAAAATTTTGCGTAAGTAGTTTAGTAAAACGGGCCCCAGATGTCAATGAGTTAACCCTTTCCCAATAGAAGCGCCTTTTAGTGTATTCAGTTTATTCTTCCGCTGAAGAAAATAGTTCCAATTTATACAGTCATCATCATGAATATGTATTATTAGGAATCTTTTCATTATTCTAGCAGGTGGTAGCTTAATGCGACAGGCTGAAAGTAAAGCAGAATGTGCATTCTGCTTTACTTTCAACCTGATTTAAATAGTCAACTGTTTTCAAAACTAGAAACAGGTTATGGGGTAAAGGGTTAATGGTGTCATGTTTCGACTGAAAAATAACTTTTTATACATACAGAATTCCAAGAACTCCCAGAGAGTGTTGTTGGACATCAAGGGTTGCCAAAACATTGTCTAGGTGACCACTGTTCTTGCTTAGTACATCTGCGCTTTTACCAATAATTTCACATAACTGTGAAAAGTTCCCTGAAAACAAAAATATAACAGACCAATTTTAGCAATATTTGTGTAAACAACTAAACATACAAAAATTAGCTCCACCAGCACAACTACATTGGGCTCAAGGAAACCAAGAACTCCATAGATACCCATTTTCATGCATTTAATTTTTCTTCCACATAAAAAATTATAGTGACTTTAAGTTCTGTCACATATTGCAACAAAATGGTATCCTACTACAAGCACTTCTGCCTAACAGGAGCCCATTAGCTCAGTCCATAGAGCACTGGGCTAATCAATGTGTTTGAGTTGATTATGGGGTTGAGTTCCACCTCAGGCAGTCAATTTTCCTATAGTTCACTAAAATGGTGTCATTAGTGTTAGACGGCCTATGAAATAGAATCAACTCATTCCATCTTTGGAAGAGCATGTCAAACTCTGGAAAGTGAAGTGAGAGGAGTGTAGTCTTTAGGACTTGTAATCAATCAACGGTCTGGTAGACATCAGTTGGTAGAGTACCTGTTGACAATTTGTTTTCGGATTATTATTATTATAGTCAGGCAACAGTGCCTTCTAGGTTAAAAGAGTTTGTTAAAAATGTGCAAGTTATAAAAAGATGAAAGGCCTCATGTACCCGGTAAGTGAAGTCAAAATAAGATCTGGTTTCCCAAGTTGCGTTTCCAAAACCATTAGGGCCCAGATTCACTAGCCATTTATGGATCATAAAGGTAGCAAAAACTCATAGCAGATTAAATATTCGCCTAAAATCATTTTCACAAAGAGTTGTAAACCCATGGAATAGCCTGATTGTAGATTGTATAGAGAGTGCCCTAAACCAGTTTAAGAATAAACTGAATGAGTGTTGGAAATATCATCCACATAAATTTATACTGACGCGGCTACGCAGTACAAAGCACTACCCGCTAAGTCCAGAATCATAGCCAATATGGGCCGAAACTCTCCGAGGGAGAACTGATGTCCTGAGGTCTCTTAACTCTTTGCATGCTGGGTAATTTTTTTCGTCTGCAACAATTGTCGTCTGTTACTGTTGTAAAAATAGATTTTTCTAAATTTCTTTTCAATACAAGGTCAGAGTGTCACAAAAAATGGTCAGAGTGTCAAACAGATTGTATCCTGATGAGACGCCGTGTTATGCGGCGTCTCGATCCAAACTGTTTGCAAAGACAATCACTACAGTGGATATATCTGCAGCTAGCATGTAAAGAGTTAAGTTACTGAAGTCAATGGTCCCAGAGGTCCAGCTCTTTTGCAAACTGTAGTTCTCCTAGATGTCAAGTCATTGGTCTTTGGATAACCAGCGTGTAAGATGCAGCTAGGCTTGGATCTTCCTGGTTCAGAGTCGTACATCCTAAATCACCAATCACAGAAGCATCAGGATTTTGACTTTGACCCAGACCCCCTACTTCAGACAGGTGACCCACGTACCAGAGGAAGATTTAGAGGAAGAATTTGATAACATGGTGCTAGACAGTTTCATCAGGGGTGGCTCGAACGTCTTCGTAGCGTAATAATAACAGGCCAGGGTGATGTATATCCTTAGCAAGCCTGGCCCATTTTGTACATATAACACAGACACTACCAGACTAATTTGGTGCTCATTTTCTGAATAAACACTACACTCTGACATCTCAAAACTACTCTGACATGTCAAAATGAAACCAAAAGTCACAATCTATTTTTAGAGGCACTACATTTTTAAATCATGTTCACGCAATACCTGAATTATCAAAAAAAAAATATCTATTTTTAGAGGCACTACATTTTTAAATCATGTTCACGCAATACCTGAATTATCAAAAAAAAAAGAAAAAAAAAAAGATCCTGAGCTCAGTTTGAGCTTTGTGTCGACATGTCAGTGTTACTGAATTCCAGCATGAGTGCTATTATAATGGGTTTTGACAAAAAGGTCGCTTACAATTTAAACCGAAAATAGAGAGATGGACCGTTTTGGCCCCTCTGGCATTCACATTTTTCCAATCTTGCAAATTTGTGTCTGGATCCATTTTCGATGCTGCCTGAAAGTGTCACATTTTGCAGGAGACCATTGATATTCTAGAAATAGGAAGTGCCGGACCTGGCCTTTCAGAAAAGTCTTCCAACGCAATGTGGGAATCATAACTTTTCATTCTACGAAAGCCAAAATGTACCATAAACGTCAAAACGTTTTTATACGATATGGGCGTGGAAAGGATATATAGTTTTAAGTGTAAAAAGGGTTATTTTATCTCTGGAGAATGATGGATGTCCATCACTAAACGTAGGTTAACTTTACAGTCTGAAGAAGACTCCTGACCTGTTACTGGAGGATGACAACGACAAGAACTCGAATCTCCTGTCAGTTCTGATCTTTTCGGGTCTACAGCCCAGGATCACTAAGCATGAAGCTTTAAATTTGTGACATTTTTGTAGTGGCTGTGGAGGTGGGATTGATAGACCACCCGGTTAGCTCAGTCGGTAGAGCGCCGGACTAGTGTTTAGGTGGTCGTGAACGAGTCCCACCTCGGGCGGACATTTTTCCCCCGTTTCACATTAGGCAGTGGCTAGACGTCCGGAACCGGACGGCTAGCCAACCCTCACAGGACGGGCTAGACGTCCGGAATAAATTTCTTTCATGAAATATACTGTTTTATACTTGGGTTAGTGCCTGGGAATATTTAAAACAAGTTGAAACAAACCAAAATGCATTTTATTTTAAAAACAAACAAACAATAGAGATCATAAACAAATCACATGCATATAAATTCACTTAAGACCGACGTTCGCATCCGCCATTTTAATTGGCTATTGACTCTGCTGCCCTGACTTTGTCGCTATTAGATTAGGACGCAGGTCATTTCTGAAGATTTTATTGTAATTTATGCATATAAATATTAACTGAGTGTTATAATTAGAGATTGAAGATCAAATGCCGAAAGTATTTCAAATGAATGATATGATATAAATACGTTAATTATCGTCATATCTAATTATCGCAGCCGGTATCTCCACGTATTGTCGCTAGCAGCAAACTGTGAATGCATCCGAAATAACAAAGCCATGCAAACAAAATCCATTGTTTAGTTAAGCATCGGCATAAAGTGGCATTTGGGGTAAACGTTTGAGTAATACATGTATTTATGAAGATCATTATACTTCGAAAAAAGGAAGACCTTTCTATTACCGTAGTTCGCTGTGAAATTCTAAGTCAGAGATATTTCTCTGACATTAAGAAATCAATTAAAAATGGAAACATTCTAACGTGGACGTCATGTACATGCTCGAAAGTGTCAGTTTAGCGAAACGTACAGGTATTCAATCATCAATTAAACATGCTTGCGAGAGTGCGGTTCACCTACTAGGTGGGGAAAAAACGGCAACAACAATGGCGGATGCGAACGTAGCTCATAGTGACGGTAAATTAATTCCTTAAAGTGTGACTTGTTTCTGTTCTCACCGATTTTCTGAAGTTCAAAATTACATTTAAGGTTGTTTGCCATATATGTCCAGGCACTAACTCACGTAAATTATGCAGTATAAGCTCTGACGAAAATCTATTCCGGACGTCTAGCCTACCCTCACAGGGCAGGCTAGCCGTCCAGAACTGGACGGCTAGCCACTTCCTTCACATTAATGGTGTCAGAAGTGTTTGACGGCCCAGGCCTGGGAGTCATTCGGTCTTCGTGAGAGCTGGGTTAGGCTCTGAAAAGTAAAGGGGGAGGAATGTAGTGGCTGTGGAGGTGGGATCGATAGACCCCCGGTTAGCTCAGTCGGTAGAGCGCCGGACTAGTGTTGAGGTGGTCGTGGGTTCGAGTCCCACCTCGGGCGGACATTTTTCCCCTGTTTCACTTTATTTTCCTTCAATTGAGGAGAATGTCTGAAATAAGTGACTGAATTAATTTCTTTACACTTTATTGAAATGAATATTGCGAATTTATTTAACTGTATCGCTGAGTAATGGTGTCGTTGTTTTTTAACTTGACGCACAAACCGGTAAACTGATGCCCCATGTCAATGAATCAATTTGATAACGATTGACTTTGTTGACATCTATGTTACAAACTCATCTATTACACAAAGATGTAATGAGAACCATTTATTAACAATATACACGCATAAATACCTTGAGTCGAAAGACTTTGCACTGTGTTTACGTACTGCTCCAATGCAGTGGCCATTTTGGTTTTGTAGCCGCTTGGGTCTTTGAAAAATGAAAATGAGACGAGAGAGGCTAAAAAGTTGACATGTGTCAATCGAAAGGATACTCGGTCAATTAAGACTTCTTTTCGGGATTGCGTAAATTTTAGTGTTGATCGGCAGAACGTTTTAGAAGCACTACATGGACAAACATGCATATGGATACATTAATACACGTATTTCAAACAGAGAAAAAAAAGATAGACAGCGACAGAGAAAAAGAGAGAGAAACACACCAGGGACATTCAATAACAGGGCCATTCAATAACATGCTATTGAATGTCCCTGCACACACAGACAGACACGTCGATAGACAGAATGATGGAGACAAAAGATAGGAATATATAAAGAGAGAGAGAGAGAGAGATAGACAGACAGACAGACAGACATACACGTACACACAGAGAGAGAGACAGAGAGAGGGACAGACACTGAAACAGGAAGACAGACAGACAGAGAGGCAGAGACGAACCGAGAGAAACATACATACAGAGACAGAGACAGAGACAGAGAGACAAAGAGAGAGACACATGCAGAGAGAGAGAGAGAGAAACAGAGTGAGAGACAGACAGACATACAGAGACAGACATACAGAAACAGAGACACATAGACAGACACGTCGACAGACAGAATGAGGGAGACAGACAAAAGATAGAGAGAGAAAGAGAGAGAAAAAGAGAGAGAGAGAAAGAGATAGACAGGGTGACAGAGACATAGTGAGGCAGAGAGAGAGAGAGAAAGAGAGAGAGAAAGAACGAGACAGAGACGGAGGCAGAGACAAACAGGGAAAGAGAGAGAGGAGAGAATGAGAAAGAGAGAGAGAGAGAGAGAGACACAGAGACACAGAGACACAGAGAGAGATGCATTGTAAGATACATGAAGTTTACTTTACAAACTGAGAGGCAGAGAAATAGAGAGACATATATATATATGTATAGAGAGCGATTTGGTAAATACATGTAGATTATCTGCTGAACGAGTTGTCAGGTATAAAAAAAAGTAAGTACACGTGGTAATATCATGGTCTTTATGAATTATAACAGAAATATCTACCAACAGTGACATGATCCCGTGTGGTCTAGTGGTTAGGATTCCGCACTCTCACCATGTCATTTCTCCATGCTCTCACTGCGGCGGCCGGGGTTCGATTCCCCGCACGGGAAGATCTTTATACTTGTCTAAAATTAATTTTCTTCGTCGATCATTGCGGTTTGTTTACCGTATTAAAAATACATTTAGTCATATAAAATAACACGTATTTAGAACATAGTTTTGTAGCATCTCTTCTTTCAAAAAGCCAAATATTGGAGACTCAGTTTCGCCATTTTGAAGTCATAGGCGGACTACAAGGCAATTTCCACACAGTTCTGAACCAGGAGAAATGATGCGTTGCTCAGTGTCTACTCGATGCTTGTAAATATACTCACTCAAACACAAAGAAGAAAATATTGAGTCCGTCTTACGAAACGTCGTATGATAAAAATTGTCGAAAGTCAGATTCTGAAATTCTCAATTATTACTTATTTCTCCATCTAGTCATGCCTCGTGACATCTCTTTGGAATCGTCTTGAAAAGACGATTCCAAAGAGATGTCACAAGACATGATTAGACGGAGAAATCAGTAATTAGATCTAGATGTGCATTTATTTAAAAATTTTGACTTACGATTAATCCTTTCCATGGCACGAGGTCGTCTGCTTTACACAACTGTCGTCTGCTGTTATTTATTAGATTTAAATGTTTGGCAAATATTAAAATATTGAAACTGATAAATGTTTACATTGACAATCAGACTGGATCCTGATCAGACGCCGGCTAGGTGTCTGATCAGGATCCAAACTGTTTGAAAAAATATCCTTATCTTGTGACAATTTAAGCGAACCGCATTCATTAAGCACCAGCTGTACTTCCTTGCTACAATGGAAACACGAGAACATAATAACACGGAGAGAATGACAACGTTTTGAAGAAAAAAATGACGACTCGTTTTAATTTGAGTAACAGTTTGGAGACTAATCAGAGGCCAGTGTAGACCCTGATAAGCAACCACTGTATACATTATCTGTATACATTATCTGTAATAGATGCAATTCCAAGACGGTTATTGAATTTATCATTCGCCTGAAAATATATCAAACTACATGTACATATAGAACAAGTATACATGCATATAACTACTGATTTAATTTAACGTTAATTAACGGAGCGTTTCTACGATTTGAACCCCAACCAGACTACTTATTATACTGCAAACTAAATTCCTTACTTTTCATTGGTCAACGAGCCCTAGACGTGGTCCCGTGTACCCTGTGAGCTGACAGGGTACTTGGGAATGCAGCTGTTTCATTGGCTGACAGGTCCCTGAGTCTTGCTATGCAGAAAATAAGATGGCCGATAGCTCGACAGGATTGAGTGCATTCAATCGTGCATCCTCCGTTTTAATTCCATTTCGGCAAAGAACCAATCGGTGTTTGGATCTTTCAACAGTCGCATTATTTCTGGGAAAGTTTGAAGTCGAAGTCTACTAGTATGTCCATTTTTCTTTTGAATAACAACGTCATAAACATATGACGTCACTTACGTTCAACGTCATATGTTTTGACGCGATTTTGTTACTGTTTACTTTGAGCGCTGTGCACGACAAATTCCGAAATATTTCATTTGAACAATAAAAACTTTGAAGTATAATAAATTCGTTATACAGTTTCTTCACAGGGTACATGAGGATTTCTTCCCGGCTGGTAAAATAATGTAACCCTCGCCTAACGGCTCGGGCAACAATGATTTTCCTCAGCCGGGAAGAAATCCTCATGTACCCTGTGAAGAAACTGTATCTAACTAATAATGTAACGATTCTCACCATTTGACCTTGATCTAAAATGTGTACTACTATCAATTCGGGTATCTTTGGAGTAGAGATTTTACAAAAAAAACAAACAAACATGTGATACTTTTTATATTCATAAAAAAGATTTAGATCTTCGAAAATTTAATTAAGACAAGTAAAAATATTTTCCCGTGCGGGGAATCGAACCCCGGCCGCCGCAGTGAGAGTGCGGAATCCTAACCACTAGACCACACGGGAGCATATATACAGGACAGCTATTTCTAGGTTATATTATATTGTTTCATAAAGACCACATTATTGCTATGTGTATTTACCTGACATGTGCAAACTCGTAAAGAAGCTACTTTACACAGTTATCGTTCCTGAACCGAGTCCCAGAGAAAGGTAGATAGATATATAGAGAGATAGAGAGAAGGGAGAAGGAGAGAGAGAGAGAGAAAGAAAGAGAGAAAGTGGGAAAGAGATATACAGAGAGGGAGGGATGAGGAAATACATGGAAAGAGAGAGCGAGGACGAGAGAGAGTGAGAAAGAAAAGAAAGACATAGAGATTGAGAAAGAGACAAGGGGTAGATTCCATATAGCACACCCATATTGGATGGATATTAAAAGGATATGGTCCGATATCGGCCCGATATCTAAAATAATATCGGTCATATGTCGTTTTGCATACCGTGTTCTGGTTGGATTGATTTCGTTGTCGGATTGATATCGACCCACCGTCGAACAGATATTGGACCGATATCAATATAGATATCAGTTTGATATCAAACCGATACAATGTCAGTTGATGAATGGGTTTATATTAATCCAATCATTGGACAGATCGTTGGATCTATGTCTGCATTTGATCAGTGCCCAGGGTTTGGTGACAAGCCAATATAATTCAGATAATCGGGCGGATTTGATCATCTTTGACAATCCAATAATCAGCTGACATTATATCGGTTCGATATCAATCTGATATCTGTTTTAATATCGGTCCGATATATATTCGATGCATGTCGGGCCGATATCAATCCGACAACGATATCAATCAAACCAGAAAACGATGTGCAAAACGACATCCGACCGATATCATTTTAGATATCCATCCGATATTGGTGTGCTGAGAGAGAAAGAGACAGACATAGCTAGGAAGAGAGAGAGAGAGAGAGAGGGGGGGGGGGAAAGAGAGGCAGATACAGAAACAGAGAGACCAAGAGAGAGACAGAGCCAGAGACAGACAGACAGACAGAGACAGAGGCAGAGAGAGAGAGAGAGGGACACATTATGACAGACGCAAACACAAACACAAAGACAAAGAAAGAAATAGAGAGAGAGACTTCATATATGTCATGCCTACTAAATGCAACAAGATATTGAATTGAGCTCAGTACAACTTTGGTCATGGCAGACAAAGGTTAACATTAGCCATGACTTTAGAACTGCATGTAACTGATCTAGAGACATTTGGATCTAGAGACACGTGTGACGCAAGTTATAGTAGCTCTTGTGATCAGTACAAGTTGGGTGTCAGACAAATGTCAAGGACATTTAGAGCCCCACAGTAGACAGACGGACAAATAGTCAAGACGGACAAAGGCAATGAAATATCTCAATATTCCTTCTTAACCTATTAGGATAACAAAACAAACGAGCGTTGGCACCCGCGCGCGGTGCTCTCGTTGAGAAATTCATACTGAAAAGGTCGACAACTTCCCATGCATAAGTAATGCACTAAACTCACAGGTTGTCTCCCTTGATTTAAGAACAATCGATCTGTATGTAAGAATAATTCAGCTTTTGTCGATATTCTCTCAAATGCATTGACCAGCGTGTACCGAGCATGCGCAGTTTCACGAGGAAGACAACTCATACATGTGTATTTTATGACCTTAAATATGAACAAAGCGAAACTTGTTTAAATGGCAATCCTTGTTAAGTGGTATGATCATTGAAAGGTCAAACCGTTCATGGTGTTAGAAGGTGGTGGACATATTTTGCGTTACGCTTTGGTAATTCGAAGGTAAGTTACAAGCTACTCAGAGATTGTATCGAAACTCTATTTGATATTGGCATTGTACCATTTGAACGCTGTAGCTATATCGCCTGCTTGAATTGTCGTCTGCTTTAATTACGAATTAAGGTATTTCTTCTCTGTACCTAAAGGTAAAATCACCAAATTGTCAAACAGTTTGGATTCTAATTAGACGCCGAGTTACTCAGCGTCTGATCTGGATACAAACAGTTTGCATAGTTCTGGGTAAACTCGTTCTTCGCACTCAGAGGGTTAAACCCACTCGCTGCTGAAATGTCTGCTTCTAAATTATCGTCTGCTTTAATTTCTCAAAGCTTTACTTTTGGCAATTATGACCGATGAAACACCCAATTAAGCGGCTAGCAAACAGTTTGAAGCCTGATCAGACGCCGCATAACGCGGCGTCTGATCAGGATTCAAACTGTTTGCAAAAGTTAGTCAAGTCGCGAACAGCAGGAATGCACTATTATTTGTTGTCTTCTGTTCAAATTGCAGACGTAAACTGTGAAGCAGACGAAGTGTAGCAGGCGTAGAGTATGACTAAGTGATTGTGCTAAGTTGTCCTTTATGCAAATGTAAGAATCACATTTCAGCACAGATACACATGTATGTCTCATACATTTTTGTCGAACAAAAAAGCGTAACTTATTTTTTTTGCCTAAGTAAACATATTTCAAACTGACGACCGTAGATACGGTGTGATGCTAAATAAGCAATTTTTGCCTGGATGACTTAAATGAAATTTTCCACTGAATTTGTTGGGAAGGTTCAATGTGTACAAAGGGGGGTGTTACATTACCCAATACACGGGCCTTATTTATTAATACAACTTCACTTGAAAGCTACACCACACTTTAGTAACGTACAGTGGAGAAAACGTTATTCTTTCCAAATAAACGCGTTTACGCTAAAACTATTAATTGCAGTGCAAACAGTTTGGAGCCAGATCAGACGCCGGGTAACCCGGCGTCTGATCAGGCTCCAAACTGTACCCGGCGTCTGATCTGGCTCCAAACTGTTTGCCACCAAGATAAACATGAATTATCAGAATTGTCCAAAAGTTGTACTTTTCTACGTTTTAGTGTTTTGCGTTTGCGTACGTATACGTCCAGTCGAAACGTCGATATCTCGAACATGCTTAGTCGAATTTACCCATTATCTCATAGACTGTTTCTAGTATTGAAGATAGGTGACCACTTTAAGCAGGTTGAAAGTAAAGTAGAATGCGCCAAAAGCGCATTTTGCTTTACTTTCAACCTGCTTAGATTTAAGCTATAACCTGCTAGGATAACGAACATATATTTCTTATCATACACACTCATGACTGTATAAAGTAGAACTATTTTCATCAGTGGAGGAATAAATCAAAGGCGTAAAAAGGGGTATATATGGGTTAATGGGTTAGCCCGTATTACTATATTTGAAGATAGTTATCTGTAGATCGCTATCGAACATATCCATATTTCAAAGTTCAAACGAGGCTATATTGATACGATATGGTCGACTTTAGCGAGTTCGAGATATCGAAGTTCGACTGTACTAACTGTATTTAGGTGCACATTTGCAAAAAACTTGGATCCATATCAGACGCCGAGTAACTCGTTGTCTTATCAGGATTCATACTGTTTGACAACCGCTTGATTCTGATTATTTTCGTTTTAAAAATTAAAAAAAATAAAAAAAATTTTGCCGACACCATTGTTGAAGCAGACGATTGCTCAACATGTAAAGGATGATTCATTACAATTTGCCACATTGCACCATAATAATCAATCGATAACAGTCTTACAGTGATCTTTCTGCTGTGTTCTACTACATTTGATCCGATGTTGAAAAATCGATTCGAGTAAGTTTTTGGTGCACAACTTGCTAAAATTAGTGCATTTATTGACACCAAATAAATACGACACTCTGGCATTAATTGAGGTAAATTGTGTAATCTTGCAAAGCACCACGTCCGTGCAGCAATGAGAAAAAAGTTTACTCGCCCCAAAACTTCAACTCGGCAATTTCCCGTTGGTCCGCTGAAGAGTTTGCTCTACACCGCATCAAAGGTATATGTATATCCTGACTATGCCCCTGTTTCAACAGCTCCATCAACCCATTTACGCCCTTGGAACCCTTCGATGCGTATATGTGCTTTTGTTGATGGAATAGACTAGACCGAATTTGGGAAGATGTGCTCCTAAAAAGTTGTGAAGGCAAATTGGGGTAATGCTTGGCATCCTAGTGTTTTAACCTAATTCAAGGGTGCTGAATCCAAATATAGTGGATGCCAAGCTGGATTCTGACTTTTAAGGGGCCAAAAAGGGGAAACAAAATGGCCGCCATAAATTGCTTCTTTTCCATCCAAGCTGAGTTTGTATTAGTTTAGGAAGGTACATTGCATGTAGCTAAAATAGTTGGCAAGTTGTATTACCTAATTGAAGGGTGCTGAATCCAACATAAGTTGACACCAAGCTGGATTTTGACTTTTAAGGGGCCAAAAATGGGAAACAAAATGGTCGCCATAATTTTTTTTCAACCAAGCTGAGTTTGTATTAGTTTAGGAAGGTACATTGCAATTAGCTTAAAAAGATGGTTTTGTAACCTAATTGAAGGGTGCTGAATCCAATACAAGTGGATACCAAGCTGGATTTTGCACTTTTAGGGGCCAAAAAGGGGAAACAAAATGGCTTCCATAAAAAATTCCAACCAAGCTAAGTTTTTATTAGTTTAGGTAAAGGTCCATTACATGTAACTTAAAAGATGGCTAGATTTATAACCTAATTGAAGAGTACTAATCCAAATAAAGTAGATACCAAACTCGATTTTGACTTTTAAGTGTTCAAAAGGGGGCAACAAAATGGCCGCCATAAAATATACATTTTTACCCAAAATATTAGCTATTTCCTTTTGAAATCAACTCAAGATGTGTTAGAACTGAAAGTAGCCCAACAACAAATCATAGGGAACTTGAACATGATATGTGTAGTATTATATTGAATAGAATATATATTCGGTTCACTTGCAAAAAAAGAACAATTTTCCTTTGGTATGTTGAGCGATAGTAGGGTTTCATATTTTAGATTTGAAATGAAAGCGATCCTTCCCCTTGTTTTCAATTTCCCATACTTGTAGCAGTCAGCAACAATTTGAAGAAGAAAAAAATCCCAATATGACTGCCACAATGACAACACAGAGGTATGCATTCTTTCAAAAAGTCCTATAGCCATGCATACACATACACCAGATTTAATCATGAGTACATGCAGTTCTAGTCTGCTATTAAGATTACAGTTCTAGATCTACCCATTGCTTCTGAATCAAGAGAATATGTTTTCTGCCCAGGCTTACTTAAATTACATCTGTATCAAATGGTTGATTCACTTGTTTTACAATAGGGCCCTGTTACTACTGTGTATTATCTTTATTCCATACTGACTTGTATCCTAAATTTCCAAACAATTGCTTGGATATTAAATGTATAAACTGATATATGTATATAAAACATGTATGTTTGCAATTCATTAGAGGCAATATGCGTGTATACAAACAGGCCCTTTTATGACTGATGTAGATCTTCCTAGAGGCTTCCTCGAAGTGCAGGGTTGAATACATACATGCCATTTTGAAGGTACTTGGCCAGCAAATGTCAGATTGCGGTCTCGTTGTGATGTTACAGTTCTTAGCTGATTTACTTGGGCCAAATGTAGTTAACCAAATCATGTCAGGGAAGAAATATGGTAGAGCTGTTTGCATGCATAAGCTGACATTACAAGCTCTGTGACAAGTGCTACTCCCACTGTTTCTTGAACATGGTCAATTCCTGAAGGCTAGTATGCAAGAAGAAACCAATGATTTCGAGGGTGTTCTTATTGTCTTAGCATCTGGAACATTTAATGGGGAAATTGACTCGTGTCTTCGGATGATTTGCGCCGACAACCTGCTGGGCGCAACATGAGATATGTCAGAGATGACCATACTGCCAGACTAAGCTGAGGTCGAGTTCAAAGCAGGCAACTTAAATGTTGTTAAGGATTCAAGCCCGCCATTTAATCAAGTAAGCCTAGATCACAGCCAAGAATGGTTAATGCCACTGGTAAGACGTGGTGACATCTTAGTCATCAAAAAGAAGTCAATTGGCATTGTCTTACAACCTAAGAAGTCAGTTAAGTATATAGACTCGCAGAATCTTCAAGTGAGAAACAAAATGACAGTACAAACACAATGAATAATGTACAGGGAGATTGAAACAAAGTGAGACAGATGAGGCCAAAATTGCCAATGCACTTCGGAGTGGAAACATATTTGTTAAACCAACAACTGCACAAGATATGCAATTGCAAAAATAGTCAACAAAGATCTAGCAACTACAGACATACATGATTCATTACTTGGTGCTAGACAACTAGGACAAGAAACTCTCAACAAGTTTGTAAAATCACGCCTGATTGTCGATGAAGTAGGGCAAACAGCACTAGAAAAATAATCCCCTAAGCTTTGCTTCTCTTTATTCTGTACCAAAGATGTCCAACTTCAAATCAGCACAGAATACTATCAAAGTGGATAGAAAGATCATACAAAGGATCATAACAGCATACAAAGCCAATCGCCCTGTAAACCTGAAGTAGATTCTTCAGCATTAATTAATGTCCGGGCCTGTGTCTACAATGTGCTAGCAAATCACTCCTATCTGATATCCTAACCAATGATCTGGTAATTGCATCTAGCGTGACCCTATATGGAACAATAGCTATAGTCATAGATGGAGAGACATTGGTTATAATGGCTATTGGGAAACCACATGACATCACATTCCCTGACTATGCAGATGCATTTGTGAACAAGTTGATGACCATGGATGCAAACAGCGAGCGGAATTATGTAGTTTTTGACCATTACTAACAACATTCCATAAAATCTGGAACAAGACAAAAGCGTACAAAAGTATCATACCCAAAAAAGAGTAATGACAGACACGTCGATTCCGTTGCCCAGTAACTGGGCTTGCTCATTGTCACTGAGCAAACAGGACTTGTCCGAATTTCTTACCAATCATATCATTCAGAATGTGCTGACCAATAAGACCATCGTAGTTGCTGGTGGTCTCAACCAGCTCATATCTGTTATATCATCAAATCCTGACCTGGAGACATTTCCACTACAAGCCAACAATGAGGACACAATGACACACGTCTGGTGATCCATTGCTTGAGCATTGATTGTGAGTCCATTGTAGTTGCTTCTCGGGATACAGATGCATTGGTACCCTTTGACACATGAAATGTACCACACTTTGGATGAAGAGTGGCACCTCCAAAATAAACCAAATGGGTTTCACTTCATGACATCAAACAAAGTTTATCTTATCAATTTATTAACTTTCTGTTGGCCTTTCATGTTATTACTGGTTGTGACATACTGGTTGTGACACTAGTTGTTCATCGGCCCACATCAAGAAGACGGCATGGAAAGTGTGCCAAGAACAGGTTCAGTTTTCAGTTGCTACATGGCCTCTACTGTATCAGCTGCTGAAGCATTCATACGCCGATTGTATGGAGTATTATGGATGTCGATTAAGTTGTTCAGTAAATGTGTAGCCCAGGAGCCATTGTCACCCATCAGTGATGCCAGCAGGTTATACATCAAACGCTAACACTACCAGACAATGGTGTGGATTGTACTAAAACACTACCATCAGTTACTGACTTTGGTTGGATGGTTGCTGGTGATAATTTGCAGCCAGTTCTGATGATGCTGCCAGCGATTCTGAATTATTGCCTAGAGATCATAAGCTGTTATTGTGCCATGGGGTACACTAGTCTACGCTGAGGTGCACAGACTCTTGCAAATTATTGACACTACATGTATATCATAATGTGTGTCTAATATATTGACAGTCGACACAATTAATGTGAGACTGGTCACGCATAATTTTGAATCATTGATAGTAATGTGTGAACTTTTTTGCTAAAACAAGGCAAAGCGTTGTCCATTTTGAGTTTAAAATAGCTGCCATCTTTTTCAGCTACATGTACCTTAAATGTAATTCAAAAATACATACTCAGCCGGGATTCAATATTTGAAAAGATGTTGTATAATGATATAAAATAAATGTTCTGGCGTCCATTTTGTTGTCCAGTTTTGACCATTTTAAAGTCGAAATCCAGCTTGGTTTTCCAATTTTTGGACCAGCACTCTTCAATTAGGTTAAAACACTAACCATCTTTTAAAGCAACCTGTATGTTATCTTCCTAAACTAATTTAAACAAAAGTATACATTTACTCAGCTTGGATGCACTATTTGATAAAATGTTGTAAAACAATGTGAAAAAGCAGTGGCCATTTTGTTTTCAATTTCTGGCCCATAAAATTCAAAATCCAGCTTGGTATCCACTTGTGTTGGATTCAGCACCCTTCAATTAGGTTTTCAAAATTGCCATCTTTTAAACTACATGCAATGCACCTTCCTAAACTTATACAAACTCAGCTTGGTTGGAAAAAACATACTATGGTGGCCATTTTGTTCCCCCTTTTTGGCCCCTTAAAAGTCAAAATCCAGTTAAGTATCTACTCTTTTTAGATTAACACTCTTCACTTTGGTTATAAAACATGCCATCTGTTTGGCTACATGCAATGTACCTTCCTAAACTTATAGAAACTCAGATTGGATGAAAAAATATATTTATGGCAACCATTTTGTTTCCCCTTTTTGGCCCCCTTTTAAGTCAAAATCCAGCTTGGTATCCACTTGTGTTGGATTTAGCCCCCTTTAATTAGGTTATAAAACTAGCCATCTTTATTTTTAAGCTACATGCAATGAACCTTCCTAAACTAATAAAACCTCAGCTTGATGGGAAAAATATTATAGCGACCATTTTGTTTCCCCTTATTGGCCCCTTAAAAGTCAAAATCCAGCTTGGTATCCACCTGTGTTGGATTCAGCACCCTTCAATTAGGTAATGCAACTTGCCATCTTTTTTAGCTGCATTCAATGTACCTTCCTTAGCTAACACAAACTCAATTAGGATGGAAAAGAAACAATTTATGGCGGCCATTTTGTTTCCCCTTTTTGGCCCCTTAAAAGTCAGAATCCAGCTTGGCATCCACTATATTTGGATTCATCACCTTCGAATTAGGTTAAAACACCAGGAGGCAAAGCATTACCCTAATTTGCCTTCACCTTTGAGATTTTTTGAAAATCAGTCTAGTCTAGAATGAGTGTCTGGGCTAAATTTTCAATTTCGTTTTGTTTTATATCGAAATTCCTATGAGCAAACAGTGTAGACTCTGATCAGAGTCTACACTGTTTGCATATGGCCATTTTATAGGACGCTATTGGCACACATAGGTTAACACTTGCACCACCAAAGTAATCGTGATCTACATTCCACTTCCTGGTTACAAAGTGAACAAGTGTCGTCTGCCTTTAATACTCCTTTCATTGCCACATCGTTTGAATAAATATTGCCGTCTGCTCTTTTTTCTCAAATTCATATTTAACACATTTGCACCTAGTGGATTTTTTCATGCTTATAATATTAGATAGTCACTTTTTATATAAGGGGTACATGTACCTGGCCTTAGTTTTTATTTTCGTTTTGTTTTATATTGAAAAACCTATCAGCAAACAGTGTATGCTCTGACCAGTCCACACCTACAGTGGAGAATCTGTTATTCTTTCCCGTTTAAACGCAAACGTACGCAAACGTAAAACACTAAAACATAGAAAAGGACAACTTTTCGACAATTTTGACTATTCATGTTGATCTGAGTGGCAAACAGTTTGGAGCCTGATCAGACGCCGGGTAACCCGGCGTCTGATCTGGCTCCAAACTGTTTGCACTGCAAATAATAGTTTTAGCGTAAACGCGTTTATTGGGAAAGAATAACAGATTCTCCACTGTAATGCGGAGTCTGGTCATAGTCTACACTGTTTGCTTTTGTAGGACGCTAGACATAAACATATTAACCCAATAGTGTCCACGATCCCATATATGGGACATAGGCGAACAGTGTAGACTCTGCGGCGTCTGATCAGAGTCTACACTGTTTGCTGAAAGAAACTTCAATATAAAACAAAATGAAAATGAAAATTTTGACCAGGCATCCCTTTGATAAAAAAATGAACTAATCCAATGAATATAAACATGGAAGAATCCACTGGGTATGAATGGGTTAAGGCAATTCTACTACAAACCCATCGAAAAGTGGGTGTATGGCAGCTTAGATCCGGATCAGATGGCGAGTTACTGATGGCAATTTCCAGTTCACTGGGGACAAGGTTGTACAATGGGTAGCCCCTTCCACTCCAACAGCGATTACAAACCACTTTACAAACAGTTGGGACCCTGATCAGACACCGCGTTACGCGGCGTCTGTTTACATAATGGTCCAATCTGTTTGACAATCATTTCAATATTTCTTCAATCTCTTTGTCTTAAATCTAGCTATGAAACAGCTTTCTTTTGGTACATATTTATGACTGTATAGATTTAAAACTAATTTCTTCAATGAAGAAATAAATTAAATGCGCTAAAAGGCACTCTATGGGGGAAATTAAGGGTTAAAAAGACGAATGCATGATGCCATTAACCCATGGATTCACTGCCTTACCCTGAGTACAAAGATTTGCAAATAGTTTGGATCCTAATCAGAAGTCGCGTAACGCGGCATCTTAACATGATCCAAACTTTTTTACACTCACTATGATATTACTTTAGTCAATTAAAAGCAGACGGCAAGTACTTAAAGCAGATGACAACATGGCAGTATTAGGGTATATGTAGCCATCTTATGACGTTACCATAGGTTTTATATTGTTCGGATAACCTGCCGGTCTTATACACTGAAAGGGTTTCAGGAAGAAGCGTAATACAGTGGATCATCTTTTAACTTTAACCAGTATAATCGACAGTAGAAAGAAATTGAAGTTGTCGACATACTGTGCATTTATCGACTTTAAAAAAGCTTATGATTATGTAAATAGAGAACTGCTTTGGCAAAAACTTTATGATAATGGTATTAAAGGTAAAATGTTGACTGCCATATGCTCATTATACTCATCTGTTTCATCATGTGTTAGAGTGAATTCTTTATGCACAGATTGGTTTGATGTAAACAGCGGTTTAAGACAGGGGTGTATTTTATCCCCCTTGCTGTTCAATTTGTATATAAATGACCTTGTGGTGTACCTTAAGTCATTTGATATTGGAGTTACATTTGATGGTGAAAATATATGTTCATTGTTATATGCAGATGATATCGTTCTAATTGCAGAGAGTGCGGCTGATTTACAAATACTTTTAGATGGTATTTCTGAATGGTGTAGAGTTTATGATATGTCTATCAACAGTAGTAAAAGTCAAATAGTTCATTTTCGTCCAAGTGTATAGATAAATCTTTGTTTCTGTTCCATGTTGGAAATGATAACCTTGATAATGTTGATAGATATACGTACTTAGGGTTAGTGTTACAAGAACCCTTAGATTTTAACATTACTGCAAAGGTGGTGGCTCAAAGTGCAAGTCGAGCACTCGGTCTAGTTATATGTAATTGTAAATCCGTTGGAGGTGTTCCTTATAAAGTTTTCAAACACCTTTTTGATACAATAGTTTGGCCTGTTATATGTTATGGCTCTGCAATATGGGGTCAAAAATCAGCGCATTAATACAGTACAAAACAGAGCGATGCGTTTCTTTTTAGGTGTTGGTAAATACACCCCAAACGCAGCTGTAGCAGGTGAAATGGCATGGAACAGTACCAGCACAAAGCAATGGAGATCCATTGCTTTGTGCTGGTCACGGTTGTCTTGTATGTCAAACAACAGACTTAACAAAAGAGTTGCTATTTGGGCAACCACATTTTCAGGGAGAAATTGTAAAAATTGGTTTTATTTAGCTACAAATAAGTTTAAAGAGCTTGGTTTAGAACAATACTGTAACTTGAAGGATCATATTCCTAAGCGTATTCTAACAGAGTCATTAGAAAAAATAATGCATACGCAATACTGTGAAGAGTGGCGAAAATCTATCAATTCAGTAACAGGGCCATCTGGACGGGGAAGAAATAAGCTCAGGACATATAAGTTATTTAAAACGGTGTTTGAGACAGAATTCTACTGTAACCTGATTATGCCATTAAGACACAGGACTGCCTTTAGTAAATTTAGATGTGGAGTTGCGCCCTTATGTATTGAAACGGGTAGATACGAAGGCTTAGATGTTTACGATCGAACATGTCCATTTTGTCACGAGTTTGAAGATGAATGTCATGTATTATTCGATTGTTTTCTCTATGACGATTTAAGAAAAACACTTTTTGATCAGGCCGAAAAAATAGCCAACGATTTTATGAGTATGTCTAAAATGGAAAAAGTTATATTCATTTTCACTAAAACTGAAATGTGTAAACCTGTTTTAGTATTCTTCGTCGTCGAAGTTTTTATCTTTGTAAGTAGTTAGCTGTAATAATTTAACATGATGTTTTATGGTCTTTGTACAATAATGTCAATACTGTACGGTTTAATTCATACGTAGTTTTTTTTTTTTTTTTACTTTATGTATACAGTCTCTATCAATAATTTTTATCTCATATCTTATATGGGATAAACCTGTTTCTTTAATGTATTTATTTAAATGTCCTATTTGTCCGTTTGTTTATTTGTTTTTATTTCCTTGAAACTTTTTATCCTTTTTAGTGTTCCTTTAATATAATACTCTGTTTAGGTCGTATCATTGATAGAGGCTACATATATATCTTAGAATATGTAAATGAAAGCTGTAGCATATGGCTTTTAATGAGTATTGTTAATGAAATGGATTCTGATAAGTATATCAATCATAGTCTCTTATAATTCTTTTATGAATGGCATGATTTTGTGTAAATGGAAATTATGTGATATGTATAATATGTTGAAATCATGATGAGACTCAAATAAAGATATAGACTGAAAACAAACCTTTTTGCCTTATTACATGTAGTGGAGAATCTGTTATTCTTTCCCGTTTAAACGCAAACGTACGCAAACGCATTGCACTAAAACATAGAAAAGGACAACTTTTCGACAATTTTGACTATTCATGTTGATCTGAATGGCAAACAGTTTGGAGCCTGATCAGACGCCGGGTTACCCGGCGTCTGATCTGGCTCCAAACTGTTTGCAATGGAAATAATAGTTTTAGTGTAAACGCGTTTATTGGGAAAGAATAACGTTTTCTCCACTGTATCAGCAAACTTGCATGGTCAGCTTCTAATTTTTCGCCTGTTACAATAACGTCGGATTAACAGATGTCGTCTGCAATTGATAAGCTAAAGATTTAACATTTACGTCGCGATTCGCGGCTTCTGGGTCTCGTTTCATAAAACTTCGCACGGCAAATGAGAAATCAGAAATTGAATGTATTTTAAAGTTTTGACTTACGATCGTTTTTGTCGTACGAGGTTTTATGAAAACCCCCTGATCTTGTTAAGTTGCGACTAGCAGACGAATAGGCTGACATAATTACCGTCTTCTTTCATCTTTTAAATTTAGAGTATAACCATTTTGACTGAAGAAACATCGTATGATCATGGCGTCGAACAGTTTGGATCCTGATCTGACGCATATTTACTGGGCGTCTGAACAGGACCCCGAATATTTGCAAATGTTTCACCGGCAAAGGCAAAGAAGACGTTAATATGCATTTCAAGCCAAGTATAAAATGCAAATGACATTGTATGCCCTTGCATGAATGCCAGGGTTTTTTGAATGTATTGCTCTATTGTGTAAGTAATGGGGGTGTACGGTTTAGGTAAAATTACATACTAATTATATTAAACCAACACGCACACTTAGAGTTTTGGCCAATACCCAAATTTCTTGATCCTGATAATATTATCCTTTTCTTTGCTGACCTTGACTTATGACGAGTTTTACCCACAGTTTGAATCCAGACACCAAGGTTATATAAAGTAGGGCTGTCTTTTCTCCGAACTTTTCCGAAAGCTTCTGATATTTATCCTTGCAGATGATAGCTTTAAACAGGCTGAAAGTAAAGCAGAATGAGCCTTAAGGCGCGTTCTGCTTTACAATCAACCTGCTTAAAGTCATTGCGATTAAAAATTAAAAATTCATGATCAACTTATGGCAGGCCTGATAAAGCGTTTGAGTTGAATATACAGATGTGTTCGTTTTCAAGTATTTCATTAATCAGAATTATGGGGAATGCTTTAGAACGAGTTCAGCCTCATCTCAAAAGCTATAACCTTGGATCCAGCTCAGTGTGGAGTAACTCGCTGTCTGCCCACGATCGCAACTTCAGATGTGGCACAATTAAATATCCATGTATGGTGTTGCCTATAGGCTCAAATCTGACCCATCAAATGCTTGAGAATGAATTCAGACTCAACACAAACGCTTTATAAGCGCTAGGCCAGGTGGCAGCTTAAGAGGGTTTTCTGATTTACTTTCATCTTGCTATACGCAGCCATCTGTTTTGAAGACAATTTAATTGGAAATTTTCGTTTATTGCTATTGAGGTAAAGGTTAAATTGGTTAAACACAGCTAGGGCGTTTGAGTGGACAAGTTTTATTCAGAAATCTCCGCTCGTTTCTTATCTAAATGTGAAAACAACCACTTTAGAATTAAAAAAAGCTGTATAATGACCCCTACTCAACATTTGATCTAGGTCCAACAATTTTTTCACGCGTTTGGGCTGGTTATTCACTAAGTCTGTTCCTGCAGATCGCGGATTGACAAGTACAGATGTCACAATCTCGTCTGCTTTAGAGGTTGCCAAAGGTACAATTTCAAAGTAAGTTTTAAAGCAATGTGATCAAAGAAGAATCGATAAAAGTGTCTAATAGCTTGGATCCTGATCAGACACCGAGTCACGCGGCATCTGATCACAATCCAAACTATTTGCAAAGTCGAAAACTTTATGCACATATAGCGGTCACAGAAAGGGTTAAACCAATATCGCATGACAGTTTTCGCGGCATTAGAAGAAGCAATTTTATGTAATTTATAGGCGTAACGTCTTGCTCATAGTTTACAAAAACAGGATTATTATATAGATGTCCTTGACATTGTAAAACTGAAGCTGAATTTAATCTAATGCAACCAAAGCACTGTCTAAACCGAATTCAATTTTAACTTTCGTCGCGTATGACAGGAGGCGAAATGATTAATTCATTGAACCCTAGCGACGAGTTTATTCGTCATTTACTTATTTGTATTCCTGTACATTTGTCCTATTTAAACAGTTTATACCAAGATCAGAGGGCTCAGAAAGGAGCGGTGATCAGGGTCTGCATTGTTCGTAAGTTTTGCAATTTATTTCGTAGTTGATGAAAGCTTATATAAAACTGATTTAATACACCTACAGTAACCCCGTGTCTGAAATAAATGACAATTTTGAAGCAGAATGATGATATTTCAAGATTTTACGTGTTAATGCTTGGGTCTGCAGGACCCCTCTGATCAGAGTCTGCACTATTTTCCATTTTGCAATATTATGTTAAAATCAGTCTTATACAAATGTATAGTCAAATGCAGTAGACTTAGAGCTCCAGATAAGGGGGGTATTTCAAAAACTAAAATCTTTATTTCTTCTTTAAACCGTATGGTGTCACTACTCATTAGAATCATCTCGAAGAGACAATTCTAATGAGCAGTAACACCTTAAGATTTGGTGCTGAAATAAGTGAGAAAATGTTTGATTTGTTGTTGTCTTATCTGGAGCCCTGAAACTTAATATTGGACATAGGGGCTAGCCATGAAGGGGCTACTGAGATAACAGCCTAAGAATGTTTGTACTGTATTAACGCAAACGAAACGCAAACACATCGCAGTAAAACATAAAAAATGACAACTTATTGATAATTATGCCTATTCATGTTAATTTGAGTGGCAAACAGTTTGGAGCCTGATCAGACGCCGGGTTACCCGGCGTCTGATCTGGATCCAAACTGTTTGCATTAGAAATAATAGTTCTAGCGTAAACGCGTTTAGTGGGAAAGAATACAGTATTCTGTATACCTTGGTGCTCCAGGACAAACACTCTTATCATTTATTCTTGACCACATGTTGACCTTGATCAAATTTCTCTTTCACTTCAGTGCAGTAAAACTATAATGGTAATCTCCCATACATGATGTACAGTGGAGAATCTGTTATTCTTTCCCAATAAACGCATTTACGCTAAAACTATTATTTGCAGTGCAAACAGTTTGGAGCCAGATCAGACGCCGGGTTACCCGGCGTCTGATCAGGCTCCAAACTGTTGGCCACCAAGATAAATATGAATGATCAGAATTGTCCAAAAGATGTACTTTTCTACGTTTTAGTGTTTTGCGTTTGCGTTCGTTTGCGTTTAAACGGGAAAGAATAACAGGTTCTCCACTGTAACCCATTACTCCATGAATACTCAATTTTACGCCTTTAATTTATTCCTCCGAAAATAATTCCATTTATTACAGTCATGAATGTGCACCATTGTAACTATTTTCTTTATCCTAGCAGATTGTAGCTTAAAGTAGAAGGCGCATTATGTTTTACTTTCAAACTGCTTTAAGTGACAATCTGTCTTCAAAACTAGAAACCCGCTCTAATGGAGTATTGGGTTAAATTCTATGGTAAGAAAACTACTCTAGAACGTTACAAACAATGTAGATCCTGACGAACCAAATTGTAACTGCAGCTTCTGATCTGTGTTTATACCGCCCAGTATCAATTACTCTTCAATTTGTCTATACAGGATCCCTCTGTTCAAGGTCTGCATTGTTTAACTTCTTACAAAGTATTGCAAAACATCCAAGTAGTCAAAAACGGGAATAGGAACATTTGGAATCAGAAGTTGTCTATTGGAAGTTTCAGGGGTGAATGAGTCAACAGCTGGATCTCCCGAGAAAGGAAACTGAAGCCTTGCATGCGTCTGACTGAGTTTCTTACATTGTTTTGAAACAATGAATGCAAAGGTCAACTGTTGTAAAAGGAATGCCTTGATAGGTCAAACTTAATGTCAGTCGGAAGTTTATAAAGATATGCTGATATGTATTGAAACTATATAATTCATAACAACGAGAGATGCAATGCAGAATTCAAGGCTTTATTATTTAAAACAGCAAGGACAGAGTCTGTTATTCTTTCCCGTTTAAACGCAAACGTACGCAAACGCACGCAAACGCAAAACACTAAAACGTAGAAAAGGACAATTTTTCGACAATTTTGACTATTCATGTTGATCTGAGTGGCAAACAGTTTGGAGCCTGATCAGACGCCGGCTTACCCGGCGTCTGATCTGGCTCCAAACTGTTTGCAATGGAAAAAATGTTTTTTAGCGTAAACGCGTTTATTGGGAAAGAATAACGTTTTCTCCACTGTATTGTGAGCGTTAAACTGTACACTATCGACGGATTTAGATCATTAACCGAGAGTTGGCTACAGTAAACCATCGATTTGTCGATGTTGAACGGAACATCAGAAAAAAAGACTTCGACTGATGGTTTGCATAATGATTATTACGTCGATGTATATGAGACATATCAAGAAAACTATGATATTTATCACGAAAAATAGAGCTATCTAACATTACAAATAGTATAGACCCAGATCAGACACCGAATTGGTTACGCGGGGTCTGATCTGAATCTACTATTTTTGTAGAGATGTGTCCCTTGTATGGCGATTTATACTTTATCACACCTAAACGTATACTGCTGTCATCTGGCTCGGCTTCTTTAAATTTCCCAAATTGATATTTTAAGGTAAATTGACTTAATAAATATCTTAATTCATTTACCCCTAATGCCGCGTATTTGCGTATTTTACTCATTTGTCCAGTATAGATCCTCCTGATTAGAGGGATCCTGTATGAGCCTCTGATTAGGGTCTGCCCAGTTTGTCGTTTGCCATATATTGTCAAAACAACCCTACACATGTATATATTAAAATGGACTTGACTTGATTGTTAACTTGGGTTGTCCATTTGAAGTCTAAGGGTAGATTAGCTGAGAGCAAAACATTTTAGATCCTGACCAAACTCCACATTAGACAGCTTCTGGCCAGGATTCAAACTGTTTTCAAATAACCAATGAACACGGGGGTAATTCATTGCAGAAGTGATACAGTGGAGAATCTGTTATTCTTTCCCGTTTAAACGCAAACGTACGCAAACGCAAAGCACTAAAACGTACAAAAGAATAACTTTTGGACAATTCTGATAATTCTTGTTTATCTTGGTGGCAAACAGTTTGGAGCCTGATCAGACGCCGGGTTACCCGGCGTCTGATCTGGCTTCAAACTGTTTGCACTGCAAATAATAGTTTTAGCGTAAACGCGTTTATTGGGAAAGAATAACAGATTCTCCACTGTAGTAGTCTATACACACATTACGACTATTTTAGCGAGTAGTTTGGATGCCGATAGTACACTGATAAACCAAACTGCTTGACAGTCACATCACTGTGCCATAAAACTGAAAATCTTTTATTGAAAACTGAATGCAGAGAGCAATGTTTAAACAGAGCACATTCTGAAAAGGGTTATTGATATCGTTTGCAAAATGAATTTAAGGATATCAAAACACAAAAACTGTGACTTTCAACAGTTGATACATTACGTTTCGTTGTGTTTGAACTGTAAACCACGTTCAATCCACTTGACACCTCGGCAGAGCATCATTGATCGGCGAACATTGCAATTGCACGTACATGTAGTTTATTTCACCATCAGCTGCGTGGGAGTAGATGCGCCTTCTGATTGGGATGTGCACGGTTTGCAGCTACAGTGAACAAGCACTGTCGATGACAGTTTAGAGCAGGTCTGCCATAAGTTGATCATGAAAAATCCTAGGATTTCCAATTTTTCTATTTTTCAAGCGTGGTTACTTAAAGCAGGTTGAAAGCAATGCAGAATGCGCCTTAAGGTGCATTCTGCTTTACTTTCAGCCTGCTTTAAGCTACCATCTGCTATGATAGAAATCAGAAGATATCTGAAAAACCCGGAGAAATGGCAGCCCTGTTAGAGCATATCAAACGCTGGCTTTTTATCAGGGTCTACACTGTTTGCAATAAATAGGGATCTGTTTCCCTTAATAACGCGGTCCGTATGTACATAAGACATGTATACATCTAAAATACATGTACTTTATGGCTTGATTATGAGTCATAATACTTAACACATCTATGCCTGGATATATATTGCTCTCTTCCTATGCACTTCCGGGAAGATAGCATTATAGATAAACAATGGTGTTTCAATGCAATGCAGTGTTTGTTCATACTGCAGAATATCTGATTTGAAATAGCAAACAGCGAATGTTTGCTCTGTGATGAGATACCGCGTCTAATCAGAGTCTACACTGTTTGCCAATGTCTACTTTAGACACCAGGCTTTAACGGGTCAAACAATATAATAATTGCTTTAATGTCGCTTGCCTCAGCTATTTCTAATTTTGTTAATACGCATGTATCATTTTTAAGTGCTAAAACTCGGATACCATTTAGAAGTTCACGTCTTATATGTATCACACTGCTTGGAATATACTGTTAAACTTCTGTTTCAAGAAACACCATGCAACGAAAAGGCTTAATGCAGACCCCCCCCCTTCCACCTCCAAGAAGAAAGCTCCTATAGGAACTTTCTGCTTTACTATTATTCTGCACTAAGCTACCACATGCTTACAAATCTGCTGTAAACTCGTCGTTAACACACAATTTATGATATATTTTGTGGTTAGCTAGTTATTAACGTTTAATGGTATCTATATAAAACCCATCTCTTACGATCAATAATTGAGCTTATTTTTTGGCGTTTTAGGTAGGTGTTTGTTTAAAAGAAGATAAAGGTAAACCAGAAAACTCTTATAGGAGCTTTCTGTTTATTGTTTTCCTGCTTTAAGCTGTAACCTGTCTTAAAACCCCGTCTTTTGGACCCATTTTAAGTGATCGTAATAGATCTAGAGAGGTTTTACTGTATCTTGTAATTAAATGCCGTTTCAGATGTGTACAACCTGCGTCAGCTGTTTCTGATACTGCGATCATCAGCATACTTTTAATCCCGTCCTGTTTTCGAAAAGTGTCATTTCTAAAGAGGAATGGGCACCGCTCGACAAGCACGTGGCAACAAAGCAGACGAGATAGATGTACAGGAACAGCACCTAGTGGAGGGGTCGTCTAGCGGTTCGGATACACCATCTTCCAAGGAATCTGTTCGAGATGGGATGGGAGGGGTACCTGACGGGAGTTGGGGCTGGGTGGTAGTGTTTTCCGTGTTTATGTCATCGTTTCTTGTGGATGGGTGTATCGGCAGTTTTGGCATCATCTACCCCGAGCTTCTCAGTGGTTTTGGTGCTGGACCGTCGCTGACGTCACTGGCAGGTTCAATCATCGTGGCCATGTTTCTGATGTCATGTAAGTAATGACGTATAAAGTATACATGTAGGCTACATTATATAATGTGTTTGTTAAGGGCATGTTGTTACTTTGATTTTCTCAGGCGGAGGCAGAATCCCAAACTATCGTCTGTATGTTTTAGACACAATTTAAGGCAACGACGCTCAAATCGGGCTTCGAGCCCATAGCGACGTGGAACTTATTGATAACTGTCAAATACCAGCACCACTCTAGCACCGAGTCACTGACGCCTTAAATAAATACAAAACGTTACAAAAGCTACACGAATAGAGAAGTTTCGTTGGATCCGTTGACGAATGATTATTGTTGTATTATAGTCTCACTTTAGGACATGGTTTATTTGTATTTGTTTATTTATTTATATTTCTTCAGTATACAACATGACAATTTACAACAAAAGCTGCATACTGCCACTCTTAAATAGAGTAATAAGATACTCTATACACTTAAATCGTACAAGTACTTATCACACTAGGATTTACTTGTTTTTTATTTGAGAAAGTCTTCAAACTGACCATGGCATCATTATTACCCGTCTAAATGAAACGGAACTAAATGCAAACGCAAAACATTAATACATAGAAAGTGACAGTGTTTTGAATAAAAACATATATTGATCTGAGTTTTAAATAGTTGGGGGACCTGATCAGGCGTTGAGAGAATGTCGCCAAATTGATTGTAAATGGTATCCGATTTTGGATTGTGAACGTTTTGATGAGAAGAACAGCACTTACATTGTATAAATACAACCCCTCCGATACAGGCAAGCCGGTGTTAAACTTCTGAAAACCATCTTAAAACAGAGATGACTTAACTCATTCACCCCTGAAACTTTTAATGGAAAATTCCAATTAAAATTAAGTCTTGTCTATTTTTGGCTATTTAGGGTTGATTTCAACAATATATTTCAAAATGACAAACAGTGAAGACTCTAATCAGAGGGAGCACTCTGATTAGGGTCTACATTGTTTGTATAATCTTTACAGGTACATTGTTTGTTAATGGGAGTATACTCGTCGCTAAGTTTGAATGTGTTAATGCAGGGCAAAAGTAAAGCAGAATGCCCTATGCATTACCTTTGTATTAAACTACCACCAGTCATTAACAATTTAACTATATATAGCTTTTGTATGCTCTAAATAGGTTTGATTGTACTAAGCTTACATGTATGTTTATTGGCGTATATATAAAGTATACATTACTCTGAACAAACATCGCTGATTAATATCAAGCATCTGCATGAGAAGCACATGGCTCAATCACATGATCACATACAGTGAAGAAAACGCTATTCTTTCCCAATAAACGCGTTTACGCTAAAACTATTATTTCTATTGCAAACATTTTGGAGCCAGATCAGACGCCGGGTAACCCGGCGTCTGATCAGGCTCCAAACTGTTTGTCACCAAAATAAACATGACTTATCAGAATTGCCCAAAAGTTGTACTTTTCTACATTTTTGTGTTTTGCGTTTGCGTTTCGTTTCGTTTAAACGGGAAAGAATATCGTTGTCTCCACTGTATATAACTTGTCGCTGAAGTGGCTGACCGTGATTGGGAGATACGTTATTGTTTTCCACTGTACGCATTTGCACTTCGACAACGAATATTTAACCTATTTGCACCCAGTGAATTCTTCCATGCTTATATATCAGATACGTCCGTTTTTATCTAGGGCGTGTCTGGTCTAAATTTTCATTTTCGTTCTGTTTTATGTTGAAATTCCTATTCTGATTCTACACTTTTTGCCTATGTCACGTTTATTATTATTATTATTATTCCAGATTTATATAGCGCTCTTTTCACACAGGGGTTGTGCGTTCAAAGGCGCTTCACATGATATTACACAAATGTACCTACAAAGCGAGAAAAACATATAACTACAAAGCGAGAAAATACATATAACTACATTTAGATCTAAAAATAAACATGATACCTTATGGAATTACATGGAAACAAATTCCGAACAAGCAAAATTCTGTCAATGTAATTACCAAGATTATATAAAATAATTATCAATAGTTTATAAAATCAACTTTGAAATGAGTCAAATATTTAAAAGATGAATGATATGATTAAACATGATGAAAGCTGTCCAAGAACTATACCACATACCCCGCCAGCTGGTTTCAAAAGAGACCAGAGTCGTATCCCTATCATCAAGATCCACCAGGCAGGCATTGGTCGACGGTACAACCCCAGAACCCCAAATTAGACCCATAACATCTACAGATGCACACTACTACATGTATGTACAAATGGGTTAATGTAAATAGTTTTGGAGCCGAATCAGACATCGAGGAATTGTTCAGGCTCCAAACTGTTTGTAACTCAGATTTAAATAAATTGTAAATAGCTGCAAGAAACTGTCATTAGTTTTGTTTGCATTTTGTTTGGTTTAACGGGTAAGAATATGACCACAGGTACCCGAGACTGCTTGATGCGGACTGGAGTACACAGCAAAAAGCTGAATGAGCTTTTTTGCTTTTTAAACTGTTTAAACGCAACCACTGAATTTTCGGAAGATGTTTAGAAACAATGTTTTAATTGTATCGTAAAAAACTCATTACTGTCAGATCGGCTATCAAATACGAAGACTGGGCACACACACAATGTTTTTCCTGTTGTTTTTTTCTCACAAAATTAATACATGTACTTACTTCTGCATGAGAACACAGTCAACATGCATATAAGGGTTATCTTTGAAAAACCATTACTCCACAACCTGTGTCTAGTTTTGAAAACAGATGACCTCTTAAAACGGACTGAAAGTAGAGCAGTCTGCTTTAAGCTGTCATCTGCTAGGCTATGTAAATATTTCTTATTGTACATATTCATGACTGTGTGAAATTGAACTATTTTTAAGTGGAGGAATGAATAAAAAGTTGTAAAAAGGGTGTCTTTATGGAGTAATGGGTTGAAATTAAATGTATGATATATACTTTGTTTCATATTACGTGTATATACATTGTATATTCAAAATCACTTCTTACTAACGTAAACACCATTGATCGTAGGTAAAGTGCATTTAAACTTGAATTTGAATTATTCAACTGTAAAATTTAACCATGTTTAACCCGTCACTGCCTTACACAGAGTGTAGTGGTTTTTGCAAACAGTTTGGATCTTAATCAGATCTGATCAGGATCCAAACTGGTTGACACTCAATTTTATATCTCTTAAGTCATGATACCTACATTTTAAAACTGAGGGATACAAGCAGACGACCCTTGTTTTAAAGCTGGTGATGTCATGGCAATGATGGGATTTCATTTTACATGTTTCACTTTGAAATTTATTATCGCTATATTTACGGACTGATTCGGTCCATGTGACAATGATGTAAAGTGACAAACGATGATAACATTGATACAAGGGGCGGGTGCTACTGAGGTGTGTGTGTGTGTGGTGTGTGGGGGTTAACCCATTACCCCATAGCCTGTTTCTAGTTTTGAAGATATGTGACACTTAAAGCAGGTTGAAAGTAATGCGTTCGATATATCGAAGTTCGAGTGTAATTGACTTCTCGCTCTACGTACACTTCGAACAACGAGCTGCTGGTCAGATCCCGCAGTTTTATCACTGGTTTCAATATACTATTGTAAAACACAAGTGAAATAGTAGTATGTTATCAAAGATTCTAACATACGATTGATGTTTTAAATATTTGACTCATTTTATAGCTGATTTGATAAACTATTGATACTTATTTTATATAATCTTGGTTATTACATTGAAAGACTTTCGCTTGTTCGGAATTTGTTTCCATGTAAATCCATAAGGTATCATGTTTATTTTTAGATCTAAATGTAGTTATATGACATTGTATTTTCTCGCGTTGTAGGTACATTTGTGTTATTGAATGAGCGCTTTTGAACGCACAATCCCTGTGTGAAAAGAGCGCTATATAAATCTGGTATAATAATAATAATGTGAAGCGCTTTTGAACGCACAAGCCCTGTGTGAAAAGAGCGTTATATAAATCTTGTATAATGATAATAATAATAATATTAATACATGAATTCGTCTCTATGAACAAAAAACAAATTCACCGTGGTATATCTAGTACGATAAACAACGCTGTGAAAATAGTCCGTTATGCAGGTTGTTCATGTGCCCGCCCTGCGTTAAAACAAAGATCTTTCAATTAAAGGCATGTGGCGTAATATTTTGTACAGTAGGTGGCATGTTTAGATGAACTATTTTTTATTCAATGTATTAAGATGTTAACAATGTTTATATCGGACGTTACGAATATATCTTCAAAACTTTTACTAGGTATGATGTTTTTGGAATGGGTAGAATGGAACAGCAGTAGAAGGGGGTGCGTTCCTACTAGATACCCGTTGTGAAAATAGTCCGGTGCAATTGTTCCCCTTTATTACTAAAAGGAAACCAGTGTAGACCCGGTTAGACCCTTATTTGTAATGTCACAATCGAAATAATCTATGTTCTACAGTTGTTAATCGGCTGTTTAACAACGGTTGGTCGTTGTGATGCGCAGGAATTGACCACTCAGGCCTTCGGTCTTCGTGGCCAATTCAAGCGCATCACAAATCCCAACCGTTACATGAGAGGTTTTGAGTTTATTACTGTACAGACTTTATTAGTTTACCCAAAATGTTACTTGAGTGTTATTTTTAGCACATTTTCGAAATGTCACCAGTATATTTATTGTATAGCTTTTGTTTCTTTACCGAAATCCTTATACGCTTATTACTTTATAATTTACCAAACCAATTTAGGTTACTACTTATTAGAGTATTCACGACGGTTCTAGTGAGTAGTAACATCACAAGACTTGGTGGAAACAAGAGTTTGGTACAGTGGAGAATCTGTTATTCTTTCCCGTTTAAACGCAAACGTACGCAAACGCAAAACACTAAAACGTAGAAAACTTTTGGACAATTCTGATAATTCATGTTTATCTTGGTGGCATACAGTTTGGAGCCTAATCAGACGCCGGGTTACCCGGCGTCTGATCTGGCTCCAAACTGATTGCACTGTAAATAATAGTTTTAGCGTAAACGCGTTTATTGGGAAAGAATAACGTTTGTTTATTTGAAGTACATTTGCATGTCGGAGAAGCTTTTAATATAACGATCCTCGGTGAAATGTATTTTAAAGAGGGGCTATTTCATATTTAACTCATTCTCACAGCTTTGCTCCATCCTCTCATTGTTCAATAAACTCTAACTTCTTAGCTCAAAGCAGACTCTGACAGATTTACTGATGCTTCTTAACTATCAATATATTTTAATATATATTTTTTGCAACCTGTTTGGATCTATGTATTCTCGACGTCCGATTTGGACCTAGACTGTCAGAGTCTGGTTTGAAATAGGCTTCCATCTATGGTTGTTAGACAATACATATTTAACCAACTGTTCAAGTTTTAATTAGATCTACATATACATGTGCATATAGTAACAATAACAATACTTATTGTGTAATAACAAAACTCATTAAGACTAAGTCAAGTCAAGTCAAATATTCTTTATTGGCACAGAGCCTCTAACATTGGTGTAAGTTGGTTTGTACTGGACTGTTTGTAATCTGATATTTACAGGGCTGCCATAAGTTGACATGAAAAATCCTAAGATTTCCAAATTTGCATTTTTCAAGTGCGATTTTACGAATCGTACCTTTACCCCATAGCCTTTTTCTTGTTTTGTTGACATGATACATCTTAAAGCAAGCTGTAAGTAAAGCAGAATGCGCATTTGGGCGCATTCTGCTTTACTTTCAGCCTGCTTTAAGCTGCCATGTACTGGGAAAAAATCCGAAGAAATGGCAGCCCTGTATTTACCTACACACCCACAGGGTAGTTCAAATTGACCAGCGAGGAAACTCCAAGTCAGTGATAACTGAATAGGAGAAACAGGTTGGAAGGTCAAAGTGAGGTGAAAAGTAAAGTGGTAGGTAATTATGTTATAGTGTGTCTTTCACATGCTGTAATAGTTAACATTGTTATAGATACAGACATTTATAACTTTAATAGGCGCTTGATTTATTATAGCTCCCGGGACGCTTTATTTGCTTATTTAGTTATATTCTAATTAACTCGATCTCAAGCTTGCAACTGCACAATTCTCTCTTTGTGAATTCATTTACCTTGTCAATCTCATTGACGCTTAAAAGCGCGTTTTCAAACAGTTTTGGATACTGATTAGGCGCCGCGTAACGCGGCGTATCATCATTATCCAAACTGTTCGACACTCGTTTTGAAAACTCTTCAGTCATTATACCTTATTTGTTTTAACAATGAAACGATATTGCAGAAAAAATTGAAACAGACGAAACTGAAACGGTGAAGGGGTAAAAACATATCACGACAAAAATGTCAGTGAAAAGGTTAATCCTTTCACTGCATTTGTTATTTGCAAACAGTTTGGGCACTGGTTAGACGTCACATTATGTGGCGTCTGATCAGGATCCAAAATGTTTTATAGTCGTCGCGATAACGTGAAGAAAATTTACCTAGATTTGAAAATAAAACAGACGGCAATTATTTATAGCAGATGTCGCCATGCCAGAGAAGGCATTAAGAATATGTGAAAGGTATAATGGGAGGTTGACATTACTTTAAACAAATGATTGGCATTGACAATCATCTTTATTTGCAACCAATTTTAGTTTGGCTCGAGATCAGACGCCACGTAACGAAGCATCTCATCAATATTCAGACTGTTTGTGACTCATACAGTGGAGAATCTGTTATTCTTTCCCGTTAAAACGCAAACGTACGCAAACGCATTGCACTAAAACGTAGAAAAGTACAACTTTTCGACAATTTTGACTAATCATGTTGATCTGAGTGGCAAACAGTTTGGAGCCTGATCAGACGCCGGGTTACCCGGCGTCTGATCTGGCTCCAAACTGTTTGCAATGGAAAAAATAGTTTTAGCGTAAACGCGTTTATTGGGAAAGAATAACGTTTTCTGATATGTATCAATACTTCTTATGTCAATATATTTGTACAAAAAGAGAAAAAGGAGAATTGGGCATAAATTGCAGACGACAATTTTTCTAGCAAATAATTTGGCAGCAAAAGTTAAGGTATTGTTTTTGTTTTAAGACCATTTAACACACGTTTGACATCTAATTTCCTTGCTTACTTGCAGCTCCGTTCCGAAGAGGTTCAATACAAAAACATACATTGTCAAAATTGAGTTAATCTTCCATTCTTTGGATGAGCGTGAATCTCTCTTAGGACAGGCGACTGCTAAATGCGGATCTGAATTTCTATAAGAGATCATTTCACATTTTCCTTAACCATTCACTAAATTTATCAAAGCCCCAGTAATACAAATTTGACATGTATGCTTTGCCTTTGTATTCCACCTATCTTTCTCGGGACACAATCTGATATATATTATTTCCTTTCCTAGGTCTCATTGCCGGCGGACTTCTACGTCGGTTTAGCTGTCGACTTGTTTGCCTTGTCGGCGGTTGCATCACTACGATTGGTTTCGTTTTATCGTCGATGTCACGTGATATTTTTACCTTTACTGTTACGTATGGCGTGTTAGGAGGTAAGGAATTTCATCAGTTGATTGTTATTCCTACATCTTAGAATTCCTGTTTCGGCATGTTCGACAAATTGCAGCTAAAAGCCAAATAAGAAAGATGTAGTTGTAAAAGTAATATTGAAAAACATGTAGAAACATTAGATGCGTCTTTGAAAAGATGTTGTATTACAATTTTACATCTTTACCTGCTATAATGTCGTTTTTAACCCTTTAACCCATAGCCTGTTTCTAGTAGTAAAGATATGTGACCTATTAAAGCAGACTGAAAGTAAAGCAGAATGTGCCCTCAGGCACATTCTGCTTTACTTTCAGCCTACTTTAAGTTACTATCTGCTAGTATATAGAAAATATTTCTTATAGTACATGTTCATGACAGTATAAAATGGAACTATTTTCTTTGGCGGATGAATAAAATGAATGCGCTAAAAGTCGCTTCTATAAGGGAAAGGGTTAAAGCTCAATCTTTACGTCATATTAGTTTATCGCGGCTTCTGATCTGCGTCTTAATTTTGTTAAATAAATTCATGTACACGGAGTCCAGGCGAAGGGCTAAAAGAAAGATACCATTAACTCTCTGTTGAGATAGCAGCACTTACTCATTGAGTTCGATGGATTTACCCAGTTACTCCCAGTAAAATCGTCCATGTTCATATTGGAATAGTCATTTTTTATGTAACGGGTGTAAGTCCAAACGTTTCGTTTTGTTTTATACTGAAATTCCTATCAGCAAACGGTGTAAACTCTTATCAGACGCCGCATTATGCGGGGTCTGATCAGCATCTACACTGTTTGCCTACGGCCTTTATATAGGGCGCTAGGCACACATACGAGTAGGTTAACTGTGGTATACATATATGTGAATGGTAATAGTTCGTTGAATGTTTTTTGCAATTTATTTAATAGTGCCAGACATTATTTCCTTCTGCTTTATTTTCTCAAGATATGGATTTAGGAACTTTGACTGGAAAACATCGATGTCAGTTCATAACAGTTTAAAATCTGACCAGAAGAAATAACAATGATATCTTGTGTACATTTTCCACACTGTCACTACAGGGCTCCAGATAAGAGGAGTATTTCAAAAAACGAAATCCTTTAATTCTGCTTTAAACTCTATGGTGTCACTACTCATTAGAATTGTCTCGAAGAGGCGATTCTAATGAGTATGACACAAAAGGATTTGGTGCTGTATGAGTGAGAAAAAGTTGGATTTGTTCAGAATACCCCCTCTTATCTGTGGAGCCTTGTGTACATCTCAATATATGTTTAAGATTATTTCCTGGCATGACTTCTTTCAATCAATCTCTTTAGTTATACATTTCTATATACTCTTTCAGGCATTGGTTTTGGAATGAATCACTTAGCTGGAAATGTGTTAGTAAATATGTACTTTGAAAAGAAGCGTGGATTGGCCTGTGGTATAGTGTCGTCTGGTGCGGGGTTCGGCTTGTTTGTGTTTGCGCTCACGACGGAATCCCTCCTGCAGCAGTACGGATGGAGAGGAACCATGCTTATCACTGCTGGTATCATGTTTAACTTTTGTGTCTTTGCTTGTTTGCTGAGACCAGTTGAACACAACATTTTGCTCAAGAATCATAGAACCAGTAATGCTCGTCCCCATGACAACAGCGATAATACACAATCAAACAAACCACTGCTACAAGATGATATAAACACAACAGAAAGTAAAGAAGCTAACAACATAAATACACCAACTGTACAATGTGCACCAGAGAACATGGACATGGCCCAAACTAACAATTTCCAAAGTCTTGTGAATATTTCTCATGGTATTGTTATTCAAAATTCTCATCTCATATCATTACCTGACTTATCAGGGTCAAAGACATCAACTGTAAATGTTCGATACAGAAACTTCAGCCATAGTAACAACAATCATTTATATAGTCAGAGAAGCATCGACCCTTTCTTAAGGAAGGACATTCTCTACTCTGGTAGTTTATGTCACGTTAAAGAATACATGGAAAGTGGTAACTTACAAACATTTGTGCCATCTATGAGTGTGATCCACTCTGAGGACGAGCAATGCTCTGATGAAGGTTATGAGAGAATACAGACTCCACCAAAGACAACAGGCTTGTGCGATCTGACATTGTTTAAAAACGGAGTGTTTATTCCTATATTGGTTGGAGGTGTTCTGTTACAGATGGCTCAGTTTATTCCAAGCACATTTATTCCTGAATACTGCAAAACCATTGGTCTGACTGGGAACAAAGGATCTGTGATCATATCAATTTATGGTAAGCATATTTATATCAAGTATTACGTGTTAAACCGACCTTACTATGAAAAAGCATGCATTTGTCTTAAGGAAGATGACTACTAAACCAAATTTGAAATTGGAATTGTCCATCAAAAGTGTCAGGGATCAAGTGGTTTGCTTCTGATCAAACTCAATATTGTTTTACTTTAACATAATATGTACAATAACATGTCAAACTGGTATGAAATATTCACAATGGACAATGATATAGTTCAGTCACACCAATCAACACTATATGTCAATACTAACACAAAGAAGAATACGAAATACTCGTATTACCATCGTGATTGTTAAGATATTGCATTGTATGACATAGTAAGGCGTCAAAATCAAAATTAAAATCACAGCATGTTACCAAAATAAAAGACTAGATAAAGTTAAAATTTAAGTTATATTTTAAAGTAGTATGATTGATTGATTGAGTTCGGTTTTACGACACCACGACACATGAAATTGTTATATGGCGCCGAGTTCAAAGTATTAAAAAAGAGAATTTAATGTCAAAACTGAATTGTTATGTATCACATGCTGGACTTGTATACAGGTACGTGTATATTAAGTTATACTCAATTAAAAGGTGAAGAGTGTTGCATCGAAATAGATGGATTTACTAAGACACATCTGCTATTTATATGGTTCAAAAGGGGTTTAATCTTTTTCAAAAAATGAAATAGCAATATATTGTCATGCAAAGAATGCATAAAAATGCAGCTCAAAGTAAAGATTATACTTAACGATAAAGATGTTCTTTGACTTAAAATTTTAAAACAGAAAAAGAAGTGTTATCATTCACATCTTGTGTCAAACTGTTATAGAGGCAGCACCAATTGCATGCAAATTATTTTATGCCAAAACCTTTGATCTTTGGAATAGCATGTTTTTTACTCTCTGACATTGAATACACTGATATATCAGATATCAAAATTATTGCAACTTTGCTAATGTATAGCTCAAGGGAGTAATAATCCCAAATATTACAATTATCAAGTCATATCTGAGTCTTATGTTGTGAATATTCATTCATTGAAGAAACACGTTTAATGAATAACCACTTAACACATTAAAGATCATATTGGAGAAAATATCGGGATCACCCCTAATATCTAGACTAAATCTGAATAATGGGAGATCCTTTGAAAGCACTGAAATCAAAGCAAATACTGAAAATTGCAGACTCGCAGACTCGGTTTAATTGAGTCAGTTCATGAGCAATACTGAAATATGCAACAGTGCTCACGCCCCCTAGCACCAGCTTAAGCGGAATTGAACTTTCAACTGTAAATGCGCTGAAATCAATGATTCCAAAGCCCATTAATCTATTACACGTCAGTCAATCGTTCTTCTTTAGTGTGTTTAGAAGATATCAGAAACGACTCATTAACGCCTATCGTCCTCAATGGTAGGCATTAGCAAACAGTATATACACTGATGGGACGCTGTGTCTATCACTGCTATGTCTTTAGCTCATGATTGTACAGTAAAACCTCGCTATTACGACCACTAAAGTATGTTAATTATTAGGGTGTTTACTATAGGTGACCGCTTAAAGCAAGGTGACAGTGAAACAGAAAGCTCCTATAGGAGCTTTCTGTTTCACTGTAACCTTGCTTTAAGCTGTCACCTGTCTATTATACACTCAATTAGCCTTCGTTTTAGTGGTCGTAATAGCAAGGTTTTACGGTATATCTATATAGAAATCTATGGGGTTCTTTGCATTATCCCGGTATACATGGGTTAAATAGAGAGAAAGTAAAAGAACATATTGTTTTACCTTTAAAGGTGCCGTGAACATTGTTGGACGGTTGAGTGCTGGTTGTTTGGCCAACTTACGTTGTGTTGACTCTCTCTGGTTGTGCAACTTTGGAGCATTTATGTGCGCCGCGTGTTGTTGTTTATTTCCATTGTGTACCACATTCCACACCCTGGTTGCCTTTGCTGTAGGATTCGGCTACTTTGTAGGTAAGTGTCCGATACGTGTCACTCAATACAGAGCTTAGTCACACACATTAGAGTCCAAGGTTGTAAAGCTTTTGAGTCGATTTTGAGATCGTTCTAAAGCATTTGATAGGTCAGATTTGAGCCTAGGCTCTAGATAATCTGACCTATCAAATGCTTGAGAAAGACTTCAGACTCAACTCAAAAGCTTTATAACCTTTGACATAGGTAAATCTTTTGACGACACAAGTGTGAGGCACTAAACTGGTTCCTTTTTATTTAAATAGGTTTCAAACGATGCATGGAGATTCTTGAAAATTTCTAACATACACGCCTTATCCACAGCAAACACTAAATGGTAAGTCAGTGAGTGCTTTTCAATATAGAAACTTGTTAAAGCACAAAAGAAGGCTTTAAATTGAGCAAATGGTCGTGAAGGAGATTCTCATAATCACAGGTTACTGAAAAAGATATCAACTACTGGTAAATATACTGAAAAAAATTGCTTCGTATCAACTGTTATTGCTTAAAAATACAATTATACGTATAACATGTATATGTATAATTATAATTTATTTTAACAAGAACGCCATTTTTTCACACTATAAAGAAGACGTTATTATTGCCCGTTTAAACGGGAATGCAAAAAAAGATTGGCTCATGGTTGCTAATGCTGACCATTTTAAGCTGGCTGGCAAACAGTTTGGAGCCTGATCAGACGCCGGTTTGTACGACGTCTTATCTGGTTCCAAACTAGTTGCTAAGGACATGCATGTTTTACATATAATTATATAGTTCTTCAAACACATTCTTCTCTGAAACTAATTAGGTCAGAGCTTTGACATTTGGCATGGTGACACTTCCTGAGGTCTTTACCACTATTGTTGGAAAGGTTTCTGTCTGTTGTATATGTAGGTCACAGGAACTGAAATAAATTGTTCAATGAAAACTCCAAAGAGATTCTTGTTTGAAACCACAAAGACTTCGGCTTAGATATTCGACACAACACGTCAGCTATATGTCCTGTAGCAAAATTGTTTAAAGTGTGCCACTGGTGTTAAAAGTGACACTGCATTGGGGGTTACAATTGTACATAGAGTTATACAGTGAAATCTTCAAACATCTTTGAGCATCGATATTTGTGCTGATGGAACATATTGAGGTATTTTAACAATATTGCTGCAATGGTTCCAGTCCGTTGCATATCCAGATCAAAGGAACTATAACATTCGAGTTTTACTCAATTATATCTTTAAAAATCTCGTCTGAAAAGCCTACAGCTTAGGTATTTGACGCATAGCATAATCTACAGCCCAACTTTCAAGATTTAGCGAATTATGACTCTTGGGTAAAGATGAGCGAATTGAGTTCGCATGGCCTTTTTGTTTTCAATTTTTATGACTAAGTAACTATACCATAGACGAAATTATGATAATTTTATATCTATATTTCCCCATTTTTTTTACGATTCGGTACAGTGGATAATCTGTTATTCTTTCCCGTTTAAACGCAAACGAAACGCAAACGCAAAGTACTAAAACGTAGAAAAGTACAACTTTTGGACAATTCTGATAATTCATGTTTATATTGATGGCAAACAGTTTGGAGCCTGATCAGACACCGGGTTACCCGGCGTATGATCTGGCACCAAACGGTTTGTAATAGAAAAAATAGTTTTAGCGTAAACGCGTTTATTGGGAAAGAATACCGTTTTCTCCACTGTACAAGGGAAACCATTTTTCATCTTTTTTTTTATTTGTGTGATTAACTAGTACAGTGGCATTTCAACACCAATTTGATGTATTTTATATATTTTTGTGAATAACTGATACAGAAAATTTAGTACAATGACTTTCTGTGCCATGGAGGAATGAGATTTTGTGTGCAACTTACGACGAGTAGAGGACTGTTTGTACTAGTTAGACACTTTTATCAACCTTTTATTTCTTATTTTTTCTGGCTTGCTGTTTTATATACAGGCGGACGTCGATATTTTGAACATGTTTAACTCGGATGATTCTTTATTTCTACAGTTGAATTTTTATTATTATTTCAACTTGCTTAAGTCGACAAATCTAAATTTTAAACTTAAAATGTGGCTTATCAAAGTTTTGACTTTGAAATACGGATAAGTTCGACTTTAACGAAACAGCTTCGTTCTTTGAATATTTTCTTTTATATGTTAGTGATTAGATGTACGTGCAATTTCCGAACTTAGTCTGTGACAATAATGTACAAACAAACCTGTATTAAGCGACCTTTCTTTGAAGAAGAAAACTGACATTCCAAGACATTGGACTTCTAAATGCAGGATATAAGGGTAATACAGAATTTAAGCGACTGCAAAAGTGTTTTATATTGAATAGTCACTTAATATATATGTTGCACTAAATCGCTATTACGACCACAATAAATAAAACTCCTTGGTGCCGTATAAGACAAAGAGTAGATTAAAGCAGAATGGAAATGACAATACAAGTTGAAGCTTTATTAATTACCTTAACCATGCTATGTGATCGTCCTCAAACACTGAACGCAAGCATTCTTTGCTGTGGTCATAATAGTGGATAGCTTCTTTTTTCAGGCACATGCATTTCTTATTAGTCCACCTCCTGGTATGTTCTAGCATTTTCATTGGATCAGAGCAGTCACGTTTTTATGGTTTTTATAAACAATATATGCTTACGGTGGACTACCTTTTATAGGATACTCGTGCATTCTACAATATATACTTATGGTGGACTACCTTTTATAGGGTACTTGTGAATCTTATAATCTATACTTATGGTGGACTATCTTTTATAGGGTACTTGTGAATTTTACAATATCTAGTTAGGGGCCTCCATGGCCTAGTGGTATAGTCACTTTGACTTACATCACTAAGCTCCTCTCCGTTGTGAGTTCGAATCCCAGTAGGGTCGTTCGGATTTTTCACGTGGGGAAGCCTTCCAGCTGGCTTGCGGAAGGTCGGTGGTTCTACCCAGTTGCTGATTATTGCATGAAACAGTGCATAAAGGGCTTCTGGGGTCTTCCTCCACCTGTTATTAGCTGGACGTCGCGATATGACTGAAATACTGTTGAAAGCGACGTAAAATCAAAACAAATCAAATCAAATCAATAGCTAGTTATGGTGGACTACATTTTAGGGTACCTGTGTATCTTACAATATATGCTTATGATGGACTACTTTTGATAGGATACTCTTGTATTTTAAAATATAAACTCATTGTGGATTACTTTTATTACAGTGTATTCGTGCATCTTACAATATATACTTATGGCGGACTATTTTTATAGGGTATTTATGCATTTTACAATATATACTTATGTTGGGATACTTTTGATATGGTACTCGTGCATTTTACAACATATACTTATGATGGACTACCTTCGTGCATTTTACTAGATATACTTATGGTACACTTCTGTTAGTAGGGAACTCGTGCATTTTACAATTTTTACACTATATACTTACGATGGTCTGCTCTTGGTATTATGTGTATTTTTGCAATATGTACTAATGAAAGACTTCTTTCGTTTTAGGATAATTGTGCCTTTTTTAAAATATGCTTACGATTGCCTACCTTTATTGTAGGGTACTCGTGCCTTTTACAGTATATACTTGTACATAGTTGACTACTTATGTTAAAGGATAATCGTGCCTTTTACAATAAATGCTTATGATAGACTAATTTTGTTTTAAGCTACTTGTGCCTTCTACAATATATACATGTGGTGGGTTGATTTTTTTCTAGGATACTCTTGCCTTTTACAATATATACTTATGGTATACTACTTTTGTTATGGGATAATCGTACCTTTTTCAATATACACTTACGCTAGACTACTAAGTTCTTTTGTTGCAGGATACTGGTGTCTTTTACTATTATATACTTGTAGTGGACTACCTTTGTTATAAGATATTCGTGCATCTTACAATATATACTTATGGTGTACCACTCGTGAATTGTATAATTTACACTTAATATATAACGTAGACTACTTTTGTTATATTACCCTCGCGCCTTCTACAATATATGCTTTTACACTACTTTTTGTAGGGTACTCGTGAATTCTATGATATATACTTATGGTAGACTATTTTTGTAAATGTTAAACAATATTCATACACTCTTCATGGAAAACCCTTGCAGCATGTTGATCAAGCTCTGGGCATAACCATACAGTCTATCTAAAATGGGACAGTTACATTGCAAACATCCGTAACAAAGCAAACTCCACCCTTGGCCTCCTACGGAGGAATCTAAAGATAAGCTCAAGCTCCACCAAAGAGATGGCATACAAGACCCTTGTCAGACCAACACTGGAATATGCCTGCTCTTCTTGGGACCCTCATACCAAATCTGATATAGACACGATTGAGATGGCCCAAAGAAGAGCCAGATTTGTGACAAATTCGTTTTGAAACACCTCCAGTGTTTGCAACATATGTTAAACAACCTGAACTGGCAGTCACTTGAAACCAGGAGACGTAACGCACGGCTTACAACTTTTCATAAAAAATAGTCCATAACGAAATTAACATTAAAAAAGATCCTCTTATCCCCCATACGACACACAAGACATGCCCATCAAAACACCTTCCGAACACTCCCTTTTAGAACCCCAAATCGAAAATACTCATTCTTTCCTAGAGTTATAGTAGACTGAAATTCTTAGCCACCTGATATCTCGTCAATCCAATCAACAGCTGATTTTAAATCGTCAATCAGTTTATTAAACTAACGGCCTTGTCACCCGTTTTGCGTTCTGACATAATCTTAAACTTGATGAAGGTGGTCAGTAATGTTTAGATGTAGATAGATGTAGGATACTCGTGCCTTTTACAATATATACTTGTAGACTACTTTTGTTATATTATACTCGTGCCTATTACCACATATATATGTATACTTATAGTGGATTACATTCGTTGTGGGATTGTCGTGCCTCTTACATCATACACTTATTTTCTTGTAGGACTCTAGGTCCTCTTACTTGTACTGTTTCAGTATAGTCTTATGGTACACAACTTGTGTTGTAGGATACTCATGTGTCTTCCAGCGAATATATATGATAGACTACGACGTACATTTGTTGTATGGTTATTAATACTACTCATGCCTTTTACAATGTACATACATATAGTAAACAACTTCCGTTATAGGATACTCGTGCCCTTTGCAGTACATAATCATGGTGGAATACCTTGGGTTAAGTAAGCTCACACCTGCAATGAGTATCCTACAGATGTGTAAAGGACCAGCTGCCCTTGTGGGGCCACCGCTAGCAGGTTGGTGTTCATTGACCCATTTTACACTAGCGACGAGTATACTCAATCGTAAATTAAATACAGTGTACCTGTGAAAAGTACAATTGGCATTTTCAAACAGTGAAGACCATAGTCAAAGGAATCTTGTAGGAACTCTCTGACTAGGGTCTGGACCGTTTGTCGTTTTGCAATAAATTGTAAAAATCATTCCTAAATGCAAAAAAGGCATAGACTTAATTAGAAACTGGAAATTTCCACTTCAATTAATTATCTCATTTTATCATATCTCCGTCATTGTTTCGTCAGCCTTATGACTGTGTCGTCTGCATTTCGTTTACATTTTGATATAAAGATATAATGACTTTTAGAATATCAATCGTGCAGTATAACCTCTATATTTCGACCACTAAATTGTGTTAATTATTAGGTTTTTAAATCAGGTGACTGCTTAAAGCAAGGTTGGCATAAAACAGAAAGTTCCTTTCTGTTTTACGTTCACCTTACTTTCAGCTTTCACCTACCTTTTAGCAGTCAAATAGTCTCTTTAAGTGGTCGTAATAGAGAGGTTTTACTATATTTTATATGACCTTGTGGCTATTTATTTTCAAGCATATTTTCTTAATAAAGAAAAAGGCAATGTGGTTTGAAAACCTTCTTTTTCTAAATGTTTTTAGCCGATGTGTCTTTATCTTTTAAAGAAAGAGGTACAGTTGTTCTACTATAAACTTTTCTTTAAAGATATTATGTACATGTATGCTCCTTCACAACCTTACTCCGAGTACAATGATTACATACGCTCGTGTATTGCAAACAGACGCCGAGTTAACACATTGTTTGACAATCATTCTAATAGTTCTAAAGTCCTAATACCTAAATTTAAATTTGAGCAATAAAAAAGACGTCAATTATTTAAAACAGATGACGTCTTGACAGATAATATGGTGAAGGGGGGATGGGGAGGCTAACAGTAGATGTTTTGACTTAAACAACCAATTGTTTTTGTTAGAAGGACACTTTTAGGATGCCCAGGAATTCGGGTTAATAATAACTTTAAACGGAAGCTATTTAATCTTGTTTGACGAAAAGGTCATTGGATATCGATACAATTTTAATTGATAAATATCAATAGAAATGTATCCAGATTAGACGCCAGAGAAACTTTACGTCTGATCTGGATCCAAAGTGTCTTCAAATGAGACAGTAATCGTAACGATGTCGGTGCAATGCTTATGTTAGAGTTATCTACCTTTAATTGAAGTCTCGTGTTGATACATAGAGAGTATTCATTCGTTCCTCAACATACATCTCTGTCACAGACTACATCTCCAAATGTCAAGATGCTTGATATAACTTTTCTCGTACAGCTTGAAAACAATTAAACATTCCGATTAAAATCAGAAATAATTCTTTATGTAAAAATTTGTCAAATATTATGGTTTTCTGTCCAAAAATGAATATGTTATTAGAAACAAATCGTATAACTATTTTGTGTATTTTGAAAGTAATATCGTTTCAACATCTGATGTATTTCATATATTTATTGCAAATACACATGGATCACAGTCGCTCAGCTATTGTAGGTCATTGATTTGACTTTTAAACGCTATAATTCTTAAGAATACTACACCAAACGTAGTACCTATCCTGTGACAGAGGTGACTTTTCGAGCCTGAAGTGAAAGAGAGTGAGGTTTTATAACAGCAGAATGATATAAACTAATGAATATATCAGCTTGTTTGCATGTTCAGCAGCCACCACTACTGAATATCCGGCATGCATTTGTATGAACGCGTGTAAGCCCTGATTAGAGCAAATACATGTAACGCCATCAACATAAAGAGAAATGCTCCTTTTGAGCATTACCTTTAACGATCCAATATTTTTGAAAATGTTATGCATATTTACAATGTATAGCGTAAAATATATATAAATCGGGACACCCTGTATAACTGCTGTGGTTATCCTAAAAATTACACAGAAATTCGTCCAAAAGGTACAATTGAATGGCAAACAGTGTAGACCATGATCAGACGTCTCTTGCGGGGAGCAGTCTGATAAGGATCTACACTGTTGGTTTAGGCATGTCTGTCCCAATAATCAGGTTCATTACGGTATATGTCATGAATCTACACGTATAAAATACGTATAATGTGACATTATTTTGTATTTCAGGGGCTATTTATGAATGGACTCAGAACTACACTATGACTGTGGTGTTTGCTGGAGGTATTTTCCTATTGGCTGCTGTCGCCCAGTCATTGGTTCTTTTCACCAATCGCTGCTTCGCCGCCAACACGGACCGTATTGAAATCAAAGTGGCTGTCTGATATTCATTCACTGAAGTATTTATGTTTAATGTCAAAATATCATTGTTATATGTTCAGATTTGCTTATTTGAAAACAGTTTAGATCCTGACCAGACGCCGCGTAACGCGGCGTCTGATCAGGATCCAAACTGTTTGAGAATCTTGTCTATGTTTCTGAAGTCATATAGCTTAAAATCAAAATTTGAGAATTTGGATGATAGCTTACTGCTGAACGAAAAATAGAGCAAATGGAAAAAGCAATACATATATCGGAACTTTCTGCACTGATTTCAGAAAAAAAACTCAACAAGGAATTTGCTATAATAGGTGACTGATCAATGCAGGGCAGAAATAAAGCAGAAAGTTCCTAATGTAGCGGTCTTCTTTACTTTTGTATTGCATGTACGTAGTGCTTATCTGTATTAAAAGACCGAACAATATGCTAATGAGTGGGCGATTGACTTTAGTTTGACTGTAGTATGTAGGGGTATTGATTGTTTTCCCTTAAAACAAACGAACAACAACATCGGATGCCTTTTGCAACATTTGCTCAGTCGTATTCGACATAGATCATTTTCCCAAGGGAAAGTTGAAAGTACATGTATGTACAATATACACCCTCTATTACAGCCACTTAATTGTGTTGATTGTTAGTATGTTTATGGCAGATGGCAGCTTAAAAGCAATGTGAAACAGAGAGTTCCTGTACGAGTTTTCTGTTTACTTTCATCTTGTTTAAAGCTGGTGCCTGTTTATCCTACAATCAATTAACATTTCGTTTAATGGTGGCAATAGATGGATTTTACTGTTTTGGTAGGAAGTCATTCCAGTTTGTTCCTACATGTTTTATTGTGTTTTCGTATAAGTTAACGGAGAGGAGCGTCCGTGGAAAGAGACAGAGAGAGACAGAGAGAGACATAGAGAGTGAGACAGAGAGACATAGATGGAGAGAGAAACGGATAGAGACAAAGACAGGCAGAGACAGAGAGATCAAAGTAATCACTTTAGTGAAAAACTACATTAATTTATTCTGTAAGTGCTGAACTTTTGTTATTGCATTGATGCATATCGCTATGTAGAATGTGTATGACGAGAGATACAAACATAAGGGTGCTATGTATATTTTTATAAGTTTTGTTTTATTTGAGATGAATCTCATTTTACATGTATTACGGTATAAAGGTTGAGACCTGTTTTTGGTATTTATATAATTATTATATTATGACACGTTGAAGCTTGCAAATACTCTCATACATGTTGCATTTGGATGATATGGCCATTAACCCATTCACTGCTTTACCACGTGTGCAATGTTTTTTTTTAAAAAACAGTTTGGATCCTGATCAGACGCCAGACTCATATCGATGATGGTTCTGCAGTCAAATAGCTTAAAATTAAAAAAAGAAATAAAAGAAATAAAACCAGACGACCATTGTTGAAAGCACGTGACGTCATGGCAGTTAAATGGTTTAACAATTAAGGTCAGTTTAAAGTCCCCATAGCTCGTTTATAGTATTTTGTGTTTGCGCATGTTTTAGTATCCAATGGTTACGATACAGGTGCAGATTATCATGGCTCTTTCACAAAAGATGGTTGCAACATGCAAAGGAATACATGTACGCGATTTTCTGGGGGAAAGGATTATTACAAAATCAAAGTAATGTAAAGAGTTTTTGCTTTACTCTCTTGATATTAGATATGTCTTAATCATTTACCCCGTAGACTCAGGTCGAATTTTGAAGAAATGTGACCCGTCAAAGCAGGTTAAAAGTAAAACAGAATGCGCCTTCAGGTGCATTCTATCTTACTTCCAGCTTGCTCTAAGCTACAACCTGTTAGGATATAGAAAATATTATAGAGAGGACCATGTATCTTAAAAAGGTGAAAACTAAGACACTGTTTCGACTTCTTTTGATAATACTTTTGAACGCTTATCAAATTATTCTACCCAAAATATTGTCCACTGAGTATTAAAACAGCGACTCTTTCCACATTATATTTGAATAATTATGATCTGAATGTCAAACCGTTAGATGTCTGATCCTACTTATAATATAATACTATTTTAAAATGTCTTCAATAGTTATCAATACCACGTAAACGTGAACCATTATCAAATCAAATACAACAAGAGAAGATTCAGGGTCCGAACTGTTTGACACTCGTTATTAATGCCATACGTTGACATAAAAAATCCTAAGATTTCCAGATATGCATTTTTCAAGTGCGAATCGTACCTTTACCCCATCGCCTGTGTCTAGTTTTATTGACACGAGGCTGCTTAAAGTAGGCTTGAAGTAAAGCAGAATGCGCCTTAAGGCGCATTCTGCTTTACTTTCAGCCTACTTTAAGCTACCATGTACTAGAAAAAAAATCCGGAGATTTAGAAAAAATCCGGAGAAATGGCAGCCCTGTTGCTCACCAGTTTATCCTTTTCAGCACCATAGACGCATTTAGTCGACTTTTCATAAACATTTTGATCCAGATCAGACGCCGCGTAACGTGGCGTCTGTTAAAGTGATAAGGATCCAAAATGTTTGGCACTCATATAAATATTTCTTTTCTAAGAACTTTAATAGTTTGACTTTTGCATAAATTAGCAGACGGCAAATTTTAGCAGGCGAAAGGGTAGAGCAGACGGTTAACCCTTATCTTGCGGTGATATCGTCTGCTTCGAAATTGTCGTCTGCAAAAGTTGTTAAATTTAGATTGATACATTTTTTAAGTAAAGAAACCTTAAAATGAGTGTCAAACAGTTTGAATCCAGATCAGACGCCGCGTTACGCGGCATCTGATCTGGATCCAAACTGTTTGCAAAAATCAGTAAAATCGCGATCAGCAGGCAAAGGGTTAAAAGTGCTGAAAGAGTTCACAAAACATTAACAACAAGTTTGACGCTCGGCTGAGTATGAGGCTGGGAAAGAAGTACATTACAGTGGAGAATCTGTTATTCTTTCCCGATAAACGCGTTTACGCTAAAACTATTATTTGCAGTGCAAACAGTTTGGAGCAAGATCAGACGCCGGGTAACCCGGCGTCTGATCAGGCTCCAAACTGTTTGCCACCAAGATAAACAAGAATTATCAGATTTGTCCAAAAGTTGTTCTTTTTTTACGTTTTAGTGCTTTGCGTTTGCGTACGTTTGCGTTTAAACGGGAAAGAATAACAGATTCTCCACTGTAGGACACAGGGTATATTTTATGAACTCACTCTTTCACTGCCAATGACGTCATCTTCTTTATTTGCAGACAGTTTGAATCCAGACCAGATGCCGCGAAACACGGCGTCTGATCAGAATCAAAACTGTTTAACACTTATTTTAATAGTTCTAGTCAAAATGTGTAAAATTTCGATTTTTGCGGAAAAAGAAAGAGAATTTTTTTAAGCAGGCGATATTATGGAGGTAAAAGACACTTTAACCAGTATGTCAAATCCAAATTCATTCACTTTGTTCATGCTTATGATTGTTCCACCAAGATGATAAGTGAGCTAATTGTATTGAATACAGTACAACCTCTCTATTACGACCACTTAAGTGTGTTAATTATTGGATGTTTAAGACAGGTGACTGCTTAAAGCAAGGTGATAGAAAAACATAAAGCTCCTTTAGGAGCTTTCTGTTTTACTGTCACCTTGCTTTAAGCTGTCACCAGACCTTTATACAACCAATTAGCCTTCTTTTTAGTGTCGAAATAAAGAGGTTTTACTGTATTTACCTCCCGTTACTGTCATATTATTTTTGTTAAAATGTTGATAACTGCACTTACTTGCCTTTACATGGTAGGTAATTTGCTTGAACAAAAGGCAAACAGCTGGGATACTGGTCAAACGTCGGGTGTATTGGCATTTGGCTAGGACACAAACAATATAAGAGTAAAAACAGCGACTGGAGTTTTGAAAAGAATTTGCTAAATTGATATGCACTTTAAATCGAACTTTGGTTATGTCATTTCCAACAATCGTAGTATACTGTTGGCTATTGTTAAACCTCCCTTTAACCTCGTATAGTGGAGAATCTGTTATTCTTTTCCAATAAACGCGTTTACGCTAAAACTACTATTTGCAGTGCAAACAGTTTGGAGCCAGATCAGACGCCGGGTAACCCGGCGTCTGATCAGGCTCCAAACTGTTTGCCACCAAGATAAACAAGAATTATCAGAATTGTCCAAAAGTTGTTCTTTTCTACGTTTTAGTGCTTTGCGTTTGCGTACGTTTGCGTTTAAACGGGAAAGAATAACATTTTCTCCACTGTATAAAAGAAGGGAAATTGATTGTAAAAAGACATCTTAAAGCAATGTGATTATAAAACATAAAGCTCCTTTAGAAGCGTTCTGTTTTGCTATCACCTTGCTTTATACAGTCATACTTAACAATAAACACACTTCTTTAGTGGTCGGAATACAAGGACTTTACTTTGATTCACCGTTTGTTCATTATCATACATACATGCACATGCTGTTAAATAAATACAACTTTGAATATGTGTTAGTTGTTAGCATTTATGAA